>JAWWES010000133.1:2624904-2804338 GCA_035583135.1 Lophotriccus pileatus | reverse complement strand
AGTACAAACATTTCTTGTTTGGTAGGAGGCTGTTATTAAACTAGATTGGTATTGGCAGCTCTCTCTATAGCAACTCACTGCAGGTGAATTATAGTGACAGTTTTGGTTGGGATTGACTGTCATTATAAACTGTCTTTATTTGGTTGATTAAACGTGCCTGCATCTCTCACTCCACCTCATTTTTCCACATTGTTTTCAATCTCAGTTTAAGCATTTTGAAATAATTTAAGCCCCTTATCCCCAATAGGAAAAAAATAATCTTTTCCAATTTTTGAAAGAGTTGGTATAAAAGTGAGGGTTTGGGTGGATTTTGTTTCAAAAACGAGGGACACTGATATCACCTTGTTTGCCAGCATTTTCTGCAACTTAATTCACATTGCAGGAACCTGCAGAGATGCACAGAACTATATCACACAGAAAATGACAAAGGTGGCAACAAACTGGAAAATATCCTTGTCAACCATATTTACAAGTGCTACCAGTCTTCCTGAACATTTACATTAACAGTTTGTCAGAAATGTAACATTGACAGATCTTTTGAACAGTCAGTCTTTCCTGCAGAAAACGCCCTGCCTTCTTGCATTATTTACAGATACAAAATGATGTTATCAGAGAAGAACAAATCAAAGGGTGGGAATTATATTCATTTATAAATTCTTATACTCTCATTTTTCTGTTTGTTTTCACACACACGCATACACTTGATTCAGTGTAACCCTGCAAAAAAATGTCTGCAATTACATGTTGTGGTGCTATTCTTGTACAAAACTGTGCACATAGAATTTACTTAAAATATGCAACCCAAAATATGTGAATGAAGCAAAAGTATGAGATACTCTTAATGTTACAGAACATTTTCCATGGATACAGCCAGCAGTTCTGTGAGCCTCACCTGGGCCAAGCTCAGGCTGTTATCAAGCAAGTCTAAAAAGCAGAATTCCCTTATTTCCTCCCCCTCCCCTCCTTGGAGAATTTATCACTGAAGTTTTTTATATGTAGGAGCATATATCAAGCAGTACAATTAGGAGATTTAAACTGAGTTGCTGCAATGTCGTTTGCTTGAACAATCTCTTTGAGCAGACACTTCCTGTAACCGCACCGTGGCAGAACACTGCAGGTGATGGAACTCGGAGAAGCCCTCGTTTATTCATCTGGCAAACAACTGTAGCTTCATCTTCCATGGCTGTAGTTGGTAAAACATGAAATTTCGAATTAAATCCAGACAGTTTGCATTTGCCTTTTCTCCGTTTCAGCTTTCCCAGGAAAGACTTCAGCCCGAACTGCAGAGCTAAGTTTTCAGAGGTCTCCCCCGAGCAAAGGGCGTTTTACAATCCCAGCAATGAGAAATTCAGATTAGATAGTGGGATTTCAGTTCAAGACAGAAATCTGTAAACTGCCCCAAACCTGTTTATGCAAAGCCCTGGTTGTTCACACGAGTGGCATTGGTGAAGTACTGGTTTGGCATGACTAAGGGAGCATGATTTAGCCTCTTCAGCCTCATTTTTTTGAAGTGGAAGGGGAAGACCCCACAAACAATTCTCTCCTGCACAGATCCTCTGTGGATAAGAATCCTGATCCCCTAACGGAGATTTAGACCCTCTGATTAGTGACAAAAGTGGGCTGTAGCACTTCAGGGCCAAGGGCTTAGGTTCACAATCATCTACTCTAAGGGAGGGAGATCCTGCAGTGCACATTGTTCTGCAGAGCAATGAATAAGAGTTAGGGATCTGGACACTGATGTCCTGAAAATGAATCGTTAAAAACCAACAATTTTTAAAAAAGGCCCACATCAACAAACCCTGTACAGTCATGCCATCAATAAAAGGAAGCATTCAGAGGCTAATTACTGAAGAGCAAATACATAATTGGATTGCTGTGAATTTGTTATGACAGCATAGTAAGTAAAAAAGCCAGTTTTGACACCACAACACTTAGTAAACTTTTCTCTTTTTATTTTCAGCATATAACAAAGAAATAGTATTGCCTCTTAGGTAGAAATAATTCTGATGGAAACCCTGTACTTGAACATTTGTGGGTATTTCCTCTTGGACATGGTTCAGGGTCTGAAAGCAGAAGTGTGGGTAGTAAAGAGCTAAGCAGAGGTACAACCTTTAGATGAGAGTTCCAATCTGTGAAACTGTGAATTTTACTGAAAATTAGCAATGGTTTCACATGGGGATTTTTGGAAATACTATCTGATATTCGTTTATTGGCTTCCTCTTCCCCTTCTTTCTTGGGAAAGTGGGAAATCTGTATTTTTCTTGTCAAGCCCATAAAGCACTCTAGTCATAGAGACCAGATAAACAGAGGGATGAGAAGAGGCCATCAATAATTATTTCCACACCGGCAGAAATTTGTACCTCCTGAAAACTCAGAGATAGAGCCTTGCCCTTAAGTTAACAGCAGTTTCAATAAACCACACACTAAGCATTTACTGAAGACTTCTGATATGCATGAATACTCACTGCAATTCAACTCCCCTGTCTGACAAATGCTTTGCCTGAGGGAGAGGTTATTAGATGTAATATATATATATATATTGGATTGTTTATGTTATGTAGAGCCTATTCAGAGCCATGCCCATCGCCATCCAAATGTCTCTACCAACAGCAACTGCATGGAACAAATGAGAGTGTATAGCACATATTGTTAGCATATGATGGATGTACACAGGCCTGAGTGAAATGGATTTGCAGTCTCAGGAAATTTCCAGCTGGCCAGAAGCCAAGCTGTAAAAAGCCATGACCACAATAAGCACTAAGTAGCATTCTCAGCAAGGGGGGAAAGGCTAAGGAGGCTGCAGTCCCTTCAGGCTGTAGCAGATCTTGGTGGCTGCACAGGCTGTCAGGACAGCAGGCCCCTCACTGCTGAATGCACCACTTAACCATTTAAATAAACTCATGAGGGTTTATTTTCATGGTGCCAAACTTTATTTCCACCTTTGTTTTCAGTGTTCCAGATTGCAGATACTTCTAAAGCTCGTGCTGGATTTTCAGGATTCCCCACTAAGGCAGCCCTGCCAGAGCTGGTTCCTAAAACATGTGAGGCTGCCGTGAAGATCAGTGTGAAACATCCCAAGTAGCTCAGTGATCAGATACAGGGAAATCATAAGAGAGGGAAGTGGGGATGAGAGGGAAGATCTGACCCCGAGTTCAGAATCAGAGATGGAATGGTTTAATACACAGTGTTATCATGACCAGGAGGCTGATTCAGCTACTAACCCAATGCTAAAAAAACAGGCAGAAAAAGGCAAATGAAATGACTGGCTGCTGTGCTGGAGATGCCCTTCTGCCCCTACAGCTGCTGTAGCTACTGTACAAGGAACTTCAGAGACAGAGAACTGAGATGGATATCTTGACAAGTACAACATAAAGGTTTGCAGCTTAATACAGAGCAGGTATTAATTGCAGGTGCAGAGGGAATGCTGCAGCTACCTTATTGAAATGGTTACAGGTTGAGACTTGTTTATTTTAATGCTGGATAATATGCTTTTAATTAAAAAAAAAAAAGGTTAGTTTTAATAGTCCTGGTCATTTCCACGATCAACAGGCAGTTTTGTCCCAAGGACTGTTTGCTAGTGGTAATTATATTTTTCTCTTTTAATTAGCATTTCACTAGTAAAGTGAGCAAACAATTCTAACTTGCAAATGTGACTCTCTTGAACATCACATAATCCTAAATATAGTCAGAGTGAAAATAAGATGCAACTGATGCATTAGCTTATCACTAAATAAATTTTGCCAGGCTGCTTCCCAACAGTCTTACTGAGAGAATTCCTAAGAAGTCTCTTCCAGTCCAGTGAGAGGAATAACAACAGAGAGAGAAGAAAATTAAAAGGCAAAAGAAAGAAGAGAATGATGCTTGATCTTGGATATTGTCCCAAATTGAAAGTTAAAGTAATCACCAGACTGATTATCTGAACAGTTCACATAGGCAAAATATAAACAAATGCACACCCCATAGGTTTTAACTGGAAATATTCTTCCCTTAAATTTCTTTGCCGCTGCTTTTACATCTGAACCATCCTGCCCAAAACTACTTCTTTTGTTTCGCAATACAAGAAGAAGATCAGTTTCTTTGCAGCTGATTTTATAACTTATAAACTGATCAGCTGCAAATACAGCAGAAGAGGAATGTTACTGTGTAAGAAGTGAGAGAGATCAATGCAGAAGGATGGGAAAGGAAGCTGCTGACATGGAGCTTGGACAGATTTACCAGGGCAGCAATCAGAGGCTGGTGTCCTTCCTAAACAATTTATGCAGGTCCCAGAAGTGTCTTATCACTTGGGCACAAGCTCCTCACAGTCAAGGCTTTGTTTCAAAACAACCTGTTTTTCCAGGCAGGCTGCACTACAGACAGGGACAAGAACATTATCAAGGAAAATCCAAAAGGAAGTGATGGGGTGTCATGGCTAAAAGCTGCAATTGGAAATCTCTGGAACCTGAAGTACACTGCTGGCTTTAGAGAGGGGCTGTGGGGGAGCGCTGTGTGCAATGAAGGTGTGATAGCACTGCCTGCTAAGAAGTTAATTGGCAAGGAATCCAATTTGTGGAAGTATTCCTTAACCATGACCTCCTTGAAGAAGCCCCAAGGTATTTTCCAGCCCACACGTTACACTGTGCCTTATTCTCTGCCCTCCAACACAACAAGCTGCATTTGTTTTACACTGGCAACTGTCATTGAGACAGAGGCTTGAGAACAGATACATCGGCTTTTCCACCTTGGAAAATTGATGGAGCGCTACTTCAAATGGGTTCAATTTATCTGTCAGAACACGATACATATATTTTAACATTATTTATTAAATTGTAACCGATTTTATCACCTCTACCCACTGGTGAGGCTGTCAGAGATTCATCCTATGTGTTGAACAGAAAGAGAAGAAAGATGCTGCGATCCTTGGTATTAATTGTGACCTCAGCAGCCCAGCTAACTGTGATGTATTCAAAGAGAGAAGAGAGTTGGAGTAGCAAACAGAGGAAAACAAGAAATAAAATTAAAACCTCTGCGATGTGAACACTAATGAAAAAACTTGCCATGTACATTTTTGAAAGCAATTGGTATTAAAATTTCCATAAAGATAATGTTATCTACTGACATAAATCAAAGTGTAATATTCCCCTGTGTGCCTGAAACACACCTATATCTGGATACCTCACACAGAAAGCTGGAAGCAGTTTCAATGCTATTTCTCAAAATATACAATAGCTTTTCCCTTCTCTCTTTTTTTTTTTTTCCTTTTTAAATTATTTAAATACCTCCAAGTTCTTTGAGTTTCTTATATATTAATATTCCAATTTTTAAAGTGTAGAAATTAGGTTCCTATGCTTAGTCCCCATGTGATAAAAGCATCCAGGTACATTTTTTAAAAAAGCATTAATTCTCCAGCTCCAAGTTGACTAACCTTGAAGAATTTTGCTTTAGGCAACTCAGTGAATCTCAGACCAGGCACACAAGCCCCAGCTTCCAATACAGGAATATTTACACTATATTTCAAATTGACTTGTATCAAACCACTTGCAGGTAGTCCTGAACGTGACCCGTGATATTTGCTTATATTCAGAAATTAGCTTGTAGCAACAAATCTGTCACAAACCATGTTGTTAGAAGAGAGTTCCTTCGTGATACTACTAAGAAAATTTTATAGTCAAAAGATTTCTCCATAAGTCATGACTGGGAGGTTTTTATAGTGGCTTCCTTCTATTATCCTGCACCCCTCCAGAGCTGATTTTTTAGATTAATGGCAACATCATCCCTTGTGGAAAATGTGGCGTGGCAAAGCCGTTAGATAAATGATCAAGGCCTGAAGACAGCTTTTAAATATTTTTATCCTTTTTTTTTTTTAAATCAGACTAACAGTCTTATCCTGTAAGACAATGTTACAGCTAAATAAATAGAGAAAAAAACTTACAAGAAGTAGATTTGAAATGGTGTTTTACAATTATGGACTGAAGAAAGCCAAAAAATCAACTGTATCTGAGAATTCCTGTGGATCTTAGTCCTCTCTCATAACAGATACTATACAATAGCTGAGGCCTATGTCCTCTGAACATCTGACAGGATAATCCTCTAGATTATTTATTTCAGCAGCACTAGAGTTTCATGCATAGCCATGAGAACCACACTTCCTAGCACTCTACTATTTTGGAAAACACAGTGATTTTTATTTTAGCTAATGCTAAGGTTCCTAGCAGTCATCAAAAGAGAAGTGTTACTGCCCCTCACTCAGCCAGGGTCAGCAGCAGAGCCCACCAGCAGGCCCCAAGTTTCAAGTGGCATTTCTCGAGCTCCCAATCAGCGGTGCAGATGTGAATGGGTGCAATTACAGGCAATCTCTGTCACTGTTCCAGGACATATGTCTCTAAGTGGCCAGTTGCCAATGCCACAGCACAGCTGAGGATGTTCTGTTCCCACTTATGCTATGGAACAATCAGCATTTGATTGTAAGGAGGCAAAGCATGGATTGCATATGATACAAACAAGGGAAGGGTTGGGGCTGTCCAAGCACTGCCACCCACCTGGAAGCCTCAGGGATCATCTTTCAGACTCTGAGGGTGGGCTCTCCCTACCAGAGAAGACAGAGGTTGTCTTGGATAAAGTGATTTACCCTCAATCACCACCAAGATCTACATGGAAAAGAGGTTGAGGTAAGTTGTAGGTGCTTATGGAAATTGTCATCAAGAGCTCTGACATGGATGGTCTCATCACTTTTTTGCCTCTTTGCTGTTCAGCTTCAAAATGTTCCTGTTAAGGTGAGGTGACTCTGTCAAAGTGATATATTTGTTACAAAAGAGTTCATCCATTAGAAGAGTACATAGATGAAGCACCATGATTAGAGGCAGCAAAGAAATAATGATTTATTTCTATTTTTCTGGTAGCTGTGGTGGCAGGTAGAACTGTTGCTGTACAGCACGGCCCAAACCTCTCACCAGCTTACAAATATCTACTTCAAGAGACCACCTTTTTTTCTTTTTTTAATTTAAAAAAATGTGGTTTTTTAATTTAAAAAAAAAAAAAGAGAAAGAGAAGACAAATTAATAGAATATTTAGCAGAAAATTCTGGTGACTCATTTACATGGAAGCAGAGAGGGAAAGGGGAGTTTTGGGGAGGACAGTCAGAACAAGTACAGAGAGATAGAAGCACAAAGGAGGCAAAGAAAGCACTAGACTATAAACCATCTCATGTACACTGGAGGAGAGGGAGGGGAAAAAAAGTCTTCACTTGGTGTTTGGCTGTCAGTGAAATCATAAAAGCTCAGAAAGCTATATAATCTATAATAAGATGGTTCATCTTTTTTTTATTATTTTTTTTTATGGCTTTTCTGACATGTATAGAAGATTCAAATATTTCCTTACAACAAACTGGGAATAATATTACAGCCAAACCTGACACCCTCTCTTCAGTTAGTGCAGCTGCTAACACTAAAAATGACCCACTTTTCTAACCATCCATGGAGGAGGAGAGGTCAGCACCCCGAGCCCTTGGGTCCTCCAGCCCTCCCACCAGCCTGAATACATGACCCTGGGAAATCTTCCCTCTCCCAAAAGACCCCAAGCTTAAACTTTCCATTAACTTTTGTTACTGAGTATCAATATCTGCCATTAAGGTGGAAAACTTTTCCTCCATGCTTTTTTTGGATGTAAAAATAACAAAATAACATAATAAAAGGATCATAAATAAAAATAACAGGATGGTCACCTGTTTTTTAACTTAGTACCTATGTACATATCCTTCCACAACAGTCATTTAGAAACCTGTTAAAAAGTATGGAGTAAACATGCACCTGGATCCCAAAGTTTTCTGCACATTTATAGCATGCTGAAGTGGCTTTTTCACCCTCTCTTTCACAAACAAGGCAATCAGTCACAGCTTTGGTGACAATCACAATGACTTTGCTTTTCAAGAGGGTCAAAAAGGGGGATTTTGAAAAGGAGAATTAGAAAAAGTCCGTGTTTTGGTGACAATCTATAAAAGTGTTTGTGACAGGAACAACATCACTGAAAATGGAAAGATACATATGGGACAAGAAGGGTGAATAGAAAAAAATGCTGGTATTTCAAAAAACAGGGAACAGTCGCTACATGCCACTACATGTGAAAACTCTCTAAATATTATTATGTGGAAACTTTACAGTAAATATAGTCTTAGAAAACAAAATCTAATTCATAGAGCAGAAGGATTCTCAATAAACTTTACTTTTACAACATCAGTCATCATTCAGTTCATGATACTGTTTTTCACAAGGAAAGCCGTGGCCAATAAATTCTAAAATTATATAAGTATCCGTTTCTTTAAAAAGAAGTATCTGTAACTACATATGCATAAACTAACAACTTCAAACACAAGATATTCAAGATAGAGCATGTTTTAAAATGAGATCATTGAGAAAAAATAGAGTAGACCTACACACTTGCAGTAGTGTTTCTACTTGTTAGGTGATATTATGCCCTTCCCATTGGTGTAAGCGAGGCAAAACATAATTACTGTCAGGACTCATTTCTGTTAGAATGCACACTACGGGGAGCACTACTTGCAAAAATGATTGTCCCATCTTCTGAGCCCAGCCTGATGTGAAAGAAAGCCTAATTAATCTCACCAGCACTTTGAAAACAAGGGCAAGAGTTACAAAACAGTGATGAAGGCATCAAGAAAATGCTACAGATGTGACTGAGAACTCCAAGCATAATCTCCCCTTACATAAGAGCTTTAAGATAGCAGGCAGCTTCAATACATCTTTTTCTGCTGGGAGTAAATAGTTTCTCCTTAGATACATAGAGGGTAGCACTTGGAAGAAGGAGATAAACACTGTGTCTTCAGAGAAGTCAATGGGGATGTGCAGGACTCTGTTGCTTTGGGTATTTTATCTGTGATGGTTATTTCTAGGCTAAAGATCAATTACTTCCACACAACTAAAACATTTTATGTGAGTAACAGATTTCTAGGTATGGATATGTTAATAAAGAAAACTGCAGGAGTACTTCAAGAAACATTTGAGACAATACTAAGCAAATGCACAAAGTGACTTAGCCACACTCACTGTAAGAGGGCAATGTTAATTGAAATCAAAGAGGTCAGTAGAAGTGACTAAACTGAAAATACAGAGGAGAGAAGAGACCTAAGGAACCAGAGACAGGCGACACAACTCCACAAGGTGTAAAACTTGCTGAGTGCAATTTGGGCTCCATGAGCCACCAAGTCCACTGGCAAAGTGACTTCTGAATTCAGTGGAGGATTCTTCAGCTATGAACACAATTAGCAATTTTAAAAATGTTTCAATACATTTAAATTAGGCAGAAGCCACAACATGAGCAGTGTAGGTCTGTAGTGCTATGACTAGCACATGTCAAGTGTGAAACATTCACATCACGGTTTTCTATAATGTATGTTTGTTATCAGAGAAGCCAAATAAACCAAACATGACTTTAAGTACTGTGTAAAGTACAAGCAATATTCCTACCTGACAAGACATGTCGTAACTAAAATATTATCCTGTTACCAATGGCACACTTAGGAGCAAAGGCTTTGCTGAAGGAAATGTCAAGAGCTTCACCTAGACAGCTGGAACAACAAATGATGCCCCTTAGGTAAGTTTATGTCATAAAAGGTTGGTCGACCTGCTTTGTAAACCTCACTGCCTGTAGCACAGCCATCTCTGATCGTTTACAGATTGCAGGCAATTAATCCATCCAGCAGACATAGCCAGCAGTTGAGGACAGGGACTTTCACACCATTGCTAGAGAGGGTTATTCAAGTTGTTAATTACCCGACCTACTCTCAGAACAGCAATAAGGGACAAGAACAACCTGCTAACAGCATTCATGAAAACTAAAAGCTTGGCAAATTTGCTTTGAACTATCTACAGCATTAACAAAACCCACTATACAATTATTCAGATCTAAACCAGACTACATCAGTATTGTGACATTTGATGACAGCACTTTCCTTCTGCAAAGATTTGATAGTGGTGCAATAGAAGCCAGTTATCCAACCACGAAATTTCTGCTCTGTTATTCAAATATTGTGTCGTTAGGAGTAGCTGCAATTCTAGTTCACCTAGCAATTATAACTATGTAAAAAAATAAGCAATGCAATGGAATTAAATCCATCACTGAAGGATTGCTTATTTTTTACATAGGTTTGAGAGAATATGTGCAAGAAAAAAAGCCCAGATGCTAAACAAAATAACTCAGAGAAAGAAATTATAGAGGCCATTACACAGTGATGTAGACTCTGAATCTGACTTTAAATTGTTAGAAGACTTATTCAATTATCAAACTGCTCAAAGTGAAGCTAAGAATAGCTGTAGAAAGATAATTACATTCTCATGGTTTAGTGCTGCCATTTGATTATTTGAAATGTCCTTTAGACTTTCAAAATTGATGCAATATAAGAACAAAAACACTTATCTCATGTTCAAGTCAAAAGTGCTTTTCAAATATTACATGCGGTATAGTTTAGAATTTATATAACAGTTAAAGATCTTATTGAGCTGGAAAATAGAGAGATTTTTCTTTCCCAATTTGTTCCTCAGTTATTTGCCAGTCGAGTAACATAATCCTACTTTAAAACTTATAGTCAGTAAAGTGCAGTTGACTGTTCACAGGTTTTCAGAGATACAAATTGACAGTAAAATTCGATGAAATATGTGGATTGGTTTGACAATTTTTAAATGTAAGTTATGTAACTTCATGCATATTATTGTACTGTTTTCCTATAACTGCTTTTTCTGTCACAAGTCAATAAGTTTACATATTTGCCTGTGTTTGTGTACTAGAAAGTACTCTATTGGTTTAAGTGGAGAAACAAATAGCCCATACACACACAAAAAAAGGTCCACTTGCTAAAATAATCATACACATAAAGAAAAAGGAAGTTTACTACTTAATTTTCGTTTACCTGATTGTAAATAAGCATAAAACCTACACTGTGCATCACTCATATATAGTCAGCATCATATGATAAAATGATTAATATATTGCAAGTAGTTTTAAATGTTATTTGTCCTTTGTGTACAATATTGATAAACTGACACCAAAAAATACAACATCTACAAGCAGTGCAAGATCTATCTCTGTTGAAATGTTTTGCTTCAGAAGCAGAACATTTCAGAAATGCATGGGTTCTGACAAAGCTTCAAACATGAAGATGTCTCAGGTCCAAGGTGAACACTCCCTGGTTACTCCAGACTAGAGAGACTCAAATTGAAAACTTGACCTTTCAGACTAGTAATAGACATTTCAGCAGTTCCATTTCACAAAAATATATAAATTCTTTTGTTTCATTCTCACGCAGAATGCCTGTGAAAGATGGCTGGTGTTCTCTAAACATCAGCAGCAAGTAATTTTAACAAGGATCTTGTCATATTCTGTACTTTCACCATTCAAAAAAAACTATCACATAGTAGAATAATGTTATTTGGGTTTGGGGAAGAGTTTTTCTGGGTTTGACTTTTTAGTTTGTTTGTTTTAATAAAACCAGCTGTAAAATTCTATACAGTTATTTTATCAAACTCATTTAAAATAATTACTGTCCTTTAAATTGTAGACACTTAGTTCTATTGCCAGAAGAAACACCTCTCATCAGCTATCCAGGTAATTAAAAGTTGTACACAGGTAAATAAAATTTAAAATTTTAGCTAAAGGATCAAACCATTGTCACTAAGAGGTTAACCTAATCACAACAGCTTCCCAGAGACTCAAATTAAGGTTGTTGGAACAGGAGAATTCATGACACCCGTGGCACCCGTGGCACTAGAAAGAAACTGTTCAAAGAGTTCTAGGCCTTTCACCACCGACTCAATTTTTCAGCCATTTCCAGCTGAAATGTAACTTGTATATTAAGTTTGTGCAACACATAATAAGCAATCTAGTACAGCTTCTTTTCTTCAGCTGAAAGGAAAACGTAAAGTCTCTAAGCAAAGCCTCTGAATACAGGATTCAGGAAAAAAAATCTGTAAATATCTATGGAGAAGAACAGGGTGCCAGTAGAGACGTTTACAAACATTTACACAGAACGGATGGAAGAGTTTGAATTTACTGTCACGTCACCTTTTTTTTTTTGTCATGTGCCTTCAATGTCATCTTCTCTGAGATCAACTAAATTTCAGCAAGTTTTTGTTACCATACTTTGATTAAGTTTCAATTTGTTAGCTACAAATCCTGCAGACGTGCAGGATGATTGGGAGTTCTGAAAGAAGATATTTTATTGCAGTTGCAGTATTTCAGGACCCAAGACACAGATCTCCTTCTACCTATGATACAGACATATAGAGACGTGTCTATATTTGTGTAATGCCTATGCACAAATGCATCCATATGTTTGTATATATCCGTACAAACATATATTTACAGTATATTATTACACATACACACATGTGCATATCTATTATGAGGTTCCAAGGAGAAAAATCTCACTTGTTCCATACCTAAAACAAATTATTATCCAAAGATTTGAGAAGAGAGAGCGGGACATGAGAAAACAGCATTAGCAAGCACTTACTGAATAATTATCACAATTCAAGAGACATTCTTTGATAAAGCCCCATTTCTCTGAAAGCAAACTCTGAGTGCCCTGCACTGAATCCATTTGGAATGAACACCAACCATTCCAGACCATCCCAGGAAAGTCTAAGGTGATGTGTCACACACTGATCAGGAACCCACCTCCAGCTCTGCTGCTATTGCTTAGATGTCAGCGTGTGAACTAGCTGAGACTCACCAACAAGCCTGTTTTCCACCTATATGAAACAATTAAATATGATACTATTAGCAGCATCAATTAAGGCAGATAAAGTAATAGTCTAATTGAATGCTCGAGGAGGCTAATGGCTTTGCTTTCACTTTATAATGGATTGCACTCTGTGTTCCTGTGCTAGAAAGCCAGACAAGGGATCAATAGTTTCCTCTGCTTAGAAAGCCTCCTTGCCTGGGGCACAATAGATATCTAATTTAAGATCCTTTGCTCAGACTTTCTTCTCTTAATCAAGGAATAATACATCATTTTTTAAAAAAATTACTTTTTTTAGAGGCGTAATTTCCCCATCATTGCATTTTAAGAAAGTTTTAAGTAACTTCCTCAGCTTTAATTCCAAGGAAGCAAAAGGTCCATTTATCTTAGGACACATTCCAATGCTCACTGGGTAAAGGAGACTCTCCTGACCAGTTCAGCTGCAGAAATGTGTCCATATTTGGAGCCCTGCTCCCCCAGAAGGGCTCTTTAGAGACTGCAGAATGCACTTCACTAACAGAGTTTGCATATTTACAATTAAATTGAGAGGAATAAATAATTTGGATAATTTCATTGTTTTCCTTGTTCAAGGAAACATGTTTGTGGTTTTTTCTCTTGAGGAAGATTAACAAGAACAGATTTTGTGGCATTTCAACCCTGAATCAATGCAAAGGAGAGCTCTCAGAACCAAAATGCATCAGGATACTGAACATTTAAATATCATTTAGAGCTTTTCAAGGACAAATATTTTCTATTGATTGCTAGAAAACATAGTGTCAAGAATAAATCTGCCTGAGCAACAAAGAAAAGCCTTTGAGGTTATTGTAGGAATGAGACTTTGAGAAGAAACGGATCATGAAGAAAGAAATACTGACCTCAGCTACATTTAATTGAAAATATATTTGTATTAAAACAGAGAGTAACCAGTAACAAACAGGCTAAATGATTGGTGGTGAGATTTCAAAATACTAAGCAAATAATGGAATGATTTGTGTTTAGCACTGAAATCAATGAGTAACATTGGCAAAAAACAGCTTTTTAAAGCTGCTGATTCTGCATTTACCAGAAAAATTTAGAGCAAACATGCTCACAACAGGGAAGGTATAACATTTTTTAAGGGTAAGACAGACAGTGTGTTTTGGGACACTGTCCATTCCTCAAAATGACAATACTGTGGGTCTCTAGTGCAGGTTCCTTATCACAAATACCTGTGGCACCCAGAGGGGATGGTTCACACTCCAGTGAGCTCGAAGCATACAGAGAAGCAGAATCAGCTCCTCCTGATCCCAGGTGGGAGGCTCAAAGCCATGCTAAGGAGGGCTCCCAGAGAAGCACTGCACAGTCACAGCTAGATAAAACGGGGGAATCCCAGAGCACACCCTTCTGAGCAGAGAGAGCTGCAACAGCTCCGAGTAACCACTGACATGGAGAGGGACTCTGAGCTGTTCTGGGGACTGAATGCCGGCAGTGAGTTCAGGCAGTGGTTATAAATACTCCAAATGGTGTTACATAATGTCACTTACTCCCTCTTATTATGGCAGAGTTTGACTGGAAAGTTGTACATTCGAGGCTAACACCGTACGACCCAGAGACAGGTGGAACAAACACTGAATGAAGCAAATCTCTCTCAAGTACCTGGTCCCGGAGCGATTCCTAAAGACTCCTCACCAACATGCCTTTTCCAGGTATGCAATGCAATATACATTTGAAATATAAATTTCTAAAGCAGCCCCTTCAAATTACTCCCTTTCCTGCTCTGAGGTGAGAAGTCTGCATTTCTGCATTGTCAGTCTTTCTCCTGAGGAATTCCCATACCATTCCACTACTGCTTTGTGTCTGAAGGGTCTGAAAAGGCTCCACCTCAGTGCTATATCAAATCAAGAGATTTAGCTAATAACTTCATCAATAGAAAATACCCATAAGTAACTTCGAACATAGTAAGAAGTAAACTCATCCAGAAACGTCTCTCAGAAATTTTTTTCCATATATAGAAATTCTATTTCATGACCTAGACAAGGGCTTCTGAGACAAAGAAAGGTTAAAAAAAAGGATTTAAGTGTCCAAACAGAGTAGGTTGGCAAACTCTTTCAAACATAAACAAGTATTTATATACATTTCTAATTTGTAGTAACCCCAGAAAAAAGCATCCTGCTTTTACTACTGGGGTTTTTTTAGGTATATAAATGTATAAATACATGCTTCTTTCTAACTCTAACACTGACTTGCACTGAAATGCAAGGGTATCCTCCCCAGCCAGTAGCAGAGTATAAACTACAACACTACTCCAAAAGTAGCCCTGGTTTGCCACTGCATTTGTTTAGCTCTCTCTTCAATTAGGTAGCTGGTTTTTTAATTCTAAATTAATCAAGCCAAATCTTTGGTGCTTCTTGCACCACCCTATATTGGCCCAGACTTAGAACTCCTCTGTGAGATTCAGACTCCCTGAGCTCTGAGCAGTCCTTAGGCAGACACATGACTTAGGGATGATCCAAGAACTCATTTAAAAGTCCTCTTAAACTGGGAAACAAGAGGCCTGTTGTTGGGAAGGAAAGAGGGACACTCACAAAAGTGAGAGCCAGATGAAAAAACTGGCCTTGTGAGCTCAGCTCTCACATTTCTGGTCTGCACGTTCTGAGAATGGACACTTGCAATGCTACATTCCATTTCAAAGAACACCAATGCTCTTGTGTCAGTGCAGTGAACTCTCCAGAATCACAATGAGAGAAAAAGAGGCATAAGCAGAAGTATTTTACTGCCACTGAGCGCTTACCATAGGTGCCAAGGTTCAAAAATGAGACCTTCAAAGCTTGTCTCTCCCCAGCCACTTTCTTGAAGTTCTTCAGCACATGAGAGGTTTTTCAGTAAGTTCCCAAGGCTTACCAAGACCTCTCTGATTTCTGCAGTCATGCTCTAAATCCAGGATTATTTTGCTTTCATAGTCCTTCTCTGCCTGTCCATGGCCTCCAGACATGTCGTATTAATCCATTATAAATCAAAAGTGAAGGAGGTTTTCTTTTCCCTCTGCCATCAGCCCCCATTTGTCTCTGCACCTAGTACACGGACAAAACCATCCATCATATCAAAGTGTACATTTGTATTGCTCCTCTTTGAGGGAATTTCAGCTCCCTGTCACTCTCTGCAGACACAGTATAAAAGGCAGGCTGGGCTTGCTTTTGCACTCGTGCTACCCTTTTAACCTGGAACCAATTTGACACTGGCTGTCAGATAATGGAGTAAGGCATTCGAGACAGCCCAAATGAGAAGGTAGGATTCTCAGTAGGAAGGAAGTAGAGGAGAGTTCCTGAGGTGCCTGAGTAAAGTGTCTAAATGATAAATTGAGGTAAAATGAAAACAAATACTACCGTCAAAGCTTAGTCCATGAATACTTCTTCATATAAACATATTGTAGAAAGCCTAGCTAAATGCATATTTTGCCTGCTTTGAACTTAGCATTCTTGAGACGTCAGCTATGAAGCATCTTGTAATTCTGAAATTCAATTTGATAATCATTCCTTTCTCCACCATTAGCTCTAATGAAGTAGGCTTGTTAATTTTGCAACAGGTACTACTTATTTTATCAAGCCAATATGTTAAAGGATAGCAACGTGAGGGTATTCCTTCTCCAGGTTGGAAGAAATTCACTCTGAAAGGCGATGCGTGCACACCAGGTTCAGTCCAGAGTCTGAGAACACTGCTAGATTTTGTACCTCAGATCTGTTATGAATAAAACAATAGATACTGCGCAGAAATCACTTTGAAATATCATTTAGCCCTATAGCCACTTCCATCGACAGCATATAACAGTCATGGTTGCAGTGCACAGCTTTGAGAGCCCCGTTATACAGGTAAATTCAACTCAGTGAGATTTCCCTGGATCACCTGCTGAAGAAAGAGTACCTTCTCCTTTCTTTTGTAGAAGTTGTTGCTGCTACTTTCCCCCCTGACACTTTCTGTGTGTACTATTACAGCATCTTCTTTGCCAACAGCATTTCTGAAAAGCTGGCTGGGACAGTGATTAACAATCCCTGATGTGTTTCTTAATTGGAGCATCTGCAATGTTTTTGTGTTGCTCGTCCCCCGTCTATTTGCAGAGGTAATCAATACCCATTTCCAACAAGAATTGCAAGACCTACTCGTGCAGCAGCAGGAGCACATTGATCCCTGGCTGCATGTCAAGCATGAGAGCTGGGACACAAAAGACAGTATCTTCTGCTGGGTGTGTTTCCCTTCAGCTGGAATCCTGTCACTGATCCTGCAGGAACAGCACCGGGAAACCAGCAGGAGGAAAACCAAAGGGAAAGGAAGAATTAAGTGTTGCAGAGTGTTGCTACTGCTGGAACTGAAGGTGACAACACTTCCTCTGATACGTGTAAGGACAAAAATGTGGTGCTGTTATTCCTCTTACCCCGACAGATACATGAATATTCAACAGAAAAAATTAAGTCACTTAAGATGTCTTAGCACATGACACATTTAAATGCTCAGGACAACAAGCCTACTAACTCTTTATCTCTTACTCATCTGGACTGTCTCCTGGTAGTTAAAAACACATGCACAAATTTTGCCGATTCCTTTCAGTCAATCAAACTGCCATCAACAAGTTACCCAAGTCACAGGAATGTGGAACAGTGGCAAAAAGCTGAAGTGCACCAAAATCACAACTGCCACTGCCAAGAGAGGCTGAGTTTTCAGGGAGGAGCTAGCAATGGGCTACGGCTGCATGCTGAAACAATACAAGAGTGAAAACCTCTGTAAATCAGATGCTGCCAACAGCTTCAGAGGCTTTTATAGCAAAAAAACATGTTAACTGGAGTTGTAAGCATATAAAATGGAGACTGATAGAGCAGTGGAATTTGAATTGGAAAGGCAAAAAAATCATCATGCCTCCTATAACTAGTTATGATTTCTCATTATACAAATGTGCCTTGAAGAGTCACATTACCACAGGGTTATTGCACCCAGTAACTACTGACCCCTGGGTCACAAATTAAAATCAACCAGATCTACAGCTCCATTTAAATTATAATACACCTCTCATTTCATGGAGGAATCTCATCATGAAGATCATAATTGCAAATTGCCCACCACACACATTAGGCAGAAGTTGGATTTATTTTAAATTAAAAAGTAGCATTTCTTGTACCCCACCAGCATATGATAAGGGTCATTAAAACATTTTGGAAAGCTCTGGTTTGAGCTTGCCTTCAACTTTTCCTTCAGAGAAAAACAAGCTATTTATTTGAATTAACATTCTTGATACATTTTATAAGATTATGGTAACTCTTTTCTGGCTTCTCCAGTTATAAGAAAAAGTTAAATTTATCCTTGCTACCATAAAATATCTGAAGATATTTAAGAGCCTATTGTTAAACATGGAATTGAAAAAAAATATTTTGATCAGGTTAGGGATTATTAAAGTTTGTTCTGCAGAGAAAACAATATATACATCCAAACAGATAATTATTCATAAAAAATATATCAGTGGCACTGATCAAATGTAAACTGATAATCTGAGGTGATTACAGGACAGGTAGAATGTTTCCACAGACTTGGCAGTGACATAGAGTATTTCAGAGAACAGCATATTTCATTTGGAAGGGACCTACAATAATCACCCATAATTTTTATCCCAGAAGAACTTAAAATGTTTGACTGACTTCATGTGTAAGAATCACATAATCCACTGAAATACAGTTCACAATAGCTAAATTATTTAGGTCTAGAATTGAAGAATAGGGATAAAAATTTGAGAGAACACTGTCATTGGTTAGAGTCTATACCATTTGTTAAAGAACACAAAATCTAACTGTGGAAGAGCATTTAGAAAACGCAGAAAAATAAGCAGTAAAAATGAGAGATGAAACTGAAGAAATTTCCTCTCTACCCAGTCCCAAAGCATTGGAAGTGCCAAAAACTTCTCTGGATTACACATTTAAATTTTAGTGATCCAGTGAGATGTTTTACAATCGATGCACGTAAACAGAGCAGAGCAAAAAATTATTTTTTTAACATTTAAATTTTGAGGAAATTTTCTTCAGCTATATATCAGCCAAGACAGAAAAACATCTGTGCAACACAGTGGTTTGACCCCTCCTCAGAGTGTGCAGGTTGTGTTCAATTTGTCTAATGTCATGGAACAATTGTTCTTTAAAATCAGTGCTAGAAGTGTCAAGGAAGCATTATACCCTCATCTGAGGTCTTAGGGTGTAAAATCAGGGTGAAGTACAAACAAATCCGATTAACATAAATTCTACATAAATATTGAAACATCAGCCAATCTTTTTAAGTGAAGTTCAACTATCCAGGTGAAATGCTGTTCTCAAACTACTGAAGTCACCACAGAACAGCCATTATTGAAAAGTAAAACCACACAGAGATGACCAACTACAACACACTTGAGTGGCACTGGAAAATAAAGAGGACACAGATCATCATGATGGACAACTGCCATGTAGGTCAGACAGTCACTGTGAGGATCTGTAGAGCTTAAATAAGGTCTTTGAATGAATGAACAGATGTTACAGATGTTTCTAGAAATTTTGTCACATATAATGTAGGGTCAAGATGGGGCAAAAGTACACAGGAGTGTATTCAAAGAAAGTGGACCTAAGCAGAATTCATCCTATGGGTAAATGGCGATGTGAAAAGCAGAAAGGAAAGAAAGGTTCTCTGAAGGTCAAGTGAAAATGTTTGCTGAGAAAGAAAATTGGGAGTCTGCAGAGGAATAAAAAGCAGAGTTTAAAATGATCAGAACCACCACCGGTACACAATCTTTTGGCAGTATTCTCAAATCATACAGGAATTTGTTACAAAAATTGGGTCATTAAGCTTTGAAAGCCTGCTCAGGGAGCAGTAGAGCAGAGCAACATCTTAAAGATGCTTTGGAGAAAGAATCTGTAAATGTTACAGGCACCTGAAAAGACTAAGTTAAAGCAGCATGAGAAAACCTGATAACTGAGGTTAGATATGCTCAAATCACAGAGAAGGAGGCAAGTGACAATGTCGCTTGCAGAAAAGGGCAGAGTAACCTTAGTCACTCTGAGCTTGATCTAGTAGCAAGGGGACAGGTAGTGGGGTAGACAGATGGAGATATGAGTTCAGGAAGAAAACAATTCTGAAGGAGAGCTGTATCTAAGGGGTGTTCACACGAAGGAAATCGTGTGCCCACATTGATAGCAATTCTTCAAGGCTTTCCCAGAGCTATGATTACTAGTCCTTTCATAGGCAGCTACACCTGCCTACAAACCATCATATTTTGAGAGACTGAAATGATCAGTCCTGCATTTCCCTTCCAGACAGCTCATGTGTCTTATGTACCTCTCTGGCTATGACAGCAACAAGGAAGCAAGGACATGGACATCTAGTTTCTGGGCCCTCTAGGAGGGGGTGTTTCTAAGCATAAAACACGCCCCCCAGAGCTCCAGTGCATCACGGCACCAGGTCTTTTTTCTTGTTCACATTCAGTAAATACCAAGCACTTGCTGCAGTTTCACCTGAAAGATTACATTTTGCACAAGTTTTGGAAGCTTCCTGTTGACCTCAGAAGTTGTGTTTTCATATGGATGTCAAAACAGAACAACGACTCTTCACTCAGCCAGTTAAAGATTCTTGAGGATGTATTTCTGAGAGCTCAAACCCTCCTGAGAACCGCAGGGCTCATTATGGGTAATCTCTGTTTTCTTATTTCGTTTCCTGTGCTCTGAAACCATTGCACAAACCTTGCCTGGAAGCCCAAACTTGTTTGGGTTTTAACTTTAAAGTCCTGTGAAGATTTAGGCAAGGCTCACAGCTGACAAAACATGCTGTCAGCGTCTATTTAAAAATATATAGAAAAGACATTCCTATCACTGCCATACAGAAGCATTAGAAAACCACATACTCTCCTCATACCAAGGCACAGCCCACCACACATGCAGAAACTACCATAAACCACAGGAATAACACTCCCTTCTAGTATTTACCAGGGTCAAAGCTTAAAAAAAAAAAAATCCAAATAAAATCACAATATTTAGACCTCTTTTTCCCTAAGAAGACCCATGAATTCCTTCTCAGCAGATTTTGTTCCCATCTCAGCTGGAAGCATCCTTTCCCTGTTTTATTTTCCTCCAGTTTTATCACTGAATGACAACAGGATTACAGAAGACTCTGATCTCTGCTGAAGTATCAAGCAGACAAATATTCAGTCTAGAGCTGAAGCATAATTCTTACAATGCTCAAGGTTGGGTTGATGTTTGGTTTTTTGTTTGTTTGTTTGTTTGTTTGTTTGTTTTTTAATGCAGTTCACATTCACGAGTTTGAGGCAGTGACTTTTAAGAAATTTCAGTGAGAGTTATCTGAATTTTTCAATCCAAAGGTATTTACTTAGATAAGTAAGCACTTCAATTCATGTTTCAGTAAGGTAAATGTTGAACACACAGACAAGATTTCCGAAGTGTGTAAGCAAGCCCACACAGACTAAATTGATTTCTCTTCTAGGCTTTATCCATGTGGAATGACTGAACTGTGGAGAACTGAGGTGGACCTCCAAGGATACAAGATCATACCCAGAATTATTCTATTTTGCTGCATATTTGCTTTTCATAATTTCCATTGCTGAACCACCTGGACTGCTAACCTACAGAAATGCTTTGTTTGGCTGAATATATCCCATACCCAAATATTTGGGTTTCTGTTCTTACTTAGCAATATTTTCCAGTTTACAACCAGCTGACTAGAAAGGCTGAATTACTACAAATACTATGGTCAAAGATTATCAGTAAAGCCAATGCCTCAGAGTTCTGCAGACTTCTGTTGTTGGCATCAATATTCACTGTGCAATGCAAAGTTCCCACTCGCAACTCGGATATTAGATATTTTGCTGTTTCTAACCTAGTCTAATGATTAAAGTGGGACTTTAACGGTATTCATGATGAAATGTCTTGTCAGTAACAACCAGGCCATCAAATTCAGTTTTATTTTCTCTGGAGAAGTGGTAGTGAACTGTTTCATTAGAGCAAAATTGTTTTGTCAGCACAGTTTAAAAGAGCAATAGGGCTGTGAGGTACAAATATACAGATGCTGTTTACTGTAACTTACTAAACAAGAGAAATTGCATAACCTACTCATCTTTTCCTGAGTGTTCAGTACTATAAATAAGGCAAAACTCCTGAAAGCTCCATATTAAAGTATTTGAGAGGGTAGAATGTGAGTACCAGGCATTTGCTCAGATCAAATTACTCTGAAGAGTCTTTGCAGCTACATTTTACAATGTCATTCAATGAAAAGCTAATAGAGATTTTTATCTTTCTGTGATTATTAGATCACTACATGTAATAAATGTAATGGTGTTTAACCCCATCGTAAATGAGATGTACTTTTCCAATGGCCAGAGCTATCTTCTGTCTTCGACCTCCTCTTCAAACCACCACGTGCTTTGGACTGACCATTAAGTTGTGATCTCATCTATCAATAATTGACAGGAAAAAATTCTCTGTTCAAAGTCAAAAAATAAGCAAGATTTTACACTGAAAAAACCCCAACCTGATCCTGTAAGGTTACCTAAGCTATAAATAATTAGATCTCAAATGCTTTCTAAAGGTCAGTGATATTATCTTTTTCCTCCTGAAAGACGAACCAGGAGTGTAGCAGAGTGATGTGGCCTCTCCAGATCCAACCAGTCAGTGGCAGACAAAAACAAAATCAGGTCTCCAGAGGTCCAGTGAACTGCTCCACTTGCAACTTTTTTTCATACACCAGATGTACCTCAAGTGTTTCTGTGGGTTTAGAGAGATTAAAGGAGCCAGCTTTGACTCACGGAACTTTCAGATTAAATGGAGCATATGAATTAAATGGAATACCTAAAACATTCTGAACATGTAACATGAAGCAGTGATTTTAAACTCTTAATAGATTAAAAAAAAAAAAAAATTGTAGGTGAATTTTAGTTTTGAATATTCAGAAGCACACACACCTTTCCAGTTCCCTGCACTTACCTTGACCCTCCTTGAAATCTGACAGGAAATGTCACTTAAAGTATAAGCAGGTCGAGTCCTCAGAGCATTTAATTTTCATTCACTGCTTGAATTTAAAACTAGCCTTTCTCATTTGCAAATTTTAAGTTAGATTAGCCCTTTTGTTTTCCTTTGGATGCAGAACTGCTAATGAATTAGTTCAGTTAAAGCTCCCTCTGCAAAGTTAACAAGTTTAAAAGAAGCTTCAGAGCAAATATGGGTCATGTAAGGAAAATAAGGTCTGAAAGCAGCTGTCAAACAATATGACAGAATTCCAGCAGGAAATTGTGTATTCCAAGTGTTTTATAAAGCTGCAAAAAAAAAAATTTCCAGCAGGTCCTCCCCAGTAAATATTGTTATATTAGCACTAGAATAAAGAACATGCTGATTGCAACTACTTCTTATTTAAAAAAAAAAAAAAAGAAAATTCGAAATGCAGAACTCAGATAGTTTTTACTATCTCACTTTAAGTTTTTCTTTTTCTCATTTCAAATTTCCTTGTTCCATTTATCTTTAATCCTCTTGTATGCATTGATATGAATTATTCAATTGCAGTGAAAAAATACTGTTTTCCAAAGCTCACTTGATTATTTCAGCTTTTCCTTGAAATATTTTGAGACTTTGATTTTTCAGCATCCTTCAGACTGAAAACCCTAAATTGCTTTAAAATGTCCCTTTTATTTTTCCAGCTCATGAAATAGGAAAATTATCACTGGAGAAAAAAAGCAAGAACATTTCCTCAACCTGCAAAAATCAAAATAAAGAAAAACAGTGTAGAAAGAAAGAAACAATTTCCAAATAGAACCGACATTGTTTCCTGGCATGGTTAGGAACGTATGGCCATCCCATGAGGTCATGTTACCTGAGGTTAAAATGCAAGCCAATAACATTTTGCGCTGGTATGTGATCTTGGATACCAAATGGCCCATCATGCAGTGCTCAGTTAGGAGGTTCACACGCAGACTGTTCCCTGATGCAGTACTGTGAGCAGCTCCACTATGTAAAAGCAAGCGTTGGACCTCACATAGCTTAAGGGCATATGGCAGTGAAGCATTGTCACCACCTCAGGTGAAAATTTACCCTATTTCCTTTACAAACCAACCTGATTTACATGCTCTATTTTTTTTTTTTTTTAGCTTTTCTGGAGCTGGGTAAGAATGTGAGAATCTGACCTACTCCAAACCTGCTCGCTGAGGAACAGAGTGCCGTTTTCTTCTTCCTGCGACTTTCATCTCAGAGATGAGGAAATGACCACTAGGGATGTCAGTTTGATGGCATATCCTGGAATGATTTGAGACAGGAAGCTCCATTTCTGAGATGAAAAGGCAGTTTCTACTTAGTGGCTGAGGCTTGGTACAGGAAAAGGGTTATTAGCACAATAAAAATCAGGAACAGAAACAGCATCTGGATTTATGAGCTACAAATGCTCTTGGAGTCAAAGGAAACCCAGCACCCTTTGACTCTGTCCCCATTACTCTACCTTCTCCTCTGGGAAAATATGTAATAGAAAAAAAAGAGCGTAAATGGGTATGGAAAGGATGGAGTTGCCCTTTCTCTTCATATAGGGTTTGCAGATGGGTATCTGCATCATAGGCAAGTGTTATCTTAAATAATCATCAGCCAATAAAACTGTCACCATATTCTGGCACGTTGCCACATCCCAAAGTCAAAGTTCTTGGAAATAACACCCAGCTTATGCTAAGAAAATTGGCACATGCAGGCTCACTTCTCTAGAAGTTTAGCTCAAGCTGATTTAGGGCCACCTGGATATCCTGTCAGATCCCTCACTGATGAGAGTTGCCAAATTAAGCTCTTCCCTTCAATTGTCACGAGTGCCTTATTTCATCTGCAGCCTTGATTGCCCCCTTAAAGCACACCACAGAAATATTTGCTATGCACATCAAGCAGGAAGATGAAAGAGTGTAAATCACAGATCTAGGGTGATTATCCAAAAATCAGACTGCTGAGAAATGAAGCATAATATCAGTTAAAGTGTCACTAAAACAGAGTTATGAGAATAGTCAGGTAAAATACTTGATAATTGCTTATAATTTTCAGTGTTTGGAAAACAATTTCCTGGCCAGATGTTTTCACATTGTATTAGATGTTTCATTCCCTGTCAAGTGCTGTACGTTTTCACTAGTTTATGATTCAAGGTGTTAATCATATTCAGTCTTTCAAGATGATTACCTGGTAGCATTAACATACAAATGTACAGTGATTATCTCTGCTTTTCAGAATTCTTTGCATTTTGCACAAGGAAAAAAATAATACAAGAAATAAATCAGTCTCCTTCAACTTGCACGATGCCTATTTCAAAATGAAATTACTATGAATTCAGAGTCTATGAAAATTAGGTATTAATCAACTTCTAAGTACAGGAAACTTTCACCTCAGCTTGAAAGTAGCAACACAGAGTTAAGAGTCTTAAAACAGGCCAGAGTTGATAGGCATAACCACCTCATAAAACAAACACATTCCTTACTTGTACTCTCCAGTACTTCCATATCCTATTGATAAGATTTACAAAGGGCCAAGTAACTACAGCCATTTCTGAGGAATATGCAGCAATTTGCAGTAGACAATCATACAAAATTAAGACACTATTTCAGAGTGTAGAGGAAGTTACTATCAAATCTCCAGCCTTCTGTCGTCAAACAGTAAAAGTTATGTAGTAAAATTGGGTCATGTTCAACACCACCTGAGTCTAAAAAAAAAAATACAGGCTATTTACAAAGGAATTTGATAAAGGCAGTATGATGGGAATACATCTCCAGTTTCCACCGATTTCACAGAAGTTCCATGAATTCCATGAAGTTCCTAAATTTGTTCCTAGTGGCATTAATACATATTCATTTTATTCATGTCTGAATTTATTATGTCCTGCTGCTCAAAGGAAACAGGGAACATCACAGCAATGATTCTTTGTAGAGTCACTGCTCTACAAATGCTTGTGTAAGATTTGTGTCAGATGAGTGACTGCCTGAAGTGCCTACATTAACCTCCCTGGGTATGAGGACTGCTCATGCACCTCCTGCTCAGATTTTGACTAACACAGCCCATGCCAAGGCCTGACCTAATGGAGCAGCAGCCCAAGGTCACAGCAAGAGCTCCAGAGGCAGCACAGGTGGCCAAAAGAGCTCAAAGGCCATTCTTCAGCCATCACCACCTGCAGAGGGATGCAGCCACCACCTTTGTATAACGAGTGTCTGGAGGCTTCACCTGAACCCACTAGCTCATGCAGATGCCACACACCAAATTTCCTCGATGGAAGGTATAAAACCAGGAGTTTACCCAAAAAAGCTTTTAAAACAGATCTAACAGCAGCTGAACTGCCAAGGATTTCATGCTTCCTGAGACAACAACAGAGAAGGAAGGGTGATGAGTACTCACCATTGGCTGGGTAACTAATCTTGCTCATCAGTGCACAACTGAAGGGTTACAGGTTACAAGTTATGAAACCTTAGGACTTGAGTAGTCAAACAGTGAATTCACACAATAGAAACACAGTCTGTGCAAGGGCAGTTGAACCCTTTTGTTTGTTATATTTGTTAAGGAGCTCATAAAATAAACTTCAATGTGGATAACATGTTGTCCTGTAAATTTGGGATATCCAAATGGCCCATGGCAGGTATTCAGAAACAGAAAGCACAACTCTCCTTTACTCTCAGCAGGAGAGGCAAATACATAGGCAGCAATACCTGATGTAGATTTACACACATTCCCTCAGTAATGTGGCCTGCTGCATTGGCTAATTCCTGGTGCTATGCTCAGGCTCATTGCTCTTGCTTCCATTTTTCCGTTGGGTCTTTCATGTTACAGCATCAAGGCTGAATGATTTGAAAAAATAAATCCGATTAATCTTTCAATCACTTCAGCTCATTTTTATGTCTTTATACTTAGCCCTCATAGTTGTTACTCCCCCAGTCCCTTTGACCCCTCCACGATTCTGGCTCTGAAAGATATTATTTTCAAAGAAAACAGGAGAAAAAGCCAGAGGGAAACATCAATGCATTCACATTTCCCTTTGTTTTTCTGTCACTAAACTCATACATATTTGTACTGCAGACCAACAAACAGCTTCTCTTATCAGGCAGGAGCCAGGATCACCTATTTCAGAGTTTTAAAGTATTATCAGAACACCTGTATTCAAAACCAGAACTGATAAATCATCAAAAGCAGGAAATGAAGGGAAATGTTTCTCTAGGTTCATAAGAAAAAATATAAATGGGAAAGTTTGTATCAAAATCATTATAAATGAGTTGCAGCATTTTGCCAGCATTTTATTAGCCCTTATTTCACTGTGATGGCAGTGCACATACTCTTCCTCACTTATACAGAGTTTGCTTCTTCAGTTTGCAATGCCAATTTAGTTGCTAAGCCAGACTTCAAACTCCAGTGTCACTGATGACTCCAACATTTTCAGAGTGAGGTGCCAACAGATTAGTCTACATGTTTCACCAAACCAAACTGTGCCTAAATCACCCTTCTGTTCTCTGGTCCCAGCCTGGCTCTCAGAAATGTTCAGGGTAAATTGCTGGTACTCCTCGACATTTGCTAGTATTTTGTATGAAAACAGGGTTTACTTTAAAATTTTGCACCTCAGAGCCTCATTAAACATAGAATATGCTATTGAAAGAATTCTCATAAAGACAGTAAGAATGAATCCTGTATTTTATTCAAGCCACAGGCAAAAGGATTACAGACTTCATTGGGGTGATGTCTGCACAGGGTAGGAATGACAATTAAGACCTGGCCAAAGGATTTATATCTAACAGACCCTGTGATGACTGTATAATGACTTCAAGCTAACGTTCAGAAGGCACTTCAGCATTTAATATTAATTGTACTTTCATCTATATTAATTCCATACTTTGTTTATACTGATATTATTTTATTTTTCTTCAATTTTTTGAAGTTTAGATACAAAGAAAGTTTATGTAGAAATAACACCAAGCTTTGCTTGCCCTGATTCACCAAAATCTCTCAATAGTTTAAAAGAAAACCTGTTTATTTCTGAAAGCTTCTTTTATGCCCCTACATATGGGCTTACAAACTTGATCTGGTGGCTACTGGTGTGGTCTACCCTTAAGAGGCTGCATTTTTAAAGAGAGAGGCCAACTTGTGTTTGGCTATAACATCTGTAGATTGAGAAAAGTCAAAAACCACACAGTGCTTTAAGGACACAAGCCCCCATTACTACCTGTCATAAAACTTGTTCACAGTTCCTGGGTGAGGTACTACAGGTAAGCCAGCATCAGAGGAGACTGAAAGATTTTTTTATAAAGATCACTCAAAAGAAGAACCACTGACCCAGAATGTATTTCCCATTCTCCACCTCATGTTCTAAATTATGTCTTTTATCCCATATGACTTTTCTTTAATTGTAAGAGTGGTATCATGTAATAAAGTTGCATTAACTCCATTTTAAAGCAATAAATATTTCAGCACAGATTTTGCCTTAGAATGTCAAGCTCTTTAATCTATATTTATACATGTTGCTATTCAAGATATTTTTCTGTTAAAACTTGACTGATTATTTAGAAAAAATGAAGCAAAGTGAGTGTTATTTCTAGAAAATTAGACATCTTTCAACATTAGCTAAGGAAAAATCCTAACAAATGTAACAGTTTGAGGAGTAATTAACGCATTTTATGTCTGTTTTTATTGCAGGACTACATGATTAATGAACTGTCATAGTCTGAAGGCATTCCTTGGCATGTTTCTGTGAGCTTGTTCAGATAATAAGCCTTAAGAGATGAATGAAGCATGTCCTGCCAGATCTGCTGGGATGATTTCCTTGTACTATAACCGGTGGACATGAAGTACCTCAGCTATTCCTAAAAAAATATCTGTCCTCTCGTTAATCAAATCCTGCCTTACACACCGTGAGCGTCATTGTGAAGAGAAGCACATGGTGCTTACACACTCATGGCATCAAAGAATGGATTCTCCAGTTGTGTTGCCTACCCCAGGTGAAGGAAAGATCCACCTAAGATGTCATCAGCCCTCAGAGAACTGGTCCACAGGGCCCAGTGTGCAACAACCATCACACTCAGAGAAGGCATAGAAAACTTGCCTTAATTTGATTAACCATTCTGCAGGATCTTTGTAAGCAGGAATGCTGTCAGGACACAACACACCCCACCAATCATTGTCGCTTCACGTGGGCTTTCCTAAGGAAGAGCAGCTGCAGACAGGACGTTGTAGGATCACTGCGTAAGGACTTCCTGGAAGAGGGACTATTCTGAGGGGTACATTTTCTTCCATGAAGGACGATCAGAGTGGTCAACCAGTTACTCTTGGCAGGTTTTTCTGTAGATGGAGACAAGGTTTAGAGGTCACAAGAAAATACTTTTTAAAAGAGGTATGCTACAGTGAACACGGCTTACTTTTAAAGCATCTTTGCCTAATTCGGGGGCGGTGGGGTGGTGTTTTGGGGTCTTGGGGTTTTCTGTTTTTTTTTTAATAATAGCAGAATTACATTGACTTCATATCTGAACAAGATTCCTGAGTTTACTTACATCTTACTGTATATAAGACAAATCACTATCTTGAGGAGTGTCCAGATTTGTTCATATACTGAGGCAAGACACAGCTGAAAGCAGTAGGTATGTGTTTATTTCCTATCTTATCAGTATGAACTCTTAGTAAGAGAACAGCAAAGACTGAATAAATGGGTGAGTATCTCATTCAACCAAGCAGCCAAAAATAGGAAAAGGAAGCAGCCTGTGCTTAGTGAGGGTCTTCCCTCTTAAAAAGTAAAATGAACCGTGGCTTCCCTGATCCTGGGATATTGCATCTAAAGCCACAGGGGCAGAAGGCACTGCCCACTAATCTTTGCTATCTTAAGCTATTTGACAAACTCCCAAAATGCACCTGCTCACGTTAGGAAATTATTTGGATGGCTTTAAACAAGGGTGGAGCTAGACTGACTGAGAACTAAAAACTGTACTCTGACAGTCCCTCTATAGCTACTGAATAAAGTAGAAACTAACTCAGAGCAGCAGAGAAGCCATCCCAGCACCTTTAATACCTTTGGATTATTCATCACAAACACCAAACACCAGCAACAAGTGCAAAATTGCTAATCAGGGGTGAAGCCCTATCACCCTCTGGCGTTTTTTTCTATGCTGTCATGAGTAGAGCTTTCGACTATTTGGACAAAAAGGATAGCTTGCAAAACAAGCTATAAAACTTCACCTCACTGTCATATGGAATGAATTTACAGAGAACCACCTCTGGACTGCAGTATATTGCTACAAAGTCACCAGGAAAAAAAATATTTCTCCATTGTTCTTTTATGTGTCTCTAACCTGATTTTCCTTTCCATGATCCTATTCATCAGATGCAATGGTTTGTCTATCTTACTTTCTAGTATAGTATTTTGACAGACTAAATGTTTTTGACAGTCAGATGGTAAATAGTTTTGCTAGTTTTCAACTGCAAAATAAAATAAATCCCAAAACAGCCAGCATTTCTTACAACTTGTCTCTTTTTGCTCTATTTCCTTTACTTGCAAAGCATAAAACAAAGACCAAAACTAGATCAGGATAATTTTGACAGTTTGCTCCAGCACAGCAATAGCTAGTCATGATGCTTTCTCTGAGTTCTTAAATACTTAGAAGACAGGATTTGGGTTTTTGTAGTAGTTGTTGTTTGGGGGTTTTGTTTTGGTTTTTTTTGGTGTTGTTTTTTTTTTTCTTTTAAACCAGTAAATAGAATCTGAAGGATTCATTTGAACAAAGAGGTTTTCAAAACAGAAGCAGTTATTGTAAGGTCGTCTGCAGAGTGTCCTGATAAAGACCATAAAGAACTGAAGTATTCAGAGAGGAAAGGACCAGGAAAACTGGATGCAATTATTACAGCTCATCTCTTCATTGAAAGAGGCCAGAAAGAGAAAAATTGAATCTTCTAATTTGACTGCTGTTTTGGAACAAAACTACCATGTGATAGTGCTTATTAAACAGCGAAGTCTGCCCATAACAATTGAAGGGGATCATTTATAATACCGGAATTAACACACAGAGGACAGGGGAAATCTCTTGCTATTAATTTTTAAGCTAACTGGGGGGGAAAATCTTTAGTAGAAACATTTTCACAGTAACAGGTATGGCTTAGTCCATAATTTATTATGATGCAAGGAAATGCACATCTAAGTTTACAGCAAGAATTAAGTTCAATATTATCGGATAATTAATGTGACATTGACAAAGCAGCTTGTTGTGTGCATACATTACTTAGCAAAACTGAAATATATTGTCCTCTCCCGATAACCAGCTGTGCAATAAATCACAGCAACACTTTGGATAATTCTGCAAACTAGAAGTTATGGACTGACAGCACTAAATCACGTAAGTCTAGCCCCCAGCATCCACGGAATTTTTCTTCACTGGCCTTGGCCCCCGTTGCAGCTTAACCATGGTAGGCAGCCAGGCCTAAACACAGGAAAATATAACACCACACAGGCTGCTACGAAGAAAATTCCCTCTATGCGTACTAGTACAATCCCTCACACATATGGGTTGGCAATACCTATCCAGCAAGGTGTTTTCAGTTCTGAAACCTGAATAGCAAAGACCTCCCAGAACAAGAGAGACAGTCTCAAGAAAATCAATCTCTCAAGGATTTTGGCTGAATCCTTCTATACCAATCCTCTCACACATGGTCACACATGTGCCTATAATGATGGACTTTCGGATTTTTTTTTGGCAAGGGGAGGGGAAGTGCTTTATAGTCTGAAAAAGAAGACATGAAAAGAAATAAAAGCATTGAAAACCAAATAAAATTATGAAAATCATAAAACAGTTGCCTTCTTTTTGTAATTTACAGGTGACTTTTCAGTAGGCTGCCTTTCAGCATCACACTCTTTACCAAATTGAAAAAGTAGTGAGATCCTAGAGTTTTAGGAAGATTTAAAAAAAAAACCCAAACCAAACAAAAAAATTTGATGGAGAACAAAACAAGCTGCAATATTTTAAGAGGGTACAAGAAGGTCAATCTGTCCAGGCAGGGTACCACCAGAACAGGATTTCTGCCCCTCCTTAGAGCCGCATCAATCAGGACTGGTCATCTTCTCAACCAGTACAGACAGATATGCTATGTGCAAGGTCAGAATGTTTCACCATTAGGTGAAGAATAAACAAATGCTGCAGAGTATCAGAGAGTTCCCATATCACACTGCCTCTAAGGGTCACGTGTTGTTTTGCTTTCAGCAGGATCATTTAAAGTCTGTTATAAGAAAGCAAAAGTTGGAGAGCGCTTGTGGTTGCTGTGCTCCACTCAGCTTCAGCTCTGCTGTACACAAACACCCGCCAGCCAGAAGGTAAACCTTGTTTTACAGAGCTTACCTTTACCACACGTTGTACCTCGTTAAACTAACACAGCAAACCCACTGAAACCACAGGTTCTGTTTCTGGTCCCGTGTGCCGGAGCACAGGAAAGGCAGGGTTTGGAGCCAAACAGGAAGCAGTGCTTTGTACAGCGCGGCTCTCACACACCCCTGCACCGCGGGTAATTAAGGAGCTGGCAGTAATTGAAAATATCCTCGCTTCTTTCACAGTAAGTACCTTGTGTTACTGCTTGATGTATTGTAGCTACTGACAGATGACAGAATAATTTGTCTTTTATTCAACTCCAACACTGAATTATTGGAAGTTGGACTTGTCTGTGGCCTAGAGGGAGACATTGTGCCAGAGTTTCATTTGCTGTTATTGAAGGCAAGAGGTTTATAAAAGTTAATGAAATACAGCCAGCAAAGAGACTGCAGAGGGTCTGAATCTCAGAAGCAGCAGCACACAGATGCCTGTTGTTATTACACAGGGCAGCAAAAAGGCATCGGTCTTTCCCATCTATACCATAGAAAATATGTAACACTTTCACTGGAACTGCTACTTTTCTATCATTTGACTAACTGCTATAGCTGTTAAATTTCCTCTTAGTTTTATATTTTAAGTGATGCATAGCAGTCTTATAGAACAGAGATACTGAAATGAAGACAATAGTCTAATGTTATTAAGTATTAAGAGGCTCTCTCAAGCAGTGCACAAACTGCAATGGGCACACTTCAAAATCTTCAGCTGAAGAGGTGTCCTGCATCACCCAGTTGTTATGGAGATACTTGCCTATGGACTTTGGCTACAAAAAGTGCAAATAATTTCTGAAAAAACTTTTTGACAGTTAAAAATATAATCTTACGTGAGGTACAGAAACTCATATAATCCTAGCATATGATTAAAAGTACTTTGACAGAAAAAGAAAAATTATCATTACTTTAGAGCTCTGTAACAGTTGAGCCATCACTAAAGGACTTAACACCTGTTTACATGGCTTGGTTGTGGGGCTTTAAAATAAATCTCACTAATACTTTGAGAAAAATCACGATGCTATTTGCTTTCTGGGATATAAAAAGAGATTAAAATGTCAGGAAAAGCATCAAGTTTTCTAAGATGCACTATTTCCTGATAATGGCTAAATAACTTTCTCTCATTATAAAGGAAAATGATTCTGTAGCAAAATATCTACGGATATCAGGTGTGATGAACTTTATCTTTAAAGCAGTAATGTTTTTCCACCAGTATAACTTGAGGGAAGAAACAGCTCACACTTTTTTCTTTTAAATGAAACAAAGGAAAAAAATATTGACCTTAAATATCACTTTTATTACAGCAGCTCCTTCAGCTTTGTCATAAAGCTCCAAGGTTATGAGTGCTCTGGAACCCAATTATACCGTACACCACAACCAGTGCTATTCTGGCTGCTGAACTGTTTTCTGAGCTAGGCATGGAAAGATCAGGCTGGCTCCAAAATAATTTCTCAGTCCTTTCCTATAAAAACCAGAAGTCTGACTCTACAACATCTAAGCTGCTGCCTGCAGAACTGAGCAGTGACTCAGAGAAGATCATTTCCTATAGTGCACAGCACTAAACTACTTTTTTCTTCACCTAAACTCTATCTCCATAAATCTTCATGCTCTGCCTCTTGTACACATACCATAGCAGAGCTACTGCTGGAACATCCCCTTTCCAGCCCCTGCACTCAGGGCAGCTGATTTTCTAGCGCACAGGGAAGTTGCACGTTACAGTAATTCTTCTTCTGCTTTCCTGATCATCTCAATGAATGAGGTAAATGAATACATGGGGGGAAAAAAGCATGAAAATACAGGGAATGGGTGTAAGCAGAGAAGTGTCCCTGACAGGAGGCTGGAGGGGACAGGAGAAGAATAACTGTTGCAAAGAACTTAACAGAAGGTGACAGAAGGGGAGAGCATATTGGAGAGAGGGCAAGGAAGTGGCTGAGCAGCACTGCAGGTAAAGCCTTCCTGGTGCTTTTGATTCCTGTTCAGTGAAGAGCAAACCTCTCCAGTTAAAAACCAAGATCTCCCAAACTACTGCAGAATAAAGCCTAACCCACATAAACTCTTGACCTCCTCATTGATCCCTTTGTGACCTTTGAATTCTACTGCAGTCAGGTACTACCATGCAGCACACTCCAGGCAAAACCCCTCATTTCTATACATATACATACACACACAAACAGTCCAATGCTTTCAAGCATATTTACAGGTTTCTTTCAATCTTCAGTTTTTCTTCAGCATTAACAGCAGTGAGATAGCAAGCATTATGGGTTTTAACTTGAAGGCAACTCTATGTCATAGTAGGCACACTCTTACTTTTAAATAAAACGGGAGGCTGTTCTTCACCTGATAACATTAGGCCTTAAGCCAGGATGAAAATTTTCACTGCAAGGAATTTCCAAGGCAGACAAGGTTTTTATAATTTGTGAGGCTTGCAACAAGTTAACCGTATATAAGAGCAGGGGGAAATGAAAATTTTTATGCTGAAAACTGACTTTACTTAGGAACAAATAAAAATTGAAGAATAACTTTACTTATAATTTGATGCTCTATGAGCTATTTTCTTTCACAGTTATGCTGTACTGCAGATTCCTTTAGTGTATACTAAAGCTACTCTTTCCTCTATGGAAATGTGATCTTATTTCCTCCAAGTAAAACAGACTTTTTGCCCCCAGAATAAGCAGGATTGGACCCTTCTAATCGTATCACCAAGTTAAAAGTGTCTATTAAGCATTCTTGTTAGGAATGGTTTTATTAGAATGTCATTTTATGAAAGACTAAATGCTATATAAGTCCATGGGAATTATGGTGTTAAACATTTTAATACTCTATATACTCCAATTTCACTGTATCAAAGAATACTGCATGCATATTTGCCATAAGAATAACTGTTCTGCCTGAAGATATTTGCTAGTTTTGCACTAGTGGAGAAACATGTTCAGGTTTCTGAAAAAAAAAATGCTTTCCCTTCAAGTTTAAAACATTTTCCTTTGATTCTTGTTCATTCTTCAGTCCCTTCACATACCATCTATCTAAACTATGTGCTTGTATGCTGCTCTCTGATCTTGTTCAAGCATTTGAATTTGAGTCAGGGGGAGAGTTTAGGGTGCTTTGCTGTTTGGTTTTTTGCTCGCTGTGTTGTATTTTTGAGATTTGATTGGTCGGGGGGGGGGGTGTGTGTCTTCATTTATTTGGTTTGGGTTTCCCTCTAGCATCCCAGGTTTGGCTTACTTATTCCAAGTTGCCTAGGTTCCCTTTTCTCACATTTTCCCCATTTTTTCTATCCATGGAACTAGACTGTCTTCACATTTTCCAAATGCCACAATAGAAGCACTGAAATCATGGGAGACTCCTGGGGAAGCTTTTGTACAATTGCAGAGAATTTTGTTTGCCCTGAAGAATCTTTGTTAAAAATTCTGAAGGTTAGAATGTGCTCAAAGCTGATGTAATGCTCAATTTTTTTTTCTGCTAAGCCAAGCACAAAAACATTGAAATGCTTTTCAGATTATTGAGAAAATTGATAGTCTTCAACAGGAAAAACTCACCTTTCAGAATCTGACCATGAAAAAAACCTTACAGGATTCACACTCTTTTAAACTATATAGTTAGGAAAAACAAGTTTCTATAGAGGAAACACAGAATCACAGCTTACCTGTTCTTCTAGAAATGATATAGAAAAACATGATATACACATAAATTTGAATACGTGTCATCCACCAGACACTGCACACTGAACCAATAGTAGTTTCTCAGCCTTGCACAAGGGATAAGGTTAATCCAATGTTCCTCATCTAATCTCATTCTAAATGCTACACTGGTGTGTAACTGTGGACATCAATAGCAAAACCAGAACAAACCTTACAGGCAAGACAGCAAAATGAGCAATAAAAAAAAAGAATGTTTTTATTTAATGACCCCGGACTTTGGGACTTGACAAGTAGTTTGCCCGTTTCCACCTCTGCCCCAGCCTCTGAAGGGAGCTGTTTACCTCTCAGGGCAATGTTTGGTGTGCCATCACTGTACTCAAGGATGGAAGAGCAAGTGTTTTAGCTGGAGCACTCACTGCTCCCTGTGGCTAATACTAACTGACACTTCTCACTGCTTGCTGTTGATGATAGTTTTGCAAAAGCTAAACTGGTTGGAGTGTAATAGTCCGTGCTCGACAAGTGCCTCGGGCCAGTATTTCAGCTGGAGGTTCCTGCTGGAACAGTCTGTCATTTTCAAGAAACGTTATATTTTTCTCTTCGCCTTCTTTCCCTTTCTCCCCACCCTAGTAGACTTTGTTTCATCCATATTGAAACATAGCTATTTTTTATTCAGCTCTCGAGAGATTTCCATACAGGTGCTCAAGGCACTGGAGTTTGATGGTGTGTGCTAAAGGTCACGCAGCTACACGTTAAATTAGTTTTTATGTCTATGAGCATTCACTTATATTCAAAAAAGCCAAGTGATTTTCTTTGTTTGTTTGATTAGAAGTTTTAAGTCTACTGACACTAATTTACAGAGTACCAAGCTTTTCTAAAATATTCATCTGCACTGGACATATAACAATTTAAGATTAATCAACATCATTTGGATATCTTTTGCCCAGGGAAAAGAGGCCAGTTTTAGAGTAACAAATTATTGTGATGAGGATGAGCACGATCAGGCAGAGCTGCATTTAAATTACACAGGTAACATATTATTTGATACTTCCTATTTACATATTTGGGTCAATGCTTCAAAGAAGTGAACAGTCCAGTTCACCTACAGTTCAACATCTGTGTTAATGAGTCCTGAAAAAATTCAGCTGTGGGTGCAGCCTGTGTAATGCTGCAAAGCAAGGGGTGTTCACAGCTCTCTGCTTCTCATTTCTCCTTTCTCCCATGACTTTCCCTCTCCCTTTCCCTGCCCTCACATCTCCATTCATTTCACCCTGTTAATTCTTAACTAGGAATGTGATGAAATACAGCCTCAGTGTCTCTCCTCCCATTTTTGGAAGACCAGAAGAACTTCAGGGTGTCTGAAGGTAAAGAAGTTGAGATTTAAATCAAAAATCAAGCAACCAACAACCATTTTGCTTCTTCCACACCTACTGTCTGAAGCAGACACTGGCCTTGTAAAAGAAGGCTTTTCTGTAGTCCACACGTGCATTATGAGAAAGATTTCTGATTTTCATTAAGCTTTCTCGGAGTAACTGAGTGAAGAGTGAATGAAGAATCTAATTAAAATATTGTCATAAGGGAAAAAACAACTGGCAGTTGATATTCAACCAAAAAATAAGAGCTAGATTTCTCTTTTGTGGCATACACTTGCCAGAGAGAATCACAGAATGGTTTGGGTTGGCAGGGATCCTAAAGACCATCGAGTTCCAACTCCCCAGCTCCATCCAGCCTGGCCTTGAACACTTCCAGGGATGGGGCAGCCACTGCTTCTCTGTAGGGGACACAAGTAGAACTACAAAGTAGACCATACACATTTGCAGAAAAGTCATGAAGAAAACTGTTCTCCTTTAAAGTCTCCATTAAGTGTTACACCTACTTAAATTGTAAGTGGGTCTGCCACACTATAATGGGCATTAAATTTTCAGTCACTGTAGCTTTTAGACTGCATGTCACAGGAGAGAACTCTCATGACAAATATCATGTGCATTTATTTTTTATATTTGACCATTGACAAACACCAGTGCATGAGTTCCTGAAGTATATGGCCCTGCACAGTAGAAACAAGTGTCATTTTGGCAATTAAGGAAAGTCTTTAGGTTCAGCCTTGCTTAAGATGGAAAACACCCAAAATTACATTACATGCCTTTCTCTGTTACGGGTATTGTTTAGGGAATGTGGTCAAAGAGCTCTCAGTTCCTATCAGTGGAGTATTCCCCTTCCAGGGAAAAACAGCCTGGTACAGTCTACTTGCACCATCTCATCTCACCAGCAGAAGGGATGGGGTCAGGAGGAAACAGAAGTTTCTTCTAGCAACTTTCCCAGGCAGGGATTTGGAGCATTTTATCACCACCCATAATTGGTTGGGTTCAGCCAACACTTTATATTCTGGCTCTCAGAACTGTATCCAAAAGGGAGAAATCTGTTCTCTTTAGATAAAGATTCATTTTGCTGTATCAAACCTGAGGCCTCGTCCCCACTGTGCATAGATCTGAGACTGAACACAGACAGGGGTTTGCACCAGGATTTAACCACGGGGAAGCAAAGCTGCTTTCAGTGAGACCTGGTAGATTTGGGAGGCTGTGAGCCCAAGCAGCTCAAATCCTAAAGGGTCCTCCCCAACATCTTTTGAACTGATTTACAAGTCTGACTTGAGAACTCCCTGACATGTATTTACAAAGCAGACAGTAGGCCTTTATGGGATGTGAAATGGCTTTACAAAACCCAGGGTCCCAACATTTCAAAGCCCCATGACAGAGGTTTGTTGACATAAAAGAAAGTTTCTCGTACTGAAAGCTTTAAAAGTTAGCTGTAAATTTTTGCATACATTCCTTTCCCACACCTTACACACTTCAGTGACTCAGCCTGCTGCAGTTACCTTGTACTTTAACTTTTGTATCAACAACTTGTTTTAGAAAGACAAATTTTTTCACAACCATCAAACAAGACGTCTTCCTCGCTACCAATATCAAAGTCTCATTTTGTCTACGCTTCTATCTTTCATTTCCTTCTTTCCTCATTGTTTGCAATTTCAGCATTTGACCTAATTCTTACCATTTTCACTTCAGGCAACACACCAAAAAAAAAGAAAAGTATTTTAAAACAGCAAACACAGACCCTCCCAAGTAACTAAAAAATATTTGCCTAAATTAAAGATAGTTATGTACCTGAGAGGAAGGGACAGGCAAAAAGTAGATACAATATAACTCAGTTGAGACAGATGCAATATGGTGGGCTTATACTGAAAAAAACTCCATGCATTTAGAAGTCAGCTGCAGAATTATCTAGAGAGCCCAAAGTTGCTTTAGAATTATCTAAAGGAGTGATAAGAATCTCAAAACAGTGTAGCTAAAATACCAATACTTATTTAACATAGCAAGCCTTCATCCTTTCTCGAGAACATTTTGTTTATTAATTTAGGTACAAAAGGCTCTTTAAGAAAACACGTCAATGTAACTGTGCAAGTTTACCTGGTAGAAACCAAGATAAAACTCATAAAGAAGCCAGGATAAGGCAATTGTTGAAGTAGCCCAGAGCCCTGTGCTCCTACAGCAGGGAAGGGGAGCCTGTGTGAATATATGGGGCTGCTTTTATTTTAGCTTCACCTGAAACACCTGGCTGGCACTTGAAAGCATCTCATCTCTTGCCCTCACAGCAGCCCAAGAATTTCAGTATGGAAGCTGAAAACACCAAACCAAACTTGGGCAAATATACCAGAATATTACATAGTACTGCAGAATTCAAATAAATCAAGACATAAATAACCCTTTCAGTCACTGCCTTCAAATGTATTTAACATGTACAGTGACATATATCACATGTACTTTAGGGACCACAGGTATTTTGCAAAAGAGACGGTAGGCTGCCCCATGACTGGAAGTTAACATGAGAAGTCTGTGTTAACTGGGAACTGGAGGGAGAACCAACCAGACTGTTCAAACATGTGAATTAATGTCATCCTCTCGATAGATTTCACACCTTATATGCCACATTTCTGACACAGCCATGTGCTATGAAGAGACGTGTTGGAGTGAGAAAGGAAGAACCAAAGCTTCAGCACGAGTTCAAAGAAACCTCTTTAGCCCCCAGGGCAGGTGACACCGCACCAGCACAGTCTGCCCCTGGAGTCCCTGAGGTGCTGTCCCCATTACAGGTAGGCAAGTCAGTGAGAGATGCAGTGGAAAGGAGAGCGATTACAGACCAGAGGCAAGAGCAGTGACGGGAGATGGGCGCGGGGATGCTGCGTCGCTGAACCCTCGCTGACCTGGTGCAGAGCTGCACAGCCCCGGCCACCTGTCTCCAGCTCTTAACGTGCTGGTTGTCCTGAACAGCAGCATCCATCAGAGTTTGTATTTCCTGTGGTCCTTGGAGTCATAGAATCACAGAACAGTTTGTGTTGGAAAGGACCTTAAAGCTCACCTGGTTGTTCCAAGCCCTGTCCAATCTCTTCTTGAACATTTCCAGGGATGAGGCAGCCACAGCTTCTCTGGGCAACCTGTGCCATGGCCTCACCATGACTTTCATAATTCCCTGATTCCTTTATGAAACATTTGAATTTGCTCATTTTATCAAGATCATATATAAAGTACACCACCTCCTTCAATGCGAAAAATAGATTAAAAAAAAAAAATCAGTTCATCCAACTTTTCCACTAATACCTCTGTTTCTTTTCCACTCACACCTCTGTCTGAACTTTTGTTCTAGATGCATTATTTTCCATGTCTCGATGCCTTTTTTTTTTTTTTTGTAGGCAAGTTTTCCGTCTGCTCCCAAAACTGTTTCATAGTTCCTTACCAACACCCAGCCCCTGAAGACCAGGCATTTCTGTATTGCCTTCACTGGCCATTCCAACCTCTGGTCTGGAAGTTCCCTGAGTATGGTATGTATGTGGGTACTTGACTTTGCTCTTTCATCTACACCTCAGACACCACAAACATCACTGTGGACTTGTGCAAAGAGAGAGCAGGATGCATTTTGGCAAACCCCAAAATGACCTGGCTTTCACAGCTTCACCTTTATAAGACCTCAGCTATATATTTAAAATCCTATTTCCTAGACTGTTGTGTCATGGTGTCATTAGTAATAACAATATTTTCCATCTTACTACCTGTAACCTTACCCATACAATCTGGAAATATCAGTAATCCCTAATTAAAGGCTGGTAAGTGGCAACTGATTGCAAAAGAATTGATAATCCAGTCAAAAAAGTGAAAAGTCTTTGTGCAGCAAAAGATCTCATAGTTCTAACAGAGAAAGTTTGGGGGATTTAATAGTGTTTTGCACCAGTGCTAAACTCAGCACTGTTTTTGTACTCTGTGTTTTGTAATGCTCTGCACATTTAGGAAAAGCAAAATTATTACCTGTTTCCAAAAGTTCCATCTTGAAAATCAGTAATGAAATGGCTAAACACGATTAAATAGGTCAATATAAACTTGAGAGAACAGTTCCATGTGAAGATGAGAAAAATTAGTCCCAGTTTTGAAGGAAACGTTTACCAAACCTTGAATCGACGCTTTTCATGGCAATTACTGGCATAGTTTTTTGAACATCTTGAAGATCAACTTTCCTCAAAAGGGCCATCCCATTTCTTTGGTGATAGAGCTGATGGGATTAAGAATAAATCCATTACTGTGAATAATGCATCATGTGATGAGTTATGCTGGTTGAGTCTGAGCAACTTCCCTGTCAGAGGTAAATTTAGCACAGGAAACAGTGCCTACCCACTTTGCAGAATCAAGTTCAGTCACATTTAACTTAAATGTGTTACAGCAGAAGACACCAGGCATGGCTTTTCTAGCAAAACACAGCAAAGGAGATTGCAAGTCATGAATGTTTCACAGAAGTCAAGTTAATTCTAGCATTAAGAATCAGCTTTTTGTCAGTATGATGTACAACACTCAGATTTCAGCCTGCACCACACTGGGTGTTCATACAAGGAAACACTCCATTAGTCAGCTCCCAGAAAGCCCCTGGCTTATTCCTGTCTTATGAAACTTTTAACAGCATGTTTCTAAGCACAGCCTTCTCTCAGCCTTTGGAACATCACAATTTGCAAGCAATGCAAAACAGGGGTTAACAATAGTTGGAGGAAAAGGTACACTCATTGTAGTTGTTAAATGTGGATTTGTTTCTTAATCATACATTGGTGTGGAAACATTAGTTTTGTGTCTCTATGTAATTTACAATATACATTTTATAATATGTAATTCTATAATCTATAATGTATAAAAATATATAAAATATATGCATTTATAATTCACCATACATAATTATATAATCAATTTTAGCTTCTGAAAGGAAAAGCACATTTACATTTTTACCAGGTACCTCAGAAATTTGGAAATGCTACAGATTAGCCTGATCTATTTTGACTCAGATTATTTATGGTCTGACTAAATGGCAGCATGTATCCCCTGGGATGTGAAATATGAGGAAAGATCTAGCACACTTCAAAGTGATTTTCTTTAATTCATGCAAGTCTATAGGTCTCGGGAATGGGTTTAAGATTTTCTTCATCTAATTTTATGTAGCTTCTTCCCATTTTACTGTGTTGCTGTGCTCAAGGGGCCACAGCCCAGGGAAAAGTGGTTCTGTTTTGTTCATGGCATTTCAGGCTTAGGGCCAAATGAAGCTACACAGGTGTAAATAAAGAGCAGACTTGGCTCTCAACGTCCCCTGTGCATGACTTGAAGCTTAAGTCATAAGAGTAAGAAAAAAGTGGACTGAGTTCTTTAATTCCCCCAGTGACTACTCTGTTGTTCAATCACATTTATGTAATTGCAGAATGCAGGAAAAGACTTAAATTTAGTCCATTTGACTGGAGTTTGTGCTTTTAAATTTAGATCACCGACTCTTTAAATATGCCCTATATATAGTTTTATGGCCAGGAACTGACTGTTAATCTATTTGACATTATAATTATTGCTGTCATTTAGCTTACAGCATCTTCTTTGAACAGAGCATTTCAGAAAGATCCCTGCTTAGAGACCTTTCTGTTAAACAAGGCTATAGTTTAGGAGGTCTACAATATTGCTGATATATGAACCAGCAGATAAGGTCTGACAATGTATGTCCTGGAAGCCCCTGACTTACCTTCAGCAGCAGAAATGTGCCAAGTGTAAGTCTGGTAAATATGCATGATGATCCTTTTCCTTGGATGGACTGAGTACTAAATGTCCATTTATTTTTCCCAAATAATAAAAAAAAACCCCACCAACATTAAAAGACACAGATTTTTTACGTTTTGCCTCACAACTACGTAGGAGTTTTCTGTTTCAGAGAATTGCTCCTGTTTTTATTGAAAAAAGGAAGTGTAAAATCCAACCTTGTGCCAGGTTCCATCAAAACTAAAGAAGGAAAACACTTGTAATTTAGAATTTGCTCATTAACCATAATTATGAGATAGACTTTGAACTTGAGCTGTAGAAAAATTAGAAATAGCTTCAACAACACCCACTGCAACAATTTTGCTCCGTGGGAATTAACACAGACAACATAAAAAAAAAAAGTTTAAAAGTTCAGAGATGAGCTTTTCTTGCCCAAAGAAGTAATTTAACTGTGAGAGCAATTCATCACACTTTCAAATAGTGGAAAAACACCATCAATATATTCTCTAGCCAACAGGATGTAGTTTGCTTTTTTAAATGTAAACTCCACCAATCTCTGTTGAACAGGTACCTGGGCTGCTTGGCATATTAACTAGTTGTAATGCAAGACGTCTTCAACTTCATGCAAACTCTTAATATTTAATTTAGGCATGCACAGTGAGCAAATACGTAAGTGTACTAATTCCTTTGCAGTCCTCTGATGTATACAGCAGCTCTGTGATTTGATTTGAATTGATTCTGCTGCTAACTCTGGTGACCTCCAATAAAAAATTGTTGCATTCACCACAAAGTGATTTATGATGGCAGAACTCTCTATTATATAAATACTTTCCAATGCATTAGTCAGAAATCCACTATCTTACTTCATTAAACCAACAAACATAATCAATTCTTATCTGATTTACAGTTTTTTATGCAAGGAAAAATGATTTTGCCTTTATGCCAAATGGAGTTAAAATGTAGATCATGTAATATGAAACGTCTGTGCCTCAGTGTGTAAGCGCCACTAATCAAAATCAGCGTCCACATTCAAGAGTTGAGCTCTGATCACAGTCTGGCTTGCACATTACAGGAATTAAATGCATATGCATGTTTTGATAAACAGTACTGAGCATTAGCACTGTGCCTTTTTGCAGTTAAACAGCCACCTAGTTTTAATCACAATGGAAAATGAAAGGCTTGGCTTAAATGACATTAGGAGACAAAGTGTTTACTACCAATACATTAGTTGTGTGCCTCTTCTTTCAAAACATCCCCAAGTACTCTACTATCTGTCTGCACATGTTTGCGCACTGATATATGCATCTTGGAAATATTATACACAGGAATCACTTCAACCATATCTGAATTGCAGATACAGGACTTGCTTTCTATTTGGATGGAGACAGAGAATAACACATTTTCAGAAGTAATGCATCTTTTAATTTAAAAGGATAGATGTGCTACTGAATCTATGGCTCCTCATTACAACACAGAGTCAATAAAATGAGCTCTCATCCAACTACTGTGGGATCCATCAATAATTCTGCCAGAACCACTTAGCACTTCTTTGCCATAGTGTCCCTCTGGCCCAGTTATTTGGATAATAATTTTGAAGTAAAACTTGTTGTGGGGAGGTATTTGGTCATTTTCCCAAAACTGATGCTAGCGCCTAGAGCAGGGGGTACCATTAAGGTTTTAAATTAAAAAGAAAATTAAAACAATTCTATGTTTTCTGTGCCTGAGTGATTTACTTTTTGAGATACTGTAGAAAGAGGAGAGTGGGAGAGGGAGGGTTCTGTGTGTCCTCTTCCCTCGGCAGCTGTGCTTTACAAAGACGTGAGTGAAATCATCTCAGCCCTCTGGAAAGCACCTCCAGGCTCACCAATGGAAAAGGATGCTTCTTGAGGAGTATCTTGTACGTGACATAACTCACCACCTCCTGGACTGTGGACAGCTCCCAGTAACTGTGCACTGGCCCGTCTGACTTCAGGAGACTTCTTTGGTGTGCTGAACAGCTCCAGAAGTCAGCCAAACACCACAGTACTGCAGCACTTGGCTCACACTCACATCTCTCCGAGACACAGCCCGGGCACAGCTCCGCTGTAACCTTGCGCTGTCTAGAAAGCCTAGACAACCTGCATGGGCTCTGAATGCTAATGCAGGTGCTGGCTGCCCAAACACGAGGCATTGTGGAGCCTAAGTCCTTGTTAAGATTCCATGCAAAGATGAATGATTAATAGCAAATCCAAGTCATGCTCCAGATTCTGCTGACGCACCCCCCCACCCCCCATTCTCCCTCACTGAGCATGGCCCCAGTGCAGGAGAGGCCCTTTCTCTGGCTGCTGCAAGGGCTCTGCATTTCTCTAACAGTAGTTGTTATCTATGCAAAGAGGACAGCATGTAAAACCTGTCTAAGTGTAGTGCAGTGAGCAGCTGCTGGCTTTACACACATCCGTACCAGGCTCAGCAGGGATCACCTTTGTGACTTTCAGCAACAAAAAACCCATTCACAGTCAACATCTGAGCTAAAGGAACAGCTCACACAACTATCCATTGCTAGCCCTCCTGTTCTTTGTCAGCACAGGTTAGACATCAGTGGGAGACTATTATCAACACACTTAGCATTACATAACTTACTAGACAAGTTATTTTTGAGCATTTAGGAATCTCAACACTTCCAGTTCCACAGTGGGGTTTTTTTTCGGTAAGAAACAGCAGGACCTATATAGATACCTGAAATGTCATGGGACAGATACAGGAATGAATCTGTCTCTCACCCCCTCAAACTACAGCAGTAACTCTGCTAACTGTCAGGAAATAACAGCCCCCTCTCTCTCTCTCTCTGTAGCAAAACATCTGATCTTGATCAAAAACTCTGTGTCCCACACCATTAATAGAAAATCCAGGAAATACTTGATAGCTGGGAAGGAACAGAACCGCAACTCTTTGTGGCATTTAAGAAGAGTGCCTTTATTTTCTGTTCCCTCTTTCTGCGATGCAGTAACAAGAGGAAAAGGATAAAAATATTGGTATCAAAGGACTTTTCAGAAAGGATGCATTATAGTCCTTACTAAAGGAATTCAAAGTGGTTTTGATCTATCTAGACAGTTCACTGATATCTACAATCCGGCTGATGTAACTTTATCAGCAGGTAGAATGCTGGTGTATCTTTCAGGAGTTCCTAAACTCCCAACTCCTGTTTCTGGAATTAGAGATTATTTTACACATAGTAGGAGAGGCTCCTTGTTGGATTTCCACTAGTTCCAAGCTACCTACAAAATTCCATTGCAATATATTATGAAAACATCTTCAAAAAGATATAGTTAAGAAAGACCTCAGATAAATATATAGACAAAGCCTGACTTACAAAACCAGAGTCCCTTTAAGGAGATGTTTGTCCTACACAGAGAGATTACTCAGCCTCTTGCATTATCAGACCATTTTCCTGTAAGACTATACTATTTTTACATTTTTCATAGACAACTGAGCACATAACACTTAGGTCAAAATAATTTGTTTCATCTTCTCTTACGTGAAATAAATGTCCTTTAGAGCCCTTTTAAGCCCTGGCACTAGAGATTCTGCATTCTGCAATGTCACACAGTATGTGCTGAGGTGGGACAGATCAATGACACACTCCTGATTACAAGGTACTCAAGGAGTAGGTCAGGTGTAAGTGCAGCTTTGTAAGGGCTGACATCTGCAAAAATATCAAGCCAGAGCAGGAACTTCCTTTTAATTTGGCATCCCCAGTTTTGCGATTTAGTCCTACTGCTGAATGGTTAGAATGAAAAGCAATGACATAAATAGCCCCCAAGACTCTCTAAGCCAAGGCTGACCAGCTGTTTCAAACATTGCTGCTCATGGGCAGAGGGTAAAGAAAAAAGAGTTTTATAACGGCCACAAAAAAAAAGCCTTGATTGTTGTTCATCTGGCTTTATTTTTCACTGATGGAAATCTGTACTCAGGAGTAACAAGCAGTGCATGAGCTGAGTACATGACATTTGGCTGCCTGTGCAATGGCACTGATGGATGGGAATTACACAGACCAGGCTTACATAAGCCCTGTTTGACAGAGTTCTTTCTCAGCTATGCAAGTGCTCCAAAATGGAACTTGGAATAAATAAATGTTTGGAAGATCTTCGTGGTTGTAGAAAAAAAATAAGTGTTTGCATGTGTTTTCAATAAGATGGAGGCGTATTTCCAAGCTCTTGCCCATGTCTTGCCTAATCTTTTCCAGGTAAGTAGAGTGCTTAGCATGTACTTAAAACACCCTCGCAAAATATTGCGATAAAAAGGGTATTAAATAAGTTTGACATCAGTTGCAAAAAACCAAGTATTCATTGTGTGACATGTGAGCAGCTTACATTAGCAGGTACAGCACTCCTACAGAGAAAGAAATGGCTTTTTGAAATTATAACCCACTTGCCTTCTTCAAAGCAAACAGCCAAAGGAAACACCTCAACGAACAACAGACTTCCCATTAGTGCAGTGTGCTTTACCTAGATTTTGGGCTAAAAAGATGAAATGGTCATCTCCCTTGGTGGACCTTTTTTAGCACAGTGACAAAAAACCAGACAGAAGACACTTCTTGGTGGCCTAACAATAGGAAAGCCCTGCTTAAATGATATTTTGCTATGTGAAATGTATGTCTCTAGGTATGATCTGTACATCTTTCTTTCAAATATATTTTGTCTACAAAGGATTTTGTCCTCAGAATGATGCAAGACCATTTATCTATTAGTTTCAGGCTTATCACAAGAAATTAAGCACCAGAATGCTCAGTAATTAGAGACCTCACCCTGGAAAATGGATAATGACAGAGTCCTTGAAATCAATGAAGGTTAAAGCTGCATGTTTATAATAATGTTTCTATAAACCCAGGATAAGATGTTGATTAGGATATTATATCAGCCATATAACAATTAAAATTTATATTTAATCCTGTAGGGAGAGTTTATTTTGAGCATTGCATGACCTCACAGATTTATCCAGCAAATAATCCCCCTACTTTGATTCCAAAGACAATAAATACTTGTACTTTGTTCAAACTTGTCCTATGTCTGTACACTTCTCACAGAATCATTCAGGGACATAAACTACATGTGAGGTGTTCCTGAAAATAAATGTCTGCAGAACATCAACAAGGAATGTATAAATGAGCCAAAGCACAGACAGAAGTTCCCAGTAAGATAACTACACACTGTATATTGGTCCCTTTTGGATCTATTGATTAATAAAACAAACAGATCTGGTTTTTCCTCATTCTACCTGACCGAGAGGCTGTCTAAGAGGTGGTAGATTCCCCAACCCTGGAAACTTTCAGGGCCAGGTTGGATAGGGCTCTGAGCAACCTGATCTAGCTGAAGATGTCCCTGCTCATTGCAGGGGCACTGGACTTTAATGGTCCTTCCAACCCAAACCAGTCTGTGATTCTATTATTTTCCCAAGGGGTTCTAAATAGATAAACAGCAAGTACTCTTCACCTTTTTCTCATGAATTCCCATTATTAAGAAATTACAACTTTTGGAAATATGGTGTTTTAAGTTCTGTTTTTAACAGAAGTTTTGCATCTACTCTATGATTTTGCTTTCATGTAAGAATTTTTGGATCAGCCCCTCCTTTGTTTTAATTCCAGAGGCAATCAGGGTCTCCAGAATGATACACAGCATCTAATATTTACCACTGAGCAAGGGTGTTCACACAGTACCTAATGCAATGTAAACCTACAGTCTAATTTCTCTGTTTGTGTTCCTTCAATTAAACCTCAAATGTGCCTTTTAAATGTTAGGGAAGATCAGACTTGCTTAAAAACTGGTGCATGCTATTTAAAATTCAGTTAAAGATTTCAGGGGAGGTGCAGTAGTTCTAATACTCTTCAGGACCTACAAGCATTCAGGTGTTTGTAATAAGATGTGTTTTATTTTCCTAGTCAAGAAGTGAAGAATAAAATTATGAGGGGGAAAAAACATCTGACCTTCTCTAAACACTGCAATTTTTGTCACCTGAAATCAGATCTACCCTCCATGACCTGCACACAGCACTGTCAGCATGCACATGACTAGGAAGACGAGCTCTAAATCCTTCTGAAAAGTAAAAGTCCACAGATTTGCACTAGATCTTCCTTTGCCCTAGTTCTCTTTTGTCTTTAAATTTGCTCTCACAAAGAACCCATGAGCTACAGAATTTGATATATTATTTCTCACTTGTGGCTGCATTCAACTTTTAAAGTCAATGCCCTGATCTAATTTTAGTGGTTGTGATTCATTTCTATGACTGAAGAGAAAATCACCAGAGAATTGTATTGTATTGCTTCATCTCTTAATGAACAAAGATAGGGCTGCTCTAAAAAGTTCCAAATTGAAAAGGACTGAGGTTTTTAGTATAAATAGTCCATATCGGCTAGTCAAGGACTTCTTTCTGGCAACGGGAAGGGTTGAGTCAACAACTTTAAATGCTACAGATCTATAAATTACTGAACCTGTTAGGTAAGAGGAAACTATAGAGTAGTTTTCATGAAAAATACTAGATTATAATTCTTTCCAGCTCAGCACAACTCTGTTATTATGCCTTGTTTATGATTTTTAAGCCAAGGCTCATCTGGGCCTCTAAAGTGAATGAAACTCAACACTTGCAGCTAGACAGGGGGAAACTTGCCACACTGTGCCTGTTTCTACGCCAGACATTAAATAACCAAACATTTCCTTCTCAAACATCCTGTGTGGAAGGTTATATTGTTTAAATAACAGCTTTAGACCCAGACATAAAATAAGACACAGCTGTTGCTTTTTTTTCCCTCTTAGCCTTAGTATTTGTGTAACAATAAGATTCATTCCCTTAACTGAGTCAAAGCAAGAGTCTTGCTCCTTGTGGTTTTTCTGTTTTTGTTGGGTGGTAAGTTGGCAGCATCAATTGTATTAGTGTTTCTGTCAGCACCTACATTAAATATGTTTCTTTAAGGGAGACATCACATTCCAGCCTACTCTGGACATCTAAATTTATATCTTTCATCACAACCATATTGAAATCCAGCTACCACCTGGATTCATGTAGGGTTTACTTGGTGAAATGCTCAGAATATTTCTGTTCCAAATATCAAATTAAAAATTAACTGAAGTTTATATTTAGGCAGAACAGCCAGTTAAACCACAGACACTTTCCCCTTTTGCTTCTCTCTTTCTGCTTTTTTGTAGTGTCAGAGCAGATTTCCATAATCCAAATCAGAATTTGGTACATGCTGTGCTTGTTTGGTATTACTTTAGGCTGTGTTTATTTTCCCTTGTTTTATAAGTTTAAAATGCCTTAGTGGCACTACAGCCTTCTGCACTGTTTTCCATGTCCTGTGAAATTTAGAAATGGATATGTGAATTTCAACAGGCTCTTCTGGGATTGTCCTGTTGTATTGACTGGAGAGCTTAAGACTAGTACTCCAGCTGAGGGTTAAAGTCCCTGATGTCCATACAGTCTCTGTTCTGGCTTACTGTCTCATTCTAGGGAAAAATAAACAGTTTTTATGAGCAGAGAACCTCACAGCAGAGGCCCCGGGTCCTACTTTATCTCTACCCCTCACACCTCTGTCAGTGTTCTCGGATACAGCCAGTTCTAGGAAACAGAAACCCAACAGAGTTTGGATGTAGCCCTGTGGTCTGCAAAGAAAAGTATTCCAACATTTAGATCTGCATCAGAACATATGTGGGCTTCCTTTCTACAGAAATCTAGACAGCAACCTCACAAGGAAATTCCTCATCCATAAATGTTCAGTACTGCCTTGTTCTTGGGAGAGAGGAGACTGAAGGGGGACTCATCTATAGCCAGATGCCACATTCTTTCCCTTCTAGAGAAAGTTGAAGTCAATAACCACACTTCCAGAAATGGTTTTTTCACTCTAAGTTATTCATATGCCTCAGAATTATTCTGGTTTCTAATTTTACTCCAAAGATCTGTCAGGCTGTATTTTTCTAATCTTTCATTATCACAACTAGAACACAAACTTCACGATGCTAATTCAAACAGCATTTCAGGCAGGGTCTTTTCTTCTGGCAAACAGTCATGGTTTCTGCTGCAACAGGGTGACACTGAAACAGTCTCATCTAATCACTTTGAAAAATACTCTGTATCTTCCTTGAAGAGTACAACTGTGTCTAAGGTTCTACAAGCAACAGGAACCCTTACAACAAAATTGTATTAACCCCTGTATAACGTGATAATTTGTCACTGAGATCAATAGCTTCAGTGAAGTGCCCCTTTGCAAAAATAATCTGATTCAGAGGCACTAAGCAATGGGGAGATCACTTTATCTTTCTGCAAGGAAATTAAAAAAAAAATAAATTACATGGAGGCTTACAAGTATATTTGCATTTGAGTTTCGTGAGCTCAGATTTCAGCCATAGCTCTTGCTTTGGCTTTGTGTCCTTTATTACAGAACACTATGGGATCAGATTTCATCTTTTTCTACAGCTAACTAGTTAGGTTCAGTTTTTAGTTAGGCTTTAGGAAGCAAATATATTCCATATACACCCATAGAGCCATCTGAGGCCTATTCTATGCATTTCACAATAGGCTGTGACTAATTTTCACTCGGTTTCATTGCAGATGCCATTTATTCTTCAACTTGAACAAAATTTATCTCACTTACCTGAAATAGCCATAATTATTAACCACAATTATATAAAGACTCCCAAACCAACATCAAAAGAAAAATATTGCTGTATATGGTTTGCCTCCTGATTTCTTTTAGTTTTTTGTAAGACAAGATACTGTCAAAACTCTTTGATTCAGGCCATGACAGGATTGAAACTAAGGTGTAAATTCTGTTCTTGTGAAACTCTACCAGCCTAAAATTCCAGCTGAACAACAAAATTAAGCACTTGCTTAGCTTTAAACATTTAAGTAGACTTGTTTGGCTGAACTGAGGTCTAAAGCTTCCTACTTATAATGGACGATATAATTTAACTTTAAACTCAGGACTACTGTGAATGAGCTAATGCAGAAATCAATGGTAAAACCTAATGGAAAGTGAGAACATTTGAAGTTTCATTTTTTTCTTTTGTTTCCTTTGAATCTAATTATGCCCTTTTACTGGTGTTTTTCCCTCAGTCCTCTGGAACTACTACGACATAATTATAAACCCACATTTAGGTACACTAATTAAGAATATACCCACAGCAGGAACAGTAGAAAGGTGGACACAGAGAAAGTGTTCAAGCACTAGATAGCAAATTACTACCCATAAAAAAAGAAACAAAAACAGGAGAGAGAATAAGGAAAGGAGAGAAAACAAGATAGCTTGCTATGTGCCAGTAAATAAACTGAAAATTACATCCCCAGATGTACACCTATAGCCTTTGCTGTCAGCACTGCACCAATATTACTGTCACATGATGGAACATCAGATATATTTCTTGAAGTTTAGAAGATTTTATGTAAGCATCTAGCAAAATAATTAAGCAACCCCTCGGAGCTTCACCCATAAAAGTGCTGCTTTATCTGGTTTTGCAGAATAATAGGGTATTAAAGTATCCCTGGAAATGCCTGTTTACCTGCTAAATGGATGTGTGCAGACGTAAGTGTAGATACAAATCCTCCAGGAGCAGCTTTTCAGGTGTCATTTTAGGTGATGTTCAACAACAGCACAGCGTGGGTGGGAAGAAGCACAGTTGCACTGGGGAGGCTGAACAGATGTAGGACACTGACTACAGCTTTCCTTCTGTAAGGTCAAGAACAAAAACCTCTAGTGGAAAAAAAATAAATCATTGTAGATTAATCAGTGTAAACAACACCACGACTGTTCAGAAATTCTGATTTTAAAAAAGTGGTCTTTCCATTACCTTGAAGAACTGTGGCTCTCAAGTTTCATTCAGGTACACAGGTATTTATATTCAGGCATGACAATTTGCTAACGGGCCAGAGTGCTGCATCATGTGGATAATAACATTTGCTTGATGGAAATATAAAAATGTGATGTTGAGACCCATTATCCACCTTTCAGAGAAGAAAGCACAACCCCTTTTGATCCTGTTCCATTTCAAGTCTTTTCTTAGCCTGTCCAAAAGTATGAAATGCCACGTTTTAGATACCCATGTAATCCAGGGGATTTCAGTTCAGTCTTTGTTTCGCATGAAATTTGGAAAACCAGCATTCTGTTATAATATAAGTGCCTGGCACAATACCTATAAGCAAAGAATCATATATAATATAGAAAGAGTGAATCCTTGTTCATGCCCAACAAAGTCAGCCACAGGTGCTGTAAAAACATTATTGTTACTTGAAATACTTTTGTAGTGTCCAAAACATTTTTTATAGTGACCATCACAAATTCACTAGCTATAACAAGATGAAATGGAAGGTAAATAGTTAGTGGATTCTGCATGACAGATTATGAATATGACCAGGGTAACTTTTATCCATTTTTAGGGACCTATGTAAAAGACAATAATTATGAAAGGCACTGCAAGCAGAAAACACACGAGCAAAGGACAGCATGCTGTAAAAGGTGTTAAAAAGTGTCTGAAAAAACACTGAAAGTCTGGATTAGCATTTGCCTAATTGCTAGAGCTATCAGGAAACCCTTCCACCTAGTTCTTTGTGCCTAGAGTTGCTTTAAAATACTGATACAGCCAAAATAACATTGATTGAGCTGAAGCTGTGTCCTCAGCTGGAATTAAAGCTAGAGGTCCTCCTATACAGAAGCAGCTTTACTTTAGCCCCATTTTCTCCTGGAAAAAAATGGATGAGTAAATTCCCTTTAGGGCAAGAATACCTATAGGCTGAGCAGATTAACAGACCTTGCAGCATACTATTGTAGCTAACCAGTCCAGGAATAAACTTCCTAAGGAACACCAAACCAAACAGGAGAGACCCTGGCAAAGAAAATACAACCCTCCTTACTGACACTTGGCATTTTTCCCACTGCACTGACAGATCCACACTCAGTTCACAAGAACTGAGACTGTCTGCAGCAAGTGATGACTTTGGAGTCCCACAAGTTTTCATGTGGCACAGGCCTTTCCAAACTGCTGTGTGTTCATTTCTTGAAAACCAGATACTTTGAAAATGCTTTAAATTGAGAAGCCCAAACCACAGCTGTCTTAAAATTTCAGGCTTCTCATGGGAATGCAAAAGATAAAGCTTTTCCAATCTCTACAAGTTTTTGAATTTTTTTTTTTGTTTTGTTTTGTTTTGTTTTGTGGTTTTTTTTAATTTCAGTTCTATTATAAGCTAAGCCTGGTTCCAAAGAGCCTGTTGAGCATATAAATTAGGAAAACAACCAACCTTGATTTACTCCATGTGTGAGCTGTGCTAAGTACAGTGACGAGTTACACACGCAGAAAACATGGCATGGCTCTGTAATATTTCCAGGTTCTGTGTAGGAGACACCAAGGAATGCAACTTGAAGTTAAATATTTGGTATTCAGTCATATTTGTGGGTAAAATGTTTAGTTTCTTGGCTTCAGATTATTCCTGAGCAACCAATGCTCAACAGGAACATTTTGCTGGAACATTTGGCCCTCTCAATATAGGCTGCTTTTTGATTGTATGCAAGTTCTTAGAAAATCAGAGCCCTGATGCTTGAATTCAAAATTCTAAATTTAATTGCTGTAACTGTTCTGCAAGTGATGCTTCAAAAGGCCTGGTTTAACTAATGCTGATAGCCCACATTATCATCCTCCAAGATGAACTAACACAGTGGGTTCAAATACAAAAGAACTCAGTGATGGAGAGCGCAGGACATAAAATACTCTCCATCAATTTTGATGACAGGTTTCTACAATAAAAGTAAGAGTCCAAGGGTCATATCCACAAGGGCTGGCACAGGAAATCACATCCCACAGCTCTAATGACAGATTCATCTCACAACTGTATTCCCTGCACTTCCTTGTTTACTCAGTTTCCCACTTGTGACCTCGTGCTTTGCTCAGACAGGGAATGAACCCAACTGATGTGTCCTCTGGCAGCTCTCAGGGCCAACTGCCCTTTCTCTCATCTGAGACAGCTGCAGCTTCTCTGCTTAGCAGTTTCTCAACACTGCTTCTACCTTTCTCACATCGACTTCCCCTCCATTTTGAGACTTCCAGTATAAATAGAACTCCTATTTATACGTGGAAAAGTGAAATATCATGAAATAATTTTGCTGTATGGCAATCAACCACAATTCAACTTTCAAACACGCAGGTAAAGTAGAATAATTTGGAATCAGGACCCTTTATTTTTCTCTTCTCTTTTTTCCTCTCCCTCCATTGTGCTTTACTGATAGGTGAAAGTCTAATTTAATCTCAAGAGTGTTCTGCGTCTACCCCAACTATTTCATTTCAGTAAATAACATTGCTGTGAATTCATTTTAATTAGTGATTTTGTACTTGGAATTGTGCAGTTGTAATACAGTAGGCGTGAGGATCTACTGAAATACTATAAGAGAGTATAATTATTTTCAAAAGCTCTGTTGGAATAATGCAGGCAAGAAATTCTCCTGCTGTCATCTGTTTTCTGTGTCCAAGGTATCATTAGCACTTCACATTCTCTCTGTATTGATGAAAGGGTAGATGCTTGGACTTCAGGTTGTGCAGGATGCTCCCACAGTGCTGGAGATTTTTCATTCTTTATTTTCTGCTCCTTGCTGAGATCATTATAATGAGGACAAGATTTTTACTTTATTCGACACTTTTGGTCTAATTGACTGAAAGATATTACAAAGAAAAACAGGAACAAACCTTGAGATTCAGAAGGATTTTCCTAACTTTATGGGCCTGGACTGGCATTTTTTCATGCAATGTGCAATAAATGAAGTGGGGTGTAAAAATAAAAAAATCGAAACCTTGTCATGCATGTTACTGCTGAAGGCAGGCTGACAAAGAAGAGTTTTGAGAAGCAGTGAAAGAAAAAGCTTTAAGAGCCATAAGTTCATTTCAGATACGAATCTGAACTTGCAAACAAGATCCTGGGCTTCAGCCCAGAGGTATAAAGTTAAGGGGCCTGACAACATATAAGAGGATGAAATCAGACATTAGTTATATTTAGGAAGATGCAGCTCAGTTCATTTGGCCACTGCTCGAAGGACACACACTGAGGCACAGAACAAAAGGAATGATAAAGGCCAAATGGATTCCTGAAGACTACACTGGGCTGCACTTGACGTGTGAGTTCCCTTGAAGGCCCTTTTTGTCTTTTATGCGAAATTATCATGTCTAAGAACACTGCCAGAAATTCACTGGCATGTCAGCGAAAACAAGGAGCTTGTTCTTAAAATGTAGGCAATTTACACCTACTTAGAGTGACTATAGTTAAGGAACACATACGTATGAGCTGTCAGATCTGCTCCCTTCAACTCCCTCGTCATGTCGATGTGGACATTTTGGCAGGTTTCCTGACCTGCACACAGCCTGAAGGAGTGGGCTGCCTTCAGCTGTCGGACGTGCTGGTATTTGGTCCAGGATGCTCTGGAAAGAGCAGCCTGGGTGGGGGGAGGAGCACCAGGGTCTCAACAGCACCCAGTCCCTCTGCGAAGAAGGGCTGCTCCTCACTTCTGGGAGAATGACGACGGTGGGGACAACCAGCTTACCTTTGCATTCCCGTCTCTCTCTGCTTTTGGATCTTAAATCTTGGGTTTAAGAGAGCAAGTAGCTGCAAAACTTGGATGTAGTCCATGCCTAAGCTCAGAGCCTTTGCTGACACAAACAGCCGCTCTTGAGCTCGCTGGTATTTCCGAGGGGGAAATGCGCTGCTCTGCGGAGGGAGCATGGCAGTCCTCGGGCTCTGCTCTCCGTGGGCTTGGAGTGGCAGCTGCCACTTAATGGAGTGTGGCAGCATCATGTCTAACACAGCTGACTCCAGTAATGTTTGAGCCGGTGGCAGGGCTGTTTTGTCACACAGATTTTGTGTTGATAGCTCTAGTGAAGTACCTAACAATAGTCAGCGGGGAGAGAAAAGCTGATGGTCTCCAAACAAATTCATAGGAAAAGGAGCAAAATTGGGAGTGTTGATATTCCATTTCAAGTTTTACTAGTTCAGAAAACAAGACTTTTAAAACCTTGTAAAATTACAGATTACAAAAGCAATTTACTGAAGCTGCCATGCCTCTGAATGTGTATCTCACTTAAAAGCCTGACAGCATCTCTTGCTTGTGCTTCCTCTTGCAATGCAGACCCAGCATCTGCTTTATTCATCCCTCATTTGTATTCCATTATTTCACCATTTCTCCTGACTAGATCTCAAATTTCTCAAATTTTAAACACCAGCATCTCCAAATGAGAGGAGCCTGGCTGCCAGGGAGAGGGAGCTTGTATGTGGCCCCCTCAGCACAGCAGCATCCTTCCCTGTGGCAGCAGAGTGCTGCTAATTAATTACCTGTACATTGCTCCAGGCAGGAAGGTGTTTGCATCAAGAGCACCAAACAAGTAGTAGTTCTGTTTCCAGAGAAACCTCAGGGTAAATTATATACAGAGAGGGGCATGAGATCACCTGTCTGAATTCATCAATATTAAGGGCTTTGAAAGATTGGGACTGAGAGTTCAGAAAGTGATCAGGTCACCTGAAATAGAGCAGCCCTACAACCCGGGGTCACAAACAGGGGAAAAGGGGAAAATTAAAAAGGAGTCCCAAGCATGAATGTTTAGTCAGTGGTGGAAGAAATGAAGACTGAGGTGTATTTGCCTGGGCTTTTCTATAGGATGCTTGGGAAGAAATCTGAGAAACCTGCATAAACTTAAAGACAATTTGTAACAAAGTAACTCAACAGAAGAGAGTTTAAAGGCCTAGGGAGGGGAGGATGAAGAGGTAAGATATAAAGGTCACTATGCAAGGACCTCACAAATTCTGAATTGTGTGCATTCTTAACAATCTAAGTTTTAAAACGGAAGAGAAACATAGTGAAGTTGCAAAGTGGAACAGAGTCTGGTCTGTTTTGTGAAGATAAAGCTTCCCAAATGTTGTGTATCACTGAGGAAAACAAAGCACGAAAACAAAGCACAAAATCAAAGTCCTTCTGGGAAAAATAAAGACTGAAATCAAGAAATAAACAGGAAAACCCCCCACATTTATCCCCACCTGCTGTCTTGCAGTTGCTGGAAATGGAACATCTTGGCTACATCTGTCTGCACTGGGCAAGTAATTGCTGTTTACCATCCTAGGGGAATGCCAGGAAAGCACAGGCAGATCATAATCCTCAGAGCATGCCCCTCTTTTTCATAAAGTATACTCAAGGAAGCTATGATCACTCAGAACACCTGATGATATGCCTCCCCCTGGTAAGCAAACCTCTGCTTTTCCCAGATACAGCAACCTTAAAAATAAAAGAGCAAGGAAATTGTCCATTCCATTTATACTGCTGAAATCTGAGTCAAAACAGGTACTCTTATCTCCCAGGAAAATGGTGTCTGTTAATATCCCAGGAAGGGATGCACCCCTGGGGAGCGAGTGCACTCCACAGAACTGTTCAAGGAAAGGCAGAGGGACACACTGCTTGTTTTCCACTCCCACTCTCTTCTGCATTTGGCTCACTGCTCCTAATAGGAGTAAAAGAGAGGTTGTATTCTCACCTGTCTGTTTTGGTGTTCCAGAGATGAGCAAGTACCCCAAATTGCACACTAATCTCAGTTCAAAGCACACTCTGGTCCTACACCAAAATTAGCCCCTCCTTGTACTTTATGAATGAAAGAAGTAGATGGTTGGACACAGGGGATGCAGGCTGGTGAGACATTATATTAGCACCACTTTTTGGGTCTCCAAATTAGGATACAGAAGAAGAATGTCGTCTCTGCCTTAGCCAAATGTAAAGGGAACATTTTTGCATATTTTTGATATGTGATCTTATCAGCAGACAGCTTTTTCTTTTCAGTAAAATAAATCCTGGTAATTCCACAGCACAGAAATCTGACAGTACAGAAAGTAATCTTTATGATGGCTAAAAGTCTTTGCACAGCATATATTGCAGCTTAGGATAATTATTTATTACTGTGTTACCATCACTGAGGCTTTAATGCACTTGTGGCCAGTGGGCAGAAAATAAGCAATCCCTGGTGACAACGGCAAGAATGCACTTCTTCACATGGCAAGTAACTTTTTAAAGTTCCTGTCAGGCTGTAATATCTTTCTCCTCCATGCAAGAGTATTAAAATACAAACTTTGGATGTATAAATCAGAGTAGGGTGAGTTCACTCCTGTGCCAAGGGGGAGCCAAATGAATCCCAGGGATGTTAAAGCTGGAAGGGGCCTCCTAGATCATCTTGTTCTGCCTCCCTTCCCCTTGCCATTAACAGCTGCTTGTGTCACAGGAGCAGAATGTTAAACAGCACAAGTATGGAGAAGGAATACTGGGTTCTCCCCTCTGGCTGCTCAGCAGTGCATTAACATTTTCTACAACATATTTACTACAGCTTCCTTTTTCTATACCTTCCTGTTTCCTCACACAGCGTATCTGATATTCACATCACCTCTACAGTTATGGTGAACTTTCTTTAGCTAAGTTATTACACTGTGAGACTGACCTTCCCTTAGGAATGCCTTTTTGCATTTTCTAACACATAAAAAGAATTTTCTATTTTTCTGGTTTCGGCCCACTGCACCTTTTAAATACTCAATAATTCCTTCCCATCTTTACTGTCACTGTGGTTATGATATTTATAGGCAAGTGCAGCCCTTCCTTAATGCTTCAGTATGGAGGCATGGAAGTGACAGCCATATGATAAACAGCCAAGCTGAGGAATCACACAGGAGACTTCCAAAGCCATAAAGAGGAGTTATCCCCACCACGTGCAAGCATGTGCGTATGCACACAGGTGTGCAAAAGCAGAAGGAAAGAAAGAAAGGATTTCCAGCAAGGCTAATATTCCACAAAAAGGAATCATTCTTTTAAGATGTTTTGAGAGCAGTGAGGTGGGTCTATCAGTGAGCAGTTTTCTGTATTTCCACTTGGTAGAAACAATCACTCTGGAGATGAGATAAGTCATAGCAGGGGTGATCCTGTCCACCTCTTTGCCATTAGGCACTGCATAATAATACTTCATGTTTTCTGCATTTACGTCTTGCAAAGGGTGCTCTTTCTTCCCCATATTTCCTATCTCAGTAATATGCTTATTAAAGTTTTTGAATATCTTTAGACCATTTGCCTGTATTAGCTTTCTACTTTCTGAATACCAGAGTACTTGCCCAGCACTCTTGTGATACATCATCTGAATGTAGGCTGGCTTTTCCTATTATGCAAATATTATTTTACTGAGAGTTTGATCTGCTTTCATGTATATTAAAGAGCATAACAGCTATTACTCTTATCAGTAGCTGCAACTTGCTTATTCCTGAAACAAATAATGTTAATGCTGGTGGTATTAGCTTAGTAAAAGATATTATATGTAAAAAGTGTTGGAAAAACAAAAAAGGTCCAGTATGTTACAATGAAAGGGCTCATTGTTTCCTCTGGCTGAACCATTTAAATATTGCTAAATATCAAGTTTTATCCACTATAAAAACTTGACTGGATGGTCTGGCCTGGGTTTTAAGTTTAGTTTAGGCCTGGTTTTTTTCAAAAGTCTTTTTTTTTTTTAATATAGTTCAAAGCTCCGTGAAGTAGGTGCAGAGATGGTACCATAGCAACCACGAGAAAGTAAGTTTAAACACTGAGAAAATGAGCTTTTTGCTTTCTAATAGCAGAGCTTTCATATTCATATCTTCTTGCTGGGTTTGAAACACCTGTTTCTATTTCAGCTGACTTTGCTGAGAGAACAGAAGCTGTATGGCATTACTGAGGTACAATTAAATAAACCTGTTTTCTGTGAATATTCTTTGGTCATGGACAAACAGAAAACTGAATTTTGAATGGTGAGGAATTAATTTAAAAACTAAATTAAATTACATTTCCTTGAAATGGAAGGTGGGGGTTTTTTGTACGAAACAGAATTGGTTCCCCCAGTGGATACCAGAAAAAAACCTACTTTTTCCTGCTGACTCAGGAAAATCAAATAAATCCAAACCATCACTACTGTGATTTTCTTAAATCAGTTTTGAGGCTTTCTGCCCTGTCTGCACAATAACGTGGATGCTGTCAGAACAGCTGAGGGACACAGTTCAGTGTTCTGGCACCTTGCTGACTTTTTCTGTTTACCTGCATTGAGTTTAAGGCCATGACTCATCTTGGATTTGCATCTTTGTTTTTAAAGATCTTGGTGTCTGGAAAAGTGGGTGTGAAATGCTGACTTAAATAGCATCTCCTGCTAGTAACATCTCTTCATGCCTGCGTAGCCACACAGCAAGAAAGGCAAAGGATAATAACCAATGAAGTCTTCTTAACTAACAGACTCAAAAAATGTTTATCTTGAATCCTTTTGCCTTCTCCACTATGTTTTTAAGTAGGATAATTTGTCCTGTCAGTATATTAACTGCAACAGATACAGAAGACCTTAGAGTCATAGAAAGTATATCACACCAGGCACACCCTCAAATTTCGATTTATCCCAAAATGAAATGGTTTCTACCCAACAGGAATCTCACCATCCCCACACTGCAGTTAACAAGAAGTGAACTCTGGGTGAAAATACACATAAATCTGACCAATTCTCCCTTCCAAGCAGTCAGCCTCCCAAACATACACTAAGACCTCTAAGCTAACACAGAAAAAAATAGTCCCAAATACACCATTTTGCAACTGTGTGCCCTCCTTGTTCATGTGGGAACGTGTCAGGCAGAGAAGACGTGTCCTTGGAACCTGGATCCCTGTCAGAAATATTGTGGTGCCTCTGAAAGGCAAAGAAGGGGATGAAAAGGCAGGAAATGAGTGAGCAGAGCTCCTGGATGTTGGTGTGATGGCTGAGCTTGTCTGGGACCTGGAGAGCTTCCAGCCCCAGCGCTGTGGAGGAGAGCTGAAGAGCTGACAGCTGCTGCACTTGACCCCCCGCAATTCCGCAATTCCCCACCGCCCGCCGGGCCCAGCTGGGGCCAGGGGTGCTCAGGGCCCCCCTGGGGTGATCACACACCCATGACCCCTGTGCCAGCACAGACAGAGCTGCAGGACTTGCGAGGGATGAAAATAATTCCCTATTCTTATACCGTAAATGCAAATATTACACTTCCTCTCCACTTTTTCCATAGCCAATTTCCATGGAAGGCAAGTCAAAATGAGAAGTTCTTGAAGAGTTTTTTGCTCCATCACTGTGAAGCAGCAACCTGCTACCATTTAGAAATGAAACCTCTAAACTTATAACTTTAGTTCATCTTTTGCGTGACCAAGCCAAAATTTAAGTTTTCCTCCCCCAACAATAATTCTGTTGGCAGCACTTCAGTTGTCCTCAAAGTAACATTATAATTCCTCACACCAACCTGTGCAAAGCCTTTGAAATTATGGAGCTTTACAATGGACCTAAAATTCTTAGGTCCAGGTTACCGCGGGATTCTCCAAACCCTGGAGTTACGCAAATGGGCTGCAGTTCTGCAGAGCAGAGCTCTGAAGAGCACACTAATATTCCTACCCCACCGCTCCTTCATACCTGACGGAAGACAGCTCCACTGCCATAATTAGTGCTCTTATTTACAGCTAACGTAATTTTTCAGTACGTGCTATTGACACATCTTCATTTTCCCTGTACATTTGATACTGCAATGTCATTACTGATGACTTATTAGCAGTAAAATAACAACAGCACAAAGAACAGCTGTGTTGGAGAGGTATTGATTATTGAATAATACGTTATTAAAAACGTGCAGTGTTCATGGTTTTTGACAAGTGTGCTAGAGGCAGTAGTTGTCCTATAGTTAGAGCTGGAGTTTCCTCTTACAAGATCAATTTACTTTTCCAATCAAGTCTTGGAAATACATATGCTTTTACTAAAATCTGCATTCTGTCAAAAAAGGGAATGTGTGAATATAATCTTTTCTCACTGATCATTACATTTTCCAGTCTACGGTCAGAAGAGGGAGAGAGGAAAGAGGATCAGATAGTGACTATATCCCGGTCTCAAGTAGGAAGGGAAAGGTTGATACAGTCCATTAAAGTAAAATGTGCAACAGGAAAAAACAGACTTCTTCATTCCTGACTCATTTAGCAAATAAGGAATAAACAAATAAGGAGGAAGGAAACAGAGGTTTCATACATTAGGAAGTTCTTTTTCTCTCCTGTGACTAAATGCTGGAGGTTCCAGTTGCCCACTGGCCACGTGTATGTCTGTCAACACCATGTCTGAATCCAGTGCAGTTGGATGCAATTCTGTTAGTGACACAACATTGGAAATGTCAGGCCTGAATTTAGCCCTAAATAGAACAGAAATTATACTTGCTAAGCAAATATTAAGCTCCCTTCGTTCTCATCCTCCCTTTAAATAGTCTGCATGACCACAGAAAACATATTGTTCTGGAAAACCTCCAATAAATTTATCAGAGTTCATTTTTAATTGTCCTTTTGGATTTTTTGGATCTAAATGTATGTATTCTATTTACCAGTATAGAGCATTGTTCAGAAATATTTATTTTCCCTCCTGTGTTTACAGAAGCTGGAAGTGTTTAATTATTAAACCAGTGTTAAACAATGTCTATTGAGAACACAAATATTCAAATCTAAGAAATGGTTATACATAAATACTTCATTGCTATTTTAAATAAGGATAGTATAAATTGATGGATACAAACGCAACAAAGTGTCATTAACTCACTTTTAAATAAGCACTGAACATGCAAATTAATGAGATGTGAACTCCCCAGAAGTGCAGAAAAACACTCTCTGCCAAATATCATATTAGCTAAGAACTGAAAATTGTCATTTACAGAGCAGAGACCCTTCCATTAACTGCACTTTCCTATCATTCTTCTCTTTCACTGAATCTGCCTATTTTTGGAGACTAGCACAGACAGCCACAACCTGCTCTTTCCCGTTCTTTCCAGATTCCTGAAGCAGTGGAGAGCAGAAAATGAGGCATATGGCTCCAGAGAGGAGGTGCTGGCTGCCAGCATAGACTTCCACAGCAGCAACAGGAGAGCCCCTAGAGCTGCATCTGGACTCCCAGGTGGGGACCAGGCTTCAGGTACGAGACCTGGACCGAAAATTTAAATCAGATTTTTTTAAAAAAACAACCCCAAACCATTTGTATGCTAAAATATTTGATAGCCCATATTGAAGTTCTGGACAAAGATTTCTTTTCTTTTTTTTATTTCACTCCTCACTGTATCCCTGGGCTGTTTCCAAGCCAGCTGTTGGGAACAGGATTAACCTTGGCATCTCTCATTATAAAAGAAAGATATTTTTGGACTGCAGAGTCACTATCTCTACCTCTTTGCAGTCACTTCTCACACAACAATCTGGATTCATCCTGCACCTCCTGTCCATCCCCAGTGAGTTATGGCATCCAGTGAGATCATACCAAAGATACCTAAAATACCCTTGCTGTCCTCCTTTGTTCTGCTATGATTCTTTGACAGATGGAAAGAGGATTCTCATCCCTACAGGGGCAGTGCAACATATGCAGTGGGCAGAACAACTACTTCTGTTTCTGTTCCTGCTGGTTGCTTTCCTTTCCTACTCCATGAAGATTTCCAAAATGACAGCAATGAGAAACCACTTTAAGTCTCCCTGGACCACTTGTGTTGGTAAACAGTGAAACAAGTAGTGCCTCACTGTCTGAAGTCCAGGGTTGAGTACAGCATTTGCAGTGGGGCTTGTCATTAGTGTCACTATTGGAACAGAGATTAAGAAAAAATAAATTTAACCATGACTGTACTTACACAACTTAGGCAAGGTAATACAGGGGAGATGTCAGTCAAAATCTGGGAATTCATCTCCTGAGACTTAATCACTCACCTCCAATTCAGCTGAATTACTTAAGGATATTTGTAAATAATTATCATTGCCTGAAACACCAAGGGCACTAATACTTTTCAATTATAGACATGTAACTATGAGGCTCCCACTCCTCTCAAAGGGTACAGGTTGCCTGTGTCCAATCCCTCCAGATAAACTTAGTCCTCCATACCCTCATTTATGTCCAGCACAATGTAAACAGCTTATTCTGATGCAACTCTGCAGCAGTGCTCATGAAGCAGGTGAATAAATACAAGAGAGAGATTTATTATATGTGGTTATTTTAAAGGAACATGGACCTTTCCATGCTCCAACTACCCAGGAGGCTGAGAGAGATTGAAGTCCAGAGCCTTGTGCTGCCTACACATCAAACCCAGAGAAGCACAAAAGTAAATTAAAGCACTATGCATTCCACAGGAAAGCAATTCCAGATAGAATCAGAAATGCAGATGATCTCACTGCATCCCAGACCCATTTCACCACAAACCCTGTTCCCAGGACTGACACCACGGACTTGGTCCTTTTTCTTATGGGTTTTTTGAACCAACTTCATTAAAGGAGAGCCCTTGCTGTGACTCAGTGGCTGAACAGAGCATTGTAAGCCAAAATGTGACTTTTCCCCCCTACAACATACAACTGGGTAATCTACAAAATTAATTTCCTTCACCTTTAACGAGGTGCTATTCTGTGGCTGGGTTATTGTGTGTATTAGTCACAGCCTGACTGAAGGGAAATGTGGCATCAAATTTATTGTAACAGCAATTTTGCTGAAAGTACAGCCACACAGATGGATTTGGCAGCCCCCTGATACATGGCTTTAAACTATCTTTTATACAATATTGCCCTCTATGGGAGCCCAAGATGTAACAGGTTTGAAATATGCACGCTGCTATTCTTTTGTCCTATTCATTTTCTTGAGTATAGCAGCTACTTGCCTAAAACACTTTTCGTGTTAACATAAAAGCTTTATGCCACCAGGGAAAAAAAAAAAAAAAGAAAAGAAAAAAATCAACCTACTATCCTCTCCTCATTTAATCCTTTTCTTTTGAGCCTACACTTCATATTGTAACAAATCTCTATTATTGGTGTTTAGTTTTCATATGATAGTTTCAGTTCACAGAGCCCTGCTTGGAGAGTGTATGCCTCTGCTATGCTTAAACAACAAATAAACTAAACAAACCAAAATACACATAACCCAGGAGCCACATCACTGGTATGAATAGGTAAATAACATTTTGAACATTATTTCTAAGTGCCCAAAAGTCTTTAGAGAGCAAAGAGCCAGTTCCAAAATGTCATTAAAGAGAGAAACAGATATTTTCCAATGTAACCTGCTGAGCGTGAGTGCTACTGGTAAAGAAGCAATGAGCACGATAAAGGAGTATAATGGTCAAACACCAAGAGCTTAATTCACTTGGAGTGCTCTCACTCTTGATTACCCCATCCACATTTTTCTTTGATCATTTTAATTAAGTCACCTTTATTTTCTTCCCATGAGAAAAATACATTTTTTTTAAGAAATCTCAGTAGAAAGATGATCATTTGAAGAACAGTGATCAGGGACATTGCTCACATTGAACTACATTGCATCGTCAAAAAAACCCCAACCATCCCTTCTCCTGATATTTTCAGAGTAGTGCTGAAAGTCTGCAAGCAACTCCTACCTCAGGAAAAGTGAATCAATAGCAGTTAGACATTAAAAGCATTTCTTTAGCTTATTAACTCTGTTCTAAATGATGTTGCAGACAGATTTCACATGTCTAAAAAAGTAAACATAATTCAGTTCAACATAAATATAACATCATAATCTTGGTTTCCTTTGTCAGACTACAAAATTTTCAAGTCTTTTGGGCGAACCCAGCTCTGTGCAGGTTTGATTGTGGGGGTTTTTTGGGGGGTTTTTTTGCCTCTTTTTTTTTTTTTTTTTTTTATTTTGAGACACAGCATAGTCACATCAGTCTAAAAATAGACCTCAGAGGACACAATTCTATTTCCCAGTTTACTGTGGTCTGTCACATTCCATGGTTTGGGGTGCTTTTGAAAGTGCTGTGGCCCACAAAAGCATTCCCAGAGGAAATCAATTTTCCTAACAGAGGGAAGACCTCTTTTAGCACTACAAACTTGTCTCAGAGCAGTGGCAATTTGCAAAGCAGAGGGTCAGAGAAGAGAACAGGAACTGATCTATAAAGGATTGGTTCCACATTAGGATTTCCCCCACACCAGCTGGAGTATCAGCACCAGATAAGGCAGAAAACAAATGATAATGGGATGATCTAAAATAATAAAAAAGAAATTGCTCAGAGCCGAAACAAAACCCTCTCGGCAAAAGGATCCACTTATTCCAGTAATGCTAGAATACCAGTTTGGGAGTGGTTTAGCAATGTTTTTTTCACTTTGAGGTTTTGGGTTTTTTTAAATTTTAAATTATGGTATATAAAAAGGTATACCTGTGAGAGCTATCCTAGGGGGAAAAAAAATCATCCTTGGAATGCAATACAAGTTTGATATCAAGATCGCAAGGACAGAAAAGTACAAAGAGAAAGATAAATGCTCTTTGTAGTTTCTCCTTTGAAACTCATTCCTGGTTTCACCTTTTATTCAAAGTGGATCAGAGTATTTGAAGAGCCTCTGTAGACATGGCAAAGGGGACTCCCATTGGAGCTCAGGTCTAATTAAGCTACTCTGAATCATTCCTGTTTGACTAACTCAAAAAATTAAAAAAAAAAAAAAAAATCACTTAATACATTAAATCCAGGGTTCAAGCTCCTTTATTTTGAGTAACCAAAGAAGAAATGCTTAGTTTTAAGATTTGTATTGCTCTCACTTCATTTTTTGGATGATGTCCCTTGTGATAACTGCTGTGGCAGCAGCTGGTTTGTGTTCCTCTTTATGAGAAGTCACCTCCTCTACACATCTTACCAGCCCTGCTACAGCTTCACTGTTTACACTGTTCTCCTGCTTGAGCTGTTAACCACTGGATCCTCCAGGAATGTATCTGCAGTACTGATTTACCCCTTAGGAAAACAACATGCTACAGTGATACAAACCCCCCTGTTCTCTCTTGACTTAGAAGGCCTCAGATAACCAGCTGACACGTGACAACAATGCTGGTATTATACAGAGGTAGTTGTTCCATTTTATGGAAATCACCAATAAGCACAAATCATGGTGGTTTGTGCAGAGATCATCAGGAGCTCATAAATAGATCTGCTAAAGTTCATGTGGGGAATGGCAGAGTACTGCCCAGGCTACGAAGAAGTTCATCAAGGTGCTGTAAAGCACGGCTGTACAGAATGTGCGACCATTTAAATGGCACTGATTTAACCCAGCCTGAACTCCGGTTAGTGAGCAGACACTGGAGACCAGCACCACTGCAGGTGCACAGTGGGATGACAACAACTTCTGTCTGGAATACTGGGAATGGAGAGAAACCATCTGATGATCTCTGATGAAGCATAACCTTCGTCAGTCACATGGGAAAGACAAAGTAAATGTTCTCTATCCTTCCACAGAAAGGGGAAATGGGAGCATGAGTGCAGTTTCTAGATCTAGATTTGTGACAGAGTGCAGTGGGGTTACCAGCAAGCTTTTCAGGGTGAGGCAGTCTGGTGAATTGGACCTGCACTTGGCTTTTAGTTTAGTTTTAGCAAGGATCTACAAAGATTAGATTGACTTGTTTAATCAGCAAAGACTCTCAAGAAGAGTGATCATGATAACAGTCCAAACATGACACAGGTCCCATACATTGTGAGGTGTTACAGATGCGAACACAAATCATAAAGTGACTGAGCAGAACATAAACCTTCTCTGGTGCTTCAGCCCATCCTGCTACAATAAAGTGGCCTGGGGAAAAGCTCTTCTCTTTCTAATCTCCAGTCCTACCCCCATTTACTTCTCAGGAGCTTTCTGCTGACTTCAGGCCAAAGTTGAACCCAGGAAGGGCCCTGTAAGGAAAATTGTGGGACAGATCCCAAAGGCTTTATGGATACACAAAGACATGCTTCTCTCACACAACATGAACTCTTGCCTCGGTGTCACTCAGGAAGTGGTGACACAGATCAGGCTGTGGATCAAGCACAAACTCACTTTTTGCTTTGATGGTATCTCAGTAACAGTTCTTGAAAGACCACAGTTTATATTTTCATAGTTGAGTAAGCACTTAAGACATAAAGTAGTAATGTAATTAGAGAGATGTGGAACAGCTCTAATGCTGGATGTTAATGAATGTATGTTGGTTTAACAGATATTTCAACATTAGTTTATATCAGCACCCTTTCTGAAACTAATACCTCCAAAGCCTTATGGGAAGAAAGCCACAGCAGGATAACAAAGTTATCTTACAAACAAATAAAAGTATAAGATAAAGGTCATTACAGAGATGGTGTACATTGATTTGCCTTTATCATCTCCAGAAGTGTGTCCAGCTATAAACAAGGGAGGATAATAGAAGCTGAATTAGAGACTGTGCAGCTGGAGAAAGTCAGCAGTCAGGGAATTTAGTTAATTTCTCCCTTTTTGTTGTTAGTCTTTTTTTTATTATTATTTTACTTTAGGACTGTGTACAGCATTTTTGCTGTTGATGGTGTTGCAAATCAGTGCTTCATGCTTAAGTGGACTACCAGCAGCATATTCCCCCTGTCATCTGGGAAATAAGAATAGCCTGTGACAAGGCAGGCACTCACAGTAGAAGACACAAATGCCTTCACTGAGTTGTGGTGCATGAAACCCAGCTCCAAGTCTATCTATATTTCATCTCTACATTTCTGAGTATGTAAAACCTCTAACAAATTTTGAGCCAGAGCCAAAACATTCAGATTAAAAACACCAACATCTTACTGAGACATCAAGAAAACCAAACAGACTTTGCTTAATGAATTATATGAATACTCAAAAAAACAAACAAACAAAAAAACACATTCTGGTATGTCTTTATGTTTTCTGATGTGAGTATTTAAGTTCTGCATATGCTAAGGAGCTGCTGGAGAATTAAGTCTAATCTATAACTCTTATAAGTTGCCACAGTTCCTCTGAAATCAACGGATGTTTTGACAGTTTACACCATCTGAGGCACTGCTCTGTGTGTTTAATAAAAGACACTGCTCTGTGTGTTTAATAAAAGACACTGCTGTTTAATTAAAAGCGAGTTCATCAGAAGCTCAAGAAAAAGCTGGTGCATTCAGGAATCGTCATTTTTTTTGTTCTTTTCAACTCAGTAAGAAGTTTGGTGTCAAAAGCCATCTTTCTTTCAATAAAGACCAAAAATGTGTCTTTAGCTGAAAGTGACAGTTCTGTGTATTGTAGTGAACTTAATTGTGAAGTGCTCTGAGGTGGTTTTGGAAAGGAGAAGTAGGGAGGTACCTATTACAGTGTCATCAGAGCACTGAAATAACAGGTGAGAAGACTGGGGGCAGCCAGAGATCATAAAAGCTCATATGAGACCAACAGAATGTTGGTTCAAACATTCCAAGGTTTTTAGATAGTCTAGAAGAGTGAAACAGGGAGGAACCACATATTACATGTACTAATTTCTGAATGGATTTGCTTGCTATTGATCATATCTAAGAACATGGTTTAGTGGTGGCCCTGGAAGTGCTGGGTTAATAGTTGGACTCTATAACCTTAAAGGTCTTTTCCAAACTGAATGCTTCTATGATTCTCTATTTCTAAGCACAGAACTGCAGGAATTGGGTTTTTCCACTTCATATGTGCTGTGAAGATGAATACATTAAAAACACGTGTGCAGACACTGTAGGAATAGGTGTGTAAGCTCCAAAAAAATTTGGATAGAACACAGAAACATTTAGTTCCACAACTCAAACAAAGCAACAACAGCAAAAACCAAAACCAAAAAAAACCAAACAAAAGCCCCGCTACAAAGCCAAACCAACAAAACCACCAAACCCACAGTCATAAAACCAGAAAGTCAGAAAGGTAATACTAGTTTGGGCAAAGTATTGGTAGCTTCACCTCTAACTTTTGAGCTACCAATATAGGAGAAATAGGCTGTTGTTGATAAGGGGGGGGTGGGGGCAATAAACCACACAATGACTAACAGATACAGAATTTCCACCAGCTAATGCAAAAATTTGTGCTGCAGGTAAGAGCCAGAAAAACACACATCCTGTGGCAAGGATTTCAGCATAAATGCGACACATCATTAATACAGTATTTATATTACTAGAATTTATCTTTTCCTATTTCTCTCCATCCACACTTAATTTCTCTTTTCTGCTGTTCTGTTTTCCTCCTTGCACATTTTTCCCTAAAGCAGAGCATGAGAATTCTATCATGATCAGAAGGACATTCTAGGTAACTCAAGTGCATTTGTGACCGAGCAAGAAGAGTTCAATTTTCTCTACTACCCAAAGGAGAGAGAAGAGAAAATTCAAATTGCATTCTTTTTCCCAAGACTTGGTGTGCTCTTTCTGTTTCACAGAGTTGGAGCAATCCTGCCAACTGATTTGCACACATTCCTCATAAGGGCAGACCCTGGCACATCCATTCCCCTGATCCCGCACTCCAAATGAATCCCTAGCAAAGCAGACACTGAGGCAGTGCGAATCCACAGCCAGGCTTCTCCATGTGGAATTCACTCAGCATGGCATGGGCTTAAGCCAAGGATTTCAGTTCAGGGAGCGACTTCAGCATCTGAATTAAAACACTCTCAACAGTGTGTGTTACCTCTTGGCTGCTGGCCCGCCTCGGGAACATCTGCAGCAGCAGCTTCCAAGGGGCAGAGCGCCGCTCCCACCACATCTGGAGCAGCACAGCTGGCCTGCAGCCAAACACCTCTGCTCACAGGGGTCACTCCAGGGCTCCAAGTGCAGTCATGAACCAAGTGTGTGAGTACAAAGAGCAGCAAAGCAACTGGACTTGCTCTTTTTGCACCATCAGATTAGGGCTGGGAAACCCTCATGGTTTTGGGACAAATTGCACCAGAGAGTTTTCAATTCTGGGGGGGAAGAAACCCTGTAACTCAACTTGGCTATTTTAATTTACAGCCTCGTGGAAGCCCTAATGTTCACACCGGATGCAGGGAGGCACCTGCTCACCACCCAGTTGCAGTGGGAACCTCACACCCAACATCTACAACAGCCTTTGGAAAACAAATCCCAAACCCACAGCCAGCCATAGGCATAAGGCATTTTTAAAAGACCCCCAGCGAGTGCTTTGTAATTAGAAATAGCAGGAAATGACTCAGACGTTCTTTGAATTTTAATTTTCCCTCAGTTTCTAATTTAGCCAGAAGGAATCGATTAGTCCCCAGTTAGGAGTATCTACCATCTTTGAAACTTGGATATTCACAGAGAGCAAATAGCTCTTCATGTAGCAGGTCCCAGCTGAAGGATGTAAATGGTAAACCGCATGGAACACCATTTATTTACACTGTGTTGGAAACACGAAAGGTTGAGCTGACCCTCCTATGATTCAAATCTGAGTTTACAGCGTCATTCATCATCTCAGAATGGGTTTGTTCCAGTCTCCTTGAACAAAACTATTTTCTCCTCACATTTGCTGCACTGAATTGGCTGAATTTCAATTCCAAGGTGTATTGTTCAAAGAATGGTTTTGGAGTGAAAGGTGTCAAGCTGGCAAAAATTGAAAATTAGATTGGAATAAAATCTAATTCTTTTAATATAGAAAGTGTTTAGTTTTACCTCTGTAATATAATTTAAAGTCACATAGCAATCATGTTTCTTGGCTATGGAGGCAGGTTTTCATCTCTAGCTGGAGGAGATGAAGGATTTTAATAAGGAATTATGCAACAAATAGGTGGAACTTCTGTCACATAGTGTAGGAAAATACTTTGCAACTCTGAGCACAGAATATTTGCTGCTATCAGGGACATCATTTGTAACCCACTTGCTGGGTGACCTCTGCTTGGTTTCGGTCACGCACTAAAACCCACCTTTTGTTGTACCGGGTGATCTTATCAATGACCTAACAATAGTAGGAACCAAAAAGTCTTACAGCACTGTGATTTTGTTGAGCCTCCTTCAGCATCTGGAGATGGTGAGGGGCAAATGGGGGCTCAAGCTTCCTCCTGTCAGGAAAATGACTCTCTCAACTTTTCCTTTCTCCCAGGCTTTCTCTTGCAGGCTCCAGGTGTAAAATCACAAGCTGAAAGTGGCACTTCCCTCCCGCATTTTGGGCGGGCAGGAGGGGAGGTGGTCCAACCGCACAATGACAGATTATGCAAATCCTGGCGGAGCATCTAATCAATCACGGCGGTGGCAGAGGGATGCAGCTCATCTCCGAATTAGCCTCCACCGCCGCGTCCTCTCGTGAAGCATCCCCCCTTCGGCTGGAATGACATCAGAGCAGCTCCGAGTCCTTGAAAGTCTGCGGGTTGATTAGCGGGAGGAATTGGCCGCTTCTGCCAATCACAGCCCTGCGAAGCCGCCCCGATACTCCTGGAGATACGAGGGAGAGGAGACTGACTCCAGCGAACGGGAGCTCAGCGGCAGCGCCGGCAGCGCTGACGGGAGCAGCTGCGATTGGGGTGATTGAATAGTTCTCGCTGCCTTTCTGCTGGAGCCTGCTTGCTCCCCGGCGTAATCCCCCGTGTCCAAGGAGGAAGCTGCGTTTCCAACGGTGTGCTGAACTGAGGTTCGAATCACTCCAGCTGGCTGCTCGCTTTGAAAAGGACAGTCTGTGTATAAATGAGATGTGACTGTGCCGGCAGAGTTCAGTTACTGGGGCTGGAGCAAGACGTGCCTTCCTGGGATGCCGCTCAGACAGCTGCTATCAGCTGAAAACTCTCCCTAGTTTACCTGGAGCCATGTGAAGACGTTTGATTAGCAGATGTCTCTCTCCTGCACGCCAGCAAGAGAAATTCTTCTCTAGGTAAGCTACTGTTCAGCTTCTCAACCTATACTTCTGGGGATATGCTCATACAACTACACAGACAGTGCCTGTACTCAGACTAGAAAGCAGTGCTGAACGGGCACAAATATCTACCCAGCATGTCAAACAATGTGCCTTGAACCTGTGCACAGTGACTACCTCAGAAAGCTGCCTAGAGCCTGGCATTCCAAGGATTATATGAAAGTTTTGGATAGTCTTTGCCATGTTTGCATGCAAGTGCCCTCGATGTAAACAGATGCACGCTCTCTGAAGGGAAACTTGTCCGCCTAAATAGATCAAAGATCCCGGAAGGTAGAGCATGGGAAGTTCTGTGTGGGGGAAAAGAGGATGCTGTTGCAGTTCTTTAGTCTACTCCATACCCTTTGCTTTACTTTGCTACCATCTAGCAAAGTTAAGCAGAACTACTGTATTAAAATGAGAGAGTGAAAGCTTGGATATATACTAAATATACACTACTTAAAGTAAGAGTAATTGCAATGTGAGGAAGCCAAACCTACAAATCTGCTGTCTTGCAGCACTTTGATACCAAACAACATCTGTCAGCAACATTTTTTTTTTTTAAGAGCATGGTCATTCATAGCATGGAAGCAAGGGTTGTTTCACATAGTGAGAGGCACACTGAAGAAATCAGTGTCTGCCTTTCAGACACTACAGAGCCAGAGTCCAGCAGCATCCCAGTGCTTTTATCTTCCAGCTGGCACAGCAGCTCCAAGTCATTGCTGCTGGTAATGAGTAAGTGAATAAGTCTCTTCCTACAAGCACCACACTGGAGTCAGCACATATACACACAGAACCCCACATGCATTGAGTTCTCTTTTCCCCAGGGAATTTGTCATTTACCCTTAGTAACTTCTGCAGTTCTCAATCACGTTGCTTGAACCCTCCCACCCTGGGAATAAATGCTGCAGAGTCTGGCCTACCCCATGTAGCAGGTCACTCTGCCTTTCCGAGCTCTGAATGTTATCAGAGAAAAAGATAAAGTCATTTTCACCCCATTTCTTCAGTAGTTTTAATTAAGACCCCCTCCTGCTACAAGAAGTTCAGCTGATGGAAGGGTAGCAGACTCTCCTTGTTCACAAAGTTTCAATAGTTGGCAATGCTTCCAGGTGCTTCCCTGTCTTGCCCCACCATGCCTGTACACTTCCTTCACACATTTTTGCATCCCCCCAGCTGCTCTGTCTGACTTGCTTTCTGAAATGCTGCTCTAAAGGAAGGGGAGGGAGTGGTGTCTGAAATGCCAAGTTGCTTTTAACTAAGAAAATTCCTGGCTTCCAGTTTTCTTCTGAATCTTATCAATGCAGATAATACGATCTTCCCAAATAGATTAAATGTTCCTAACTGCATTGCTCTGTGCAGAAGTTCAAGGCTGTGTATTAGTTTTTTGTGCTACTTCCTCAGAACATGGCCATTTTTTGGATTCATAATAGATGCCTAATGTCTGAAAGCCCCAGAAATGAAAGCAGGAGTATCTTAATGTCTTGTTGACACCACTCCCTTCTGTGAGGCTGAAGAACTACTCCTCTAACTTTCATTTTATTGGAGTAAATCAGATCTAAAGGGATAAATTAAAGCAGAATGCTTGAGTGACTGACCACTTGCACACACACATATATATGCCCCCACATATAATTCCATTTGAGTCTGAATACCCTGTTAACTCACACTATCAAGTTTTGGAAGTCCTATTAAAACCTTATGGATGTTTTCAGGTTGTGATATCTGCTATATCACTCTTTGTAATGGCAATGAGCAAACTTAGCTGATGTGGCAGCATGCAGGAACCACGAGCTTCTCTAGAGTTCAACTATCACTCAGCACAAGTGGGAAAAAAATATGCTAAAAGTAAAGATGGGTTTTTTTAAGGTTTACAGTACATGAATTATCCCAGCAGTATAATGAGATACTTTAAGCAAAATTGGCCATATATTGCAAACCCATGGCAATACTGAGCAAAGAAAATGCTGATGAGTTACTATTAGTTGTGACTAAGAGTTTTCAGTCAGATGAATAAAAAATTGCATTTAGCCATATGCCCCCAGAAAAAGATTTTTCTATAAGCAATAAGGGAAAGAATACCATGATCTTTTACACACACACACACACACACAAGACAGTTTCTGTTCCAAATCTTTCTGCTTTAGTCCACAAACAATTTTGGTTTGATTGCCCCTATGATCATAGGGCTGGCTGAGTTTCAGCTGCACATATGCACTGATGTGTGCTTCCATCAAGTGTTTGCTTTGCAAAGCTTTCATAATCACACAACCAAAGAGTGGTTTGGTTTGGGTTGGGAGGACCCTCAAGATCATTTAGTTCCAACCCCTCTTGTCACGGACAGGGACATCTCTCTTCAGCTTCAGAGGTGCATCAAGGACCTGCTTTCCATACCTGTTAAACTGGCTTTTCTGAACAAAGCAAACCTTGGACTAAGGGCAGCACAGCCCTGCAAGCTGGGGCCTGGATGGCTGAAGGAAAGGTTAACTTGGAATTGTGCAGAAAGCTGCAATTTCCCCAGCCTGTCGAGTCATGTCAGGAGCAGGGCACTGAGCTTAAGGTGAGCCAAAGGCTCTCCACACTTAGTGAGGGGAGCCTGGGTTTGAAACCATTTGCAGGTGTTAAGGAGTGCAGTGTAACATGGCAGTCCAGCAGATCCCTCATTCTCAGGCCTGGGATGCAGTTGAGGACCACTAGAATGGGTTGAGGGGCTAGACTATGGGCAAAGGAGGATCCCTGTACTGGAAATTACATGGAGCATTAATCAAAGTGTCCTGTCTCACATTTGGAGACAGGCTGAAGAAGGCCCATATCAAGTCCTATTAAGATGTTAAAGCAATGCTTCTCAGGAAGGTAAGCCACCCAGTAGAGTGTTAGAGAGAAATACAGAATTAATTCTCCATCTATGTCAACATTTAAATGAGAAAAATTGAGCTATTAAAAGAATCAGGTGCTGGAAGAAATGAAAATCATTCACATCAATCCAAAACATTTATTACAACTACTGTCAGGAATAATTACTATGGAATCACAGATTCTTCTGAAACGAACAGTTGCTATAGAAAAATAGTAATATTTTACCTAAACAGTGATGCCACCAGAATCACATGGCAACAGCACACCAGGGTAGAAGCCATGTCAGTGTTTGATGAGGAAAGTTCCTTGGCACCAGAAGTCTTATATGGCCATGAGATGACTTAAACTCAATTCCAAAAGAATAGAGAAGTATTGAAACCTATTTCCTTCCCTCTGGCTGCAGGAGGGGTCACAACTGCTTTCCCTCCTCTGCTCTAAGGATGCGTTTTCAGAGCCAGAGCAAGCACAGAAGTAGAAGCCAGGGCAGGGTGGGCTTTTTTCACGAGGAGGGAAGCAAAGAGGAAGGGATTCCCTCTTCCTCCTTGGAAACTGATGAAATAAGAACTGCCCTTGGCTTCCTTAGCTTGGCCAAGGGAAAGCAGGCTGATGCACCCACAGCTACAGACTTACTAATGGCTGGATCTTCATCTCCCAAGCATAAATATTGTTATCAGACACATAGCAGAGAGAAAAATGTGAACAGGCTCTTCCCTGAGCAGATTTGCACAAAACCTCCCCTCCTGCAGGACTACCCACAGCTACTTATTCCACCCCACACTCTGCCAGGCATCCACTGAAAGGATTGCATTTAGCTCTTAGTGTATTAATAAGTGTTCTGATTAATAATTAATAGTAGCTGCTGGCCATAAAAGAGGCGACTGGTTGGGAAGCTGAAACAGTCTGTCATGAAATATGCACCCACCTTGATGTTACAGTTTCGGGGAGGTTTTAGCCAACATTTCTTCCTTTGCATGGGACCATATTTTGCAAGGAGAAGACCAGAGCTCAAGTTCCAGAGCCTCAGGGTATTCTTGAATTTATTCTCTCTCACTGGGATATTTATCACCCCCTAAACCACCAGAGGAGAGGGCAGGTGGGAAATTTTTGGAAATGAGAGGAAAATTCGGTATCCAGGCCTCTGGGTACGATACAGAAATTAGACTTACTGGTCACAATCGATTTTAAAGTCCTCAAAGATTTTTATTTTTTCTTAATTTAATCCAAAGCAGGGCCACCTGCCTTGATATTTTGCCAGACTACCTGCATTCTACCTACCTAAATAGCTGGTATAATAGAGTAGGGCATTTTTATTCATGCCTAGTCAGTAGACCGTATTTGGTTTGCAATTTTAAATGATTTCACTATTCTGCCCCCATACTGTTCAGGGTGGAACCAGCATCAGAAGTCTGATGAATGAACCACCTGCAGAATAGAATGTTACTTGAATTTTTACCTGAAAAATCAAAATTAAAGAGAACTCTGTGACATGCACTGTCCATAAGACAAGCAAAGCCAGCCATGCACACCTCAAAACTCAGACTCCCATAAGACCAACTCTCCTTGGAGCCTTGGAGCAAGCTCCATGTGCACGAACCAGCAGCAATCATCCTGCATAACCAGATTTTTAGCTGAAGTGCCTCCAAAAAGGCTTTGTCCTCCATGGAGAAACATTTACGCTCAGGCAGAAAATTTAAGTATCTGTGTACCTATTGCCTAGAACAGAGCTTTATGGATTATAGCATTTCATTGTGTCAATTAATGAAACATCATTCTGTTGGTTTGTAGGACCCTTCCATAAACCAGAAAGCCAAGATTTTCCCTTCCATGATACACCCAGGACACGCATACTGGAAAACACAGTTACAGTTGTGCACCCAGCCCACAGGAGAACATAGTGATGTAAAGAGACATAACTAATCCCAGCCTGATTCAGGGGCACTCAGAAAGACTTTGACAACCCTTTGGATTTTTTTTTTTTTTATTCCACACCCTCTCCCTTCAAATGTAAGTTAATGCCTCAGTAGTTCAATAAACAGATTTTTCATGAAAACAAGAGGTTAATCAAAGCCTCTCTACTCTATCACAGAGCCCTAATGGTATTAGTTCTAGTTCCAGTCTCTGAGCTCAGCGTGACTCAACAGAAAAAATCCCCTGAATTCCCAAGTAGGACCCTTATCCTACTAGTGGCATTTCCAATTTGAACTTTATCTAGGCAAAACAAAGCATACATCTTTTGAAAGGAAACATTTGTTTATATTTGGAACCAAAAGAAAAAACAGTATCTATAGGTCACAGATGACATGCCAGAAATCTCTAAAGAGATCTTTCATTTGACTGACAAAGTGGCTTCTTGCAGAGAAACACCATAAAAACAGTGGCAGAAATAAACACAAAGGAATTTAACCAGGGTACAAGGAATAAGAAAAAGGAAGCAAGCTCTGCAAACACATCTGACTGTACACAAAAGTATGGATTTTGCACTGGCTTTCCCAAATGCACTATCCCCACTATACACATTTGAACCAAACATGAATCATCTCAGAACATTTTACAGCTAATGTGCATGTAGAGGTAGAAAATTCCCACAACACAGCCAGAAAAACTGAAGTACTAGAAAAAGCCAGTGGACTCCAGAGAGCAAAACTCTGATGGTGGTGGCAGAAAGACAGAAATCAGGGCTTCAGCTCCCTGCCTCATCCTCTCACCATCAGGCATTAGTCCACTTAATAGGCAAACAACACCCACCCAATCATTTCCAGATAAGAAGTTGAATTTGTATTAATAATCTTCCATAAAACTTCCTCAGATTGTCTTGTCTGCAATACTTAGGTACATTAAAGTGAGATATAATCTGTTGGACATTGTAGTATTTTCAGTCCATGATCAAGTTGCTCTGTGTAGTTTAGTTTTACTGACTACAGTAACATGTGCAGCCGTAAATGGCTCCCAAAAAAGCACATCTTGCCTCTTTTAAAGAGCTGGTCACTCTGTTTGCTTTACTTTGCTTGAAAGCCACTACTTGCCCAGACCTGCCAGGCTGTCACCAGCACTGGTGGCTTAGATGACGCTCCAGCCTAAACATCCGCTCTGCTCAGAGGCTGCTGGGACCAAACTCTGTGTATTCTCCCCATTTTTCTACCAGATCCTCTCAGTGATAACAAAACCCTTCAGCCAGCGAGGACAAAGATTGAGAAAGGGAACTCCAGCAAAAATTACTTAAAGAGTAAATAAAAGGATGTTGTTATAATGAGAATTAATGTATACAGAGCTTGAAAACGCTTTATGGCTGGCTGGAACCAGGCTTGAGTAAACTCAGAATAAACCCCTGTTTAAATTTCGTGTGGTAAACGTGCTGCTCTAAAGATTTAGGTACAAAGTCTGTGTTATCTGGGTTTAAATAGACTTCCTTTGCAGTAGCAATAGATCATTACTATGTGACAGCAGTGGTCCCTCTGAAATAAGTTAGTGGCCTCCTTTTAATTCCCGGCACAGATGTGACCACATCTGACTTTCTCACAAATAGCCCCTGTGACAGGATACAGACACCACAAAGCACGATATTTGGAGAAATATATTGTCATTGATATCAGGGTGGACAGATTTTAATTATCTCACATGGTGGCAAAGACTTTTAGGTCCCATAAAGGCAATAGGACATCAAAGAGTGGGAAACCATTAACTACTAAGAAAAAAAAAAATCATATATAGTATAGTTTCTAACAGACTATTCCAGAGCCTCTGACTGTATCTTGTAGGCAAAGGGCCTCTTCATTAAAAAGGGAGCTTTCAAACTTTTTTTGTCTAAAAAATTTCCAAAAAGTAAAGTTTCAATAGTTATCCACCAAGTCTGCAATCCCTGGTAAACATCCAAAACTGATATAGCAAATCTGCAGATATTTAGATTCTATTATAAAAATAAAAAGGTTTTGAAATTATTTCTTTAATGCCTTACCTTGTATATACAATCAAACAAGATGTACAGGGTTTGACTACTGCATTGATTGACTTTAAGGAGTGCTAGTTAGGCAGCCATTATATTGCACAAATGTTGTCTCTCAGCTGAATTCACAACACGAATCATTCTATTGGAACTGGATAACTAATTGACAGCCTTATAAAAGCAGAAAACGGTACCAGAATAGATGGACTGTAATAAAACTTCTGATACAATATCTCACAAAAGTTTTATTTGAAAAGCTAAATGAATTCAAATTGGCTTCCATTGAAGCATTAAACTGTGAATTGAAAAGTGATGAAGAGCCATTAACCAAGTGAGAGCAGAAGATTTGTTGCACCAAGTCAGGAGAAATGTTTTGTGAGCGGCCTCAGGACAGCATGTGGAGTGCCTGCTTTTGTTCACCAGCTTCATTCAAAAGGACTGGGGCAGTCAAAGCATGTTAATTCCATCTGCACTCCCCATTAATCCCACTGGGAAAGCAAAGCATCAGCTCCAAGGACTCAGTCCTGTAGGTCACAAACTTCACCATCTCTGCTGTGATTGCAGGCACAGCTTTCTGCCGTGACATTTTGGCTCTGTCATCATGGCTTAGCAATAAGCTTCTGACCTTCAGATCATCTCTCAACACCTTCTTTTCATCCTCAGTGGCTCAGTTACCCTCCTGCAGATGTCATGAGGGTTGTAAACATCTGCTGAAGGGCGTCATGCATGAGCAAGTGGCTGTTGCTTCCAGCTCAGCTATGGGGCTGCCAAGTGACCTTGGAAAAGTCAAGCCTGTACCAAATAATGCTCTTCAGCCTTTTGAAGTTTTGGTGAGTTACTGGTCAAAAATGACAGATCTTATTACCATCACTCAGGCAAGATGAACAAATACATTGAAAACTAAGGTACTTTTAACTTATTATTACATTATTTTAAGTCTGGACACAGAGATAAGGTGTTTTGCCTGATGCCATCAAAATGCGTATATTTTGGTAATTTTGATAAACTAATATATTTTGATATCACTACACAACCTATGGAGCTGCTCAGTAAATGTGGTCACTAACAGCTACTTGTTATGATGGCGATTAGAGTCACTCTGTCAATAAATATATGTATATAGGCATATATTTATATATAAATACATATATAGGCTCTCCCTTCACACATGGTTCTCCTAAGACTGTACCTAAATTACTGGTTTCTAGGAGCTTCCACGCCTGACACTCCAGAGAAATCAGCAGTCAGCTATTCCTGAGGAAATATTACAACGGCTTATTATGTGCAGAAGTACCGAGGCATCAGAGATCCATAAATTGTGACACCTGGAGGAAACGTCACTGAAACATCATGGATGGGATATTTATGGGAGGTTCTGGGTGGTCCAAATGGCTGTGGGGCTGTTGGAAGTTAATGGGTCAGAAGAAAGAAGTGCTGAGGCACATCAGGCAACATTTACCACAAGTGTGGTTTAGTTAAGTTTTATAATACATTTCTGCCACGAGTAAAGCCACACGAAGTGTTACATGTGAGCTGGGGAAAAAAAGGAGGCGACAATTCCGTGAGGGAGGATTTGCAGAACGAACAGTCCCATTAGTTCCCATTTGTAAAAGCATCCCACCAATTCCTGCACAATGTCTTTATGTGGGGGTCTCATCAGCAGAAGTTAGAGTTGCCTCTTTAAAAGCATCATGTACACATGTAAAACCCAACTCCAAAGATACCTCTGGCCATTTTGCTACAGGGAGCCTTTTTCATCAAAACTGCAATTTCTGAAATCATCTGGAAAATCTGAAAGCCACAGAGAGATAGAAGCCAGAAGGGTCAAACTGCTCCTTTCCAAGTATTGTTTCATGCTAAGACCACTCCAACTTTCACTGAGTGCACAAGTTGAGGTATTTCAAACACTTTGCTTTATATTCATTGATTATTGACTTCACCCTCTGGCATCATTTAGCTTTCTGAAATCACACAAGATTACATGTGCACTATAGACTGACCAAACTGCTGAAAATACTGAAAAACTGGTGGTTTCACTTACAGATGATTATGCATTGAAAACAAACAGAAGAGATCAAAGTGCTGAGCAGCCTCTCCACTTAGAAATGATAAAACAGAAGCCAGAAGACCTGCAACAGCTTTTACCAGCTGAGAAGCTGCCCTTGTCTAGGTAAAAGACTTTGCTAAATCCTTGTGGTGAGCTAGGAGCGGCTGTCAGCACCACCCTTTATGAGAAAAGCCACACTTATAAGCCAGAACACATTATAACCTTAAGCTTGAGAAAGAAAAAAAGTTACATTCCAGAAGCATGGAAGTTCTGTGAGCTCACTAAAAATGTCTCTTAGAAACTTTTCTAGGAAAAAAAAAAAAAAACCACGACAGAAAAAGCTGTTTTTTTCCTCTGCAGTGAATTGTAACCGCAAACTTTTGCTAATGGTCAACAGGAGTCATTTATCACTCAGATCAGTCACTTGTTTCTGTAACGAATGAGGAGTCATATGCAAGGAGCAGCAAGCAGGTATCATGATTCATTGGGCTGCTGGTAAACGGCAGGAGTCATACGAGCTTAGAAAGGAAGGAAAAGAGGAAAGGGTTTACATTAATTTTTTAGCCTAAAGGGAAGTTTTAGATATAGAAAATAAAGACATTCTGACTTCTGACTGATGCTGGAACAAGATGAAAGGAAGCCTCTGGCCTGCCTCCAGGTGAATTTACTCCGAGCAACTCACTCCTGTGCAGACAGGAGATTAGGAATGACCAGAGTGCTCTGGTACAAGTCCTGCTCCTCTCCTCAGGGCTGTCATCAGCAACATGCTTTCAACCTGCTTATTACACCAGCACGCTCTGGGAGAAGGCCTGTGTGTAGGAACTGGACCAGAAGAGGATCAGCTTTAATTCCTGATGCAATGTTAACACATGGTGTTAATAAGAGGCTGTTTCTCTTCACTATCATGCTATCAGTTTTAAATAGTCAAGTCCTAATCTCCCAATCAATCATCTTCCAAATCAGTACACTTCAGTCATCAATCAAATGCATTTTCAGGGTGAAAGCAGGAAGTATTATTTAGCAAAGAGGCAGCAATTTTTAAACCTCTGTTTTTCTTCAGCTGCCTGAATTAAAGAAAAATTACAGTCCCTGCTGATGTCTGACATCACAACAGACTTCCACTGCAGAGCTCTGCTCTTGCTGGAGAAAGGCTCCATGTCTAGAGAGACAGCTGAACACACAACTGAAGATCTACTGAGGGACCAATTCCTTGATTCCTTGACCAAAATGTGCCCAGATTTGGGCTTTACCCCTCGAGGAGTCAAAGAGTGCTCATCAGTGACCGTAGAAACACAGAACCTCAAACACCGGTTTCTAAAACTCCATTAGTAACACTAATTATGAAATATGGCCTATTTTCATGTTTTTCAAATTAATATAACACAGGAACTCTCCAAAGGTCTTTGAATTTCTGAGCGAATATAAAGCTGTTGAACTTTAAGGGGAAGAGTTTCAAAGGCACAAATGGCACTTAACTTCCAATTATGCCTTGGAAAATGTCCCACTAATGGCTAATATAGCTGATTTATTTTCATAAACTTTAATTACTTCACACTATTCTTTTTTTTTTTTTTTTTACTGAACAGTATAATTGATTCAACAGAGCAGTTCAAACAAAATGTGCAAACCAAAAGGGAGGTCTGCTCCAATGCCAGGTTTCCATATGCAAGTTTAAATTCCTTTTCAGTTCTAGTATTAGACATCTCGATAAGTGAGAATGCTTGCACCTGTTATAACATCTGCATACAACAGATAGCAGTTTACCTCAAACCTGATCATTAATATTTTAACTGGAAGAGACTTTTACCAGTGTTATTATTTGGAGGAAACAATTTGGGACGAAGACGTAGTTTTGTATTGGCTTCTATAAAGTCAGAGGCTTCCCATTTTAGTAATACAAGCAATAGTATTTGTGAAGTTTATTTTGACAGCTTGCAGTAGCAGTACCCAGGAGATCCAGCAGGACAGCAGATTGAGGGAAAAAGTGCCATTTTGGGTCTTCTCGCATGCTATTCTGAGGGGAAAATGTGCAATTTTAGGTCTCCTTGCATGCTACTCCCTTCTGCTACAGGTGTGGGCTGAAACATTTGCTAAGTACTCAGGGTGACTTAGCAGCACATTTCTTAGAGCAGAAATCTTGGGTTTTATTTAATTTTAAACATAGGAGTCTTAATTAAGACGTCTTACCTGCCCCGGGGATTTCCGAGCCCCTTCTGGAGGGAGCGCGCCCACGGGCAGAGCTCTGCGCTCTGGAGCCGAGGGGAGAGCAGGTGTTGGCTCTAAAAAGCAAGAATATATTGCCCTCTAGTGCCCAAAGCAAGCGGAGGATGCAGAGTCCGACAGGCAGTTTAATTATTTTTTTACCAAGATACCTGCCTGTCTCACACGAATACAACTAAGGCTCGTTGCAATCGGCTGCTTGGGGGGCAGATCATCCTCCCCTCGAGGCTGCCCTTCCCACGGAGAGCTGCTCTCCTGAACTGGTAAACCCTGGGGGTCAGGCTGAGTGACTCATCAACGTCACCTGTACTCAAACACGGGCTCACGGAGGATGCTTCACTTGATCCAGTTTTATCTTCTGAGAAAATCTTAAGTGGAGGTTTCATAAGAAGTGAAATCTCAGCAAGCAGACAGAGCCACAGAACAAGGGAAGCACCAAAGCGGGGCAAATGCTCTCAAAATTATCAGGATGATTTTCATTTTCTTGTGATAGCTGTGATTTCTTTTATATTTCTTCTCTCACACATAAGGAATTAGTAAATGCAGGACATTTGTCTCATTTCTGTTCACTTCTGTGCATGGATAAACTCCCCACCCCGCTCACCTTTAGGCCAATTGCTGTGTGACACACAGCAGGGTCGCTGATGGAACAGCCTACAATCCAGAGGGATCAATCTCCTAGCACACTTCCAACTGAGGAAGGTGAATCAGATAGAAACCTGAACCTGACAAAGTCATAAATGGCCTCAGCAACAACTCCCTCTCTCTAAATGCTTCCTACAAGCATTTTCCAGTTTTAGTTGCAAAACTTAAGATAAATGAGTAGTTTTCAGAATAAAACTCAAACATGTAACCTGAGTTATTAGAGGAGGACACATCAACTGCCAAATATCTGCCTGGAAAAAGCACTTCTTCCCTGCAGTTCCAAAATCATCCATTGTTTACCATCTTGCATTGTTCCAACTGCCAAACAACATAAATAATTCAGAAAGATGTTAATTCCTTTATAAATCCATAGAGCAGCATGGGCTGTTTATTCAGTTAGCTTGAACTGCCTCTGACTCATATGGTTTACTGTTACCAATGGCAATTTTTCCTGATTTTAGGGAGAATTACCAGGAATGGCACAAGAGCTTCAGAGCCAGACAGGCAGTGAGGTTTGAGCACCCTGTTCTTCATCCATACAGGGACACCAAAGGCCTAATCCTTCAGCTGCAGGTGTCATGGACCAGGACATGCACCTGTGTGCCCACCCAACACTCAAAAAACTCCGTTGTGGTACTTTTCACATCACACAGCACCTCCCTTTGATCCCTGATGGAGGCAGAGGCACGCACAGCTGCACTCTGCAGTTTTAACAGCCTGTTCATCCACCTGGAAAATCCTCACACGATCTTTGTTGTTCCTTAAAACGACTGAAGTACTGATCACTCCAAATACAGACTGGAAACTGGAGAGAAAAGTCCTACAAGTCTTTCCTACAAGTTTCCCAGGCCAACACAGAATTTATCACCCCTTCAAAATACTTATGCAGCTTGACATGGAACACAGCCCCACGTTTAAACAACATTTAACTTCTCCTAATTTTGCCCTACAATCTTCAGTCATTCCCATTTGCAAAAGCAATGAACCATTTCACATAAGAAATGCTGATAGATACACATCCTCAAAAAGTTATGTTTAGACTTTATTTTTATAGCCTGAGAAGATGACGGAGCTGTTTGATGCAGCTTCTCCTAATGCATCAAGAAAGCAAGTGACACTGAGTGCTCCTTGAGCTGCTCACAAACTTCCCTCTTAACTCAGATTACCAGCATCAATCACCAGCCTTATTAACGTGTGTTTTTAATTGCTTTATGGATTTTATTTTACTTTCTCTTCTTTTACTTCTTGTTGCAGATAATGTTGAGAGTTCTCTTCATTGATTATTGGCAGCTGCTGCATTGTGAGAAAACCTCTTTCAATTCAGCTTTCCGGATCCTTTGACTTCCCGCTCCGACAGCTTTACAACCTCCCTGACAGCTTCATAAATGCTCTGCAATGGTCACAAGAACGTCTTGGAAGGGGAATCGGCACCTCTACAGCTCCTCATTCCCATGGTGCTTTAGGAAGAGAGAGACCCGGGAAAGTGGCAGGTCCAACGGCAGTTGGAAGTCCCGCAAAAGATGAATCTAATCGTGAAGCTCCGCAGAAGTTTCCGAACGCTGGTCATTCTCCTGGCAGCTTTCTGCTTGGCCAGCATCCTCATCTCTGCCTACTTCCTCTACACTGGGTACAAGCAGGAAATGACCCTCGTGGAAACCACTGGAGAAGCAGAGTGCGAACCCCTCAAACTTCTGCCCTACAGGTCTGTGGAGATGAGGACGGCCAAGCCAATTGATCCATCCAAAACTGATCCCACTGTCCTCCTGTTTGTGGAGAGCCAGTACTCCCAGCTGGGGCAAGACATCATAGCCATCCTCGAGTCCAGCAGATTCCGGTACCACATGGTCATTGCGCCAGCCAAGGGGGATATTCCCCCTCTCACAGACAATGGAAGAGGGAAATACACGATTGTTATATATGAGAATATTTTAAAGTACGTATCCATGGACTCGTGGAATAGAGAGCTCCTGGAAAAATACTGTGTGGAATACAGTGTTAGCATAATTGGTTTTCATAAAGCCAACGAGAACAGCTCCCCGAGCACCAAATTGAAAGGGCTGCCATTACACCTCTACAACAACGTGGCCCTCAAGGACTGCATGGTGAACCCTCAGTCGCCCCTGCTGCGCATCACCAAGGCACCGAGGGCTGAGAAAGGGCCCCTGCCCGGGGAGGACTGGACAGTGTTCCAATTCAACCATTCCACCTACCAACCGGTGCTTTTAACGGAACTGCAGCCCTCCAGACCCACCCCCCCGGCGCTGCCCAGGGCTGCTCTGTACCCAACCGTCATCCAGGACCTGGGGCTCCATGATGGGATCCAGAGAGTGCTCTTTGGAAACAACCTGACCTTCTGGTTGCACAAACTGATCTTTATTGATGCCATCTCTTTCCTAACTGGCAAGAAGCTCACGTTATCCTTGGATAGGTACATTCTGGTTGACATAGATGACATCTTTGTTGGGAAGGAGGGAACGAGGATGAACGTCAACGATGTGAAGGTAAGGCAAGGCTTGGGGGATACCATCCCACACACATGTATGTGCAAACGGATAACTAAAAGCAGACAAAGAGCTGGAAAGCTCCACTTCCTAATAAAGGCTGCAGGTGCACAACTGCAGCCAGCAGATACAGAAACCACAACCTGAGATTACTTTGAAAGCCTGTTTGCCCACACATATCCAGAGATGCACCTGTGGATGTATGGAGGGGCATACACATGTATGTGGGGGATATGTATATATATCAAAAATACCATTTATAGGCCTTTCCTGTATTATTTATTTCACTATTCCTGTAAAGTAGACAGAAGATGGTTGCCTTTTTAAATCTCACTATCACTGTATTGAGAAATGACAGAAAGAGCAAACGGGAAAAAAAAAAAAGGCCTGAAAAAGTTACAACCCTAATTCGAGAGAAGCATTTAAAGGTAGCAGTGACAGGATGGAAGCACAGCACACACTGGAGCAAGTGACATAACCATTCGACATGTGAAAAGCCAACAGGCTTTTCAGGGGTTTCAGGGGTCCTATTTGATGATCTGGAGTATCCAGGGATGCCACTAGATTTGTTCGCAGTAATTTTCAAAGATGGATGCAACCTGTAAAGAATAGACACGACTCTACAGCATGACAGTTATTTCCTTGTAATTTTCCACATGTGGGAATCATATTCAGAGATTAATTGAAGTCCCTAAGCATGCAATATCACATTGCCAAGCCTTTATTCTAGAGGTTTTTTTCCTGTAAATACCCAGCGCTTTCAAAGACAGTAAGAAAGCCTTTTGTTTTGAAATGCAGATTTTTATTTAATTTCTAAATTCCTATTTCCATGTCTACAATTTCTGTATTCATCTGCCTCCTCATCCAGACCACTGACATATCAAAACACCCAGCAAAAGCAATATTCTCATATACAATTAAAACCATTTTGCACATCAGAACAGTTTGGGTAATTGTATTAGCCAAACTAGGCATATGAATGCTCATCAGGGCTGATTTGGACTGCCTGGTGTCTTTGAGCTCTGAGCATTGTGCACAAGCTCAGTGATCAAGTGCTCACTCTCTCTCTGGAAATATCTGGGAAAATGCTCCAAGAAAGGGCTTGGATACAAGAGGAAATCAACTGAGAAGGCAATTGTGAAACAAGTTTTCCAGCAATAGCTTTCCGCCCACACATTTTTGAGAGCGTCTCTCTGACGTTGTTTGCTCCACTACGGAAGTCTATTATAATTCCACACCGGGTAAAGAGCCCCCATTACCAGCAAAGGAGAGTCCACACAGAGACACTTGGGAGATTCAGATCATACTTTTCACTAGAATAATCTCATTATGCTTAAAAAGTAACAAGTCACCTCCTTTATTACCCAGCAGTCAACAACACTAGCAGGCAAACCTTTCCACTGGCACTTGGCAGAGCAGCCAGGCTTCCACGCTCAGTATGGGAGACACGGCAAAAAACTCCAGATCCAGGGGCCTGAGTGGGAGCTGGATGCTGTTAAAAGCATTCAGCATTATTTTTATATGCTGCACACATGCTTATCCATCTGAAAACCCACCAATCCACACTGCTGAATGTCTAGACAGCAACAGGGAAAAGCATTTGCTAGGATTCAGACTTTCTGCAAGGAATAGGTGGTGAGTACTCCTTTCTGGAGTATGATTGAGTCAAGGTACGAAGGGAAGCTTTCATTCTTCCCACATTTCTCCAGTGCCAACATAGCTGCCCACTTTCATCCCAAAACCACCAGCAGTGCCACTCATGAGATAAACCCTCTCCTCACCTCAAACAGCAACCATACCACAAACACAAACTAGGGGAGGAATCTTTGGCAAGCACAGGCTCAGAACCAACCTTCCCATCAAGTGCTCTTTTGGGGACAATAAAGAATTTATCTCTTTCTTCAGAGAATGTTCACACCTAAATCCATCTGCAATTTGACCACCTGTAGGTATTCTATGGCTTAACTTCAAACCAATTACATGGTACAGATTTGTTCCTCGGGGTATTTCACAAACACTCACTGCACACATCAGTCTATTCTTGGAGACTGGACATTCCCAAAATGCATTAACACACAAAACAGAGTACTTGCTAATGAACATAACACCGAAATCAGAGTGCACTTTGGTTAGCTTACAGCAAAGGATAATTACAGGCAGTTAGAGAACAATTTCCCCAGTCACTTGGGGAAGGAGGCAATTAAGAACCAGTGGACCTGCCTTCACCCTGTAAGGCAGAGGAGCTCTGCTTCAGAGGCAGAAATAACAAGTATTTAGGAAGCTGATATTTAAGTGATGCCAAAGCATTGCCACAAAGGAGTGGCTGTGGCAGCTGTTCAGAGAGGGTTCACTTCGTAGAGCCATAGGGACTCTCTGTTAGGCTCTCCTAAGGTACCATGCACACCCCAAGTCCCTTGGAAATGCTTTAATACACAGCGGGTGCATGCAAAAAAAGCAAGCAAACAGTTACCCATCTCCAAACCTGGGTGACAAATACCACTAAGTAACACCACTCTGTTCAGCCTCTTCAGCATTTCCTTCAGTGACCAAACATAGCTGCCAACCCAGAGGACACAACTAGAAATGAGCCTTCTGATAACAATATTAGTATGTAACCATAATAATACAAGTCAACCTGTTCCCATGTAATTACTTCCTGCAACTCAAATGTTTTTATTCCCTCACAAAGCCTTTTCTCAGTTAGGTGCTTCAGGGATAATATATAGTTTGATAAAGGGTGGAATCAGCTAGAGAAACAGAGATTAGAGAACAGAGTTATTATGGGCTGTGTTTACCACAGAAGATCTGCTAGTCCCTTGTGTTGTACAAGTTGTGCAAGGTCATGTCTGGCTCAGTAATTAAACAGGAACTCAGCAGAGCCACAGAAAGCTATTTTCCCAAGCTTTGCAGAGATCTATCTTGAGCCTAGCTAGCCTCTGCAAATGAATGGCTTCCTTTCCTGCCTGCCAGTATATTATCTCAGTGCTCGATTTTAAAAAGAAAAAGAAGTCATTAGCTAATCTGCAGAATTACTGAACTTGTGTACTTGCAAATAGTATTGGTTCCTAACCACACAAAAGTCCAGTATAACTGGCATCAGTGATTTAGCAAAAAACTCTTAGAAACATCTGGTTATGCTGTGCCTGGAAGTACCACATAGAAAAAAATACAAAACTTTTCACCTTTAAAGTTTCTTTTTAACTGAGCACAAGCAAAGCTGCATTACACAAACAGGGAGTAAGAGCTTGCTCAAGTCTTTCTATTTTTTGTTGCTGTGGTATGAGATAAAACAGTATTTACTCACCCAGGAAAAGCTCAACGCAGTGACCAGGGATTTTTCAGCACCTCTCTCAAATACACTTCCTCCTGTTAACTCAAAAACCCTGCAAGAGCAAGTTGCAAGCTAGGGAACTTATTCTTTGTTTTATTTATTAAAGGTTTTTTTTTTTAAAAAAAAAAGAATCCGAGCAGGTTAAACAGCATTAGCCTTTCACTTTCTGCCTTCCTCTTAGCTCAAGAGTTTACGCTGCACCACAACTCCCCTTTTACAGCCTTCTTCCAGGTGGACTCTGTCAGGAATCACCTGCTTCCCTCTCTTCCCCCCCTCCCAGGTAGAGCTGGTAGATTATCAAAGAGGAATTGCTCATCCCAGCACCACCATATCACACAGCCCCTTCTCTAAAAGACATGCTTGCCTTTTCTGTATTCCTCTAATTGCTGCCACAAGGGCAAGAGCATCCTTGGGTTTTCTGAGACACTAAAATGATGGAGCTTTGGAATGTTATTTGTGTTACTGCTGACTGCAGTCCTTCCTTCTCCTTGCAGCCCATCTTGTGTTCTCCCCCTTCTTCCACTCTGAGCTCCACTTACCTCAGTGGAAATAAGAATTGCATTAGTCTCTGACACCTCCTCACTGCCACAGTCTGCACTTTGTCTTTGACCTTCACCATCATTAAAATGCCTGGAACACTTAAAGGCTGTGATTTTTGGCTTATTTCAGTATTTTAAAGGCAAGAATTCATGTCAGAGTTGCATCTTTTATGGTAATTCCAAATTAAAGAGTACTAGCACAGCAGGAGGCTGAGCTCAACAACTGAATCTCTCCAGCACATGCTTTTCCTGATCTTTGTGAAAGGACAACTGCTTCCAGGTGGAATAACTAGACATGTCTGGGCCACATCACTAGCATGGCAGAGTGATCACTCAGTACAAAGCTGTGGGTGGGCACAGGGTGAGCAGAGCTCTCTGTGCTGCTGTGTGCAAAGAGGCAGGGCAGATTACAAGGAATACTTGGATTTCTAACTCAGGTTTCTGGGGTGTTCCTCTGGATGCCCTTATACCCATCCTACACTCACACTGAACTGTAGGGAGGGTTATGGTGAAGCTACAGCAGCCCAACACCTCAGTCTGCATTCAGGTGCTTCCAAACGTACTCACTACATTCCCCTAAATCCCCAGTGCCTGGGCAAAACTCGAAATTCCTGGGTGCTATAAAGAGACACGGGAAACAAACCCGTTCTTATTGTTCATTCATCTGTGGCTTTTTCCTTCAGCAGAAGCTACAAAGAACAGTTGCTTCCCTGCTGATGATGTGAGATAAAATAATCACCCCTCTACCCTTTTAATAAACCCCTGCCAGTAAAGTAACCAGACCAATGGGCAGTTCAGGGAGAAACTGAAAGCAGGAGATGAATGAGCACAGGAGGCCAGAGGAGACAGCCAAACATTAGTCATTACGGGCTGTGTGGCACTAATGTCACCTTTTAAAGCACTCGAGAGTGGCAGTGAAGAGCACAATGAAGTGAAATTCTGGAGTTCCCACTTTTGGATGGTCCTAAAGCATTTAAAAAATGAATTTAAATAGCAGCTGAGAGGCACTATAAGAAAACTTTAATAATCAGACAACCTTTTTAAAAATGGAAGTGTCTGCTCCATTCTGCTTCATCAGAGATGACAGTTCATTCAATATTTTCCTTGTCTGGGTCTCCTGAATCGCCCAATTCTTTCTGTAATAATTTGAGTGTTGAATACTGCTCAAGTGCCTTGTCAAGATACATCACACCAAATGTTCCATACTTCTTTTGTTTCAATCGACTGTTCTTTCATTCAGAATTTCAGTGCCACTGTAGTTAAAAACCATGATTCCTTTGCCACCAGCAAAACATTTATTTTTCTCCTTGGTAGCCTGATGGATTGACTGTGTATCCAAGTACCCTCCCTGAATGATAAGATGTTTGGGGTCCTCTCCTCTGCCAGGCTCCCATGAAGATTTGGTAGGTCTTGACAGAAACCAAATTCCGGTGGCTCCAATTTTCTAGCTCTTCCATTTATTACACAATTACATTCCTTCCATGTGTCTCACACTCTGTCCCATGGTCTAAGCAAGATTTTCCTGAATGTCTGAGAACTCCCTTGGTGTTCTCCTGTCCCAGAGGACACACTGGTTTTTGGTCTGCAGGGTTACATGACTCCAAGCAGTCCAATTTGATAGTGTTTCTACAAGCACCACAGAATCATCTCAAATCTGAAAAGGGTTGTTCGTTTTTTTTTTTTTTTTTCCCCAAGGAAAAAAAGTTGAATTTTCCATGAAGCAAGAAAATGAATTAAAAAAAAAAAATTAGAAAAAAATCATCCCTCTGGCTATTTAACAAGAGATTAATTTTGAAAAAGTTTAACCATTTTGAAATGTTAAAAACCAGCACCGTGCATTTTAAAATATGGAATGGGCAGTTTTTTCAGTTATTGGTCCAATTCAGAGATTTCTAGTGCTCACAGCCTGACTCAGCACCACTGTCTGATGACATGTGCTTTGGCTACATTTCCACTGATTTCCTGGATTTGTACTGATTTCTTGAATCCCTTCTCCAAAATAACTCCGCAGTCATAGGTTGTGTCATACTGGAGTATATTTCCAGGACACATGTGATACTCTACTTAATTAGTTTCATTTAGAGAATCCGTAGGAGCCAAAAATCACTGCTTTGTATCAGCCCCTCAAGGGACCTGCATTAACCTTAGCTTTAAAACAAGGCATATTAGTTAAAAAAGAGCAATAACAATTGCTTCCTGCACAGCAAAATACCACTGTGGAATGATGAAATGGCCTTGCAGAAAGGCCAGGCAGTGCAGGCTGCAAGAGCAGTCCTAATTATTGCCTTAAAAGCACTTGATACAGCAATAAACACATTACCCTGAACGCCATATATAATGCAGTGCCTTCAGTAGCAGTGTTACTTAAGGGACTTTAAATATGCCTTTGTCATCCAAATGTGAGCAGAAGGAACACTTAGAGCAAAAGCTCAGCTTGGCACCGGTAGCGTTATTCAAATGATGGGAAAGTGCCAGTGCTCGGGAAAAGGGTGAAGAGACGGAAGGATGGACAAACAGATGAGTAAGGGAGAAAGTCTCGAAGAGAAAAGGAGAAATTTGAAACTTCAGTTATTCAAATTAAATAACTGGGCATTTTCTGTCCATCTCTGTATCATAACATAGTATGAAAACAAATATTTGACTGTGTCTGGCTTCAAATCCTTAGACATATCTATACACCCATCCATCCATCCTTATACCTATATACATGTATACTCGCACAAATCTTATGATCTTTGTCTCTTCTATGACTGTGGCCAAAGATCTCTCCAATTACTGCTTTTACATCCCCACCTGTCTCCTTTCCACACAGGCAGAGTAAAGTAAGGGCTTTTAGGGAAAAGTCACCAAATTGCAGCTTACACAAGAGTCCAGCAAGAGCTGCACCTCAATCACTGGGCTCAGTGCCCCCGTAAAAGTGCAAAATTACCTTCTGATAGATGGACACCCTCTGCTAATTACCACTCCTGAAGGTAAACATCACCTGCCAGCACGTGGAGTCTCAGAACTTCTCGTGCATCCCCAGCTTCCTCCTGGTGGGGTGAGAGCCAAGAGCACCAAAGGCGCTGTTTAAGAGATTCACCTGCACAAAGCCTTACAGGATAAGTGTCTTTTTGTTTATTAAAATCATATATTTTTCACGTTCTTGTCTTTACTGTTGAATAGAACATTGGAAAAAACACCCACCAGTTCTACACTACTTGGATAAAAATGATTTTTGATTCCTGTTAATTTGTTTCTTAAAAAAAGAAAAAAGTACAAAAGAATATTTTTGGTCTCACAGGCATTTATAATATTCTGATATAAAACTACTTATTAATTTAAATATGTTGACAAAACTTACAAATTTTCAACGGAAATACTAAATACCGTAATTTATAATTTCAACAGTTACACTATTTTATAGATAATATTTCATAATAGTTAGGAATTTCTCTCCAGAAATCTCAGGAAGAATACAAAACTTCTTTTATTCAGTTCCAATTAAACTTTCAATTCCAAAATTTACAAGAAAATCAAAGGATAAGCTATCCACAATTTCCTGCAATCCAGTGCATTAGTTAAAGCACTCTGGAGCTTTCTGGGCAGTTTTTGTTGGTTAGGGCTTGATTTACTGCACCACACTGGATGCATTGAGTGTCCTGGTGTAAAACTCCAGCATTTATCACTGATGAGTGGGAAAGATGATAAAAAGCTCCAGTATTTCCAGTTAAGGCTGGCACAGAAGGACTACCAGGGCAGTGTGGTGTCCTTGCACTGAGGGCTTCTCCATGAGCAACTTGCCCTGCTTAGAGCCCAGAGTTTGTCTTCTTTAAGAAACAGAGCCATGGATTATTACTTTTTTAAATTATAAACATCATTTAGGAAGCCAGCACAATTTCTCTAAATATCTGTAACCCTCACTCTTCTCTATGTTTTTGTTCTTTCTTTTAATTCCCAGCACTGATTTAATTTGCTGGTCACGTCTTCATCCAGACAGCACCCAAACAGGAGTGGGATCTGTGGTGTGATACACACTCAGCTCCTCCAGCACTTGGTATCCCTGCTATTTTTAACACTTCTGATTGGAAAAGGCTGAATCTGTTATCGCAGGGTTTAATTTTCTTAATTGAGGTAGTCACTTCTTCAGCATTTTTGCATTTCTTCTTAAAAAATCACAGATTAAATATAACAACACTAATATCGCCTTCCCAATACTTTCTGACCAAGGTATGGAAAAATTCAAAGAGTTTGAGATTAGGATTTTAGTTTTTCTTCCTTCTGACTTGTGTAGCCATTTATCGTTGGACTAAGAGGGTGAAAAATCCTTCCATAAGGGCAAAGTGGCAATGCAGAGGAAAATGAAGTTGATATTCTTGCTACTCCATCAACTTGGACTGCTCCAGTGAAACAGCTTCTCGTGGCAAAATGTTGATTTATTAAATGCAGCATGTTTCACCAGAATATGATTCAAACAAAATTATGTTCTGCCAGCTCATCTGCTCCGGCAGACTAAAGCAAAACTGGGCAGTTTGTAGAATATTAAAAAAAAAAAATATTCCAAAAATCATAATTAAATGGAGCTTTGGAATTGCTGATCTTCCAGAAATTAAAAACTAAAAATAATTCAAACTCTGCTGAGAGACTTCTTTAATATGAGAATATTCCAGGAAATGGATAGTTCAGGTTTATACTGCCTCTTCACTTCACGTAAAAGCCAGAATTATTAATGTAGCTCTTACATTTCATATTAAATCCCGAATAGCAACACTGAGGCGATTCCTAAAAATTGTCCTAATATTATACTTGAACTAAATTCAGATTGAATTAAAGCCATGGGCTTCAAGCACCTGTATGTTTTACACCCCAAAGCATCAGCCCTTCGAGTGAAGGCAGGATAAAGGATGTTGGAACTCACATTTTTGACAGCACACTGGATTTGCTTGCCTTCCCCAAACCTCGTGAAATATTGGCTCTTAAAGCTGTCAGTGACTCTGCAGAGCACAAGTGCTTTTTTGGTGGCGATCCAATTGTTTTAACGGTGCAAATCATGTGGGCAGCAGGTTGTGCCTGGGGAAAAGCAGGACATGGGAGAGAGGCACAAGGGATGGGGATCAAAGCTGGATCAGGGCCACAGTCTCTCCATTTTCCAGTAATATTTAATCCCCAAGGGCTACAAAGACTTAAATCCTCCTTTGTAATAATATTTACTGTAGGTTTTTCAACAAATTAGCACAAATGCTTGGGAATTAATTGAATATACATGGATAAATAAGCATAAATCTATATGAATCTGTAATTAATAGAGACTAAATACTCCATAATCATATTACTTTAGGAAATCTTTGATGGAGTTCCAGGCTTAAGTGTGAACTGCTGAGGATACCCTCTGCCTGGTTAATAATAATAATAATAATAATCATAATAATGCATTACATTTTAAAAGAAAATTAGTTTCAGCTGCCAGAATGTGAATTCTTTAATAAAAAAAAGCTCTGCATGTGTCTTCCTGGTAACATATCCCAAGATTTATGTGCATCATAAACAAATATGTCTGTGGTATTATACAGTGCAATTCCACTGTATCTGTTATTAGGAAAGGGAATACAGTTTCCCATATGCTCTCACTATTATTTCTCCTATAACTGGGAACGTGCTGCCAGTACATTATCAGGAAATAAAAGCTACCCATCCCTACTGTAAATATTCCAAGGTGGGTGTTGCAGAGGAGCCCCATGTTAAAGACCAGAGGGAATTTCAGGCAGCAGGTGCATTTCAAAGCCCAGCAACAATATTCTGGCTTTAGTAATTTCAGGGGCTGGTTCCTGGTTGTGTAACCTTTGGGGGCTCCTAAACCCCAGCAGGGGAGAGAGGGGGCAAAGAACAGGGAATGCAGAGCCCATGGAAGAGCTTGAGGAATAAGGAACATTTTCCACAATGGAAAAATACCACCTATGTCTTGTTGCAGATTATTTTCAGGATTGGAATGTACACCTTGCCCAACAGTCCTGTTTGTCTAGCAGAGCATGAGCCAAGTGAAACCTATCCCAGCAATTCAGTGTTTATGATTTTTAAGCAGCTACTCCCATACAAAATAAAAATTATGGCATTACCCTTCAGCTAGGAGAGTAATAGAATCTCTCACTTCAGAAATGAGTGGAAATAAAGTGTAACAACTAAAATTAAAAGGTGGATAGTTCACTGAACATATTTCTCTCTGTTTAATGATCCTGTGTTACATGGATTCATACTTCACATGGATTCATACTTTTCTACAGTTTTCAATGGGAATATTTAGAGAAAAAAGTTCTGCCTTTAATGATTAAGATCAAAAGCAATTAGATGTAGATGGTAACTGACTCAGTAATGCCTTGCCACCGAAATGCATGGGAATGGTTTGAATTTTAAACAAAAAACACGCCACCCCCCCTTTCTGTGCTTCTTTTGTTTTCTGAGACAATGTTACGCAAGTATTTCATGTGCTGGTGAGCTCAGCTCTCTTCCCTGTTCCTAAGTCCTACAGATCTATTCACCATAAAGTTTGACAGCCAGTATTCTTCTATATGTGAGAACAGAGAAAAGCCCAAAATTTCAACTGTTTTGAGACTTATGAAGAGCCCACAAACATCAGAAACACTGATTTTTCACTGTATTACTATTGTCATCAGACATTAATACCCTTGGAAGACATACCCTGCTTCTAGGATCTGGGCTGAGCCTTTCCCCAAGAACTACTCCCCATGGAAGGCTCTATCCAGCACAGGAATGTGTTCTCAGACAGATCATAAGTTGGGCAAAGGAATGAGAAATTTCAGAATTATGTTCCCATTCTCTTCCAAGCAGCCGAGAAAACATGTCATAAAAGACATCAGTAACCACTCTTCATAAAAAAATCCTTGTTGGAAGTGTTCTCTTTCCCTATGCCAAATAATTCACCTGGTGTTCTCAGGCAGAGCACAGCACTGGTCCTGTGTCACTTAGGAAATCAGGGACGAGGAGCTCGAGGAGAACACGGGCACACCTTCCCAACAGGAAATACTGTGGATGGATGCACAGTGCTCCAGGAAATCCAATACATTCCAACACCAAACAAGGTTGTTTGTCAGAAGCAGTTTTGGAAGCCCTGGGGATAAAGTCATCCCTGTCAGGAATGATTTAGCAGCATCTAGAAAGCGATGAGCTCCATCAGACAGTAGGAAATTTAACCAAACCCTGTTTTTCTCTCTGGTGGCTGGAATTCCCTGGTGACCTCGCACTCCTGGGGCAGGAGCAGGTATTGTCCTTGCTCAGGGTCTGTTCCAGAGCCTAGAGAGCTCTGGTGATCCTCTTCCCTGCTCAGGGAGCTTTTAGACAGGTGTGATACTTTTTAACCTGATACATTTCCTTTGTTAGAGAGATCAACAATTATATAGGTCAATTTTCCCTACAATTCCTTAGTTTTATGAAAAAGTAACCCACTGGAATTTCTGAGGTCGTTGTTTTCAAATGTGTCAGCCCCAGTTGGTGATCTGGATTGATTTTATTGGAGAACATGCTGGCCTTTGATGTTTCCATTCAGGAGAATTGAGTAGAAACTTAATAATGGGCATTCCCACTTTGTTTTGGATCTTCAAACTTCCTTCTCTGGACAACTCACTGTGCTGCCTTTGAATTGGGCAGGATAATAAAGCAGGAGGGGTTTTCTGGGATGAATTTTGCAAACTCCAGTTTTCAAAATAACTGGTGAAAATAATTCTCCGGGCTTCCCTGGTTTCTGATTTTCACAGGGAGGGTGGGCAATGCACAGACTTGCATAGGTGGAAAAACTATTTGAGTGGATGATTTGATATTCCCATCACATACTTTGGAAGAGGTTATAAGGACAAATAGCAAGTAATGATAAGAAGGACAATAAAATTGGAAATATTAAGCTTGTGAGTTTAAAAATGCCTGTTCACAGATGAAAAAAAATTGCCAAGGAAAGGCCTGTTTCTGTGCTTGCATTGGACATTTCGGACATTCCTGGTTTTTGCCACTGACAACAGGAAAAGAGAAATTAGTACCTGCTGTGAGTTCATTTCCCTCCCCCCCTCCCCATTTAAAAGTTTTAGGAGCTCTTATTTAAACATATGGAGCTATTCCCTTGGGGCCACTGGACCTATCCATCATTGTGCCAACACGCCCCTTCCAAAAGCTGAAGGACAGACCTGAATTTCGAATATATCACCTCTTCCAATCTCTCCTTATGATTGAAACTGTGCTGGAAAAAAAAAAAGCTTAATTCCCCACCACAAAGCACATACATCAGTTAGTTTGCAAAGCTGTAAATTAAAGCAGAAATTTGAGATTGTTGGTAGGAGTTCAGAATTTTGAGACAAATGTCCGTGCCAAGAACTTTAGGGAAGTTTTATTTTTATGACAACTTATCCAAGTAAATTATTTCCAAGGGCAGTAAAGGCACAGAAAACTACTTTGATTAAATCTTAGTAGATCCAAATCCACAAATGAAAGAAGATAAATAAGGCAGTCTCCATTAGTCCAGTCCTTAAATAATTTACAGCAGCTGAGTGCCCACCTATAACAAGTTGGGGTTTTTTTGTTGCTGGGGGATTTTTTGCTTAAGGAAGCAATTCTGAACCACCAAGAGAAAGCAAGCATACACAACTAAACCAAGCAAGCATACACAACTAAACCAAACTGCAGTTGTTAATGCTACTTGTCCTGTATTCTGTATTTGTGTTGTGCCAAAGAAGGGGAGACTGATCTTTTTCTGGCATGGCCTAAACATTCCTCGAGTAACATAACCTGGGTTTTCCTGTTGGTGACACGCAGCACAGAGACTGCCACACTACAGTTTGCTGCAACAGGATCATAACCACTGAACCTGGATTTTTTTATTAACATACTATTTTAAACCTGGATGTAGTTGATCACTTTAAAGCCTCGAGACGGTTTTCTCATTCAACACTTATTTTAGGGGTTATTTTGGTTCTGCCTCTGCCTTTCAGGCCTCTTCCTTGTCAGCTCTGCAATGGAACTGCAGAGAGACAAACCTCACCTGCCTTCTGGTTCCCCAGCCTGAAGGGCCTTTCCGAAACAGATTTCTTTTTCTGAAAATGCTTCTGAGAAATGGGAACTGATAAGAAATAAGCTCTAAAGCCCTTCACTGCTCTGCTGGAAGTGCCCCCAGCTCCTGTCCCTGCTGCAGGAAGCTGAGGGGAAGGATGCTGGTCAGCAGGGTCCCCACAGCCATGGGGAATCACCATCCACTCTCAGCTTGGGCACCTGCTGGTTTTTCCCCTTCCAGGATTTGTCAGCAGATTTGCTTAGTATTCCTAAAAAATCCTCCAGAATCAGCAGTGATTGATACTGGAGTCCCTCAGTGGTTTCCCAAAGAGGCTGTAAATCTTTTCAGCGGGAAACGCTGACACAGAGCAGCAATCACTGCTGGCAGGGAATGACTGCAGCCATTCCCTGCTCCTGTGGGACCAGCAGCATGTCCTGTGGATGCTCCCAGCCCTGCCTAATGCGTTTGATCTTCCCCAGACAGACACGGCTGGAGAATGGGAAGTGATTGCATTAACTCATCTGTGCAGCCCCGGTTAAAACGAACCCTGCTTTTTATTCAGGCTCTTTACTTTTAATTTATACCTTTTCCCCTGTTATCCTGTCCCCTTGCTTTTCATTTGAGCTTTTTGCTGCCAGGTGTTCTAACAAGGCCATGAATTCCTCTCTTTCAGAGAGACTGAATAATTGCCATGGTTATCTTTATATATCTGTGCACCCACACGTGAGTGGTTGGTCAAGGTGCTCGCACTTGCTGGGGTATCTGTCACAGGATCATCTCCCTTCTAATATTTCACCAAAAGGCACCTTCTGAGTTCTCAGGGATGTTATTAACCAGACAGTCATGAGTAGGTAGTAAACCCGTTCATCTCATTCAGCTGAAACAAGCTGAACCTTTGCTGGGACAGATGCATTCCTCTGTGCTGAATTAAAGGCAAGTAGACTCCTGACACTTTCCCAACTTTAGGACAGAGTCACAAAACAGCAGCAGAAGTACACCTGATAAATTGGGTATCCCACTCACAAAGGAAAAATAAATTTCTCTGTTTGCAATAAATATATTACATACGAGTGCAAATCATCACTTTTTTCTTGATTCAAATAAACCCACACAACCTCTCAGACCTCATACAAAGGCAGCCAACTCGGGGGAAATGCAGAACAGACTCAACTAACAGCTCTACAGTAAAAAATAGATCTGCAAACAGAGCTGCCTGTGCTCAGCCCCATCCCAGAGCTGCCTATTAATTATTTATATGGCACTATAGATTAGCATAGCACTTCAACGAAATAAACACACAACAAGTGTGGTCCCACCTCTCAGGAAGGCAGGGCAAGGGCCAAGTACTGGTGTGCTGAGTGCTCTGCAGCCAGCACTGGGAACGACACCGTGTGTGTAAAGCACTGGGTGAAAAATGTCTCCAGAGGGAACACTGAGCTGGGCCCTGGTTACCAGCTATCCCAGTCAGGCCTGGCACAGGGACACAGGGTGAGGAACTGCAAAATCCCATTAGACATGGGCTAACTTCAACCCCTTAACTCCTTTCAAACTCCAGCCAGTATGTCAACACTGAGAATTCCTCATAATTCCTGCTCTGGGGTATTATCTGTTACGAGCATGTGAAGTGGCTGAAATCCTCACCACACAGAAATCACCTGCTCAGCTTCACGGGGTCTGTAATTCCTCACCGAGTCGGGCTCTAACAAGCACAGACACAGCTGAGTTGATTGTCCCCCTTATGACAGAAATTTGTGCTCCAAACTGAAAGCTGAAAATAAGGAACCCAGAATCCTGGTCTTGCAGTGACCCCATCAGCACCTTTTTCCCTTTCAAATTCAGTTTCCCCATCAGAAAAAAAAAAAAAAAAAAAAAAAAAAGGTGGGTAGTTATTATTTTACACCTTCCTAACAATGTTTACTATGATTATAACTGTTATGTGGTACTCCCATCAATTCCAGTTCCACTGGCCATTGCCAAGCCATCAGGCATAGTCAGATTACTTTTTTTTTTCCTAGCATAGATTTCAGGGAAGGAGCAAGAACAAGAAGAGGCAATCAGAAAAAAAAAAAATCACACCTTGACAGCAGTTGCAGAGAAACACAGCTGAAAATATCCTTCGCTTTTTTCCTTCCCTACAAATTTTTGGTTGGAAATCAAGAGCAAAACTACTACTTTGTAGTCCTCCAACTTTCCACAGACCACCAGCAAATTGCTACACGGAACAGCTTGGGAATGAACCTCAGGGCTCTATAACTGCAAAAGCACTAAGGACAGATGTTTGGGACAAAAATGAATAAATGCATTAAAAGACTTCTTGGCATTAATAACAGCTTTGTGCCAGAGAAGCCTGAGAAAACTGTCTTGAAGTGAAAACCAATTTTGGTTGGAAGGGATTTCTGGAGGTGATCTAATCTAAGCCCCTGCTCAAAGCAGAGGTAATGTCAAAGTTAGATATGTGCAAATATTTGCACATATTTTCTATCCCCAGCACATATAAAGGAATAGAAAACTGTATATAGTGAGCATATATATATATATATTATACACACACACGAGACAGGAAAAACCTGCAGCAGTGGAATCACTTTCCAGCACTAGGATCTGCTCCCAAATGAGTAATGACTTTGAGTAATGGCAAGTGAGCCCATTTCTGACAAGATTCTCCGTCACATCCCTCAGCAGGTGATGGGACAACGTAACCTTGGCCAAGTACCCCTGGGATGCCAGGCACCGGCACATCCTCCCGCGCCAGAAGCACTTCCTAGAATGAGTTTGTGCAAGTAAAATAATTCAAGATGACAGCAAATTACAGATACACTGGAAAACAGGAATATCTGACTTCCCCTCCTTCCCTTGATCTCCTTCCAAATGGAGGGAAGAGCTATATCCTTTCTCATCTGCCCTCCACACTGTGCAGCCCTCACGGACAGGCTCTGTAGTAACTTAGAATCATGTTTCCATGGGCATGGAATTAATTGCCTGGAATGCCCCACAGGCTGGGCACTTGGGGCACCATGACCACAGGGACAGGAGCCTCCAGGAGCTTGAGGTTTTGCTGCCTCTCAAAATTGACATTCACTCTGGAAGGGCATGTTTGACCAGGAGCTCTAACAACATCTTGGGCTTTCTGCCCTTCCTGCCTCTAGCACCATACCTGCACATGAACCAGTATTGGCCAGCCTGCCCTTAAAATGGTGACCAGGTATGGAATGCAAGACAGAGGACAAGGATCTGTGTAGTATTTCCCATAATTAACCTTTTTTGGTTTAACTAAAGTTTCCATTTGTGTTTCCAACCCCCTGTCCGAGCACTTGCACACACACAAACCCAGGGCTTCATTCCCCACCTGTCTCACTGCAAACAGCCCTAGTATTGAGCACTTTTGCCTCACTTTCTCCCATAAGAAATATGAGCTTACATTTTGTTGGCTCAATTAATCTGGCTCCATCCTCTTCACCCTATAAATCATTGCACATGCAAAGAAGGGCTCACGCTTTAGCAGCACTATTGATCCAGCCAGACCTTTGGGTGAGGAATAAAGCCTCTTTAATTACTTTGGCTAGCTTTCAGGTTTGGTTTTGTTGGGGTTTTTTTAACTAGTACCACATTTTAGTGTTGCTATCACTTAGCTTAGATTCCCCAGAGAAACACCTCCTACCTCAGCCTGGCCGGTCCATGCTTGGCATCAAAATCAGAAACAGCCATTCTTTTCCCTTCTCTGAGGATTTGATAACCTCTACACTTTCCTTAGCCAGAGGTGTTTTGACCTTTAATTAAAAGGAAAATTTGTTGTCTTCCATTCAGAAGGCAGCAAATAATGAACTCATTAAAATGAGGTTAGTGCTCAGGCCTTAGAGCAATAAGAGCCCAAGTCTCATTAGCAGCTAACAATCCAGAACACAGCACATAAATAAACCTAATATGGCAGAGCAAAATGCCTTGGTGCATTAAATTCGAGCAGAATCAAATGTTTACAGTCAATGATGTCTGGGGCATGAAGTTTTAATGTACTTAATGAAGGAAAGCAAATTGCTTCCTATTAGGCATGAAATGTTCCTGCAGAAATTGCCCCAAAAAGTTTATTATGTAAATGAAGGATAGAGATATAATTAAAAAGGACATAGCAGGAAAAAAATCACTTCTTTCTAATAGATGCACCAATTATGAAGAATAAAGACATGGAAACTTCAAATCTACAAAAGGTAATTATATGGATTAATGTAAAAGGCTGCTGAATGTAAATGCAATATAAAGAAGAAACTGTATCTTGTGGGTGTCAGAGAGAGGCTTCATTGACAAAGCAAAGAATCAATTAATAGAATGAAAACTGTGAGTTTTGAGAGATTCCAGGCAATTAAGGGTTTGTGTTTGAAAGAACAGCTTTGATTGCCTTAAAAAAACCCACTTTTTGCTTAGCCTGGCATGGAAACGTGTTCCATGTGCAGGTGAGTTCCATGGTTCTTTCCTTGGAGAATGATTATTATTAAGTATGATCTATTTAACTGCTTTTTCCTATTAAGGATGCAGAAGACATTACTCCCCTTCCCCCAAACCGTCGAGTAGTGACAAAATAAGTTTGGACTGGTTTAACTGACAAGATCTTCTTAGCAGGAAAAAGAGGTGAGGGCATGAAAACGAAATTTAGCTGCACATTATATAAATTAATATGCATATATGGAAATGACAATGAAAAAAAAAAGCCTTTAGGATCAAGCCAAATCCAGTTTGAGTGACAGATTTGCCATTCAGACAGAGAAAAATGCTTGACACACTGCAGGTTATAGGATTTACACCTTAATCCTTGTTCTGTGTTTTCAGTGAGACCTCACCGGGCTGGGAGGCTCCTGCCCATCCCGCAGTTCTGTCACCTTATGGAGATGTGAGGGAAAGGAGAGGGAAAAGCCAGGCTGATACAATGATGTTTGTTTCATGCACCTCCTTGCACTATATGTTAAGTGATGATAATTTCTCAAGATGTTCTTTCCTCAAAGGAAAATTAAATTGATTTTGCTCAGCCCATCAGTCTTTCTCAACGTATCTAAAATGCTGTACAGAGCTTGGAAAATTATGTTCTAAAATGTAATGACTCAGATTCCGTGCTTCTGACTTTAATGGTGTCAATTTAGTGCCAGGTTTTGCCAGCTGGGGATTCTTCTCAATGTCTCAGCTAACAGTGGCGTTGATCTCTGAGGTTTTACATTTTAGTGAGCATTTAGTTGTTATATATTATGTAAATATAGTCCCACATGTGAAATTGTCACAGGACTGAAATAATCAACTTCCTAAATGTCTGGCAAGACAGGCTGCAAACCATACTGCTGCCTTAATATTTAATGCTAAAGCACAAGATTTACTGTCCTTACATTACTTAATTTCCTTTAGCAAGAAGAGGAATTTGCTTGGTGACTGTTGTAGCTGGTAAACACCTTCTTTTTGCTTCACACCTTCCTTGCCACCTACTAAATGTTACTATTTAAAAAATTAAGGCAGAGGCACAATGGCTGACAGCCTGTTGTGTCACACTCACACCCCTCAGCTGCTTAAACCTGGTGTCATCATTTACACAGGACTGGAGATACCTTTGGTTTACGGTCCCAGGTAGAGGAGGTGGTGGTTGTTGTTTAAATCAGAGCAGTGGGCTGAGCAAAAAAGGCAAAACTATTTTCCTGTAGTGTTAAGTGAAACTAGTAATGACCACAAAAAATGTAATTTTTTCAAATGAAGGACAACATTAGCTGGACTGGGAGTGCGTGTAAAGTACTGCAATCATTTTATTGCTGAACTCTGCAAGAACATGATCAATAGAAATGTTATTAATAGATAATAGGAAAAGTTCTCAAGAGCCACATAATGGAGACACAGAAAATTGATGAAAATAAGAGGTTATAACCCATTCAGCATTGGCAAGACCAATAGGGAGACAAATGCACTGCCCATCTAACATGTAGCTCACTCACATTCTGTGGGCTGGTGGCTGGAAGTGCACAAGGAGCAGCTTTAGAAGCAGTGCCAAGTTGACAACTACTAGTAAATGTAAATAGCTCACATAGACTGAATCATCCTTTCTCTTGCTCTAGTAACCAGAAATATGTCCAAGAAAAAAAATGGATAGGTGAACAAGACTACACCTATTTGTTCAGTAAGCAACACCCTTTCCCTTCATTTCACTTAGAGTGAGCCAATCTTTTGCCTGGAGGAGAGAATAAAATTAAACAGGGATTTATTTTATGACTTGGACATCACTTGTACCATAGATCAAAACTGGAGTTTTGCTCATTCACACTGAAGGCTGAATTTGGTATTCAGACAGAATCCATAATGTTTCTGCAGGTAAGTAAATCCCAATGCCCTCCTGTCTGGATGGCAAGTACTATTCCTCATTTTACTTTGGGTTTTTAAGCATATTTTTATCAAGCTTCACTAATAACCCAGAGCATGGGTGACTTAGTGAGCCAGTATACTGCTGTCTCTGAACAGCTGGATCCAAGTCATGCCATAGATCACTGCCACCATGGATAATATCTTGGTCCAAGCCACAGAACCATCACCTATTTGGGTACTTCGGTGCTATCACCAGCATTTCTAGACCATCAAACAGTCTCATAAAAAAGAATGAGCCCGAAATAAAATATGAACCATTTTAACAGTATCTTCTTTTTTGTATATCCTCACCTGGACACAACTTCTAAAATAAGGCATTCCAAAAATCAATACTAACTTTTCTAAATGCATCTTAATTTCTTATTTATTTCAGGCTTTACTAGAGACTCAAAATTTACTGCGCACTCAGGTTGCAAATTTTACCTTCAACCTTGGATTTTCAGGAAAATTTTACCACACAGGTAAGAAGGAACTTCCTGCTCTCAGGTAGCTGCAGTTAAATAGGTTACAGAATTTCAAACCTAGCTTTAAACGTGCCCCTTTTAAATAACACAGGACCCAGCGGAGCAGTGGGAAATACAAGTTCCCCCGGTTTATCATCCAGTGTCCAAAGGGGTAAAGGTGCACTATGGATGAGCTGCTCAGGTACCTGAGGATGCTCTTGGTGTTTTCCTGAAAGATGTGTGGTAATAAATCTCAGGGTAATAAAGGAGGCAAAGTAGCTGCTGAGATATCTTTGATTGCACAGCACGGCACAGGAGACATGCTAAGGGTTTTTCCTGGCATGATGAAATATAAAAGATTAGAAAAATCCTGTTTCATAACCTCTGAAGAGGCAGAAGCATTTGAATGGATGCACAAGATTTTCTTATGCCTGTGAAGGTGATCTGCCTCAGGGATCTGCAAATCAGGAGGGATGATAAAAGGAAAACAACAGGAAAAGAATTTTATCCTGAAACTCTGCTCTCTCCACACTGGGGACAGTAACAGGCTGCACACTTGCATTGTTCCTGTGGAACATCAGGCACTTTTATTCTCCTCCTCCTGACCTCTTTCTCATTTTTTTGCTCCATGTCTCCACAGCACAGTACCCCTTTTTTTAAAGTTTATTCTTTTCTCTCCTCTTTTGCCTTCTCCTTAACACTTTGCTGCACCTCCACTCAGGCTTCCCTCCACTGCCACGGAGCCATGAGGATCCCTGGTGGATCTTTTGCTGAGGCAAAAAGAGACTCACTGCAAGGCAAAAGCTCCCGTCCTTCTCCTTTCCTAACCCCATACCCTGCCCACCTTTGAGGACCAGCTCCAAAAGCCTCAGCTGTCAGGACATTCAGTGACATTTAGCACATTCAGGGAAGCTGGGATGCCCATCTGGAGCAGAGGAGGCAGCAAGAGGATGGGAGGGTGAGTTTAAAAGCTGGGAATCATGCAGTCCCTGCTTCCACGGACCATGAGGCAGCTGTGGAGGAAGGCAGGTCACCCTGGGAGAAGGGAGGTGAGGAAGTCTTTGAGGGCTGAGCAGAGAAAAGGCAACCAAAATGATGTATTTGTACTTCTGTCACTAAGTCCAGGCTGCTTTCCCCTTGTGCAAGCACATAATGCTGAGCAACTGCTGCCCAGGAAACCCAACAGACTAAGGACATGAGGTGGAGAGCCTGAGAAAAAATGAGAGGGAGAGAGAGATGGAATTACTCGCCTGGAGTCATATAACAAGGCAGTGGCAGACCTGTGATCAGAGGGCAGCTTTGGAGACAGAACTCCAGTGTTCTCCTCACTTCATCGTGACCTGCCTGTGTAGTTGTTCCTTCTGGAGATTAATTGGACACACACTTCAGACAAGAAACCAAACAAAAATAGCCTGAGGTGCTGAGCTGCTCTAAAGCAGGAGCTGCTTGGCTGTGGCCATTAGTGTCCACTGTGGAGAAAATGTAATCCAAGGAAGGGAGGAGATGGAGAAAGGGATAATTTTTTTAATGAATATTATGGCACCCTGGACAGTGTCTGGCAGAAAACATGCAGCCTCTCTGCAAAGTCAACCCCCTGACCTGCCAATGTATTTTTCCTTCCTTCATCCCAACACCCTCCATACTGCCATCAGCTGATATAATGCTGAAACATAGCAGAGAAAATAGAAGAATATGCATGTGTGCCATCCTCCTAAGGCTCTCTAGGCTCCCAGAAAGAGCACAGAAGTGTTTCTAGGTTGAAGGATGTCATTGCCTCCTTGAAGGGACCTGGACTCAGTGGTGCAGCTGAGTTTTTAACTGAACACTTCATTTACAGGTTGGAGACAGTGTTTTGTCATATCAGCTCAGTGGAAAGGTTTCAAAGTATTCTCCATGCAATATACACTTTATTGACTCATTATAAATAAAACATAGAAAGGTGTTCTTTAATTACTGGAAATGTGGCTTGTTTACCCAGAGAGGCTTTTAGTATCAGATACTCAAAGTGTTTTATTAGCACCCTGCAACTGCTGTGCCTTATTGACTTCCTTAATGTGTGAGGTTGTTCTCCTTTCCAAAACTTGGATCATTTTAAAACTGCAGGAGGGAGGTGAGTATGGGGTGTGTTGGCAGATCTAACAGTTATACATTTTCATCAAAAGATGTTGCTGACATCTGTACCACAATAGCTGACGCATCAACAACACTGCTCATCTCACCACCACCATCCCTCCGTGGCACTGGAAAACTCTGCACTGCAGATTTAACACCACTAACAAAAGAGTTTTAAAATACAGGATTACTTACGATGCACAAACTTGGAATTATCACCTGTGTAAAGAGCACTCCACATCTCAAAGCAGATGTAAGACTTCAGGTTAAAATTAAGAAAGTTACATAAACAATGTTGATTGTACAGGAAATTAAACCTCAAAATCCCTTGTTTGGCCTCCAATACTCTGAGTAAGGGATTGGGCAAAAATATTGAAACAATATAAGCACCCCCCCAAATGCTCCATTAAAATTTTACGTGAGATTACTTTTGAAATACCACTACTTAGAAACCATAAACTCAAACAATAGTCTTTCCCAAGGTTTGCAACGAAAACTGTCCTCAAAAGCAACACCACCACCAAATGTCAAACTTCCAACCTCTCTGCTTCAGCTGTGCCATTACAGGAGGGGGCTGTTTCTCTTTACACTGGGAAGTGTTATGTTTCATCTTGTTTGATTTTTGTTACAGTAAAAAAGTGCAAAGTTTGATTAGTTGTATTTCTAAATTTACAAAGTAATGTATAGGAAAAAAATAGGATTTTAAAATACAGGTTTTAATAATGACATTATTTCAAGAACCACACTCTACTTCAAAAGTTAATAACGCACTAAATTATACTCTGACCTAAATCTTCTGTGAGATGATTGTAGTTTTTTATATATTTCAAATATCCACTTTTTCCCTCTTCATCCCTGCCTTTGGCTTATCAAAGATATCTTCAGTTGCTTTACAAGCCCCATTTTCTCTCTCCTCTATCTTATTTTGAAAGCCTGTGTTAAGTTTCTTCCCTGCGTGACTGCAGGTGAACCACACATCCCAGAAGACCAGTTGGCAGTCACTCAACAAATGCAGGATACAGAGGGAGCAGCCATCTCTCCTTTCTTTTCAGTAAGGGGTTACCTGGTAAACAAGGTTGTTTTCTTCTTCCAGCAACACTTCCATCAGTGGGAGCAACTTCCTTAGAACTGGCAGAGTGAGGGGAGCAAAGGGATCCAGGACTGAAAGAGAGAGTTTCAAAGGAATGCTCTCCTTGTGTAGTGGCATTCTTCACAAACCACTGCAGAAGGAAAAAATAAAAGTAAAGATCTGAGGTGCATGCACTGAACAGGCATCTCTGCATGTTCTTGCCAACTAAACACTGACATCCGTGCAGCATTTTCTTCCAATGATTTTTGCAACACATTAAAAGGCTTGTGAGAAGACAAGACCTCTGTGTTTGCATTGGTACCCTGATTTTGGCAATTATTCCTTCCACTGGAGCCAAATAAAAGCATTGAAATAGTAAAGGAACACAAAGGAAAGCTGTAACAAACAAACATTGATGAGTTATTTGAGGGGGAAGTTACTGGAATGTCTCTGTGCCTTTCCAGTTTAAAAAGCAGGACACACACACCTGCAGAGGGCAGGAGCAGCATCATATCCTTCCCCAAATTGAAGGGTTTCTTGGCTATAACCACACATCCTCACTGCTGCCTGAGGCAGATACTCCTCACTAACACAGGAGGTTCGATTGGTTTGACTTCAAGATTAAATCTGGACAAAATCAAATAGTGAGCACTAGTAAACATTTGGAAGCCCTTTGCCGTTCCTGCTTCATGCTTTTCACCTAATTATACTTTGAAACTATTGCAAACTTGTTTCACACTTTACCAAACATTATCAGATTTCAATTAACCAAGCTAATAAAGAGGCAGTTATAAGGGGGATGGAGGAGTGGCATTGATAAGATTTCATTATCACCCGTGTTGTCTTTACTAAGGATATTTTACATTTAACAGTGACATTATTATCAGGACAAAATGAAAAATAACAGATATATGCTTAACCTTTCCTTCTTTAATACTGATTGAACATCATCTTTTGTCCAGCCTTCAACAGACCTGGCGACCAGCTTTAATATTCCTGGCAGTGTTTTGTCCCATTAAATCCAAGTCATCATGTTAGGGTGATGAAAGGATAGTGTGGCATTAAAACTAAGCCAATAGAGAAAATTGGGGGAGGGGGGGCAGGGGAGCTTTAAGATCACATACATTTAAAAAAAAAAAGAAAACCTACTGTTTTTATTTAATATTGGCTGTGTTCAAAACTATAACAGTAGCTGTTAATATTTTAGCCTTGTGTGAAATACCCTCAGCACAGTGAGACAGCCAGGCCGAGGACAGCAGGTTTTATGGCAGCCTCTTCTGCGTTTAAAAACCAAACATGGGTCTTTTTTGCTCTTGCTTTTCTATTACCTTTGTTTCCTCCCTTTCTTTCCCTTGCAGGGACTGAGGAGGAGGATGAAGGTGATGACCTGCTGCTGAGATCTGTGGATGAGTTCTGGTGGTTTCCCCACATGTGGAGTCACATGCAGCCCCACCTCTTCCACAACGAGTCCTCACTGGTGGAGCAGATGATCCTCAACAAAGAATTTGCAATAGTGAGTAAAAGTTCCCAAAAGATTCACTAGGATACCTTTGTCTATATGACATCTATGCATTTACATAGATAAGCAAAAGCAGCAAGGTTAGAAACTCACTTCAAAAAGAGCCTCTCTGTGACTCAAACTTGGGCTGAATTTCGTCTGAGCGTTCACCACCACCGCATGCTTTCTGGAGAGGGAGCAGCCCTTCACCCAAGCACCCGTGTGAGCTCACAGGCAACAGAATCACCGGGATCTCAGCAGGTACCAGCTGACCTTTTAAGCTTTTGGAAGGGGTTTGTACACAGGTTATCAGTTTTCTGAGGTCTGGCACACATATCCTCACTAGGGAAGCAAGAAAGTTGTATGGTTCAGGAGAAATCTCGACAAAGCAAATAAGGGAAGCTGCCTCATTTCATTGCGCTTTTTTGAAGTGAGCTGCTTGAAAATATGCTTTTTACATAGCAAACCTGTTGCTAATCATGACAGATAATGCTGTTTCTTGCCCTTTTCCTCATTTGTGCTGCTGTTCCATCCCCCCCACATTGCCCAGAGCTCAGAGCACTTGTACTATTTCCAGCCCTTTCAGGATAATTCTACTGGCTTATTGAGCAGGACAAAGAAAACCTGGAATCTATAAATGCTGGCTTTGATAAAGACACTCTGTGGTCCATGACGAGGCCTAGGAATGCCAAGCAACTAGAGCCACTCAGAGGAGCAGGGTGACACAGTGGGGCTTTCCCAGCTGCTCTGGGAACAGAAATCTCAGCCTTTCCCATCTCCCAAAGGCCAGGGCCCCCTCCTCCCACTCCTAACATGAGCCAAGGCACATCGGGGAAAACGCAGAGGCAGATGCCTGAACAAGCAGTTGGAAGCAATTTATTGCCTTGTTTATGAAAATGTTTTCCTAACAACCTTTAAAGAAAATTAATTAAAAATGGCTTAACTATTTAGTCTTCTTGCCAGACTTCTCTCTTTCCCATCTCCTGTTAGTACAGAGGCATTTTGGATGACTTCTCTTCCTTCCTCCAGTTGTGCTTTGCTGTCAGCCCCATTCCTGGCATGGCCTTTTGTGTAGCCTGGCCCAGAGACCCAAACAGAGTGGAGATTTTAAATGCAAGAGTCATTTTTTAAATAATCCATATCTCAAAAATACACAGGCTCTTCATCTTTAAACCCATGAGGAAATTCTCCTCGTGCTTTCGGGAAACATGAAGTCCTCTAGGTCAAACCACCTTTAGGACTAAAATCTATAGCACAGCCTGAAAACAGAGCTGGTAATAGAGTCTGTTTGTAACTTCAACTCTAGAAAGATAAAGCTCGTCTCCTGAAGGGTAGGGACTCCTTAGGGTGCCTATAAATTAGGAGCTGATGTCAGTGAAAGGCTGCTGTTATTACAGTTTTATTTCCTGCTAACATTTGGACAGGGCTTGTTCCAACCCCTTGACCTTGAATCTATATGAGCTGTACAATTTACTTACAAGAACATTTCTTTTCAAAAGGCTTCCTGTGAAAGTCTCTCTAGTGGGAGAAATTCATCTTCCCGCTATGACAGCCTTCCTGATGGCTATCAGAGAGGTCCCAGCCATGACTTTGGAGTGGGTTTGATTCCTCCCTGGATTTCACATCCTCAGCATCATGTATTACTTGGGAAAGCAACTCCCTGTTCCACACTGTACTTCTGTGAGTCCTCCAGGTTAAAGCAAACCTCATTATTTTTTGACTTCACAACGTGAAATCCAAATTTAAATTAGAGATCTGGAACAGTACTTATAAAATCTGCTTGATGTTACATATGTTTTGTTTGTTGTCTAATATCTTCATTCAGTATTACACTCAGGGGGACACAGCTTGATGCCGATGCCATTTTCTCTTGCATTTCTCACTTATTGACCATATTTCCCCACCTCCTGTTTTAGCTGCAGGTAGAGATGACACTTTGTGTGAGTTTCTGCAAGGAAAGCTGCAGTAATTCCTTGGAAGTGTGATCACATTAATTCCTCACCTAGTGTGGTATTGCTTTTTCCATTTTGTTTCAAACATGGCTAAGAAGGTAACAGGGTCTTCAGGAAGGAAGAGCACATTGTTACATCCAAGAACAACAGTCAAGGTTGCTTAAGATCCCAAATAAACAATAAAAATTCTGTTTGTTAAGACCTGTTGGCTCCTCCTGACTTCATCATTTTAGAAGAAAACTAAACCAGATCACACTGTCAGGAAACCTGCACCCAAATCCTATCACAACCATCTCTCCATGCAAGAAAGTATCAGGCTTGGCACTGACAAAACACATGTAGAACACGAGTAGGGATTGGACACCTAAACAGTTTTGTGCACACAGAACTAATTGCTAATTAGGTAACTAATTGCCGTGATTTTAGTGCAGATATGGACACCACTGTGTATCGGGGGCTCAGTAAAATCAACAGCCTTCAAAGGGTTCCCTTCCACGTCCATTTGTTTCAGAGAATCCCCAAACCCTTTAAAGACACCAAGCCTTGGATTAAATTTTGCAAACTGATAATACCTCAAGTACTATTGTCTTTGTTTATAGGCAATGCAATGGATACACAAAGAGGTAAACACATTCCTCAAGCAGAAGTCTCCAATAGCACATATTCCAAAAATAAACCAAACCAAGTTCACACAGCCATCAATAACAAGATATTCTTCCTCCTCCTTTTTGTACATCCTTATCTGACAAAAACAAGTAGAATATATTTAATCCAAAGCCTTTAGCTCTTTATTTCATCCCTCGATTTGTTTGCTCAGTGATTATCTTCTGGGCTCATTTGTGAGTGCACGTGCCCAAAGCACAGGAGAGACGGCAAAAAACTCTCACTGACTGTCAAGGGAGCTGTGAGCTGATCTGGAGACAGAAACAGATACAAAACAAATCAATTCAGAACCTTTACAGAAACATTACGTGGCTTCAATCTCCTCTTATAAACCAACTACAGATGCACATTAGCACTTCCTCTGCCTGAAACTTCTGAGCTGCTCGAACCACAAGGAAACCATGGGCTTTTAATACACCAATTAAATACCAAGAATGTGAGGCCCAGTGACCACATATCAAAGGCAAAAAGTACTACATGTGATGAAAAGGGTCTAATTTGTCTCATTATTAATATCTGTACTTGATGCTGGGAAGGAGAGATGCCCACAAGAGATTGCCTCTAAAAATTGTCTGTAAATGGTCTGCATATATAGGATAACACTGTCCTGGGCAGTCAGGACACACAACGTTTAATTTTCCCAAGTCAACTGAAAATAGAACTGACCAAAGCAAATGTGATTATTTGTTAGTTGTTCCTCCTTAAAGCCATGCCGGGCATTTGAGTGCCTGCCATGTATTTGTGTGATGAACTACGGAGCGAGCAGGTTCTATTCAGAGGCTCATTTCCTTTTCATATCGAGAACCCCTGAAAAGCTGCCTTATTTTATTTGTGAATGGCAGATTACTATGTCACCATCCCGTTGCCATGGCAATACCAGCATCACATAGTAAGCAGATAAACAGGATCTTACGTGTACCCAGGCAGATCCCTCCTTTCAGCTCTGCCTTTCAGAACAGTGTTCATTATCTACCTCAGGACACATTTGCTTCACGTTTATGTTTCTGTGCACTCCATAGCACGGGTCTGGTGCAGGTCTGTAGACTCAAGTTAATCCAGGATATTTAAGTTATCAGTTTCACAGCGTGAGCATCACAGGCCACTTGGGCAGGGTAATAAATGGCCGGATTTTAAGAAGCCTTTAGCTACAGATTTTTTTCCTTTATACATGTTCATGATAAAAAAAAAAAAAAATAAAAAAAAAAAAAAAAGAGAACAGGGTGATATAACATTTCTCAGTGTAGATCTGTCCCTCATTTTCCCCCTAAACTGACTCATGTCTCTTGAGTAGGTAACAGCATTAATAAGCTGAAATTACATTTTGTTCTCAGCAAATTATGAAATGGAGAGTTTGGGTTTCTCTTTTACAAGATCAGCCAGTAATGCAAGATCTTTACTTATAAGGAATGGATAATTTTAAGTGGTTGCATTATGTGATGTAGGAACAAGTGTTCCCTACAGATTTAACTTAATTTTTGTCAATGAATCAACCCCCTTTCTTTGTTAAGTACTTGAAGATGCTCAGCAGAACCTGCTGTTCCTGGAATTAAAGTAATCAATGGATAACATGGGCAAGAGGAAGGACACAAAACCCCATATAATCTTCTCATGTTTTGGCCATTTCCCTCTGCACATCAATTCTATAGGAATGGAAAAGAGCTGATGTATCCTGCAGTACTGGGAGTAAAATGGATTTGTGCCTTCAGAAGACATTTCCAAGATAACCTATAGATTATATTCATGAAGATGCACATATTTCCACATAGAAATTGAGATAAATATAAATATTTATGAAATGAAAAAGGAGTCTAGCTTTTTTTTTTCTTCTACCTTAATACCATGTTAAAAAATAAGCAGATTCAGAAGCCACGAGGAATATTTATTTACTTATTAAACAGAGAAGGAATCTTGCTCTTATTCCAGAAATAGGAAACAAAGTCCCACGTCTGTCACTGCAACAAATTTTTTTCCATCTGTTTACTGCTCTAATGCTGTTTGATAGCCTAGCACTGGTTTACTGGATTACCTTTATACACAGCCAAACAGGTAGAATGGGTATTCAAATACATGGCAAATCTATTCCAGTGCACCAGTAATGTCACATAATCCAGGAGGATGATTTATTCCTCTAGAGTCACCAAACTGTAATTCTGGTTCCCTCCACTGTCAGCTTGTGTTACATACCACAGCTACAAGTCAGTCTAAGGACACTCCAATGGCACTGTGTGCAGGAAAAACAAGCTTTGATTAATTCCCTTGGGTTTTTTGTCCCTAAAACAACATTCCCCCTGTGCTGCCTTGCAGGAGCACGGCATCCCGACCGGCATGGGCTATGCGGTGGCTCCGCACCACTCCGGGGTTTATCCCGTGCACGTCCAGCTGTACGAGGCCTGGAAGAAGGTGTGGCACATCCGAGTGACCAGCACAGAAGAGTATCCACACCTGAAGCCTGCACGGTACAGACGGGGCTTCATCCACAATGGCATCATGGTACACTGCATTTCCATGTTCAGACACTTGTACCGCAGGGACTCCCAACCGGGCTGGGTGTGCTGTGCTCCAGCTTTCCCAGCAGCCATTAAAATTCCCCAGGATTTGTAAGGATGCCAAAATGGTGCTTTTGGTATGCAGCCAGTTTAGAAGGGGTGGGAAATAGTCACACAAACTCAGGCAATGGCAAATGTAATCCTGGGAAACCAAACGCGCCTGTGGTGCCATCACCTATCAACCCTGTGAAATTCATTAAACTGCCCAAGACCTGTGTTTCCAGCTCTGCTTCATCTTTATGCATGAAAGGATTAGAAATCCATCACCTGGGAAGGTGAGCAGGTGTAAGTAATCTCCTCCTGCAAGGATGACACTTCTCCAAGGCCGAGGTGTCAGCTTTGCTTCTGAAATTCCCAGAGCCAGGGATTGGGACACTTGCCTGACTGTTCCAGACCCTGCACGTGTGTGAGGAGAGAGAGAAGGCTCCTCACACACACTTCAAAGTGCACAGAGGTCAGGGAAATGTATAGAATTATTTGGCCTGTCCTGTATTTCAAGGGCAGGTCCTGGGATGGTTGCAAGCCCCAGCTGACCTGAATATTGCCTGTGCACATTAAGCCAAAATTATGAGCCCCTAAACAAGGCAGAAGGAATGACTTAACTCCAGGTTCCTAAACAGAGTCCAATTACTACTGGAATAGACTCAAAAATCAGCAGTATATTTACACATGTATCCAAATGCTCTGCTGACTGTAGGATTAATTTGTTGTTTTCACTGAGTAAAAGCATAAAAATACTGAATTAAGGCAGACAAAAGTCCTTCCCTGGATCAGTTATGTCTCTGTATGGATTAGGCAATCCCTGTAAGGCACTGTTCTTTTGTTCTCAGGTGCTCCCTCGACAGACCTGTGGCCTTTTCACTCACACTATTTTTTACAAGGAATATCCCGGGGGTCCTCAGGAGCTGGACAAAAGTATCCGAGGAGGTGAACTGTTCCTCACCATTCTCCTGAATCCCGTAGGTACCTTCTTTTGCTATTTTTTTGGACTAACAGGGAGGAGGGAGGGAGGAAGGGAAGGACATCAGTTTTTCTGGATCTTGCTTGGGAAATAAAAACCAGGACCACTTGCTGAGAGGTAACAAGCAGTTTAAGAAGAAAGGAGCCTATTTCTAACTGCAACTGTATGCAACAAGTTCCTGCAAAATGCATGAATTTGATCCCCATAGTGTTTCCCAACCTTCCAAACCCTGAAACTGGGAAGAAACTTGTCTAAGACAGCAAGGGTGAAAAACCCTGTGATCTTATTCCTCCTTTCCTTTCTTCCACAAGCTTGGCTCCTCAGGCACTCCTCAGTGGAAGCACCAGGGCTCAGGCCTCATATCATTCCTCCACCACTGGCTCTTAAAAATAGGTTTTGAGCACCTAAAAAGTCCAGTGCCATTTAAGACAGCAGCCTCAAGGTGCAAGGAGCAAGGACAACAAAACAAAAAGCCATACATCAATTATTTTGTCCTCCCTTGCTCCTGCTCCACCCAAAGAAGCTGCACTAGTCACAAGATAAATGTCTCTTGTCTAGCCAGATGGCCTCATTTTCAGTGGGTTTAAATTGCAGCACTCATTGGCTCCTCTGCAAAGCTAAAGAAACTTCAGGTGCAGCTGACTCTCAAATCCAGGTCACTTCTATTTAGACACCTAAATATAGATTTTTTTTTTTTTTTTTGGTATTATATAATTAGGTGCTTGGGGGTGAAAATTTTGGCTGGGGAGCTAAGTTGACATCCAAGCCAGATTCAGTGGGCTTAAAGAAATGGGACATTTCTGTCAGGAATTTGTCTGTACCATCCACGTGACACCTCATTTGAGAATAAAATAGATCCCTGTTCTTTATCCTATCTCTCCATTCCTTGCAGTTCTCTCAGGCTGGCTTTTCTTCCCATAGTTTCCTTAAGCATAACTTGGAATTCAAGCTTAGCTTTAGCGCACTTTGATTAATACCTGTGCACTTTTCACTGATCTGAAGATTCCCTCAAACGTGGGCAGAGCATGTTTTTACTCCACAAGTGCTGCTCGCAACAGCCCAAGTTCCTTGCCAATCTATGTCCCAATAACTTGGGAGTGTAATATACGTTGTCGTGTGGTATTTGAAAAGAACAGCCTTTCTACACTCTCAGTGTTTAAACCCCCCCCTCCCACTTTTATGGTGGGGAAGACCTTGCTTTTATTCAGTGCAAAAGTGTAGTGTTTTGGTGGTCAGCCTGAAAAAGTTCACAACTTAGTACCCAAAAATCAATGGTCTGAAAAGAATCAATATTGTGCCTATTCCACTGGCCAGGCACAAATTCACCTGGGTTTAAAAGATATGCTCTGAATGCAAAGTGTTCTCCAAACTGGCAGCAGCACACACTGGAACAGCAGCAGGACACTTCCCATCTTATATCCTGCAAGCTCTTCACACACCTCCACTCATTAATAAGCTTCCTTAGTGTTTGGATATTAGTTGGGATAACCAGTACGAAATATATTCACTAGTTAGGGAGAATAAGAATACACCTGATTATAATTCAGTTTAGGTCCACGTTATTTATAGACAAGGCTTCCAGAAGTGAAAAGCCACAATTCACTCTCCAGTAAATAGAATCATTACATGTTTCCCCCACACAGTTCAAGACAGACTTTCTCAGATTGTTTCAAACTTTAAGGATAATCACAGTGCCTTGATTAAAGTCAGCACAGCACCACCTTTGGCTGTGGATTACAGTTGGAGAGTAAATATTTTTTCAAGGGGGGTTTCCAGGAACCCTGTCTCTTACTCGGGTTGTAATTAGCAATTTCAGCAAATTACAAACAAATATTAATCTCGAATACCAAAAATGTTTGCACTTCCAGGCATCAATGCCACACAGTTGGTTAAGTTAGAAAGTGCCCAAGTGACAGCACGTTGGAATAAAGACGTTGCAGAGAGACTGTCAAGGGGATCTTCTGTCAGGATTTTTTTTTAAATGGCTGCTACTGAGTACTCTGTGGCTCAGAGAGATATTTTCACTTTCTAATTTATGAATCCTGAAGATGAGTCATGTCTGGCAGAGATGATTTAGTAGTAGGCAGAGGAGGGATAAATTCCACCAAGACAGACAGAAATCAAACCAACTTTACTTTGAGTTTTAATGAGGGTGAAAAGAATCCCAGCCAGACCTTTCCAGGCTCCAGCTAATGCAGGGAGTCTGCAGTTTGTAGGGGACTTATTCTTTGCTTAAACACTTCACAGCAAAGCTCATTAAAGGTAGTGGGAAAGCCTCAGCCAACAGACTGGGCTTGAAATAGACCCAAACAGCAAAACCCTTCCAAAAGGTATCAATCCAGCTCCCCTCCGAAGGGTCTCCTTCATTTGGAGGCTTAGAACAATAACAAGGAGCTTCAGCTGTATGGACAAATAAGAAATACAGATACAGTCTGGGGTGGAAAATGAGATATTATTGCCTTCTTGGGGTTTTCCTTTCCAAGCCATGGAACATTCAGCTGAAATGTTTTTTATCTATCTCCCTTGCCAGACCAAAGCTGGATGTTTAATCAGTGTTAAGTTGTATCAGCTCTGATGTTATTTACTATGTGGTCTGACAAACATCAAAACCCAGTTATTCACTACAGCTTAATTAGGACAGACCTCCCAAAAGTCGTAGCATCAGCACTTCCACATCAGCAGTGAAAATACAGCAGAAAAACCACCACAATCAGTAGAAAGAAGGGAAGGGAGAAAACGACATCTCAAGCTTCAGTCAGTCAAAGTGCAAAAACTGGGCTTGTGCCCAATATAATTATAATTAAAATTAATTTTTTACGGCATTACATTCATTTTCAGCATTTTTAAAAATTCTTCTTCTCATTATTTACTTAGCTTAATTGTCCTTTAGAACTACTTTTTCTTCTCAGAGAATATATTCAAAGCCCCCTTTGCTCCCTTCAGCAGTTCTGTGCCATGTTCCTTTGCTCGGCCTCCCCTTCCTGTTTAAATACATTCCCATCAACTTTCCATGCACTTCGGGTTTTGACACACTCCATAGAGAAAGACAAGTTAAGCAGCACTAAAATCAGCCCGCTGGCAACAGACAATTCCCCAGCTGAAATACTTTCAGCAGCAAAAAGCAAAAAATCTCAGTTGGAGTTGAAGTTTTAAAGGGGATTTTCCACCTCCAAACGTCAGGCTCAAAACTAAGTGGGTTCAGCCCATGTTCCCTGACTGTTGCCCTTCATTCAGTCTCCTGGGAAAAGCCCTGACATATTTAAAGGGTGCTTTTACAAAGTGTTCCATATATCACCTCTCCAGCAGCCACAGGGTCTCCCACTATCTGTCTGCTGGCTCGTCTCCTTTACTCCCCTGCTCCACAGGCCATAAACAACAGCCATAAACATTTAACAGCCAAGATAAGCTAATAAATACAGCCCTAAATATTATTGCCCCTGCAAACAACAGCCAGAGAGTCATTTCTCCTGAAAAAGAAACCACCTCTTTAAACCAGAGAGTTTTTTATTAAGCCAGCAAGTGACAGCACAAAAGGCACCTCTCAAACACGACTTGTTTTCACCCCGTCTCCCACCGTCTCCTTCCCATAGTTCCACCATGACAATGTGCACAGGCCATTCCTGCATATCATTTTTATATATATATATATATATAAATCTCTCTCCTCTAGATCTCTCCTGCCTCACCACAGAGGATCTAGAGTCACGCACACCCTGCACAACACCCTCTGTCCACAAAGCCAACAAAATACAAAGTATTTGCCACTGCTTGGCCCATTTTTATAAGTTAATAAAAATAGAAAAGCAGCAGAAAAAGGGGAAAGTTAAACACTTCCTCAGACTCCTCTTCCCCCTTCAATCAAACATCCCTAAGAAGCTTTAGCTGGAGGTGAAGTGTGGCAGATGAATTTCAGGAAGATTAGCTTCTTTTGCTGGAATTCGGTTGTCGAGAGCCAAATCAGGCTTGTGATTGAAAGGTAACTTTGAACTCCACTCAGCAGAAGCTACATGCAGCCCATAATAATGCACATTATTATTCCAAGTCCTGTGGAAGTGGCATGGGATGCTTTTAATTTTGAAGGCCACTTAAATGCATTTACATTTTTAAACTCTCACCGTAACTAAAGGGTTATTGCTCATTCCCAGCCCGTTGGAGCTGGGTTCTCCATGGCCCACATGGGCCATACTTGGAAGGTTTTCTGCTTGTTTCCTGCTCTCCCTCATCACAGAAACAGATGAGAATCCCATGTTATTGCTTCAGCATATTAAAAGCAAATGCAGAGAGGGGTTAATTTATACCTTCCACAGGAGGTTTGGGAGTGTCATTATGAAACATCTTGAGCGTTAATAATGTTTTTCTTCTTATTTGCTTTGTTTCTCTGAGCAGAGCTGTAGAAAGAATAAAAAATAACCTTGGGCATTGGAGGAAACGTGCTGCAATCCAAAAGTAATTCATAATGCAGCTCTGCTAAGGGCCCTGTGAATTGAGCATCTCAGCATAATTTGAGGATGGGGCGGGGGAGGGGAAGAAAGCAACCTCCCCTCTAAAAAAAGTCAATATTTCTTGAGCTGCAGTTAGCAAACTATTGCCTGGAGGGACAGATGTGTCCCCTTCCAACCTGACAAGAGGGAAATGTTCAATCTACCAAATTAAAAGCAAGTTTTGTTAACAAGTTACACCAGAACTTACCTTAATGGTTGCAAACACACCAAAACAACTCTAACCTTCCTCACGCTTTTGTCTCTTCCCCCCCCCCCCCCCTCCTTTGTAAATCATTATTTCCACCCCTCCCTCATCCCACATGGCTACCCTCAGCTGCACAGAGCTGGTGGAGGAAAACATTATCCCGTGGAAACTCGAGCCTCCAGGAGCAGATTTAGAAACTAATTAGCTCAAAACTCAGGGCATGAAGAAAATACTTGAAGGATAACATCTCCTTTCCTTCTTTCCTGACATTTCACGCCTTTGTGCAGGCTGATGCTCCACACCACACATGTTGGTATTTTGGCAGAATCACTCCCCAGCAAGCTGGGTGAGGGCAGAAATAGCAACAAACAACTGCATTCAGCAGGAGGGTTACTGGGGGAAGAGGGAGGGAACCTGTTACCTCCAAGCACACACCACCCACCAATTTATTACAATGTCAGGAGTAAGCCTTTAAGGTAAAAACCAGCTGACTCAGAATTCCCTGATTATTGAGAACGAGTCCTTAATAGAAGCAAATGGACAAGAACAAAAATCTCCTCGCTGTGTTCACCGTTCAAAATTAATTGGGAAGTGGCTGATTGGAGAACATTATATCCTCTAGTGAACTGAAAATGCTAGGGTTTTGGGGTGGGTTTTTTTCCTCTGAAACCAAGAGTGGAGAATTAAATTAACTCTGAGATTTGTTTGCTCAGAGTAGGCCACCGAAATGGATTAATTAATCATCATTTATGAACACTCCATAACACAGAGCCGTCAGCTCTTCAGAAAACCGCTGGAATAGCAACATGACAGGAGAACAGTTATAAAAACAAGTGATAAATTTCCTGTATCTCCAATCTATATCAACCTGCCTGGCATTTCCTTGCAGTTCTAAAGTAAATAGCCTGGTGCAAACTCTTCCTTAGAGTTTATAATAATGCCCAGTATCAAAAGGATCATCTGAGAGACTTTTCCTTGCTCTGCCTGGAGACTACAAAGTGCCATGTCAAGGATAACAGACACAATCCATCCTATCACCCCCAGCACAGTTGTGCTAGAACCAGACCTTGTTTAACCACATTAACCACTAAGAATAATTTTGACCTTTTTTTCTGACTGGATGTCCCCTTTCCTCTATAGCCCTGGTTCTTGATAGTAATTTAATCTGTATCTTTAAGCCAATAGTACCCAAAACCAGTTTAATCTGCTCTACTTCTTTAATTTGAACTTGGGTTTATTCTTGAGTCTGAACTGAATAGATTTGTTTGTTCTGAGGGAATTTATAGTCTAAGGAAGTCTTTTCAATGAGAAAATACAGATGGCAAGAAAACAAATTCCTGTATCATGAATTTCACTGAAAAATGGAAATATCTGCTTATAACAAGAGGTTTGAATTGCTGTAGACTGCTGCAAAGACTTTCTGGGGCTCACAGATGGGAGTAGCAGCACCACACTGGAGCAGAATTCATTCAGCTTTGGCCACAATTAGCTGTGCTGCTGATCATTTGTACAAGGGTGACAAATGAACAGACATAAAACAATCCATTTGGGTTTTCCACCCTAACACAGCCACGCACCAACTGCATCAAATCATCCACAGCAGCAGCTGTTCTTTCACATGCCCTCACAGTAAAAAAAAAAAAAAGCCATTTTATTTATTTGCAGGCTTTTAAAAATATAAATATATAACTAATAGATAGAACTGATTGATTGGACCTCACACATCCATGGTGTCAAAAATGGGTATGACCTGGGAAAGAAACAGCTGCTCTGTTGGAATGTGGTCATGATTTGGCCTTGATTTTAGAAGCAGGACTTGGATAAATCTTAAAAAATAAAAAAGCAAACCTAGCAGCTTTATTCTCACAGGGAAAGGAACGATGCACAGCATTTTTCTGTCAGTAATAAAGAATTCATTTAAATCATAGCAACTAAATAATGGAAAAGCAGAAAGTGTTCCCAGGTAAATGAGAAACAATTCTGCTCTTTGAATAGGGAATTTTAAAACAGCATAGATGCTCTTTTGTACAGCTGTCCTGTGGCCACGTCCCACCACTGATGGACAGCAGCTTCCCCTCCCATCCCTGGGAACACTTGGGCTGGAAAACACTCCTGGTAATGAATATGGGCACGGGAAATAAAGCATCATTCAACTGCTTTGTTTCCCCTTCAATCAAAGGCAAAAATGTTTCTTTCCAAACACTGCCTTTTGTTGCTTTCTTTAGAGATATCATGTTCGGAAAATATTTGATTATCCTGCCAAGAACGTTAACACATAAAAAGATGTGCAGAGAGGAAATAGAGTAAAAGTTAAAAAAAAAACCTAGGCAGTGATTTTCAGGCATATGATTTTGCTTCAGCAGCAGAAGGGTCATGAATATGAATGGTGCTGAATTCCAGAGATACAATTTGTCATTATTAAAATTAGTGCTTTGTCAACACAAAACTCTCCCTCCTGGGTTCCTCCGAGCGCTGCCGCACAAACCGCTGCATTAAGGACCTGAGAGTCCCGGGATTCAGTACTGGGAACGGGGCTCTCCCTCACAAGGTACAAAGTCTCTCATCCACAATGGGAGGCTGGGAAATGTATGAAACACAAGTTCCTCTAGAGGAGCAGGATTCCCACATGAGCCCTATCTCTGGCCCCTGGGCTGTCCAGCAATGGGTCAAGGCCAAATGATGAGCAGGAGGAAAGGACCTAAAAGAGAACACTGATCCTATTTAATTATGGAATGGCTGAGAGAACGAGCTGGAGCACATTTACACTTAAGTTTTGTAGTTGATTTTTTCATGGCGAGTGCTTGATTGATGGATAAGAAGAGTTTCAAGCATCACCATAAAGAAATGTTTTATTCTCCGTGTGGGATTGCCATTGAGATTGGGTGGCACTTCAGCTGGAAACTGGAATACTAGCAGGGGTGGGTTAGTTTGAAAACCCCAGTGAGTTCAACAGTTCTTGCAAATGCCTCTTTAAAGCTCTGTCCACACTCCAGGATCTACAGCAGTTGGCAGTTCTCCTGGATGAACCTCCCAAAAAAACCCAAATAATGTTTTCCAGTCTTAAAGTAGACTGACATCCTACTGCCCTCCAGAGGAGGTAGATAATCTTTGTCCAAAAGTAAGAACTTCTAGCTAAGCCTATACTAAGTTTGGCAATTACAGGAGGAAATAAACCTCTACACTCTGCATTAATAGTTGTGCATCAAATCTGAGCACAGAATGCAGTTTCAGGGCACTGTAAGCAGATCCAGCATGGTTTATATCCCAATAATTTTGAAACAAGCCCTTTGTTTTTCTCTGCTACCTAATCTACCTTTCATTTTATACATAACACAAGCACACATGTGCAAACGTTACAAGTAGAAAATACACTATCGGTGTATAATTTCTGCAGAGAACTGATTTTCTCTGGAAGCAAGAACCAGATAGTGAAACAGTGCAGTGTCACTGCCATTGTTTGTAAATTCATCTCATATCATAGGTGTGACCAGCTCAGGTTTGTCAATCAGTCACTCACCAAATATTATGGTTTAGGAGCAGAGGAGCTGGTAAATAGCCTGATGCAGAATGTGGTTTCTGTAAAACACCTTTCTTTCCCTCTACCCACCCAGCCTAGTGGAAATAATATGATTTAGCAGCCAGAATGGCATATTAACTTCACAGGTACTCTCAGAAATTTAGGACCTGTGCTCTCCTCTCACCTCTTTCTTGAGAACACAGCTATTGCAGACCACTGTGGGCATCTCTGAAACATTAGTACAGAGCAGGCAGCAGAAAACAGGAGGCAAAAGCTCATTACAGCAGCAAGAATCCAAATTTCCATGGTCTGAGGGCCACAGGTCTCCATTCAGATCCATGTAATCCCTACCACCAGCCCCAGGCTACTGCATTTTCCATGGATTGATGCATTTGCATGGAAACAGACTTTGGTGCCCATCCATGCTGTAAACATGAACGGTAAAAACCCCTCTCCTTTGTCTCCAGTGATTTGGAGGTAGATAGCAAAGAATTAGGCATGGTTTTATCTCATGAATAATGCATCAGGTTTGGGGGTTTCTCACTTCAAAAAAGATCAACGGAGCAAAAGAAGTCAGGAGAGATGTCCAAGATCTTTTGACTCCATAAAAACTGATCAACTGGATCTTTTAAATGGGTTTGCAGCCCAATGAAACTCCTGAATTAAGCTAATACCCATTTCCTACAAGTACCTTTAACATTAAAAGAAAGTCTCCTCCATTTTCAAGAGTAAACAAAGCACAAGATTTACTTACAGAACTTCATTTGCTGCAATAATATTACATATCATTGGCAGACCTGTTAGCACTTATCAAAACCCACTTCAGAGCCAGGATTATATCCTCCATTAACATTTCCTACAAGTGTTTTCATCCCTGAGTTTGCAGGAAGCACTTGTCACCTTTTGAGGAGCTGAACTCTAAACTAGACAGGATATGTTTATGTTGGGTTTTTTGGGGGAGAAGATGATGATTCTTTACCTTCCCTATAAGTTTGTGGGGTACTACACAGAAACATGAACTAAGTTTAGGGTAATTTTAATTTTCACTCTGTGTCAAATACATTTGGTCATAAAATGCACTGGCTCCTGAATCCACCAAGTCGAGCCAACAGCAAAAAGAACTTGTACAGTTGCCAATTTTGGCTCAACGGAGGCTCAGAACAGAATAAAAGTGAAGGATAAATTACTTTCAGAGGAATAAAGTGTGCATAGTGCAAACCCACTGCAGAGGGGCCATGAGGGACACTCCTCTAAGCTCCATCTGTCTCCACCTTATAGAAGTACTAAAAGCCTTGTTAATAATTTAACAAACTAATGGACGTGGTTTTAAACCTTGTGGTCTGTTGTTTAGAGCAGCACCATGTTGGCAGAGTGAGATGGGGAAAGTGGGCAGCTTGTGGCTTTTTATCCCACAGGGATTTCGAAAGTCAGGAGAGCACAGTGTGCTCTGGACAAGCTTGGGACTACAAAAAAAAATGAAGGGCTCTAACTCAAGGACCAGGGTGCCAGGACAGCCCACCTGGTTTCCAGCCATAAACTACCCTCAGCAACAACAGCACACACCTTGACACCCCAAGGATTCCCCCAAACTACATCCAGCTCCCCTCAAGATATTGGCGAGGAAAAGAAGCCACAACTCACTGACCTGGATGTGTCTCCTGCTGCAGCTTTCCAAAGAGGAAGGGGCACACACTCCCCTGTAGTCTCTTCCCTTCTGCCCGCACACCCCTTTCTAAGCTCACGCTTCCCATTCCTAATCATCCAAACCAGGGCTCACCTGGACACAGATACCTCTCTGCAAAGCAAGCAATTGGTGAATCAGGTGGCCTCCCACCCCAAAATACTCTCGGCTCATTTCCCCACCCCTGCCTGCAGCTGGAATCAGACTCCACTGCCATTCCATGCTATCCCAGAACAATAGGATAGGTTGAGTGCTGAGAAAAACAGTCAAGTAACAACACTCAGTTTATAGCATCTTCATAAACCTAAATGATGGCAGTCTAGAGGTAAACCAGGCCCTTGCAGTCAGAGCTTTGCCTGCACATCCAAGGAGCAGAGCTCCCTCAGAGTTGCCGGGGACTCCTCCCGGAGGGGTCCCATGCACCAGCACCTCCCAGACACCTGCCCAGGGGAGAGGGACTGGGAAGGAAAGAGGAGAAGAGTTTGGGTGTGGGGAGAGGGTCTGGGAAGGAGTCCTGTGATTGGAAGCTCCCTCTTGCCTTCCAGATCAGCATCTTCATGACCCACCTGTCCAACTACGGCAATGACCGCCTGGGCCTCTACACCTTTGCCAACCTCGCCAGCTTTGTCAAGAGCTCCACCAACCTCAACCTGCAGACACTGCCCCCGCTCCAGCTGGCCCACAAGTACTTCCAGCTCTTCCCGGAGCAGACAGACCCTCTCTGGCAGGTAATGCCACATCCTCTCCCTCCTCCAATTGCAATCCACCTCCTGCAATAGGGATTTCTTCACATAAAAAGGCGTCTTTCATTCATGGGTTTTTGTTTTGCCTTCATAGGTAGTAGAAAGGTCAGGAGATGAATAATATCCCATATTTCTATTTCGTCTTTCCTTTTTGCATCCTCATGTAAATCAAAACCATCTGGACACCTCAAAAAGTAATGCCTTCAGAGGTTTCCTTTTTAACCTTGAATGAAAACTTGACTAAATCAAAGTTTTAATCTTCCCCCCCCCCCCCGCTTCTTTTCCTTCTCTTTTCTCCTAATGACCAAAATTAATCCTCAGTCATGCAAAACCATTATACACACATTGTGGGGTTTCACTCCTCAGTGTAACTAATGCTGTGCATTAGTGCATAACATTTAGACCCTGCAAAGACTGTTGCAAAAATTCAGTTAAGTGTGATGTACCCAAACACCTTTCCTCCCTCAGAACCCATGTGACGACAAACGACACAGGGACATTTGGTCCAGAGACAAGACTTGTGACCACCTGCCCAAATTCCTGGTGATAGGACCCCAGAAGACAGGTAAGAAGCCACAGATTTTTACGAACTTACAGATTTGTAACCCAAGTTTTGTACCTGTGTATTTGTGTCCTGTAAACGGAAGACAGCTCTCTGCCACTTCTGATCCCTCCGCAGTTCTGCAGTTACTCTTTCACTGCCAACAGAAGGGGACAACTGTTTGTGCAGCGAAATTGCTTCACTCACCATGAAAAACCTCATTCCTGGGATTTTAAAGTGTATTGCATACAGGATGGACAGCCCTGAGATAGGCAGCTCACTCCCCAGAACAGACCCCCAGGAAAAACACCCCGAGGACAAAAGTGCAGTTCTGGGAGCCCCAACAGCATCATCCCACAATTAGAGCTTTTAGAAACTTGCTTGAGTGAATAAAGTCAAAGGTGCTTTTTTCTCCTATTTCTAATGGCATCTCTTTTTGTCACCTCAGGAACAACAGCCCTTTATTTATTCCTTCTGATGCATCCTTCCATTATCAGTAATCTCCCCAGCCCAAAAACTTTTGAGGAAGTTCAGTTCTTCAACGGCAACAACTACCACAAGGGAATTGACTGGTAAGGAGAAGAACAAATTCATTATTAATACACAGAAAATTACAATGGAACAATTCCAGAAGCATGTATGACACTGCCATAATTACTGGATGAATTTGTTATGCTTGGCATTATCAGACAGAGGGAGAGTCTAATTGGTTATGATGGGACATTTAATCAAGTCCTTAATTTTTGTTTAGATGCTGCAGTAACAATTTGCTGATTTTTCACACCAGGATTTCTCATACAAGAGCCAGCTCAGGCATGATTTCTGTCTTCATGCTGAACAGCATCTCTATATCTGCACTGAGTTACACCCTTTTCCTTCAAAAGTGGCTTTTCATGCAGTAAGGTTTGATTCATCTCTCCATGAGAATACATCCAATCCATCCAATCAATTTTAAATGGATACCATTCAAAGCCAAAATTCGAATCTCGCATTCCAAAAGTGTCCAAAAGCAAAGATTTGTCAGCTCCAAAATGAAGTACTTCAGCAATGTTAAAATGAAATGGTTGACATTTTGAAGTTTTTCCCATTTTTTTTATCCTGCAGCTAAAACTGAACTCACTCCAGACTGGTGAAAGATATCCCTTTGACACCGGACTTATTAGCAAAAATCCCATCCGTCAAAGGAAAAACCTAATTACCTGACTTCGGGGTGGCTTTAGCTATTACCAGCACCACCTAAGAGCCAAGATGCATTCCCCTTCTTCCAGCCTAGAGTGAGCTGAGAAATTCAATTTTGCTTCTGCAGGATTATGTCTGAAAATCCACCTTTTCACCCACTACAAAACAGGAAGCAGAGGGATATGGCCCTTCTGCGCTCCTGCTAATTCTAACAAGTCTCTTCCCCTCCCAGGTACATGGATTTCTTCCCCACTCCTTCCAACATCACCACTGACCTCCTCTTCGAGAAAAGTGCCAACTATTTCCATTCTGAGGAGGCTCCCAAGAGAGCTGCTTCCCTCATCCCCAAGGCCAAGATCATCACTATCCTCATCGACCCCTCTGACCGGGCGTACTCCTGGTACCAGGTACAGAGAGATCAGTGGTGGGGGATGACAGCCAGCATCGGTGGGGATTTGTGTCCTTAAGGAAGGAGCAGGACTTCCTGCAAAGCATCTGCAGCCTGTGGAAGCAGGAGGGTGCTGAGTGCCAGCTCTTGCAGTTGGCACCTGTGACACCAGTGTCACAAATGATGAAAGTTCCCAGCACGGAGCTGCCACCAGCAGTACACAGACAGCTTCATCTCAATTACCGCCGACAGTGCAGAGAGGGGAAACTCTGCTCCTTACCCAGGGAGGTACATGGGGAAAAGAAGCGTGGCCCAGCCAGGAAAACACAGCTCTTGATGCTGAGGAGCTGGCACCTCACCCCTGCCTCCCGTGAGCTCAGCAATATGTAGCTGTGCACACATGTACACAGCATCTTCTGAAGTTTCTCAAAGAGCTATGTCTGGAGAGGTTGGCTTCTTCTCCCTTCGGAAACAAAAGCAAGCCTGCTTTTTTCCTGTGAAATCTCTAGGATGCTCCTTCTTGCCTTTTACTTCTAGCCTTTCCCTAGCAAAATCTGCACTATTTAAAAGAACTCCTTTTAGAGAAATGTTTAAGCCTCCACGAGAAATATGATGTAGGCCTGCAGATAAAGGAAGGACTAAAAGCAATGTCAGAACAGACACAAATTAATAATGTTGCAATAAGCATGAAATACACCACTTCTGATGGTTAGAAAGTTCTGCAAGGAACAAAACAGAGCCTGGGGCTGCAGTTTGCACCCTTTTAATATCTCATTTGTACCCTTTTACTCACTTATTTGCACCTTTACAACTGCCAGTGCAAAGCAGTAAAAAAATTTGTGCCTGCTTTGGCAGGATTTGACCCCTCAGCTCCCAGGGGAAGCCCTGACTGAATGGTGGCCCCATCCTGCTGCCTTGAACCCCCCACTCCTACCTGGCACAAGTGGCACTGAGGGGGAGCCCAGGGCTGCCAGCACAGTTCTTGAAAGATTCAAGGCTTACCCTGCAGCATCCTTGTGACGTGTCCCCAAATATCTCCCGGCAGCACCAGCGCTCCCACGAGGACCCCGCTGCCCTGAAATTCAACTTTTATGAAGTGATCACGTCTGGCCCCTGGGCACCCTCGGAGATCAGGGCTCTCCAGAAGCGGTGCCTGACGCCGGGATGGTACGCTGTGCACATCGAGAGGTGGCTGTCCCACTACCCTGCCTCACAGGTAACGCCCGTGGCTTCCCTCCCAGCACCAGCCAGGCTTCCCGAGGCTGCTGGCTCCCAAGAAACAGCAGCTGCAGCATTGTAGGAAGCTTAGATAAATTAATTTGGAAAATGCCAGGGCTTTTCCTAAACAGAAATTTCACCCTGCTTCTCACTCACTCCCTTTCATGGAAAAAATCTTTGATCCTGCTACGGAATTGGCTTTTCTTGGGGTTAGAGCAGAAATTCCTTCTTTTGCCTCATCTCTCTTCAGGTATTTTATTGTATTGTCTTTTGTATTCTTTCCCATGAAAAATTTACCCAAATACAGAGACCTAAAGAATGCTCCCGTTGCTAAAATAATAACAACAATAAAATAGCCCAAGGCAAACATTTCAGTACTACAAAGTGCATCCATGGGCACTCTTGATCCATGGACACGGTCATATGTCAGTCCGTATGTCTACCTACTACACCCTTTTATTAAACATTCAGGGGCACAAGGACACGTTTCTTGTCAAACCACTTGTGCTTTACAGTTATGGTGATTAATTTTACAAGACACACAACAAAATGCTCTCGTTCCTGATCAGGTGCACACACAGAGTGCACTCACAGTGCCTGCTAATGGGCACTCAGTAACGTGCATTCCCCCGCCCCGGGCACTCAAAAACTTAATAATTCATAATAAACCCTCACAATAAATATAAACCAAACCTGCCCAGAACAGTTATCAGTAATACTGCTTGGTATTCCAGCAGCCTTTGGGTGTATTGTCTTACTGTTTGCTTATGGAGGTCAATGCACCTTTACATCACAGCAATCTTTAATTAAAAACCAAAAAAAAAACAGCCCATTGCCAACAATTTTGCAAGCCTTTATGGTTGATAGGCTGGTGGGGAGTTTCAGATAAATTGCCACAATATCACTTTTGAACATGTAATTATCTTCTCCTGAGCATTTAATTCTACAATATAAATATGACCTTTCCTTATTTTTCATACTCCGTGCCAGATCTTCCACGGACACATCGTAAACCTCAGCAATATCTTACATTCTTTCCTTATCTCTTTTTCTCAGAATTCTCTGAGACTCGGGCTTGGCTTGGGAGATTTAACCCTTGCATTTGAACAAGGGGCACATACAGAGTTACAGAGGTTCACCAACTTATGAAAATTCACCCCAATAAAGTAAAAAAACCTAAACCTAAAGAGAAGTCCATCCATATGAATGTTATTAGCACTGTCCAAAGTCCCGGGCTAACTTAAATCCAAGTTGTCATGGGAAGGAAGCAATGCCATCATTTTGTGAAGCTTAGTCCTGTTTCTAAAACACTGCCCCATTTACCCCTGTAGTTGCTCATTATTGATGGACAGCAGCTGAGGAGCGACCCGGCCACTGTGATGGATGAAGTGCAGAAGTTCCTTGGAGTGTCTCCTCACTATAACTACTCTGAAGCTCTAACGTGAGTCTACTCCCTTTTCACCTGGCCCATGGGAGCAGGGGGTACAACCCCTGCATAATGATCCCTGAATCATTAGTTACCATCAACTAACACATTATTACAATAATAATTTTGCAAAGCTTGGGCTTTTCTTATGTCTGTCTGCAGGAGCTGATGCCCGGGTAGTGTCAGCTGTGGCAAGTTCAGCTTACGTGTTTTTATCCCATTCAGACAGGAGCCCAATGTCAGAGGCTGGCTTAGCAGCTCTCATTCCCTAATCCCATTTTCGTGTGTGGCTGAGACTCCTGCAGGGGTGGGAGTGGGCTGAATTTCCCTCTCTCCTCTTAGTCCAGTAGAAAATCACAGGAAGCTTTTGCACTGAGCCTCCCCATGTGAGCAGCATCATCTCCCTACAGCCCAAGGCCTGGCACATCCGTGGGCCAGGCAGCCTGGCATGGCAGCGGAGGCCTTCCAGAGTCACTGTGTGAGCAGAGACCATGAGTCTGTGCGTGGGGAGGGAAGCAGGCCTCTACTTGCCTTCCCTGCAGGCAGGTAGCAGGAACATCACTGGAAAAGCAGACTTTCCAGCTGCCCCACACTGCTCCCCTCTGCTCACGATTACTGTTCAGTGCTATTTATATCACAGGCCCAGAGTGAGAGTTCAGCGCTTTAAGAGAGTTGCTCTGCCAGAACCTTTCTCCAGAGGAAAAAATTGGGATTTCAGAATGTAATTTTTTAAGTCACTGGCTTCCGAAGCCGATGGAAGAGAGGAGGAGTTTGAGTTCAGAGCTGAGCTACTGATGTTTGAACAACTGCTGCTGCACATCTGCAGTGCCTTCTGCTAGGTTTTTAAAATACACACCCACAGACATATATCTTCCTTTCTGGAACTAAATTAAAGTCAGTGGAGTCACACAGCAGGAAAAAATTTGGCCTCTCATACTGGTTTGGACAAGGAAAAATGGATTGTAAACAGATCTATAGAATTATGCACTCACTGTTTGGAGGCATCAAGAATGCAAATGTGCTGTGGAAACACGCACGGATTTGGGATGGAAGAGAAAAATGCGTTCAACTACGGAGTTGTTTTATGGCAGGGCTTGTCAAAGTGAAAAAGATTGCACAGGATTGTTCCTAGTCATTACTGCCTAAAAAGTGCACACCACCCATCTTTACAGTTGTCAGGAAGCAGCCTGAGGACCCAGTCCTGCAACACCAGTGAGCAACGACTCCATCACCCTGAGTAATGAGGTGATAGTCTCAGAGGAGGGTGAAACAGGCAAAAGGGAAGGTGCCAACCAGAGCCGTGGAAGGAGAGCAGGGGCACACAGAGGCAGGGCTGCAGGAAAATACAGGATTAGGGGAGTGTGCTTAAGGAAATGTTCTCTCTTGGAGTGCTACTATATTTAGTTAGACTAAGAGGAAGCTCCTCGTGGTGGCATTGCTCACCTCTGCACCCGCCCATCCCCAAATCCTGCCTCTCCCACGGGCTTACTCTGCAGGAAGAGAAGGTAACCAGGCCTGGGTAAGTTTCTGCTGACTGCCTTAAAAAGCTCCCTTGTAACTTTAGCCTTGGGGCTATCACTATTTTTAAATAAATACTTCCACTGTGCCCAATTATGTTTACAGAAGACCCGGGAGTTCTGTGGAGACCTGAACACAGTGGGTTGAATTCAGCCTGAGCTGTCTTGCCCTCTTTTCCCCTACCCAAATTTGCACATCATAATGTTCAGTATGCTTCTTCTGAGGCAAAAATACTGTTTGGGGCATAGTTTTACAGTTTTCCTTTTACCCAGCACACTGTATTGCTGCTCCTCTTGGGAAATTAGTACAAGGCAGCAAAGCAATTCACCAGCGACGAGCAGATGGGAAAGGCCACAGAAGAAACGAATCCATCATCAATACACCCATTTAATCAATGATTTATTTGTTTTTAATTGATACAGCCAGTGAGACAATTTAGGAAACAAAGGTCAGGCCTGCAGTAATAGGCTAGGAAAGAAAAAAACCCTGAAATTAGTTCACTTCTGCAGAGCGGCGAATGGCAGGTGCGACTGTTGCACAGACAGAGCCAGGGCAAAAAGGTGCTCTGTAACTAATTAACTCCGTGTGGCAGCCAGTTATACTCCAGGCTCCTCAAACATCTGCTGAATAGCAGGAATGCACAGCATTTCAGTGCTTTATGCAATGCTGCAAGTCCCACAGCAATGAATTCCAAACTTAACGCCACGTGCTGCTCATTCCTTAGTGGGTGCATGTTTTAGAGCCTTAATCTAAAATTCCTCTATCTCTGGATTTCAGACATCACAATCAAGTTGTGTATTTCAGATAAGGCTGCTGAGACAGTGTTTACACTCGATGCCATCTTTGGAACGGAAAATGGTACTTAGATCTAGTAATAGGGAACAGCAACTTCTCAGGTGAGGCTGAACACCCAACCAGGAATTCATTCAGGAGAACTGTAGATCAACCCTTCAAACTTGTACCCTGTGTGCTGACAAGTAGGATAAAAACTACTACTCAGCATAGGTAAATCACAGCGTGAAAAAACTCCCTGCCTTGAGCCACTTCCAAGGCAAATTTGCAGGAAAAAAAATGAATCCCCAGAGTTTTCACAGGAGAGGAAAGCTGTTCCCCACTCTGTCCTCAGAATTCCACTCATCTAGAGAGGTGTGCAGCAATAATTGTGGGCTAACACTGATGTCTCAGTAGCTGAGAGATTCTTCTCTGGTGAGGTCTTCTAAAACATATAATCCTCTATAGGTTTGACCCTCAGAAAGGCTTCTGGTGCCAGTTATTGGAAGGAGGGAAAACAAAGTGCCTGGGAAAAAGCAAAGGTCGGAAATACCCACCAATGGACCAAGAGGTAAGGCCTTCCCAGAGATTTACAACTTTTAATATAGAGCCTGTGTTTGGCTCCCAAAACAGACAGACTGATTTTTTTTTTTTAATTTATCTGTTCTATTTGCACTGGCTTGATATTTTAAAAAATCAGGAAACTGGGATGAACTGCCCCCTGTAAGAGCCCCTCTCTGGGAGCAGTGCAGGGATGCAGGAGCAGGTGCTGAAATCTTTCCTCCTTTAACCCTTGCTGTGGTGTTTTTTTCCCCCCCTCCTCAGTCTCGAGCATTTCTGTCGAGCTACTACAGAGACCACAACGTGGAGCTGTCCAAGCTGCTGCACAGGCTGGGGCAACCCCTGCCCTCCTGGCTGCGACAGGAGCTGCAGAAGGTCAGGTAGCACCCAGGGCACCCCGACCAGGACCATTCCCTTCACCACCAAACCCCTGCTTCTCCGACTCACTCGTGATCGTCAGTGCCGGACCTCATGGACAATGCTCTTCCTAGCAAAAATAAAACAACCAACCACTGAAGAATGATTTAAAAAGAAATCCCCCCCAGACCCGACAACTGTTCATATGCACGTGCTGACAGCTCACAGCATCGACCCCTTTCGTCAGCTTCCAGGAAATAACACGTAGCTACGTGGCATTACCCTTTATCCAGGCCGGGATTTGTGCATAGCCCAGTTCTTCTCTCCACCAGGAAGTACCAGAAACTGTGTGTAGGACAAATTGCAGTCTGTCAGGACACGAGCAAAGGATGGGAACGTCTCTCTCTGGACTCTGAGGTTGGTCATCTGCTGGGCTTTTCCCACATTTGTTTTCCAATCCTTTTAAACTCCCAGCAGGCCATGCAAGCAGTGCCTTGCCAATAACCTGGTATCAGCCGTTTTGTCTCTGCCTGGGGACCAGTGTTTATGCCCTGAAGCCTTCAGAGGTGGGGTGAGTTGTTTAGGGTCCCAGTCTGTAAGCTATTACAGAAAAATAACTTTAATGACCCTTTTTAAGGGTTTGAACACAAACTCCAGTCTGTAGAAGCAAAAGTCTTTCTGTGGGCCGTCAAAGTCAGCAAGGCTGGGCAGAGACTTGCTGGGAAATTTAAGCTGAGGGAGCAAAGACCCTTTGGGCATTTTAGCCCTGTAACACTTTTCCTTAGGAGGGCAAAACCCGGCAAAACTTTGCTATACGTTCTTTATGCAACCCAAAATGCAGCAGGTTTCCATTTTCAAACTTCTCTGTCTTTCTTAGGCACAAATAATTTCAGGTGCTGCAGAGGACTTACGAGTTCCTCTCCCCATGGATGTGATCCTTACCTCCCAGCTTAGGAGACAGAACTGCTCTTATATTTTCACCAGAAGGATCCTTCAAAATGAGCTAGGGCAAATTAAAGGCCCAGTAAAAGGAACTTTATGTGGGATTTTTGGGCAGAGGAGTCGTTTACACACTGTGTATGTACCATACAAATCCACACCCCCTTATCTTTTAGCACTGATAACGCCAAAGATCACTTAGTGTGATGAGAGCTTTGGGTAAGGAAGGCTTGATCAGTGAAGAAGATCTAAATCAACCATTTGGTAGAATTTTGGCTGTTAAAATGAATTAGCATTGGCTCATCATTAATTAACAGAGAACTTCCTAACTTCTTGATTAAAAGCTAAGTAAACATGACTTTGGTTCCAGGAGTTTTTCAAGGAAATGAGACCAAGACCATAAAATCTAAAAAAATCAGTTCTTGTTCTTAGCTTTTCATTTGGAAAGGAAAGAAGCCTATCTCTCCCAACCCTCATCTCTGTGTAGCATCATGTCCTTAAAACACACCAGATAATTTTATGCCCCACTGTTACTTTTTTCAGTTTGAATGGGCATCACATTTCCAAGAGATCTCGTGTCCCACTGAAAACTGACATTTGAATTGACTTCATTATGTGTCATAAAGATGAAATAGCAGATTTCAAAGTTTCTTTCCTTCCACTTGCAATGGGACCCATCAACACAGAACATCTCTGGACTGGCCTATGATAGAGGAGTCTTTGTGAACCACCTGTAAATGATCTCCATTTCTTTCATGCCTTTCACATCCCTGTCCACCTAATTGTTGGGATTCTTAAAGACCAGCAAAACAATCCCAATAAAAATGAAACATTTATTCATGGCAAGGGGGTTGTAGCTGGGAAAGACAGTGCTGGTCCTTCTTTCCTGTTCATAAGGCACAGGATTCATGCCCTTCACGTGGTGCAGGCTGCAAACCCCTAAGAGTTTTACACACTGGAGGGCTGCAGCTGCAGTTTGCTCCCATTCCCCTGGAAATACAGATTCCAGGAGCTTTGCCACACTGAGGATCTGACCCTACAGGCCAGACACAGACATCAGGGCTTGGAAAACCCAACTGCCATAACTGAGGTTGTCCTTGAGCGCAAAGGAATCAGAACAGAATCCAGACCCCCCTAAATCATTCACTGACCTCTCAAGGTCTAAAATAAAGTTGTGGGATTAACTGCCCATGGGTGTTTTCTAATAGAACAAATTTCCTCTCTGATAGGGGATCAAGCTGCTGAGTGCCCCCCCAGACGAATTAAGACGGTGGAATTACAAACTCTGGGGGGAGGGAATTGTCGGTAGTGAAAGTGCTGATGGGTCCAGGCTCTCTGATGTGATAATGAGGCAGCAGGGCAGGCCCTGAATACAAAAGCAGGAACTGAATTTTTTCTCCCCTTCCCTCTCCTCCTTTCCCTTCCCATTCCTCTTAAAGTCTGAGCCAGTGAAATGGGGCAACATGCAACCCCTGAATGGTCAGCCAAGAATGAATCGGGTGCGGCGTGTTCGTTTCCCCTCAGCTGGGCCACCCTAGAGTGAGACATCAAGTCCAAACCAGCCACTTAGTTTCCACCAGTAGCGAATTCTGTTTATAATGAGTTGAAATTGATGTTTGGAAAAGGTGTGTGAGCACGTGACAACCGTGTAGAATAGGTCCAACACAGGTACATAAACCACCACTGGCCAAGTATCCAATTTTATTGGAGTTAAGTAAGATCCATTTTGCTTTTTCTTTTACGTAACTGCATGTTCATGGGACAGGAATTTCCATCAGACAGCATCTCTCACACTGTCTTTGTTGTCTCTTTTTGTCCTTCCAGTTCATCCTTTTAGCATGACTGCAAAGGTGTGGACCTGCCTATGGATTCAACTCCATCACTCTCCTTTCCAGAAAAGCTACCCAAAAAATAAGGATTTGGAAGCGACACAGATTCTGCAGTGTTCAGTGCTCCAGTGACTGGATAACTTTTATAAGACTTATTATCATTTCTGTAGTATTTCAAAACAAGAGACATCCTTTTGACAGAGCTGAAGGAAACACTTCACTCTCTTGCCCAAGCTCTTTTTTTAAAAAAATTTTCTTTCCCCTCCTACATGACAACAGCAAATCCAGTTGAATGAGTACTTGGTGTTGAAGCAAAAGGAATCAAAATAAATTTTGATCCCTCAAAGTATTTTTGTTGGGGGGGGGGATGTGGTGGGGAAAGTCAAAGGCTGTATTTGCTGGGATAGTTTTAAATAATTGATGTGCACACACCTGATTATCAGTTCTTCTCACTGCCGCAGAATAAACACTTCTGATGGTGTATTAGAGAGCGCTCTTCTCCTTTCCTTAAATCCCCTTTCCCCTTTCCTGAGCCAAAATCTACTCCTCAATAACCCCTGCCATGTATTTCAAGTGCTCTGCCTCAGCTTCTCCTGCCTCAGCATCTCCTCAAGGCAACACGGCAACGTGGGATTTACACCAGTACGGACCACTGAACTCCTCCTCCTCCTCCTCCTCCTCCTCCTTCTCCTCCTCCTCCTTCTCCAAGCAGACAATATGAATTCAAGGCAAGTCTGACACTTCACTATTTGTTACGCTGCACAACGTGCATTTCTGGGCCTGCCTTCCCAAAGTTCTGCCTCCCTGCACCCTGTGGGAGGTGGGGACACACAAGCAGCCCCATGCAAGCTCTTGCTCTAATTAATAATAATTAATAATAATTTCCCCTTGCTCTGTTTGAGGAACTTTAAAAGACCCTGATTTCAACTGATGCAAATTGCCCAAACCCTGCACTCAGAATTACCAGACAGATTTTCCTCCCCCCTCCCTCCAAAAATCTCATAATGTTTCTTCTTTTTATTATAAAATATTCATTTACTTTACAGATCTATGTCAGAGCGAGGTTAAATCATATCAGAGTCGAGGATTCTTAGCACAAACCTCACAGAACAGCAAATTACACCTCTCTAGATCTTTTATCATCACACAAATTACAAGTGACACTACAGTTATCTGAACACCATTTCTGGCTTTTTTTTTTTTTTTTTTTTTTATTTCCAGATCTTATTGGTGCTTGCAGACAGGGGAGTCAGGGTAAGTAAAATATTCAAAGTATTTTAGGACTTTAAATCTATTTGTAAAAAGGCAAAAAAAAAAAAAATTACTTGTAGGTCCTGAGCAGCTAAAAATTAACCAGCTTTCTGTCATGGCTTTTAAAAGCCCTCACAGACATTCACATCCATGCTTCTTTGGACCCCAAGTGCCTTTATAGAGCTAAATGAAGTGATTACTGATAAAAAAATAGAAGAATAAAAAGAAAACAGCCAGTTTTTTTCCTGTCACTCCCAGATCCCTGCCCTTTCTCGGCCACCTCTTGTATTCCCTTCATATTCCCTGGGTGGCAAAGGAAGCCATGTGGAAATTGCAGCTGAACCTGAAAGGTTTTGACCTAAATCAGAAACCTTCACAGGCTCAGCTGAGTTTCCTGCCTGAGTCATTTAGTAAAACAACAGCAGAGTTCTTCCAAAAATTTCCTATTTATATAAAATTCATTGAGGTTTGTATTTTCCCCTCCTAGCACCAGATTATTCCCTCCCAGAACCTGGAAGCCTGAAAGCTCTAAATAAACTTCTGAGCTGGTCTGTTTGTGAAAAGGGCTTTTTCCGTGTGCAGTTTGTGAGAGAACCACTTTGTCAGGCATGTAAATATCCAAATTCAAGTTAGAAACTGATTTATAGAGTTGCAGAAATGAATTCTGCATATAATTTATACTCCAATTTCTGCTCATGAAGAATTAAAGACTTCCCAGAGAAAGCAGATTGGTATTTGCATTTTGGTCAGCTGCAGCTGCTGGGTGGGGAGAAAAACATTCCAAATATCCAAATAAACCCAGATCTGCCACTTGGGGTTGACAAAACTGTTTGTCCTGCTGCAGCCAACTCTAACCAAACACAAGCCAGTTTTACAGTGCTCCTATATTTCTTTGGGAATGGGAATGGGCCGTGTTAACACAGATCTGCTCCCATCACAGAAGGTCAAGTTGGTTGATGAGCTGGGAGTTGGAATCACCCTGGGCTTTTTGTCAGAGGTTATTTTCAGCCAGGGGAAGGTCAGCAGTGGGTGGAGTGGGATTCCTCCATCTAAGCTGCAATTCCATAAAATGCTGTGGGGGTGGGTTAAAAAATGTGGCTTATAATTGGGGAGATAATTGCCTGCCATTCAACTGACTTTGTACTCGCTGCTTCTCTAACTCTGCTGTCTTGCAGAACTTATCTGTAATACGCATTCCCCACTGGGTAATTTCACAAAACTTGCTCTGAGGCAGATATTTATTTACAGAGTTTTTCTTTAATTTTTGTCCAGTATGTGTTTCCCCGTGTTCGCCTTGGCCGGGGAATCATCTCCGTATTAATCTGCACGCCCTCCAAAGGCACGCAATTCCCTTTAGCATCAGTGACAATTAAATATTCTGGGGAAGGAGGAGAGAATAAACCCACCAACAGAAAATGTTATTTAATGACATTGTAGCCGCAGCACATCTTCCTGCAGAGCTTTGTGTAATCATACCGAGTAAGCAAAGAAAAATTGTTCTTCAACGTGGAGCGTTTAAAGTTTCATAAGCAATCTGATTTAAAAATGGGGGGAAAAAAAAGGCAAAAATCACCTTTCAGTGCCTTTTTGTTTTAGCAGAAAGTTTTCTGTCTTAGATATTCTCGTTTTCTCCCTTCCCACAAGGCCATCTTCCTTGCCTGCTTCCCCTCCGTTTTTTCCTACTTACCCACCCTCCTTGGGGCTACTTCTATTAATTTACCTGTGAATCCCAATCCCAGCTGAATCTCTTCCTTGACTAACTTCTGCTCCCAGCTTCCAGAGAGGAAAAACGCGAATCTCCCTAGTGAGCATCATCTTTCATTTCCTAGGCCATACAGGCTTTAATTACTTTTAAATGTCCTAGTTAATTAAGACATATTCTAGGAGCATGTTGAGGATCTCTTTGATGTCACCAGCTTCCCTGCATTATTCCCACACTTTTTCCCACTGTTCCCACTGCCCAGAACCCATTTGTAAAGCAAGGCGGAGCAGGATGGCACCACGTGTAAAGCTGTCCTCATTAAGTTGGGAGCCACAGTTAAATTATAAATGGTCATCTTAAGCAGGAGGAACATTTTTATGGATCCCGGTTCACCCTCTGCAGGCTTCAGCTACTTCCAGCGACTGCCACACAGAACACACTCCAATTTGTCAGTTCCCTGGAAGAGGGGAGAGCTGAGCCCGGGGACTTAATTCCCTGCAATCTTCTTAAGAGATATGATCCGATACCTGAGGATAAAAGCTTAGGAATGTACAGAGAGGCAATCCAAAGCAGCCAGGACAATCGGAGCGGACAGGCACAACACTTAACCCCATTTTTCCAAAGGTCAGACACACACCCAGGAAGCCCCTTATTCCCTTTCCCTCCATGTTAGAAAAGGTGGCAGAAGCAGCCACATTTTGGGGCTTCCCTGGATTCGCTGTAGGAAGGTTTTGTGTCAGTGCTTCCACACCAACCATGTTGTCTGGCCTTTCTAAAGCCCACTCCACGACAAGCAATTTGGTTTTTTCTCCCCTCCCACATGGTACAAGCTGAGAGACAAAATTTTGACGGAGGTGTTTTACGCTGGTGACATCTCGCAGCAGCATTTTGGCTCCTCTGTGGGAAACATCTGTGCGAGGTAGAATTTTTACGGCCACAGGAGCCTGCTCAGCAGCTGAAGGGTTTACTGCAAGTCCTAAATCACCATTTCTGTAGTTCTGCAGATTTTTTTTTCCCCCAAATAGCTCTATATTTTCATAAACCCCAAGTGCTCACGCTTAAGGCTTGGCACATTCATGTAGCAGAGCCAACCACTAATCAGGCAACGAGGTGAATTGTGCAGGGGGAGTCTATGAATGAGCTGAGAATAGAAATCTGAAGGTGATTTTTGAAATTAGAATGCTTTTTTATAAGGAAATCCTTAGAAGAAGGATGCTTTTTCCATGTCTTCCACGTAGCATTGTTTGACAAAGTATCGAGTGCTAAAGCAGAGATGCCCTTTGCAGACTCGTCTTTCCCATGGCCCTGTTTAATACTGGCACGTTAAACACGCTTTTATTTTACACATTAAAGAAGAATAATTCTGGACACTTAACAGTGACCCAAGGAAGGCATTATAAAATTCTGTAATGTGCAGTAAAACTCCTTTCTTAGGTGCCCAACCTTTAGTACATCCATTTTCTGGTTTCCTTCCAGTGTTAAATTTTGCACTCTTGCACCTTCAATTACAGAGCTTAGCACCCACTTAAAAGGACTCTTTTGCCCACAGATAATTCCATTACATTTTGGCTGCCTTTTCCTTTTGCCACCTGCTGATTAATTGTCTTAGTAATTCATTCCTTCATACATCCCATCCTTCTATGTATTAAAAAGGCATAGGGAAACACAGCAATAAATAGGAAATGACTAACACATCCTGAAGGAGAAAGCACTTCTTGGAGACAGGATTTTGTCTATGGTAAAGGAAGTCTTGATTCCTAGAAAATCACCTCAGGAAAAACAAGCCACCCTAGATGATCTCTAAGGTACCTTCCAACCCAAACCAGTCCGTGATCCTATGAATTGCCATGCAAAAGCCAGCTGACAGACCTGTGCATTTAAAAAGCACCTTCCAATCTGCCCTCACTGGGAACAGGTTTTGTGAACTTTGCCAGAGGGTCAAGCTTGAGTCTAATTTAAGAGGCGGCTGCAAGGTATTAATTTACTGAGTGAGAGGAGGAGAGAACTGGCAGTCACGTGAAGCGCCAGGCCTCAACAAAGGGAATTCACTGGCAGATGGATTGGATATCCTACCTGGAGAGGCACTTCTGCAGGGACTGGATCAGAGGAGCAATTACCACCTTTCAATACTCTGTGTGATTGAATGTTTTAGGAGTGCTGAAGGAGGGAGCTGCTTTCACACACGAGCCAGACCCCTGGAAGCCAAACCAGCCCAGCAGAGCTTCACCAGGAATTCCCATTGCTGTGGGAACCCCTGGGCTCCATGGACACGGTCACCCCTGGAGGTCCTGCCCCCTCTGACAGCTGTGGGGTTTCGCTGGTTGCAGATTCCCTGGGAAAGCCAAAGCCCTGCTCCTTCCGGCGCGGAGCCCACGCTGCGTGTGCCTCACCGTAATTAGCTGGAGGAATGGCACCATCACTCTCCAGCTTCCCAAAATAATCAAAAGCCGTGGGAATCCGAATCTGATTTCAAAAACGCCTCTCTGTAGCTGGAATCATTCAGGGTTTAAAAGAGTAATCCTATTATGGTGGCAGAGTTTAAACGCTTTCCCTTATCTGCCAGAGCAAGCGGAACGACCGGATACCCGCAGCGGTTAGACCAGGATGGAAACGCTTAGGAGGAGCCTCCAGAAAACCTGGGAGGAGCCCCTGGAAAACCCAGCCATGTGGCTGTAGGTACAGCCAGGGCACAGGAGGGCCATGTCCAGATCTGCACTTCCAGCACTGCAGGAAACAGAAAATAGGGATCAAAGGAGAAAGTAGGAATCAAAGGGAAAAGCTGCGCTAATCTCAAAAATCCCAAATCACCGCTTCAGGAATAAGGAGCATAATGCCCTAAAATCCTTTGGCTGATCCCAAGAAGCCAGGATGACTCAAGGGTCTTGAGTCACAGGCCACGCAGGAAAATACACTCCACTGAATGGAGCAAAGCTGAAATAAGGAGATTAGGGCTGGAAATAACTGCAGGTACTCACAACATTTGAAGGAGTTTTCTCAACTGCAGCAGATGTAAGTTCCCAGAAAAGTTAAATATGAACAACAGAGACCTCAAAATCAGACATTGTGCCTCAAAGCAGCTGCCAACTCAAAATGTAATCACAGATATGGTGCCATTTTCTTTGCTTTGTCTCCTCACAGCATCTCATGTTGGTGGGTAAAAGACCAAACTCATCACTAGCGATAAAATCAGAGAATCATCGAGGTTGGAAAAGATCTTTGAGATCATCAAGTCCAAACACTACTATTAAAAGAGAAAGGGGAGGTGGGGAAAGCCTTGCCAAGACATGAACGGCAGTTTAGCCAAATTTAGTTAGGAACCAGCACAGCATTCAGCCTTTCCTTTCCTTCCATCTCTAAATATCTTGCAAATGTTTAACAGCAGATTCAAAAAATAACCCTTCACTTTTCTGGGGTTTGTGATGAGTATTTCTTTACTCAGGGGAAGAATGGGGAGTGGGATAAATATATGTATATAGCTGCTGGGTTTGGGAGGTTAAAAATAAGATCCTCGAGATGCAAAGTTCCCCCACGTGTCAGCCTTTGTTTCACCAGCCCAGCAGCAAAGGAGGCACTTTTAATTAAGTGCAAGGCGAGTATGGAAAACTGAGCCCGAGAAACAAGGAGGGATAGGATTATTATAATCCAATGAGACACAGTGAATTGCAGGAATCAAAGGCTCTTAGTGGCACAGAACTTGTTAGAGTCTTGAAGTGGGTATTTGCACTTTATTCTGACATGCTGCAGCTTCTTCAAACACACAAAGGTTTTTCAGAAGGAATGAAAGGATGACAGGTGTTTGTAAATCACTTGGAAAAAAAAAAAGGCAAAATAAGCAAAACCAGCACAAAGCAACATTACGGCAAAAGAGCGTTCCTCACAAAACCCCAACAAAACAAAACCCAGAAAAGTCCGGCAGCACTGAGGATGACATTATTTTGTGGACTATGCTCCAAGTTGTGTCCCAATAATAATCTTTCAAAGGATCAGTATGAGATACCAGAAGAAAAGCAGCAAGACTTTGCCTCCCGCAAAGATTTCTCGAGGAACTGCCTGGGAAACAGGGAAGTTGGGGCGTAAATAGGCAGCTTGCAGATACGTTTTGTGTCTGAGCTCCAATTTTTAGGTTTGGTGGTTGATTTTTTTGGTTTGGGGTTTTTTGGGGGGCAGAATGGTCTTAAATCAAGTATTTGTCTCTTTTTTGATTTCCTGTGAAGCCACACCTGAGTATTTCGAGCTGCTGCTCTGAGTGGTCTCACAGGGGGCCGGGGAATGATCTAACCCAGGGGTGCCGCGTGCCCACCTGTGCCCGTGGGGGGAAAGGAATGTGAGAACAGCAATCAGCAGTAATTCCTCAGGGCTCTTCCACTAAATCTGTCACCAAGCAGAGCTGGCACTGCCCTGCCTGCCCAGCCAGCAGCAGCAGTGAGCCGTGCACGCCACGGAACGGCCTTTTGATGGACTGCCTTTCCCGCTGCCTTCCCGAGATTGGGTGGCATAATTTACACCCCTCTCCCTGTTGTTGGAGCAGCTAGAGCCTTGTCCTGGTGTGATTAGACTGTGATGAATTGTGTGTCTGCTCTTGGAGTCAGGGTGTGCTGGTGGGGATGATTGCCAAGTGCCAGGGACATGGCACGGAGCAGGGGGGGCTGTGCTGACTCATCCTGCCCCACCTGCAGTGGGAAAAATAGCCACCCTTTTTATTTTGTCCTTAGAGCATGAACAGTTTAAAGGTGGGGGGATTAAAATGAACTCATCCCATTCACTCAGGTTCCCAAATCCCTCCTAACCTTTCACTGTTTCCAGCATATGCATGGAAAAGCCAGAATGGGGTGACTTCACCAGGGATTAGCAGAGCATACAGTGATGGGCAGATTTGGAAAATCAGAGACACCACCTCTGGAACCCCAATTCCCAACCTGTGGAAAAGGAGAAAGCTTTTTGTTCCCCCAGCAGGCAGTTCTTTTACTGATGCCTCTCCACTCCCATGGCACCCTCCCAGCAGGAATTCACATCCCTGTGAACACTCCCAGGAAGACTAGCGGTTGCGCCATGAATGGGGTGTCCAGGGGGGTGCAGTGGCTGGGCCTCATCTCCTCTCTGAGCTGACTGACTGCTGGTGTTGCTGCAGAGCTACGATCCCAACTCCTTTGTGACAGGCAAAGTCTCACCCAAGAGGGATGGCCTCTTTTCCAAAGGTCACCTGGAACCTGGCCTCTCCATCTGGGCAGGCATGGACCAGCCTGCCTGCACAGCCCGGGCAGCACAGGGAAGTCAAAGGAATGAAGTCAAGCTTTCTTTACTTCTCCCAAGCAGTTATTTAAAACAAAAACAAACAAACAAAAGCTTGATGTAACAAAACCCTGGAGGAAACATTGGCAAAATAACCAAACTGTGACCTCCCCATGTTTTCATCCTCCACCACGTGCACTGGAAAGGCAGGAAAAGGAGGTGCCATGGACTGCAGCCGGTTCCATGAAACAATGCCACAGCCTCAATCTGAAAGGGAATTCAAACTGGTAACTCTTCAGCCACATCCCCACACCTCCCAAAGTTAACTGTAATAACTACATTTGACCCAAGATATCAAGCTGGAATATTCCACTTGTGTCATTTGTGTCCTTCACTTCTCACAGAGCCTCCCCGAAACAGGAGAGGCGCTTGCTGATGGAAACAATTCCAGCTCCTGCAGTGGAATTCAGGAGGCAAACCTGGGACGAGTGTCCTTGAGGGCTGGCCTTCCTGCTCTCCTAATTCCCAAATGTGCTGAGCATACCCGGAGCCACTGCATTTTGAGTGGGAAAAGTTGTGCCAAAGCCAGGTCTCCAGTGCCTGCAGGAATGAGGTTAGATCCCGGCGCTCCAGAAGCCTGCGGAACGTGGCTCACACTTTCCATACCAATGAAAAGTAATTCAATTCGCTTTTTCAGTAATTCCGTGCTAAGCCAAACACTGATTAGATTAATAGAAGAATGTCAGGAGTTGTCTTTTTGGGGCTGGGGGTTGCTTTTTTCCCCTTTCCTGGCATTCTCTCCCTTTTAGCTGTCATCCTTGTTTCCTCTCCTCCCAAGGTCAAAAAAGAAACATATTAGACTTGCCTACTCCAAAAAAAAAAAAAAAAGACCCAACATCCCCATGTTCCTGTCACCTTTTTTATTATCTTCTCAGAAGAGAGAAATAGAGAAGGAAAAGAGGGCATTTCTTTCCTTTTAACAGGCTTGGAGATGGAGGGATAATACATGAAAATTTATCCTCGTCCCTTTCTGGGTAATCAATACACCTGAAGAAGTGTTTCCTATTGATCTCCAAGGCCCTGCATCCTTGTGCTGGCGTCAACACTATGTACAAGGATCCTGGGTGGTGTATAAACAGCAAATAAAAGGCAGTGTGTCTGTTGTGATATATTGATTAACCGGCTATGAAACCATTGTGGAAGAGTTATCCGTGGGTGCCTGTCTTTTATTGCTGTCAAAGGCACGGTACTTGGGCTGGAAGCACTTTTGGATAGTTCCAGAAATCTGGTCTTTAGGGAAGGCAGAGCCCTGGGAATAAATACTATGGCTCGTTTTGCCTGACTGAGTATTGAACAGGTTTTCCCTCTGGAAGCTTTGTTCAGAGTGTGAGATATGATCAGGTATTTAGAGCTCCCCTCCCTCGTCTGGGCTGGCCAGAGCCCCTTCCCTTAGAAATGAGAAACCGGCAGGAATTCACCCAAGCCTATCAGTAAAAAAGAGGGCAAAAAGTGCCCTCAGGAGAAGACTTTTCCTCCCCTCCCCTCTCCTGGGCTTCTCTCTCAGTAAGGCCAGTTCAGCTCTCCAGCAAGGTGTTCATCTTCTGGTGCACAAGGGCTGTAACTTTTCTGTCTCCACCTTTCAGACCTTAAACACTCTCAGCATTTACTCTTCTCTCCCGACTGATATTTAATCAGGTTCAAATGAATTTCCTTCCTTTTTCCTTTTAAATTCTTTTTTTTTTTTTAAAGGAGTATTTTGTACCTATTTTGAGTAAGATAAGAGAGGTAGCAGTGAGTAAAGCAGAAAAGCAGAGCTAAAAAGACACATAGATCTCCCAGGGTAAGAAGCCCCACAGTGCCACCTTGCTCATTTATTTTGCAGCAGCCAAAGGCAACGGAGAGCTGGACCATTTCCTTCCAATCTCACACACACACACCCACATCACTCCCCTTAATGTGTAAACACATTTTAAAAAACCTAAACCAATAAACCAAACCCCACCCCACTGCCCAAAAAAAGGCACTTCTCCCTTTTCTCCAGTGTCCAGGGAAAACAGTTGATTTTTGTCCATTTTCTTACACCTTTTTCCATGACATCACCCCTTCCACCTTTCCTCTCCCTCCCTGCCTTTTGCTCCTTCCCTGACAAAAATCGATTGGTTTTCCTCAACCTTTCCCTTGCTGTAATTTTCTAAACTGGAAACTTCCCAGCCAGCCCCACACAGGGGAAAAACTCACAGCATCTGTTAATCATTGATATCCTACTTATACATATGTTAATAGCAAGTTCCATCGTGAGGTTAATAGCAGCAATCTGTTCCTGCCTGGATTTGTTCGGCAAAATCAACTCAGAGGCCACAGGAGATGTGCCCAAACGTTTCCTACCAAAAGATTGTTGTCTTAGCAGGAAGGTCAGTTTTTCAGGAGAAGACACAGATCTCTTTAATACCCTTTGAAAAAAAAAAAAATCCCACAAGCTGGAAGGCCATTCCTGGGTGATATGGCATTAAACTGGTGAACTTTAGGGGCTTGGAGCAACCTGGGATAGAGAAAGGTGTTCCTGCCCATGGCAGGGGTGGGGATGAAATGGGTTTTAAGGTTCCTTACAACCCAAACCATTCTGGGATTCTGTGACAATACACAGCACTGTCTCTCCTCTCCCTACACACCTCCCAGTGCCAAGGACAGCGAGGGACAGAGGCAGTCCTGGATCCAGGCACGTGGCTCAGATGTGATCAGCTGATACATAAAAGCAGAATTAAGAACAAATTTAGAAGAAGAAAAAAAAAGGTTGGTGCCAAATTTCTGCTCTGAGAACATGAGGAGATGAATAAATGGTCATTGAATGCTTTGGGCATAAATAAAAGTTAAATCTAAGCTGTTCTGATCTGCTGACTCACAGCAGACTCCATGTGGGAGCCTCGATCCCTGGCCTGTCACCGCTGGAAGAACAGGAGACTGACAGACCCTGCTCCCTGGCAAAAAAGAGATGCAACAAGGTCACTCTGGGGCTTCTCCTAGGAGCTCCAGCAGCAGTTCAGGAAGTCACTGAGCTGGGAAATCTGCTGGTGTTCAGATCATTGCCAGGAGCAGAACAGTGAGGAGCCTGACGGCTCCTCCCGCCGGCACATCCCACCGTGCCACACTCGGCTCCTTCCCTGACCCGGCTCCATCAATCTTGCAAGAGCTACTTTGCACTTTAACAAGTTGAAATCGGAATCAGGCCCCACTTTAGGGTTCAGCATTTCCCTACACAGGTACCAAACCCTTGTTTGGCACACACAGAGACCGAGACTCACCTCAGACACTGCACAAGGCGCGTGGCCCCGGAAAATCTCCCCCTTGGAGTTTATCACCTCTAAAAGCTTAGAATTAAACCCTTGAAGACAGAAGTTTCTTTTTCAGTCCTTAAGCTTGTAGCTGTCATAAAGCCTATGAAATTCCAGCGCCTTGAATACTTACAAGGTGCCAAAGAGAGGACCTGGCTTTATTTTTTATGGATTAATCCTGTGCTGCCAGGTAGGAGGCTCTGCTCTTGCAGGGCCACCTGCTACTCTCATTATAAAATGTCTTGTACCGAGTCAGAACATGTGATAAACTATCCAGAGACTCCATACAGGTACAGAGAGAGTGTTTATACAGCCGGTGTCAGGATGTGGTGATCCTTGTTCTGCTCTCCATACTGATCCCCTGACAGGCAGTGACTAGCAGTTTATCAGTATGAGCATTTAAATCCTACACCAGTTTCAGTGATCCCCAAATTATCAGATGCCCTCTCCACACTGCCTGCCTAAGTTTGCTGTATTCCAGCAAGGTGGGAGGAAAACAGAATCCCCCCGCCCAACCCCCCGCCTCGAGCTTCCTGAAATTCTGTTCGCACCCAAGAATATCCATGAAATCGCATTTTTTATTGGGATATTGCACTGCCTTTAGACATCAGCATTAAGGTGAGATTGGACAGTGCTGTGACTGCTCCTGCCTCACCCTGGCAAGAGGTTTTGCCCAAATCCTCATAAATCCCAGGGGCTTCGAGCAGGGCTGGTGGAACAGATCGAGGCTCTGAGTCATCCCTACGGAGCTGCCGTCATCCCACTGCCCTCCCTGCCTCAGCTCCTGGCTGCTGCAGGCTGAGCATCCACAGAATGGGCCACTAAATCACCTCTTCTGTCCTCCAGCAGTGTCAGCCAAAACCAAAATGAGCATTTGCAACACTCCTGCTCATCCTACACTGGCCCAGTGAGAACTTCCTGGGGTTTGTTTGCTCTCTGATCCAGCAGAAATTTAAGAGGGGCCCTGGAAACAAAGTCACCTTTGTGGCACCTGTCAGCAGAGTTTTATTACTGTTTGGATCCCGATGGCTGTCGAGATAAAAGGAGGAGTTCTTTCAAATCACACAATGGCTGTAATTCAATAAGTGATCAACAGACTCCACATGAGCAAAGAACTTGGACTGTTCCTTCTTTTCCCTTTCCTCTGTTTGTCTCACATCCCTCACAATTCCCACTATTGATTCCTGTCTGTGCCCACAGAGCGAACAGGAGGAGCTGAGGAGAGCCACGTCTGCCTCATCCCCCATTGTGCCCAGGGCTGATTGTCTTCAGGCCACGAGATCTCATCGGATATTCCTCTCCTCCACCATTCACCGGGAGAAAAGTTTTCCATGTGAACGTTTTCCCTGGAGGGTTTTCAACCTGAGCACTTTGACTGTGGTCTGGCAGTAGACTATACCTGACCATGACACTGGGGCAGGTTTAATGCCCACCTGAATCATGAGCCCTTCTGAAAAACAAAGATGACTTTCTGGGGAAAAGAACAAAAAAATAAATAAAATTGAGGGTTGCACATTTATTAACCTGCTGATTAATTATCTCTCTTCCTTTATATATGTCTTTGTAATAATAAAAAACTGCAATGTCTGGCATCATCCTCTCAGAAAAAAGGCTCAACCTGGTTTTTTTTTAGCACCATCCAAGACCTTCCACCCTCAGAAACAAAACAATAAACCCCATTTTAGACTCCTTACTAAGAGAAAGCAATGTGCAGACAGCTTAGCTGAATTATAAGAGCAATAGGATGAAGACAAGCACGGGGAGATGTATAGCTGGAACAGAACCATCCCTGCAGCCCTGGGGCTCCTGTTTTCCACCCTAATCCGAACGCCATCTGCCTTTGCCAGCGCTTGGGAGAACAACTTTGCACAGGCTGTGTTGGTCAGCATCCTGCCACCTCAGAAAGCACGCCCTGTAAAGAGGGGGTTGAATTTCTAACCAAGCTTCCTTAGTTTGGGGGTGTTTCATAACACTGATTTATGTTGTCCAGAGCTCCTTTTGGCCCCAGATTCTCCATCAAGGAAAGCACCACCTACATTCCATGGTAAGGCTTCAGCAGGGAAAAGCGACGAAGGTCGGAATGTGACTGAGTTATTATCCAGCCCATCAACGCCCAAAACAAAGAGCCAAACTCCAGAGGAGGTGCAGAGGTAACCTGTGACAGATAGCAGCTGACCACCACCACCTGCAGGTAACGGTGGAGCCCCTCACATCCATGCAGCAATGCTGCTGGATGTGCCAGTGTTGTTAGAGATGGATTAATTGTCCCCTGGACAAAACCAGTTCCCTCAGCCTCGAGGAGGACCAGCTCTGGGTGACACAAATGGGGCTTTCAGGTGGGACCTGATGCCAGATCACTGATTCCTGGAATGGCTTAAGAGACCTTAAAGATCACCTAGTCTGACCCCCTGCTATGGGCAGGGACACCTCCCACTATCCCAGGTTGCTCCAAGCCCCATCCAACCTGGCCTGGGACACTCCCAGGGATGGGGCAGCCACAGCTCCTCTGGGCAACCTGCGCCAGGGCCTCCCCACCCTCCCAGAGGGGAATGAACTGATGCAGCCTGGGATACAGCTGGATCTCTGGTTTTCCTCCTCTTCCTCCCCTGCAGGCCCAGGCACCCTCCAGCCTCCTCTGTCCCTCTCCCAGAGCTCTGCTGACTCTGAGGGATTCTAATTGTCTCCCCTTGGGCCCACAATGATCATCACTCAGCGTCATTTGCAGCGAGGCCAATCTTTAAATTATTTTGGGAGCTATAATACTTTGTTCTGTAAATGTTTACCTTCCAAACATCAGATGTGTCAGCTCCCAGCATATTTCGGGAGCAATCTGCATACGAATGAAAGGGAAATGGATCCTCTGCCTGTGACACAGATGCACACAAAACTGCCAAAGCCTTGGATCCAGACACTTGGAAGGCATCATGTCGCTCCCCTGATTTATCTTGTGTTGTTCCAGCCACAGAAAATAAAACCTTAAATAATTTCATAATTTTTGATGTCCAGCTTTTATGAATTCCAAGGGACGTTTTGTGGGAATGCTTCCCACTCGGCTCCTGATTTGAGGGAGGTTATTTGAAACACGTTAAGCACTTTTCTTCCTCCCTTTACAGATAAAACAGCCCCTCCAGGAGGATGTGGAAGCAAATAGCAAGTGAGGAAGGCAACCTGGAAAACTTCAGGCACAGGGTAAAGATGTGATTTTTGCACACTACAATATTTTTTCCTGTATAATGGTGAGTCCTGCAGCTTGAGGAATATTCCTTGTTCGAATCCCTCCATTAACCTTAGCCTTGAATCTCTTTCTGGGGAGAAGTATGCTGTCCTTTGCCTCCTCTGCTTTTGTTTTGCACCCTGTTAGGATGATTTTCGGGAAGGGATGGACTGGAATTAAACTGCAGCTCTCGGCAGGATGTCTGAAGGCTTTGCAGCCACATGAGAGAGACTCTGCTTGTTGTTTTGAAGGAGAATAATATTTGAAGTGAGGTAATCACAGAACCACAGAATGGTTTGGGTCGGAAGGGGCCTTAAGCACCATCCAGTTCCACCTCCTTGCCATAAGGGATAGCCCAGGTTGCTCCAAGCCCCATCCAGCCTGGCCTTGGACATTTTCAGAGATGCCACAGCAAGTGAGATGCCTGTAAAGGACCATAGGGAATCCTGTGCTTCCTCTCTTTTTTACTCTTCTTCTCACTCTTAGGGCACCGCACCTACACAAGTGGTCACTCCCCAAAAACCCCGAAGGAATCACATCAAAGCATTTTCCACAGGAAAACTAAATAAACAAATGGTTTCATTCCCTAATTCCCACAAATCCCTAGATGACAAGGGGATTTGTTTCCCTAAGGAGGTCTATTGTCCATTCATGGACAGGGCTGCTGGCCACCACCTCAGCCCCCACCGCTCCTCCCTGCCTCTGCCATTTCCCAGACGGAACTCCAAAGATGGGCAAAGCAAAGTAATGGAACCTCATGTTTACAGGGAGGATTCAAATATTGCATATTGTTATTTATTCTAAAGGTGCTTCAGACAATGAATAAACAGGGCCATTCATTCTTTTCACCAGCAAAGTTACACAATTTGGTCAAAGTGTGTGGTTTCAGGCACGTTTTCTGTAGCACAACCATAAGCCTACTCAGTATTGCACTTCTTTGGGGTTGAATTCAAATGCAAAAATTGGTTCTGATTTAATCTTCATGGCACACAGGAAAAGAGAAAAAAAAAAGAGTAACCTGTGTTAAGCCCTTATTATCCATAGATAATATATTTAGTTAGCAATGGAGGAACATTTTCACAGAAATTTTTCCATCTGCTACACTAGGAACCAACAGCAATTAATTTGGAAAATATTTACACATTTTGCTTTGCAGTCACTCTGTGCTTTGAAATTATTTGTAAGCTGATAATTCGTGTAAATATTTATTTGTAGAGTGATCTGGCCACCCATTAGGGAATAAAATAGATTTCCATTTCCCTGTTTTGGCAGCCACTGTTAAAGAGATAATGGTGTCTCTCTTCAGAGATGGAATCGCAGAATCGTTTGGGTGGGAAGGGACCTTAAAGACTATCCAGTTCCACCCCCTGCCACAGGCAGGGACACCTTCCACTAGCCCAGGTTGCTCCGAGCCCCATCCAAGCTGGCCTTGGGCACTTCCAGGGATGGGACATAGAGGGAATAACGGAGGCAGCCCACGGCTATGGGGCTGGAACTAGCTGAACTGTAAGATCCCCTCCAACCCAGGCCATTCCAGCATTCTGTGATCCTACAAGAACAACCATTTAGGCACTATTCTATGAAGAAGAACTGCAGGCGTGTAAGTATTCCCCATACAGGCACACACCTCCTGACATTTTTACCCGTCCTCCCTAAAAACACCAAAAGGCCCCAGGCAGACTGTGAGGCCACCAGCCCCCTCGGAGCTTTTCCATTCCCTCAGCCACCAACACCCCGGGCTCCCCTTCTTCAGGCAGCACCAAATCTCTGCTTGAAGTCTGGATTTAATTACACGTCAAGCGTCTTTCCCAGTGTGCTTTTCAAGGGAGAGGAGGGTTTGGAATGGCTGCCGCAATTGAGGGCCACAGTCTATTCTGCTTCTTCATTATAATCGGGAACTTTGACCAAATATTTTTCCCTGAGCCCTTGGCCAGTGAAATTATTTAAGATTTAATTCAAGCAGGGCAATAAGGGCATTGTCCCAGCTCAGAGGGATGGCCAGCACAGCCTCTCTGCACTGCTTATGTTTATGATACACCTCATTTGCTTTAATATAAAGCCAACGCCAAGCCAAAGTTCAAAGCCCGTGAAAGTCACATTTTCCTCCACAGGGGAAGAACATTTTGATACCCAGGATGGTTTCTGTCCCCTCACACCCACTCAGGTGTCCCCCCCAGCCACACCCGTGGCTCCCCCTGGACATCCTCTCCTCGTCCTGTGTGCTGTTTAGGTAACACCTGGATTTTCCAAAGGCTTTCCTACAGCCACATGGGCTCCTGCTCTCTCTAACCTCCTTCCTGTAGGTTTTCCATGCTTTTTGTCCATGTCACAGGGGCTTTCTTACCTCTTGGGGCATTCTTCATTACCTGAGCGCACCCACAGCGGTGGAACCCCAAGCAATGCAAGGCCAAACGACAAGGCTGCAAAACCCTGTGCTTAATTTCACAGTCCAGTTCCTCAGTCTGGAAGACAGAACTGTGCCTCTCCTGCAGCCTCCAGCCTCCCAGGCCCACGCTGTTCAGCAATTTATACTCATCAGCCACCTGGCACACGTTTTTATGGATCCAACTTCCAGCCTGGAGCCTAATAAAGCATCGACAGGCAATGCAAAATTTATTAAAAGCTCTAAAAAGCCCCTCTCTCGCTGCAGGCAACAAACATTTTGTACCTGTGGTGTCTTACACACAAACAGTACCTGCACCTGAAACATGAGTTCAGGTCAGAAGGGTGAGGATTTGGGGAATATCTGGAGCAGCAGATTTAGGCCCCGTGTGTTTTCTCCAGCCTCTCCCAAATGCCACAACAGACCTGTGGCTTCACAGCTCCTGCCTTTGCAGGGCAGCTTTTCTGACAAGCTAAACGTTGTTGTGAGCGGAATCCAGCCCCTGGAGCCTCAGGCTGTCCCTAGGATGTGTTTTCATCTCCTTTGAAATGATTTGTCCTACACATAAGCAGTCAAACAGCATGGTCTGGCAGAGGTTAATATCCCACCTTGTGCATTGAAATGCATCCAGAACTTTGGAAGAATTATTCCCAGGGCCTTCGTAAGGAGCAAGGTCCAGGCAAGCAGAATTCCTGTTCAACCTTTCAGTGCCAAGTCACTTTTTAATTTCTTTTTAAAAACATTGCAGAATTCGTTTGGGTTGAAGACGGATGTCACTGAGAAAAGTAATTCAATGGTGCCACTGATGCTTTGAACAACCTTCAAAGTTGCCTTGAGCAGTGTTTTAATTTATCAAGAATGACACATTACTTGTGATATTCGGTGAACCATCTGCACCTTTCCCGAGCTAGGACAGAGGAAAGGAACACTCTGAAGTCCTGAGCTGCCACCTGTCCCTCAGCATTCACTGCCTATGTAATTTATTCCACACAATCCCCGTTCATCTTGCAAGGGAACATACTGGGAAAATGTGTTTGTTCCCCATAGAGGAGGATGAGGAATTCCTCAACTGAAAAAACAGTGTTTTAAGAACACACCTTTGAGAGGAAGGATGCAACAGAATAAAGGGGTAAGACATAACCTTGTAGGTCTTATAAACTTGCATACCTTGCAATCAGCTCTGCCTAAGGTCACCCTTATTTGCCAAGGCGGAGAGGAGAACCGGTAATTTGGGGTTATGTGTGCACACGTGGACGTTATTCCCCCATCCAAAATCAGTATCCGCCTGCACACCCTGGCTCTAACTTTATACCTCGTCCCCTTGCCATCGCTGACTCCTTTCCCAGCCGCGTTTACATCCCGGTTCCCTGTCGGTCAGATTTGAAGCTGCCACCGCTGCAGCGCAGCGGCAGCTCAGGGGAACAGGGCCCCGGCCTGGGCACAGTGCGCGGGCTGCAATTTCATCCCCGGGACGGGGCTGCTCCGCTTCAATCGCGCCTTTGTGTCTCTGGCGCATCAACAGCGGCGGCCCCTGAATCGCCGCCTTGTCTCCGGTTACAGACGGCGCTCAGTGTCAGCCCGGACCTCCCAGCGTATCCAGGGCGCGCTGCGGGGAAAAGCCAGGGCAGCGCTGGGGGAGAATTCCTGCGGAGCCGGTGTCGCTTAGTGCTCAGCCGTCCCCTGGGGCAGCGGTGCCACCGTTCAGGCCCCCCACACACACACCCCTGGGTGTAGGGCAGGGCAGGGGTGGCTGTCACAAGGTGCCGCGGGCGGGTTATTTGGGATGAAGCAGAGTGGAAACAGGAATGATTCCTTTCTATGCTTCCGTGATTCACCCCTCCGTCCTGGAAGTTCACCCTGAGCGGTGATTACTCAGAAGCAAGGCGGTGCCCTGGTTAAATCCGAGGGAAAAAGGACTGTTCGATCCTTGGAGACACCGCACCATACTGGAAAAGAGCCGCTAGGATTTGCCAGGGAGACTCCCTGTAAAAAAAAGAGTCATTTCACACTATCCTAAGGAAAAATGAATAGTAACCCTATCTTCTCCCAGCCTTCAACTCCACAGCCAGGCATATTAATGGCTGTGGCTTTTGCCTTCTGCTCCCAGAAGAGACCTGCACAGCCCAGGACATGTAAACATGGCAAATTAGCAGGAAAACACATCTCCTAAACCACAGGGATCCTGTGGGAGCAAGGTAACACGTGGAGGACTCCACTTGATTGATTATAGAGGTCGTCAGGGGCAAGGAAAAGGACACTGCAGAAGGGCTCAAATCCCAACTGAATTATCTACTAATAACACATAGTAAAGATAACATAACATCCAATAAAACCTCTTCCCAGGGAGACAGCTCCAGCTCTCTGGGAGGTACCAACAATGTCTGCTTCCCTTCTTCAGTTGTTTTCTGTTTTGGGAGGATGTTTGTTTGTTGATGGGGTTTTCTGAAGGTCATATAGCCCCGAGAGGCAGCAGAAAAACCACTTTTCCCAGAGAGCGGGATGTTCCTTCCCGGCTCCCACGCGCGATCCGACACCAGGTGGCACCGCAGCCCCATGGACCATGGCAGGAGCGGTGGATTGGAAAAGGGGAGGAAAAAAGATGAAGGAGAAAAAAGCGGCGGGTCTCTAACACGCTGTCTGCAGGGAAAGCAGCGCTGCGGCGGGAACAGCCCCCGTGGGGTGATTCTGCCTCCAGACCTAGAAAAAGCAGCTCCAGGGACCAGGCTAGCACCGAGGACATGGATGCATGGACACGCAGCTGCAGACACCCGGACAGGGATGCACATATTTGGTATTCCTCCTCAACCCCTCAAAATAGTCATTTCTAATGAGAAACACAAATCAACACTAAGTTCTAAGAATTGCCATAAGCTGTGATTTTGGGATTCCAGGGGTAAACCACCGGCTTATACTAAGAAGCAGGTTTTGTCTATGTTTAGGCCTTTAAAAATGCCCTTTAAAAGCAAAACAGCACCATTCCTGAGGGAAGTTATCCTTGGAAACAGATAGAGAGAAGCCAAGGTGATGCAGGGAAATGCAGAAATATTTCTAAGGTCAGAAATGCCCAGAACTGAAGTGGAAAAGGATTTCTAGATGGCAAAACCAAGAAGCATTTTCCCCTTGCAACCCCATGTAAACAACTGCTTTGGCCCCCGCACAACGGAATGAGAAAATTCTCAACCTAAATCATAGAATGAATCATGGAATTACTGAACAGTTTGGGTGGGAAGAGACCATAAAGGCATCTAGTTCCAAGGTCCTGCCATGGGCAGGGACACCTTCCACTAGCCCAGGTTGCTCCAAGCCCTGTCCAACCTGGCCTTGGACACTTCCCTCTTCCCCTGACAACTTGTACCCATGTGGTTTTATCATCTCACAGAATAAATAATCCTTTGCCTAAAACACCTTCCCAAACTCTTTTCTCCATCCTGTCCCTGTACAACCTCAGCTCCTCCAAGCCTTTGTCTGCTGGCTGCACTGAAGGAGCTGGGAATTGGCCTCTGCCTTCCCTGAAATCGATCCCTCCAGTGTCAACAAGCCGAGGGGGGTCAGCGATGCCACAAGCGAAGAGTAGCACGCCAAGGACCGAGCACTGAACAAGCTGCCTGGAGCAGGGCTGTGGAGTCTCCTTCCCTGGAAATAGCCAAGGCCATCTGGCCACAATGCCGAGTAACATGCCCTGGGGAGATGGAGGTGAACTCCTGCCGAGCACAGGTTTCTCTGGGAAGTGGTTGTGTCTCTGTGTTTCTCATGGAGTGAGGCCAAGCATTAGGAGAAAAATGCAAGCAAGAGGCAGCGAGAGCAGAGGTGCTTCAAGCATGTGTAGGAATATTGGTATTTAGCTCAATGGAACTTCACAAAAACTGGACATCAGGAATGCACTGGTTGGCTTTGCACGGCTGGTACCTGGAAACGGATAGTGATCTCTAAGCACAGCACCTGACATACCATTCCATGGTCCTGCACTTGGCAGGGACTGCACAGGGTGTTCTCACAGACCTCCCAGCCTGAGAACTCATTGTTTCTATGCTGGGAAGTTCCTGAACCATGCAGACACGGGAGGCTGCAGGAACTATCTCCTGGCTCCCGAACTGTGAATGGACACCGGAAGAGCACCTCCAACCTGGCCTTCATTTCACAAGGATCACGGTGATACACGTAACTCAGCCTCTAATATATCTGAGACATGGGGAGTTTACAGGCTCAAGGCTTGGAAAAATCAGTCTTAAGACAGTTGCCAAAATGATGTGTTACCTAAATCCCTTCAGCCTGACTGATAACATTTGAACCTGGCCTGAGCAGCTGGGTACTCTGGAAGCCAAGAATGGGATGTTTCTGGAGGATTACAGAGCAATCTAAGAAACTAGTGGAAAGTTGGTTACAGGTCCAGGAATAACATGTCCCAGACAAAGTTGCTTTTATATGATTTGTTCAGTGACAATTTGTTCATTACTTCTAGAAGGTTGTTTTACCCATAACAATACTTGCACCTTCTTAACTAAAAGCTTTTTTCTTTTATCCCCCCACTCTTAATTTTCTACAGCAATCCCATCAAGGTTTCAGGCAGAGGCTGGAATGTTTCCCATTATTGGCTTGAAGTGCTCTTCCCTTGACACCCAATAAATACATGCTTTAAAAAAAAAAAAAAAAAAAACAAAGAAACACAAAGGAAAAAAAACAAAGGAAAAAAAATTAAGGGAGCTGATGAATCTTTCAGGTGCCACACACAGATGTGAAGTCCTTTGCCTTTTTTGTGAAAAACATGGAGTCAGAGTCCCTGCTCCACGTTAAGTGTCATTTCTTACCCATTCCTTTCTCCACTGCTCCATCTGCTTTTGTAAGGCTGCTCTGAAAGAGACAAACAGGGAATGACCTATGGGGTTTATTTCTAACCTGGATCTTCCCACAGGTTTGGTTTATGGTACAGCTCCACCAAGAGAGATGTGTCTGCACAAGGAGGAGGCAGAAGCTGAAGCCCACAGCAGAAGGGATGCCCAGCTTGGCAAGGAGGCCTTAAAAAAGAATGGATAAAAGTCCTGCACCTGAGTAATGAGATCAGATAAAAAAAACCCTGTTCCTTTTGCTGCACCCTGCAATCACACTCCAATTTCGTATCACTTTATCAGCAAAAAACAAACCATGGCATTTTTTCCCAGTAAAGGTAGTGCAGATTTTAATCCATGCATCTTCTCGTCAGGTTTTTTTTTTTTTCCAGCATTGCTGAGAGACCCAACACTTGAACCTTCTCCCAGACCAGCAGGCAGAAGGTGCTGAGCCAAGAACAACAGAAAGGACCAGCCAGATCAACATTTCTTTCATCAGGAAGCTCATGTGTGAGCTCACAGTGTTGACAGGTCTTATCTGCAGTGAAATCAAAGGGCAAAACTTGGAGCTCAGCTTGGAAACACTCCCTGGGGCGGGTCCACCTCCACCTGAAAGCCAAGAGAGCCCAGTGGGACACCTGGAGTCCGCAGGAACAACCCAAACCTTCCATACAAGCACTGGGATGGAGCTACTGGATGGTTATAGCATCCTTATGCCATAAGGCAAGTTATCCAGCAAAGGAGTAACAGGAGGGTGGGAAAATGCCAAAGGGGCTTTGGGAGCGTGGCAAAATTCCACACACAAACCCCAGAAAGAAAGGCTGCTGCTCTGAAGAAGGAAGATACAGAAACATTCAGAAAAGAAAGGCATAAAAGATTAGAAAAGCAGGGCACAACAGGGAAGAGCCTCATAAATATGGGCAAATGTATTAATTCCTTACAGAATTCTATTTTTTACATACACATTTGCTGACTTTCTGACACAGAGTTTTCTCAGTGGGCATCTCCTGGTGCTGAAAACTCTTATCCTTGCTCTAAATCTCATGGGAGCCGAAGAGGGGAATTTATTTCAAGGCTGTATCTGAGACTGCTTCTTAAAACTAAGCAGCAGAGATGTGATAAGCAGGTTGGTTGTGACTGGAATGAGAACATTTTCTTCCTTTCAAGCCACCCAAGGAATTCAAGTGCATCTTTCTGTAGTGAACCTGGAAAACTGAAGCTTTAGCCACCCTGTGAGAAATACATGTAACACAAAGACATCCAAAAGGATGCAGCTAATCTCCAACAAGCCTCCCAGTCATTGTCTCCTCTCCCTCTCCACCTTTGCCCCTTCTGAACACCTGATGTAATTCTGCATTTTGCTGTAAAACCAGCACAGACAAAATACAACATGTTGTTTGTATATCTCCTGAGTTAATTATTACACTGCACAGCCCCATCGGTTCAACACCGTGTCAGGCAAAGTGGGACAAGGAACTCTTCCTGATTTCAAAAGTAACAGCTCATTTTCACCTCCAGCCCTCTGTGATTTCCCAATCTCAGGTCCAACCATTTCTTTTCCATAAGGAAAAATGCCTGTACCTTTGTATTTAGCTCCATCATCATAGTAAGTACCTGCCAGTTTCAGGAGGTCTCTCCTCAGTATTTTATTTTTTTGGACTAGAAGCATGGACAATAAATTAAAATGTTGAGCTTCAGCTTGTCCCAGGTGATTCTTAAAGATGCAGGAAGGCAGTAAAGTTCAAAATAGTATCTAACTCTAGTAAAACTTCGTTATGCTGGAATCAATCACAAGGAAAAGATGACCAGCAGACACACACCAGAACAACTCCCATGGCGGGGAATTGCAACTTGATGATCTTTAAGGTCCCTTCCCCTCCCAAATCTTCTAGCACCCCAGGAAAGGCAAACTTATTTTGAAATCCTTGTAATTTTATAATGAATTGTGACAAGATTCTCTCTTTCATTAAAAAAAAAAAAAGCGGTGGGAAACCCATGCCCGAAACTACCACTACAGCACAGCTGGAACATTCAAGATTTGCCTGTAGAGGTAGCCTGGAATTTAAAACTTTCAGTAATATTCATGGAAAACTACAAGAAGCAACATAGTAAAGTCAGTTTAAAGTGTGTATCTGCAGGAGAATCCACAGCATCATAACCTGGGGGTAACAGAGAACAGGGGTCTGAGCACCAGAACAACATCTGGTTTAATAACACCACTGTGGGCTTTAGATTATCTGACTGCCAAAAACCTTGGTGTTCACCTGTAACCAGTTACAGTCTATTGTTTATTGCTCAAGTCATGACTCCTCAGCAGCCTCAGCTCTTACACCCAGACATGCCATTTTCCCATTAAAATATAATTATACCAGTATTACAAAAATCAATTAATGCTCCATGCAGTACAATTATGCTCTGGTTTTAGGGTGATGGTTGTTTTCAGTTTAGAAGAGAAAACACCACCCCTCTCCCAAATAAATCAGGTTCAGGCCACTCAAAGGTGTAATTTTCATTAGGATAAATAAACCCCAAGTGTGGTATTTACCAAGGAGCGAATCCAGTTTCTTTTAAGACTGTCTTCTCTGTTCAATGCATAATAACAGGTGAGTAAAGCCTCAGGCTCACTGCTGTGATGGAGTCTCTGGAGTTACACACGTATTTTTAAACACCTTTTTTTCCCCCCACGTTCCTTCGGCAATGTGGCTGACTTCAACACTGTCTAGGCACCAACACCAATCACTGCTAAATTCTGCGTCTTAAAGCACAGGAATATTCACTTGCTATAGCAAAGAGAGAAGTAAAATCACAGTATCAGCTCACATCTGAACAAGAAAGTTGAAACACAACTGGTATTTCTTTAGATGAGGTGGGTCGGACACATCAGAAATTTGGCAATAAAATTAAAGCAGCAACTACCTCTTCCTGCAACAGAACTGCAGCATGTTGGTACCTACAGAAACCATCCAAAAAATCCATCTCATCCAGCATCACTGGGAAAAACCTTTTAGTTCTGCTTTTTAAAAAATAACATGTACAGGTTAAAAATAAAAAAAGACACTTTGCCAGGTATGTCCAGAAACTGTAAAAAATTTGAACTGCCTTAGAGAAATCTAGTTAAGCATTTTGCTTTTCAGTGGAATAAAAGCTCCTACAGGAAATAGATCTAAATTCACAAAAAAATTATAATTTCTGATTTCAAATATATATCACCCCCCACAGTACATACTGAGAAAAATCACGTGCATCTCAGTGTCACCCACATTTATGTGCGCACACACACACACACACACTCTCCCCCCAAGTGCTTCGAAACAACCACCACTCAACTGAACAAAAACATACTCCCAGCCACAGAATTTCTCTATTAAATCCATGTTTATTGCTTAAGTTTTATCACAGTGGAGATTAAATTATGCTTAATCATCCGGTCAGTGCTTTTGTACCTTCTTTAATGCCAAAAAAACCCCCTCCCCCACATTTGAACCAAGTCATTCATACACTCGAAGTCTTCTCACCATCCCACCATTCATCGCCTCTGTGTGCTCCTTTAGTTGCCACAAACTGCAAGATTGTAAAAAGGAATAGCTACTAGGCTTATTTATAATACCATTTTCAAGTATTCGGAAAGCAGTACAAGTAGCTGTACTGTGTATTAGAAACATATCTGCACTGTTATTTTATTGCTCTAGGACTGAGGCTCCTGATGGAATGACAAGCGAAATATTGCATCACTGTGTATGAAGATGAGCTCAGCATCCCATCATCATTTCCCAACTCCCACCGTGTTAGTGAGCAACACTGGGTAAAAACGGGCATTCCTCCCTTTCTCCTTCAAGGCAATGGGATCTCAAACTACAAATAAATAAAGCATACACTCACAACGTGTGTAGTGCAAAATTCCAAGTAAACAGAATGACACGGAAATAAAACTCATAGTTGCCAACTTTGGTCGAGCAGGGCGGCAGCGGTCCCGCGCCCAGAGCACATCCCACCCTCGGAGCACAGCCCAGTGCCGGCGTCCCATGTCAGCCACAGTGATTGGAGGAGATTGTTGCAGGGACAGGGAGGGGGGACACACGGTCACCCCCTCCCTGGAGCAGCGGCCAGGCTTCATCCCACGCCTCGGCCCCGGGCGGCACGGCCGGACACCCGCCCGCAGCGCGCAATTCCCATTGGCAACTATGCGGAACATGGATTGCGTGGCCCAGACTAATGGAAGGTAAGATTTTTGGTGGGTGGGGGTTTTTTTGTTTCCTTTTTTTTTTTTTTTTCTCCAGATACAACCATTGAAAGAGAACAGCTACAACATTGCAATTCCAAAAGAACTTCATGAGAATTTAACATTCAACTCTGGGGGGAGTGCGGGGTGTTTGCTGTGGGTTGGTTGGTTCCTCTTTAAACAGACCCCAAGGAGTGGTTCGATTTTGCACAGCTCTGGGCTGTTACAAAATCTCCTGCACGAAGCACAGGGATAGATTTCCTTATTATTTTCTTTTTCTTTTGTTGTTGTTTAGTTTGTTTTTCTTAATTGTGCAGATCTACTTCCCACACAGCCATATTTTGAACTGGAACAGAACTCCCTAATATTTTTGCGGCATAAATTACATTATGCAGAGAAAGGCAACAAATGAAATTTTGTCTAAATTAAAATTAGGACCTACTGTAGACTTGCTCAAGACCCTTTTCTCCAAAGTACTGGGAGTGAGCAGAAGAGTCATGCAGCTTTATCAGTAAAACATGTACATATTTTTGCCATTTTTCTTCAGTGCTCAGTAAGTTTGGGTTTTTTTAAGGTCTGTGTTCTCTGTCGGCAACTTGCTATTTCCTGCATAAAGACTGGGAAAAACTTTTTGTTTTAAACAGCATCTTCTTACACAACTTGTTGAACCTTCAACAAAAGAAACACAGAACTAGAACTAGAGTTCCCTCAGCTAAAAGGATGGACATATTAAAATAATAAAAAAATAAAAGAGAACACCTCTGCAAATAAAAAGAAACCTCTCCTCATTTGGGACACACACATTGAGCTTTTAAAAAACTCAAAATTCATAAATATGGTCATCATATAGAACTTGTAGAGAATTAAGGCTTCTAAAAACTTCAGTGCCAAAATAACCTCTCTGCATCAGTATTAAGAATAAAACATTTTCCATTTTAGGTTGTGCTTGCTTGCTCCTTTTTTTTTTTCCCTTTTTTTTTTTTTTTTTTAAAGACTTCTCTTAGTTCCGCAGAATTTTGTCACATAATATTACATACCGAAGGGGAGTGTTAGAACTGCTTATTGAGGTTTGGTTCTTTTTTTGGGGTTTTTTTTGGTTTTTTTTTCCTTTTTTTAAGTAGTGGTTAGACTAAGTTACAGCGATAAAATTCGATTACTGATCTGATTCGTTACTACTTTACACGGGGGGGGGCTGTTGGCTCATTTCACCTTCTTTTCATGCTTGATGTGGCCGTTCCTCCGGTACTTGCCGTTGGGGATCCCGTTCTGGTAGTGTCCGTTCACGGCGCTGTGTTTGTCGTTCGACCACAGGTGTTTGCTCTGCTTGCAGACAAACTTGGCCAGCCTGGCCAACACATAGTAAAGTAAGGCAGCACCCACTAGAAGGACAAAGGCAATATCCAGTAAGAAATACTGAAACAGGGAGATGCTGTAAACAGCGGCACGTAGATGTTGGGCTCCGTTGTGGCGGAGGATGTAGTTAATCCAGTACACAGTCCGGTTCACAGGGTGGCCAGGCTGGTCCTTGTGGATCTCAGACAGCCGCTGCGCCCGCTGCCGGTAGCTGGGGGAGAACAAACAAGGAAGGGGGAAGAAAGGAAGGGGAGGAGAAAAAAAAAAGTCACCACGTTATGCTATTGTGCAACTGAATGGCGGGAGAAATGCGGGAGGGCGAGAAACTCAGCTCTGGTTTCGCAACAGACCATTTCAGCTCCCTGCCGGCCGGAGTTTCACCTAAAACTTTTCATTTTCACCCCAGCCACTCATTGTGTCAAATTCCTCCTCTCGTCCCTGCAGGGTCAGCAGGTTGTGCACACAGACTTGCCTTTTCACTAAGGGTAATTGCACAAGGGCAAGGTGATGTAACTGATGTTATCGAGGTCTCTCTGCACATCTCCCCTCACCACCCCTCTGCTGCTCAACCCCTATAGGTTTCTCCTTCCCCAGGGCAAGCACCACCTGAAGACTCTGCTCCCAAGGAAGAAGAAGCATCAGCAGCACCAAAGTCAGGGTTAACCAATACAATATACTGCCAGCTAATGCCTCACTACTTTTCAGCTGGAGGTGGTCTCAACATCAAAGGTGTTTAAAACAGAACACTCAGAACCAACTAGTGAAGTGATTCTCCTTACACAAAAATTGTTGAAAAAACTTATTTGCTGGAATTAGAAAGAATTGTGAAACTCAGCTCACAGGCTTGCACTTACTCCCCTGAGTAACAAAAAAAAAAAAAAAATCAGACTGGAGTCCTCATCCATAAAAACTTGCTAAAATATTGTCATTGCAAAATGATAAACTGACAAATTTGTGCGAATGCAAAATGACAATCCTGAACTCAAGACAGGTATTACTAACTAGAACAGGAAAAAATTTGAAATTTTGTTGGGGTTTTTTTGTAAATCAGACCATGGGACTTCAGAGTCACTCTTGGTGAATACTCTCTCTTTAAACTACAACCCAAGTCGTGTACGTGTATCTTGCTCCAGGTCTCTGAGGCAGCACAATAGCCAGACTGGTAATAAGGAATAATCCAGACAGACACAGAGAGACCTCAGTCTGCAACATGGAATAAGTCAGGACAGGTTTGTTTCCATAACCTCTCTGTTCTCCATATGGCAACTGCCCCAAAGAGCAAGTGAGACAGTTGAGTTTCGGTAGAGAGCAACGAGTCCAGCACCTACACAGAAACCTCAGCCCTGGGCAACCCTGGGAAATGGGACAAATAGCCACAGACTTGCCCCAGCTGTACATCCAAATAAAACCCAACATGCAGTTTTTTCCCCCCACTGCACAAAGGTTTAGTCTAGTCTTACTTAACCCACAGAAAATTCCTCATGCCATACCTGGGATCATTAATAACTTTTACTAGGGCTTCGTACAGTGCATTCTCAGTCATAGTCTTCCAGTTGAGCAGTATTCCCATGCCTTTGGCCTGCACACGGGTCATGGTATCGTAATGGTCTCCAAAAAGGGGGATCCCCACCACTGGGACCCCGTGGTACATGGTCTCAAAAATGCTGTTCAAACCTCCATGACTAAGGAAAGCTTTGATGTTGGAGTGACCTGAAAATAGAAGAGGCATTGAAGGTTAAGAGATACATTTTTATCTCCTTATTCAATCACTCTAAAGTTACTGAAGCACCTGGGTACAACATATCTGTGTCAGTGTTTCTCTGGCTGAAACTCAGGCAGGGCAAAATTAATACAACTTGTCCTGAAGTTCTCCGTAAGTCCACTCTGCTGGCATTCCTCATGCATTAAATCACTTCCTTATACACTACAAGAGGGAACAGGCAAAGCAAAGAAAGTTCTCCTGTATATGAGTCATCTAAAATGATTAATGGAGTCATTAATACGCACTTCTCACTCACGAGTAGCTGCAGGTGGTGACCACAGCAGGTTTAGCAGCACAAGCGAGTGAGGGAGGGCACTCTGAGGATGAAATACAAAGTATTTAAATGCAGGACAACTGATGTTATGCTCTCTCTAAGGCCTCCCATGTCTTACTTCAGGTCAGCAAACAATGACAATCTCAATAACAGCCCCATGGAATGGAAAAATCACACTGCCTCGGAGCACTTCTGCAACCAAAACAATCCACCTGCTTTAGAAGTCATTTGCCTAATCACCATGTTACAATAAATACTCCAGCTGACACACAACACACACACTGATGTTTAATGCATTCATCAGCACCCACTGGAAGTGTTTTGGGAACACACAAACACCCAGGTATCCCAGAGACAGTCGGAAATATTCTGTGTCCTCTCATATCTGCAAGGGACTATTGACATCCTAATTCTAGATCCTTGCTCTCTGGCTTGCATGACAGAAGCGATCTTGCCTCTACAATAACTGCTCATTCAGCAGAATATTTTTAGCAGAGCAAACTGAAGTGAGAATAAGCAGTGTCTGATCAAAACAGATACTCACCCAGGAGGTCGTTTTGCGGTAACCACTCAATCAGCTTCGTGTTGTTGCCTAAATTCCTTGGTTTGTTCCCTGAAAACCTAGACCAGTGAAAATCAAATGGAAGCTGGAGTTATTAAAACGTCCAAAATGACTACTATAGCATAGAGCTGTTCTGTGGCAACTCCATCGACCCACTCAAATATTCTGTTTACTGGAGAGCATTAGAACAGTTACTTAAACAATCACCTACACATTCCCAGTTAAGCAAGACTTACTTAGGACTGGCTTATACATTCTGTATGTACTAGTAGAAGATTATTTACACTAAGTCACAGAAAAGCACTGAATTGTTACTGGTTTGGGATCCATAATCCAAAATGTATGAAGACCTACAAAGACTTCCTTGATTTATCATGGTGACATAAGACTGCCAAGCTCTACTACCACCTCTCTTTCCCAGAAATAATCCTGTCTAAATCCACCTGTGTTCAACACAGACATGGGTCAGTGATCTAAAGAACAGATATGAATCAAACACCCCCAAAAAACTCAAAGCCATGTTTGACTGATAATATTTAGGTATTTAATTATGGATCTCAAATCCCAACTGGGGTGGACTGACTGCTTCTCTCTCCCAAAGAACATGTCTTGCACCTTGTCCCAGGGACATCTTCCCATTTTATAAATTATGATGGAAAGAAACAGCAGGTGGGTTCCCTTATCCAAAAAGCCATTCAGCAAATCATAGCTTGCAGGTAACCAAAAAAACAAACAAACAAAACAAACAAACAAACAAAAAAAAAACCCCAACCAAACAAACAAAAAAACCCCAACATAATGGAAAAGCACTAAAGGAAACACTAGCAAAAAAACCCATTTAATAAAAGGCTTCAACTGATGTTGGTTTTGCATTAAAAAAGCTATCCTCAAGAAAAAAAAAATCTGTTAAAATTGACCGACTTCCTACAAAAAAGGGATACTTGTACAGAGAAATATTCCAGGGAAAACACAATTAAAGGACAGAAAAGCAGCAAGATCAACTGGGACCAATAATTAATTGGAAGCCAAGCAAAGAAAACGTAGTGGCTCTACCCCAAACCAAAACTTTTAGTACAACTACCACAGGTTCTGTGCCACAGGCTGAAGAATTCCCATTTTCCTGTTCATTAGTGGGGTTTGCTATTTCAGTTACACATAGCAGTGAGGACATCCCTTAAGAGATGGCAGGGAACAGGCTGCTAAATAGCCTGTTAATACAACTCCAACAGCAGGGCAGCAAGGCAGGAGTTTTAAGACACTGATTATTTAGTAATAAATGGTTCACATGAACTCCTCCAAATTAATCATTGATGCTCCACATGAAGCAGAGCTGACTGCACAGTTTTGGGGTTTTTCCAGCGAGCTGAGAGCACCAGTCAAGATGTTTTCAGAGTTGAGAAAGCTATTACTGATTTTTACTCCTGAAGATTTCTCTCCCTCCAATTCCTCACAGAAAAACAAAACAAAACAAAACAAAACAAAAAAAAAAAAAAAAAAACAAAACCACAAAATCAAAAAAGAAAACAAGTGAGAAAATCAATAATGAAAACCTGTGATCACAGATCAAAGTGGAAAAGGAGCCTAAAAAAGTGAGGGTAAAGGGGAAAAAAAAAAAGAAAACATATCATTTAATAATCTGGATTCACTCACTCAAAAGCCCCAGGGTGGGTTTTTTATCAAAAATGATGACAGTATGGCACAGATGTTATAACCTCGGATTCTTTTCACTGTCCCCAATCCTTCCAGGATATCAACTCAGCACAGCAATGTAATATATCTGCTTGCTGTATTCTGCCACAAAAAAAAAAAAAAAAAAAAAAAAAAAAAAAAAAAAAAAAAAATCGCTGCTCCCCCTTACTGCCAGGGAATCTTTCCCACGAGGACTGTCCTTCAGCAGTCAGGTCCTCTGTGCCACGCAGGACGTGCCAGTTCCAGCCTCTGCAACTCCGGGTTCCGATGGCACAGCGGGAAATAAGCCTGGTGCAAAGCACCCCAAGCACCTCCCCCACGGCACTCACCTCCAAATAACCCTCTGGGGCAGCCTGGCCAGGGCATGTGCCAACTTGTTAGCGATGTCCTCCGACAGGTACTTCACTCCAGCCCCAAAGGAGACGAGCACAAAGCCGTTCTCATTAGCACCATTCACCCACGCCTGGAGATCCTGAGGAAGGGAAAACCGACACTGAGCACCACACAGGCAAAGCACACAAACAGGGAGTAAACAGGGCTCAGGAAGAACGGCTGTGGGCTCCTTGGTTGCTGCACAAGCCAAGTTTCGGGAGTTGCAAACATTCCAGAAGTCACCGGGAACAATGACTGGATGACTCAGAATCTGTGGCACAGGTCACAAACAGCAAAACCCTTCCATGTTCGTTTTAACTTCCATATTAACCACTAGTGATTTAAGACAATCTTTCCCTTCTTCACTGATCAGTTGACACACACACACACTCAATAAGTTAACACATCACATTTTAACTCAGCAAAACAGGAAGTAGTAAACATGTCGTAGTAAACACATCCATGTCGTAGTATCAGCCTGGAAGCACGGCACAGGGAATGTGTGAATGAAGCTGGAAAGTGAGGGTACTTCAAAAGCCTTGTTTTGCTTTCTTTTGTACAAAAATAATAAATACAATTTGAAAGAAGCCAGAGCTCCAAAAAACACTTTCAGGAAGGGGAAACAAAAAAAACCACCCGACAGACATGCAGATCTATCACTGGGATGAAGAATATTTTGCCTTTCTCGGGACATGGTTCAATTCTGGTCTCACCAAGCATAAGCACAAGCCTGCTCAACACCAGTCCAGCAATAGGAAGTGAGCAAAGAGAAAATCAAGAGCCCTGCTCACAATGTGCCTCTTGTCCTGGGAATAAATAGCAGGGCAGACAGGAACAGAGTAATGCCGTGCTATCAGATCCCAGCATAAAACCTGCCCCTCAAAAAAACATACAAAATCCAGCACATTACACTGCTCCCTGCTGTACAACAAAAAACATCCCCATCTTCTCTAAAATCCACACTTCACCCTTTTCCAGTGTACTCTCTCTTCCTATTTTTTATTCATGTGAAGGGAGAGGAAGGAGGGGAAGCGGCTGTGACCTGCCTCAAAGCTGAATCATTTATTAGGGGCTGAACTCCTGACACAAAAAGTTTCCAAGTGGTTTTGTGATTTATTTAAAGCTCGTCCTTGAATCTTAGTTAAGGACCTAAGGCATGCTGCAAATGTCATTGAATTACAGCAGCTGGAGTGGTTCAATTAGTTACATCTTAAGCCATTTCTTATCAGTTTAAAGCTCAAGAAAAAATAACTTTTTGTGGGCTCTGGGACAAACTATTCTGGAAAGCCCAACAATCTCAACGTGGTAAGGTTGGCCTTTGGATGGAGCAAATAATCCCAGAGGATCCTGGCATCAGGAGGTCCTACCTGTGACTCCTTCTGCTTGGTCAGACAAGTGGTTTTCTGCTGCTGGAGATGAGCATGTTCTAGCTGAGAAACTGCTCCCAAGGCTACTACTCCCTCTGTGCTTAATTAGAAATTCTGTGAGACTTGACAACTCTGATATTATTCACAAAGTAAAAATTATACTTCATTATGCAAACATAGAGGAGGTATAAAACATTTCCTTGTAACAGAATTTCTAAAATAGCATTCAAAAATCCCCATGTACAGTAACAAATAGCTAATAAGTACTTTGAATTTTATGTATGGGGAAAAGAAAGCAATTTCACTGTGTACCTTAGAACGAGAGTTACCTGCAAACAGGCTTTTGCATTTGACTACTGTGTAACAGCAAAGCAACCTGCTTTGTGTTATTAGGGCTGGTTTCAGAGCCAAACCTCTGTAATCCTTCCCTTTGAAGGTAATCCCACTGCTTCAGTGGAACATCCCATGTGCAAAGGTGAACTTAAAATCTTCACAGGCAAGATCCTGCCATCAGGCTCCAAAGATGGGATTTGTTTGTTGCATTAAACGGCATTACATTAATTGTTTATCTGCCTCCTGATCTGCAGCCCCTTTCCAATCTGCTTCCCCGGAGGGGTGCTGGACATCACTACTGTGCACGGGCTGCTCAAAATCAACTACAGACTTGTCAAGATGAGGGCTCTCCTTGCATACTTCTATGTAATTCCTGGCACAACACAGCCTGGATTAAATGGGATCACTGAGCATCACTTGGAACGCAGGAGTTGGGTAAAAATCAGGAAATGGGAAACGAGGAACTTACACTGACCGCCTCCTTGGAGAGCTCCCCCAGTCTGTGACCTGGCTGAGTCCATTGTTCTCAGGTTCCTTTCACTTCTGATCATTATTTCTCCTGACAGCTTTTTAGCACAGACTTTCTAAACTGAAGATCAAGTGACACCAAATCCAAGTGAGGGGCGTTCACAGGCCTTTGGTTTCAAGACAGATCTGAACGTCCTGGTACAAATTAGCTGGGCCACGGCACAAAGGCTCAGTATTTCCTTGTACCTTCCTTGTTCTTTGTGTGACATACAAGGTGCAGCAGTGATACAGCAGATAAGAAGCCGGCTGTGCTCTTGGCACATCAAACAGGCTGAATGCTTCGACAGCACTAATACTAGAGCTGTGTATTTCATTTTATTTTGCAAAGTTAGGAACATAAACGCAACAAATATCAGCTTGGAGCGATGCTCCCAGAACCTTAACACTGGAAGAGCGCAAGCTGATGCCACAGGACAACCTTGTTTGCTTAAAGTTTCAGCTGCCTTCAGTCACCTTGCCACTCGTTAGGACCTTATTAACCCAAACACCCCAAGCACCAGCCTGGATGAATCCGCCACCCGATAGAAACCCTCACAGACACCCAACTCACCCCCTGTGAGCTCACCCCTTTCTTCTCCTTAAATCCACTTACACTTTTGACCTCCAGCTCATTCTGCCTTCCCGATCTAATTACGCTCTGTATGAAAAGGCCCTGAGTCAGGCTGATGAGTCATTAGAGCTGCCCTCATTAAAACCAGCCTGCCCTGTCCGGGCAGCACTTCACAGCTCCTGGCGTGCAGCAAAGCGACCTCCTTTTGCCCACTTGAAATGATTTTCAGGTTTACTGTAAACTCAGGGTGATTTCTTTTTTTTTTTTTTTTTTAACACAGGGAAAGAAAATCACAACTTCTGAGGTCTAAACTACAGGAGAAATCTGGGGAGGGAGGTTATTACAAGACAAGTTGCATTGAACCTTCCTCACACTCTGCTTCAAACTTTAACCAAACAGAATAGAGAAGGAAACACCTTTAACTTTTGCAGTTAATTCAAGACATGCCCTCCTTTAAAAGGTTCTCTTTCAGTGACTAGAACAGAACACAACACTTTTTTTTTTTCCTCCAAATATAAGTATTTGCAGATTTTCTTTTGAAAGAAGAGCCCCTGTCTCAGTTTAAGTCCCAGCACAGCCAGCAAAGAGCTCCGCTGAGGCTGTACTGCCAACTTGACAAACTTACCAGTGACCTGGAAACAGGCATCTGGCTTTCCCCTTCCAAGCCAGGAATCAAACCATAAGGAATTATAACCCCCAAAACCTCAGTGAACTTGAAAGCAAAACTTTCAGCAGAAATTCTGATAAAAACTTAGATCCGCCACTCACAGAACTTGTGTACCTCATGTACATTAGAAGTATAATTATTCTCTATAATTTCATACTGAAAACAAACTGACACTAATCAAGCATTAAGCTGGATACTTGGATTTTCCAGAAATTTTAAGACACAAAAATAACTAGTAAGTCTGGGATTAGAGAGGTACTTGCCAAGTGACCTGAATGAGGGAGGCTGTTTTGTCCAGACTGTGAGGGTCAGTGGAGAGGCTCATCCAGGGCATAACTGAGCACCTACAGTTGGACACACACCTCCCCTCACTGGGAAATTCCCACTTCAGAGGAGGTGGGCCCACAGGAAAGACAGCAAACCTGGCAAGCCTGTTAGAGCACATTCACATTCTGTACTGAATTGAGATCTACATTTTCTGAATTTTGGGTTTCATCCAGTTACAGCTCTGTCTACATCGACAATAAAATATCCCCCGATACATACATATATTAATTACCATTTTCACTTGAAGCAATGCATACTAAGGTATGAAAACCTTAGAGGAGTCCCAATTGCAACACTGTGCCCAACCCCGCCTGTTTCCGTGTAACTCCTGTGCAAATGCATGTTCTTGGGGGGGAAATAGTGGGAGAGCCTGTGACTCCACAGGGAGAAGCAGCACTTATTGATCACTGCTGTACTATAGGCACGAGGGGAGGGGGAGGAATAAAGAAATAAAATCAATCTTTTGAGCATGCAAGGACAGCAATGCCATTGTGGCAGTCCCACTGTGTGGGCTTTGTTCTGCCTGGTTCTCTAATTAGCCATTCTTTGCAGGATTGGATGCTGGAGGCACAGCTGTGGCTGGAGAGTGAGGGCCCAGCTGGCAGTAACCAGTGGTGCCTAATACTGAGCTTTGTTTCACATAAACAAAGTACACAAGTACAAACATAACCGGGTTTAATATCCGAGGCTTTGCCCTGTTCAGCTGCTCAATTCAAATGTGGAATAGCACAAATGCCTGTTCTTCAAATATGGTTGCAAACCACCCTTTCCCCCAAGGGAGAGCACAGGCATCCCATGCAACTTCTCCTATTAAATGCTGCTTAGAGAGCAGACAAAATGAGAACTATTTCAAAATAAGAAGACACATTAAGCCATGTTTAGAAAGGGGATACTGATAAATAAACAGAAAGGTACACAGGCCATTTTTATATTGGTGTCTGAACTTCCCTGGCATCTTCTGAACAGTACTTCTTACGTGACATATTTCTTCATGAATACATTTTTATTTCAAATTTTATTAGAAGAACTCAGCAGCACAGGTGGTTAAAGGTCATACAGATGTCATTATACAACCTTTACTATCACAAAACAAACAAGTTCACATCATATAATCTAGAAGTCACAAAACAACCAATCAGTCCACAGCAAAAACAGGGAAACACTACTGCTTGAGGCAAAGTAGGCTTTGTATTTACTTGCCATGAATTTGTAACTCAGTTTACATCCAAAACCAGGAGTTATCCTCTGCCCCATGCAGTCAGGAATTCACGGTGGTGTTCCATGTCCTTTGCTCCTCAGAGTAGGTATCTCACACCTCCCTGACTCCACATATCCAGCTGCTTCCAGTGGCTCCCTGTCACACTCCAGAGGTTATTTTCCACTAAGGAAATTCCTGCCTTTCCAAAACTACAGCCACCAGGCAAAAGTGCTCATCCCATTTTATCAGGGCTTGTTCCTTTTCACATCAGTCTCAGTTCAATTAGGAGCAGACACACTGCTCCCAGTGAGGACCAGATCCTCCCCACCTCCCATTTCCCTCTGGATTAACATCAAGTTCATACTTGTCTTCCCGGGGTTTTAGTAGTGACTGATTTTATTAATAACTACCATATAAAAACTCCATGCAGTAAACATTCACAATATTTTCTCATATTTGGGAATTCATACCAGCACAGAGTACAGTAATTGCAGAAACAATACCCTGTACCCACTAAAAAAGCATCCTCAGATTATGGCACTAGACTAAATTCCTCTTTTCTTGCTGGCTAAAGCCACTATCAGTTGGGAAGCAAACTAAGATCCAAGCTGTCTTCTGTCAGGACCCCAAGCATTATCAAGTGCACTGTCACCACATATTAATTTAAAGCCGTTGATCAAGTGCTTCCTCAATAATATTAGACAAAAATTCGGCCCTGCTCAGATATACACTTTCCTTTCATGTATTTCACTATTTGAGATATATACCTAACTACTTGAGATATATATATATAGACACTGTATATTTGGCTTATCAAAATACAGTAGAGAATGAAAAAAGTCTTTAAGCTTTCCAAGGCCTAAAATACAGTATTTTTTTATCCCTGACCTTTGTCTTTTCCCATTGAACATCCAACACCAGAGTGTTCCAGTCCAATTAACTTTGAAGAGCAATGAGATTCACTCACAAAAAAAACAGTCAGGAAATACAGTCTCCCCCTCTGGAGTTCCAGGAATATCCAGTGAAGCCTCCAGAACACAGTCTACCCAAAACTAGAGGTCAACCAGGAAACTGCAGTGCAAGTACTTCCCTGCTGCAACACTCCCTGTCAAAAATCCATTACTCACCAGACCTCTGGCAAGCTCCCTGGGAAAGCAACCTTGCCTCTCAATGCAATGGGAGGAGTGGAAAATGAGGAGCTTGTCCTTCAGAAGAGGTTAATAAAACCACTGCATAGAGCAGAGGGATCCTCAAATCCAGGATCCAAATTAAAAACCTTGTTGCTGTTACCCCAGAGGCAACATTCTGTTAAAAAGTACCCCAAAAAGCCACTTTCCTGAACATGAACTCGCAAGCATGCACAGGAAGGTTGATGATTATCAAATGTCAATGCAAACCAAGGTTCTACCACCCCTTCTACACTTTCAGTAGCTCCATATATAGCAAAAAACTCTACAACTGTTATGAAACAAACAAACAACCTAGCTGTAAGAGACTATTTTTACTTAGTCTATAGAACATCAAGCCAAATTCAATTGCAGCAAATACAATAAGGAGAAAATTAAAGAGAAGCTCGATTTTAAATCCAGACCTCTGCATTACAGATCCTGACATATACCCCCTTCCATAAATCCGTATTATAACCCAATTTAGGTGGGAAATTTTGTGTTCTAGGACACCTGTGCTCTGGGGATGGCAGGAGATACAACTCCAACCTGCAGCTTTGATTTAATAGTGGCAATTTCTTCATATCCTCTTCAGATAAAACAGCTTTTCTTTCTTCCTGGGGCTTTACCTCCTCCCTTCTCTCTTTTTTTTAAAGACTTACAAATACATATAAAGTTTACATGCACAATATCCATATATTTTTATATGATAGTTACATAAACAGGCCACTCACCATCCATTCTTTACCAAGCCTAAGATCAGCTGCCTTCTGATCCTGAGTAAGACTCACATCCTTCACCAAGACCTCCCTGTTCTCCCCTGTAGCTCCTCCACTTGCAATTCCCCAGGTGGGCTGCGAACAGCCTGGGAAGGCTCAGGGAGATGCCTCTCCTGAGGACATCAAAAAAGCTGTCTTGAGTAAGCATTACTTTTAGTCAATAATATTAGTAATCAGGCTTGCTACTCTCAAATATCAGCTTTGACCACATTCCAATTCCCCACATTATAGGAACTTGGGACCCAAACACAATATGCTCCAAGTATTATAGAACAAAAAAGAATGCCTTTGGAAATAAATTCCTAACTGTTTTTCTGTATGTTATAGATGGGAAAACCAAAGCTTGTTATTTGTCCTGCATGAAGGTCATTGCTCAAAACCTGGGAGTGACACTCATTTAAACCACTGCATGTTGAAGTCAGTAAGTGTTGTTGATTTCTGTGCTCCAATATGAGCGTGATGAACCTGACAAATTAGAATATTTAAACTCACAAAAGCTGCTGAAAGCAGCAGCTCATTAACCCGCGTGCTGTTCAGCAGCCCAGTCCTACTGGGGCATCTGAGACCAGAGGTTACACATTTATGCCTGTGGGTACCTGCAAAGCTCAGGCAACACTTACCCGTGGGGCAAAACATCAAATGCTGGGGTGGAGGGAAAAGCTTCACCTAAAATATATTTCGGAGCCAAAATACACAATCACACAGTTCAGCATGGAATTTACACAGTGCTGCATCATCTCTATCACCCTTAGAAGAATTTTAGCCTTCCCAGCTGACAAGCGCACACACTTTAGAACAGCTCTAGAACTGCTTCACGTCACCAGAAATTTACTGTCCAAACAGCTC
>JAWWES010000133.1:2594675-2624454 GCA_035583135.1 Lophotriccus pileatus | reverse complement strand
CAGCTGACAAGCGCACACACTTTAGAACAGCTCTAGAACTGCTTCACGTCACCAGAAATTTACTGTCCAAACAGCTCTGTAAGAACTATTCCCTGGACTTGAAAAAAAACAAAACAAAAAAAAACAAAACAAAAAAAAAACAAACCCTAAAATGATGGCATTCTGCCACGTGCAAAAAAATCTACTGCTACAGCCTGCAAGAGCTTAGAGACCATGCCCTTGAATTGGAATGAAGGAGAAAACTAGGATTTAAGGAACAGAACGTCTCCTTAGTCTTCTACCTCACTTTAAAGATAAATATCAATATTAGCTACACACAACTGTCAGCAAGGCTCAGGGGAAAACAAACAGACAAAAACAAACCAATCCTTTTCAGTGAGGATATTTCAAAGCCACCAATTTGCTCCATGCTTAGATGTTCACAATAACGAGCTCAGATAAGAGATGTACAGGGAGGAGTGAGGAACTTACTGCAATTACTATCTGTTGACAGCTGTTGCTGAAAGGCCAACTTCTTACTCTGAAACGTGCACACCCTCCTCCAGCATAAGTCTGGTTTACTCATGGAGTGAGTATTTCCCAAGGCGGCTTAGCACCCCTCCTGTTCCTGTCCTGAGTCAAGGACTCTTATCGGGCTCGTTAATGCCTAATACACACCAACCCAGTCACAGGGTAAGTGGCAGCGCACAGGTTTCCTCATTGTTTCTTCAAATGGGTGTTCCTTTACAAAGCTTCATTCACATCCCTCTGGATAAGCGCAGCGAGGGAGAGGCAGAGGAGCCTTTTATTTTCCTAATGGGCACTGACAGAATACTGCCAGGGAACACCATGCACTTGATAGTTCAAGTCAGTGATTACCTTAAGGACTTGGTCGTCAGTGTATCTCTAGCTTTTGATCTTTTAAGGATAATTCTGATCACACTGTCCTCTGTGTAATTCAACACGCTGATTTTTGATCCCGGACTGTGTTCCACGTGCATGTAACATTTGATTCCCTTAGGAATAACGGGTACAGCCACAATCACCTTCTCCTTGCCTTTTACAGAGAAGCACACCTCATTCAAGAAGCATCTTTAAACCCAGATTAACCAATTAAAACGTCACGCTGGCTCCCACAGAGGACGACTAACACTGCCTGCTCTAAGCTGCGCAAAGGGGACAATCAACCCTCCCACCGCGGCGGAGCGGGGAGACACAAGTTGTGCTCAGCTCCATCCTCCCGCAGCCGGAATGGGAGCGGGGAATGTGCCATCCCCAGGCATTCCGGGCGCTGCCCGACACCCTGCCCGTCTGCCCCGGTGAGACCGGCCCTGCCGTGCCGGAGGAAGCCGCAGGGCGCCGCAGGGAGCCGGGCAGCGCGGTGACCTCCAAAAGCACCCGCTGGCTCCCGCTCCTTGGCACAGCCATCACTGTGCGACCGCCCCAGGGACACTGCGCCAAGCGCAGAGCGGGACGCTCACTGCCCAGGAGCGAGCCAGGAGGAGGATCGGAGCCTGGGGAAGGCTCTAACAGGTAGCACACGGCCCCTGCAGGGACTGCAGCTGCCCCGGCGAGCGCTGTTGCCAGCACGGCAGAGCCCCTGCGCACACACCCTGCATGCTCCAGCTGCCGGGATTTGGCCGCATCTCCTGCGGTCCCCGATCCAAGCCTCCCCCCACAAAGCACAGGGACCCGCAGGCGGCAAGTGCGGCTAAAAGGGAAAGGATTTATACATGCCATCCACCGCCCGGAACCAAAATATGGATGCAGATGGGATAGAGCAAAGCAGGAGCAGTGTCTCGTTCCCCTTCACACACGCAGGGTTAGACGACAGGGATATTCAGCATCCACTGCTGCGTGCTACCTTTAAAGCAGTGCTTTTCTAACTTGCAAGAAGTTAGAACAGGTTCAGGTTCTGAGCATCCACAAACCAGAGCTACCACATCCCCCAGAATGGAAGAGCGGCCACCCCATAACACTTCAAAAACCCCTGACCTTCAACTCCTCTTTGACTGCTGAATAACTCCTCTCTGCCTCTTATTTTTAAGACACTACTTATGAGCAGAAACCTAGAGCTTTTCAGTCAAGTGCAGGTATTCTGGTTCGGGTAAACAAACTACTTGGTTATTTCGGGTGAGGGGTAAAAAGGGACAAAAAACTGTCGGCAAGGCAGGAGTGCCACTAGTGAGGTGCCCAGGTGTCCTGTGCTGACCAGGTATTTTGGCCTTGGAAAAACAGCATTGTTTTTTTCCTAATACTTCTCTAGGAGACAAAGTGCACTAGGCTACTCACAAGCAGTTTTGGAGTCTGCAAGAGACCCAATAACTTGAAATAATAGCTTAAATTTGCCTGCTAAAGCTGTTGTCTGTAGTCACATACCCTTCTTTTCTGATCACCTCTGGGCAGGAGTGTAATTTATGAAAGCTCCTGAAGCATCACCAGTCCCAGCCCAGCACACAAGCGTGAACCAGCTCTGCTTCTAGCTCACCTTAATGCACCAAACTCAAAGCTGCAGAAAATAAATCAGCCAAGGCTCCTGCCTCAGAGCTGCAGCAGGAGCAGGGAACAGCCGCAGCACTCGCTATCCACTTTTAAATCTGCCAGAGCAGAGCCACCGTTCCGAATTTTATATCGCTGCACAGCAAGCACCGAGTGATTGCCCAGTAATTAACCTACAACACATTCCACAGGGGATTATCTGTGACACCTTAGGCACAGACAAATTCCGGGATAAAAGAGGAATATGCTCACTTGGTTATTTCCCTCCTGCACCTTCAAACAAATCTCCTGCTTACAACTCCAAAAGAATGAATTGCCCGATAAAACTGAAGACAAGGTAAATAATGACAAATAATTACAGGTGGGTTTTTTTTCCCCTGGCTGCAATGAATATTTGCCAGCAGGTACTCTACGTACAGGTCTATTTACAAGTCCCTATCACTTTGGTTACATTAAACAGAAAGAGAAACCAGACAATGTTAACCTAGTGCCCAAATTGATCGTGCAAAGATATTTGCTTTCTCTGCGAGAAGAAAAAAATATCAGTTTGGAAAAAGAAGAAAAGCTCAATCCAGCCCATCAAGTTTTCCTAGAGGGAATAGGGCTGAACTTGTAGACAGCACAGGAGTACCTTTAGCCTGCTTTCTCGGGATACCTGTGCATCCTGACCCTTTCCAAACACAGGAGTGTACACACAGAAGAACCTGTTAGAAGCAACGCTGTTACGGCCATCTCTGATAATACCCTGGAGCACAGACAAGAGCAGTTTTCAGGCAAAAAGCAAAGGCAGAACAAGGCATTTTAACAAGAAAACTGTCGAGCACTGCAGGTCTACCTCCCTATTTATCACCCAGCCATAAGCACCCAGTAACATGCACCTCCAACTCAACATCTACCTTTATATGGACGCATGAAGTGTAAGTGACATGGTGTTCTACGAGATTTTGTTCTGCCTGCCACTCCACCACCGTGCTGCTGAACGGAGGCATTTTTAGCTATCAGGTATCAAAGATCACCTACTATACTGAAGTAATCAAACTTAATAATTAATCCGTGCAGCCAGGATTTCTGGAGCCAGTGCAATCACCGTCACTGTTGCAGTACCTGATGGCCAGCACGTGCACAGTAGAAATTCACATCCGAGTGTAGCAGTGGTGTCATTTAGGTCACCTCACACCTCCATATCTTGGCCTATACAGGTTTTTTTTCCCCACACCTACATACATGCAGTTTTAAAGACATTTTTACTTATCAAACCCAAGGGAGGCAAAAAACTACCACAGAAAACAGTAATACCATGAAGTTAGATAGTATAACTTATCAGCAGGCTTCTTTGGGCATAAGCAGTACTCATCCATCCTCCTTCCTTCCCATTATAACCCATGTTTGGGTAGAAGCTACCGATGTGATTTCCAAGACCGTTTTTCACCTCTAATGCACCATTAAGCATTGTACTCAAAAGCAAAATACTTCCTGCATCCACAAAAGACTCATTTTGTGGAGTCTTTCTCTCCCAGTTCCTCTCACCACCCCAAGCAACTTCCAGTGACTCCAAGAGTATATTCCACCAAGCAACAGCAGAACACCAGATCCATTTGAAAATCACTGCTTAAAAACCATCACTCATGACATGAGTGATGCAGAAAACACAGAAACAACCATAAAAACTCAGCAAACCTTACTTCTGGCAGAGGGCTGGCCGGTTTGGTGAGGATTCCTCCCACATAGACGACATTGGGAAGCGTAGGTCTTGGAAACTCCAGTGCTACATCAGTACAAAGCATCCACAGGCTGGATCCATGAACCAAGTCGTACATGGACCGCTCCGGAAGAACCTTGTGTTTCTGCATTATCCGTTCATATTTTGGCAGAACCAAAAAACTGACTCCAAACCTTGAAATAAGATAAACAACAGTATTTTTAATCCTTTCAAAGAGGTTCATGTGATCCGTGAGCAGCGAGTTAAATTCGGGAACGTAAGACAGGGGAGCTGGAGCACCCACTTCTGCTGGATACCAGAGGCCAGTGGAAAACACGGCATATTTAACCCCTAAAAGATGGGCTATAACAAATCCGCACATCTCGTTGGGATCGACCAGGAGCAGGTCAAATTTTTCCTGTTTCAGGGCACGCATGAGGTTTTGGTTGCCAACGATCATGTCACAGTTCTTGGAGTAGTGGTCCAAGATGTCGAACAGTTCGAGGGCTGTCAGTCTCCCCGAGAAGATACTCCTCATCTTGGACTGCAGGAAATCATCCGAGGTGCTGCTGTTAAAGATCCCTGGATAGCGCTGAAGTCTATAGTGATTAGATGGAGGAATCTCTCTGCCCTCAGAGAGGAGAAACACTGTCTGGTGACCTTGGTCATGCAAGGCTGAGGCCAGAGTCTTGAAAATATAAAGATGGCTTTCAAACATAATTGGCGGCACAACGACAATTTTGGCAGCCCTCGCTATCCCGACGGCACTCCACAGGAGAATGAAAGCTGGAGCGTACGGCTTCATAGCTGGAATGGGAAAGAAAAGCATTACAGCAACACACAACAGATTTGTCATCTACTGGGGAATTTAAAGCAGGTTATTATCTGGCTGAGCCATGAAAGCTTATCCTGTCTCCTCATTTTGAAGGCATCCTTGCAGTGGTCACAGGGAACAAGAGACGCCCCATTTCAGAGTGCACTTGGCAGTGCCCTGTTTTACAGTGAGATCTGCCTTTTCCCCACCCCTCCCTTTCCATCTGGCATGAAGGGTAAACAAGAGACTTCTTCCAACACGGACAGTGATAAGGCACCTGCATGAAACAGCAGGGAAGCCGAGTGAGACAGTGAGGTTGGTACCCGCCACGCAGATACCACACGCGGCACTTCCGAATTGTAAACGTCGCCCAACAGCTCCCAGATCTTCACGTCAGCCCTGAAAGTTGAATCCTGCCACACTCGTGATTAAGCTTAAAAGCACAACTGCATCATTATTATTATAATTTATTAGGTGACTATAAAAGATGCTAAGTTCAAAGACCCAAAGGCTAAAATGCTGTACTTATTCACACATGAGACCCAAAGGAAGCACTGGTGATTTTCAGTGCATAGGATCTAAGATGACTTAGTACAAATGCAACTCAGTTCCTCAACTGGAACTTCTACGTCCATTTTGCAGACTGAGCACACCACACTTCACACTGCTGTTAAAATGATGATAAGCATTCCTGCTACAAGCTCTTGTCTGATAGTTGCCCATAGATTCAGGCTGCCCTCCTTCAAGTTGCAATCTGGTCTGATTTAAGGATAACACCTTCTGAGGTTTTGTTTTTCATATAAGCCAACAGGTACAGAGAATATTAAGGTAGGGGGTTTTTTTCTCCTAAAAGGACATGCAAATCCATGCAATATTGTCCTTTAGTGTCAACACTGATCAGACAGACATGGGATGCAAAGTCACAATTAGGCAGGAAGAGGCTACCACAGGATAAGAACCGACCTTGCTTTGAGTTTTCAAAAAGTACACTTTGTGTTTGTGACAAAATGTAGTAACAGGAGGTAGTACCACACATGTGAACATCTCAGCTTTCACTGAAGCACTTGGACAAGTACTTGATTCTGAACCTGCTTAAATCAGCACTTGAACACCCACTTGAGCACCAGCTCTAACCTACACTCAAATTGCCATCCTAAACACAGCTCCTGACAGCAGCAGCCTGCTCGGGGAAGGGAAAACCCTTCTTACACCCCTGTTTTGGCAATTTAAAACCCTTTATGCACCAGATAAAAGCCAAATGCGTTAGAAGCAGAGGGAGGGCATGTCAGAAACTCCTCAGTCACCATAACCCTCCCAGGACGGAGAAATAAGCACACGCCAAACCAAACAATCTGCTCTTTCTTCGTGCCAAACCAATCCATGCAGAAACCTGAGTCTGTTGCAGTGTCCTTTATAAATAAGAAAAACAGATAATGCTGCTGCTCAGTCCTTATCTCCTTACAGTGTAGTCTTATAACTGTCCTACAACACATTGCTCAGGACTCTTTTCAGTTTGGTATTTTTTCATGTTATGTGCATTACCAGCTCACAAATAGAGCATCTCATATTTTAGGTAATTATATATAAAATACTATAATTATACTTACTATATACTAAATGGTTACCATATAATAATTTGGTAATTTAAGTTTATTACTACATAACATCAAGTTTCAGAAGGAAACCTCATCAGAAGCATCTGAGAAGCTCACTATGCTGCACCACTGTCACCGACATAAGCAGAGGGCTGTGCCAGTGCAGAGTGCATAGGTTTGGTGTAAGGCCAACAAGCCATGGAATCATTTAGGTTGGAAAAGGCCTCCGAGATCATCTAGTCCAATCTTGGACTGATCACCACCTGGTCAACTAGACCAGAGCACTGAGTGCCACATCCAGTCATTTCCTGAACAACTCCAGCATTGGTGATTCCACAACCTGCCTCTGTAGCCCATTCCCATACTTGACAACACTTTCTTTACAGGAAGAAATTCTTCCTGATGTTCTCTTGTACTGTCACTGCTTGCCTGGGAGAAGAGGCCAACCCCCACCTTGCCACAAGCTCCTGTCAGGGAGTTGCAGAGAGCGAGAAAGGTCATTCCAGGCGTCCTTTTCTCCAGGCTGAACAACCACAGCTCCTTCAGCTGCTCCTCACAGGACTTACTCTCAAGACCCTTCCCCAGCTCTGTTGCCCTTCTCTGGACATCCTCCAGCACCTCAACATCCTTCCTGAAGTGAGGGGCCCAGAACTGGACACAGCCCTCAAGATGTGGCCTCAGCAGTGCCCAGTACAGAGGGAGAATCACTTCCCTGGTCCTTGTTCAGCCACCTTCAACAGGGCCCTGCTGCAGGATAACACTCCTTCGGTAAAGAGTGGTTTTAAAACCCCAAAACCCTAAGTAATGGTTCAGCAATGAAACATCCAAGAAAAACGATTAATCAGACTTGGAGAAAGCCCATTATTGATTCCATGTCCCCATGCTAGAAGCATTCCCACGGCATTGAGTTACTGCTCCTGTCAACAATAGCAATATTACAAAACCATGAATGGAGGAGCAGGATTGGGAAACTCAGTGTTTCTATCAGCAGCAGAAATCAAAGGTTGCAGCAGTCGGCTACTCGTGATCCAACAGGTTGCCAGATGCCGGCTCTACTCCTATTTCCTGACCCCATACAGGCCGCGAGCACAGCGCAGGAAGATAATCCTTAGCCCTAAGGTGTATTTTCCACTGCCAGGGTTATGCACATGCCATCAAAAGCCATGGGAATTATAGCTGTACTTCCCTGGGATGCTGACAGTGCTGCCCCATGGCTTCCTATCCCCACATTCACCGGAAAAACACCACTTTAAATGGGAATCACATTGGATATTTTATTCTCTGTGAAGGCATTTTAAAGCACTGCCCACCTGACATGAAAATCTGACCATGTACCTACAAACAATTTACCACTTTTTTTCTTTCTTTCTTTCTTGCAGTGTATCAGTGTCAGGAGATGACAACACACTTTCCTGGCAGTCTGTACCTTGTGATATCTTCAGAACTGGTAAAACAATCATCACTTCTTCAAAACCTATTATGCAACTCCACTTTTCAACACAAGCACCTTCCACAATGACAGCAAAATATATGTACAGACCCTGCCAAGACATAGGGATATTTAAACACATGGTGCTATTAGAGAAATGCCGATGAAGTGACATTTTGACTGGGAAAAATGGCATTGACCTTCTATCGAACTTCTGGCAGGAACCTGCAGCCTCGTCATTTCATGCCCCAGCCAGACAGAAGCACGAGCTTGGAAGGCCTCAACTGAACAGGAACAAGGGCAATAGGCAACAACATTTTGTAAGCTCCCCAGGCAGAGGGGGCTTCACAGGGGTCAGGAAAACATTGCGGTGACACTCAGCTGGAAAAGCCAGCTTATCACAGCCACAGGGGCTCTTCCCACCAACTTGCAGTCACGTTCCAGCATTAAACTCCCAGAACAAATCACTTGCCAAAACAAATAAAAAGGAGCAACAACCAATACAACTGCCTTCTCTCCCTGCACACCTGGAGAATGAAAAAGAATTGTCAAGTGTCCTGACAGAAAAGAGGAAAAGAAAGCCCAAAGCCAAAGGATGATGAGTTCCTCCAGGATCATTAATATAAAACCATCTTAAGTCCTTCTTCTTATGATTTGCCTTCATTAAATAAGACTGCTTTGGGGTCTGAGCTGGCATGTAACAGCCTTTTATCAAAGAAAGGGAAAAGAAAAATCCAAACTTGCTAAAATTTAAAGAACAACAAAACCTTCAACCAACCAACAATGTCCACAAAATGACCACTGAATCTAAGCCAAAAAGCCCTAAAAGCAATGGCATGGAGAAAAAAAAAATAACATGCAGAGTGGCTTTATAGGAGTGAAAGCACATGCTGACTGCAAAGGGTTCACCTACTAGAGCACACCAAGAAAAAGTTTAATATTAAAGACAGACCAAGTCAAACATTAAACCTACTCCAACAGTTGCTCATTAAGTTAACGACCTACATGTGGGGTTTTTCAAATGAAAGGGAAAGTGTGTTACAGAAAACCAGGCATACTCTACAAGACAGCTGACCAAAACACTTATAAATCCTGGTGGGTTTTTTTGTTTTTCTTTGTTTTTTTTTTTTTTGGGGGGGGGAGGGTATTGTTTGTTGGTTTGGTTTGTTTTGGTTTTGTTTTGGGGTGTTGTTCTTTGGGGTTTTTTTTAGAACGTATTTTTTCATTCACCCAGGAGGACCAAGCAGGATCTAGCACAAGAAGTGTGACTACACAGAAAGCAGTGACTTCTAAGGGAAAAATAAGAGGGAGGATCCTCTCCCTAACATAGTTTTCAAAGCTCTGATATTTGAGAGCTGGGCAATGTGGAAATAAACTGAATGACATTTAGGTTTATATAAATTACATTAAAAAGTCTTAATGTTTAAATTATTACTATAAGAATTAAGTGGCATTATTTTAGATTAATTCCAATTAATTCGTGCAACAGTCAATTACAGTGCTGGAATACGTACCCAAAATGAGATTTAGATTTGCTGCCAATCCTTAATAGTCTGCTAATCACTGCATCATTAAAACTTACAAGCATGTTTGGGGGTTTTTTTCTGCTTTATACCACTGGCTGCCTACCTGCTATTTCTGAATGTCTCAGAAATAACCACTTTCAAGCCAGCAGTATAATTACTGATGTTTTCCTCCGTTATAGACAGGTCTAGAAGCAGAAGAGGTTCTTCAGCACCTCCATACACAGCACAGCTTGAATCCTAACTGCTCCAGTGTTTATCACTCTGAAAAGAGTAAACAGTTCCCAGGCACGCACACGTAAGGATATAAAAAGTCCTTTTTATTCACTAGTAACACACAACACTTCCAGCTTTAAAGCAGCAAGGGAGGTTTTACAGATCTTGGGTTTACCGATGCCACTCGCTTTTTTAAGTTCTTCCCTTCCTTTCACCCTCTCTTTAGGTTTGTTAAGGTTTGCTGAGTTTATCTGGGCAGTTTGAGCAGAACCTCTGCCAGGGAAGGTGCCCTTCATCCCAGACAGCAGCAGAGGAGCAATCTCGGAGCTGCTGCTCACTCTCACCTTCCCCAAAGGGCTCGAATTACTCATTACAATTTAACAGAGATGGCACACGTTAAAGGAGCAGGCTCACCGAGTGGGGATGCTAATTAGCACTGAAATGACTATGCCCAAGTGGAAAGCTAATGATGTGCACCGCAGGAGTGCGATTATCAAAAAGAAAGAAGGGGAAAGGTGAGATTTGTACTCTTTTAAGCAAACCGTGAGTACCACAAACTGCGACCCGTGGGCACGTATTGTTACCTGATGAACTGAAGCTGTGGCCCTGTCCTGCTGCTCAAATCCCCATAGACAGAACTTAAATTTCATGTGCAAATCCTTTAGCTGTTATTAAACACAGTGTTACAGATAAAACACGGTATCCATCACAGGCTTGTAAACACCTCAGACAAACACAGAACCAGTTGCATGACCCAAGGCCTTGTAAGCAAAGCCTTTTATCAAGCCCAAGATAGCCAGGAATGACTAACATAAAGCACTTACAGGTAAGTATAATGCTGAAAGAGGAAGAAAATATTCCAGGACAAGCCAGAGGTTCAGTAACACTGGTTACAGTTTGATTCGATAATAAACATGTACTCAAACCAAATTTTAGCAGTGTCAGCCACAGGCAAACAGTTGATGTTAAGGATGAAAAATTTACACAGAAGTTATAAGGTAATGCATTGGTTCTGGAAATTCTACGTGAGGAAATGCACTGACCAAATCATGTCTGACAGCAAATCCCAGCAGATGCTCAAGTTGTCAGACACAGGAAGATTTTAATTAGTGGCATAACACATGGCAATAAGGAAGACCACGAGCTTCAAGCTCAAAGTGCAACTTGCCTCCTAAACCCTTTAAGCCAATGGTAAAGTATGTTCTTAACCCATAATACTGCCTGCTCTGCTGTACATATTCCATATGCAACAGGAAATGCTACTGCATAATCCTTTAGGAGCATTAAATAAATCAGGCCCCCAAGCTGACTTCAGGCAGCTTAAGATGAAGAACCAGTTGCTACTAAACAACACACAAAACAGCAAAAATGTGGGAATGCACAGAGCCTTGGGGCAACAAGCCAGGATATTAACTAGGAAGAGACTCCTCTAACAGGTACTGTACAGCCTTCAGATTTATAACCTGAAGTTTCTCCTATCATACATCTTGTTACTAATTGCTGAGGGAGTGTGTGCTGTGATTGTTACTCTGTGTTGCAATGTTTTAGATGAGTGGTAAGATTTGGCTTTTAACTACAGGCTCCTTTTTCAGTTAAACAGATAAATTAAGAAATTAGTAAATCATAGGTACATGAACAACAGCAGGCTTTTCAACTTACTTTGTACAGTCTCCCAAACAATTACATCTTCCACACGATAACTGAAACAGTTTGATGAAAACAAGAACATCTCATCCACAGATAAAGGAAGAAGATTTATAGGCATTACAATGTCACTGCAATCCTGCCTTACTGTGTCAGTTGTGCAAACAGCAAAGGAGATGTCAAATAGGAAGTCAAAAGGATATGCAATGTATGAAACTGCTTTTATTAATTTGCGCAACAGGTTTTCTCCAACAGTGAGGAATTTTACCTGAGCTTTTGTGTGGAACAACGGTAGAAAAACAATTTTAGAAATCCTTGCTCCAAAGGCAGCAAGGTAGAAGAGACACTTCTTCAAAACCCAGGTTTTACACCTCATACACAAATATTTTCAGTAGACATGCTAGTAGGCAGATCTTCCAGAATTTACATGGGAATAAAACTCTTGTGCAAGGCATAATGCCCTATCAAGAGGAGTTTACAGCAAGTGTCCAATGTGCCACGTTCATGGCAACACTCTGCCACTGGCTTACTGAAATAAACTTTGAGTCTTCGTGGCTATGGAAAACTGTTCTAAACTTCTGAAAACACCAGTCATATCTGAAAAGATTAAAAATCCACAAAGACTATGTTTATTGTTCCATGAATAGGTTCTAAATTTATTCAAGTTTCTCAAGTCAGATTTGGTCTCCTACATCAAGTCCCTGCACACTTTGAGATTGTAACACTGCAGTGCTGACAGCACTCAAGAACTGATTCACCTGAGAGTAAAGGTTTCAGGTCTAACTAAATAATTTCATAACCTGAAGTTACAACACACCAAAGGCACCTTTCACTTGACAGGACCTACACTTCTTAACAGCCTATGCACTAGAAAACAGTGGGCAAACAGTACACAGGTCAAAATATAAACTTTATTAAATGAAACTACTAGTGTAGTAGTAGCGAAGTTCAGTCCAACTAATTGCATTAAAGTGAGTTGCATGAAGATTTTATAGCCTGTGAAACATAAACCTTCGCAGACCTCTCAGGTAGGGAGCCAAAACAAATCAAGATGTATTCTTGAGATATTTTAATAACCCAAATAAAAGCAAAAAGAACAAGAACAGCAAGTTCTTTTCTTTTGTCCTGCTGTGCACTGGGCAACTCAAATGGGGCATTTCAAGATCCTTATAATATCACTTTACGCAGAGGGGATGAGCAGAGCCCACCACTTAACATACTTCTCCAAAGCCTGTGTGCCTTGGACTGAAGGAACAGGACTCCCTGTGCCAGGGACTCGGATTTCTCCACACTGGCGCTCTCCATTCTGCAGCTCTGTTCCTGCTGCCCACTGTTATCCCACCCCCAGCACCTTGGAAAGATAACTGCTGACTACACACAGCCAGAGAGCCATCTGCTTGCAGGCAGGACATGTATACTCCTTGTGGAAAGATTTGTCAGGAAAGGTTCTTCCGTTGTGCTGGATGAAGGAGACAAATTGCACACCTCCCTCAGAGCTCCTGTGAGCTCACAGAAGATGCATATTTTGGCACCAACATACAAGTCCCTTGAGAGAGAGTGCCCTCAACTCCTGGAGGCTCTCTCTCCAAGCACCAAGACCAGAAAGCAAAGTTTCCCCACCTGCTGCAGCCATTTTGCACCAGGAAGCACCCAGAAATATTGCTGTGGCAGCCAGGGCTTGGCAGTACTAACAGAGAGCAACCAACAGGTTACTCCACATTTCCCAGGGACACCAGTGCTGCTTAAGATGTTATTTACTGGCCCTGCTCCTGCTGTGTGACCACACTGCCCTGCAGAGCCCAGCAACAGAGCAACTCACCACAGGACTAAGCGCAGAAAATGAGAGGAAACCTACCTGCAGAGAGCACGAGGCACAAGTGCTACGGCAGCTGATAGAGACAAAGATGTCTCCACCAAGGGGTCAAAGCCACCCAGGAAGCCTTTGCTCTCACACTGGCATCAAAAGACAGGCTGAAATAATGGCTGAATGAAGTATCAAAAAGGAAAAGGAAAAGATGCAGGAAAGAAAAGGAAAAAAACCCTGACACTGATTTTCAAGACTTTGATCAGTGACTGAATCTCCTTTGACAAAATGACTCTCTGAGGAAGGGGCTGGAAGAAATCACGGAGTACTTCACAGTGAGCTTAATTTATTGGTGCAACAAGCACAGCCTGTAATTACATGTTACCATCACCCAAGCATGAATTTCGCCTCATGAACAAGCCTCAGGATCCGAAACAACGTTACTTTTCAACTTCAGTCCATTTTACTGGGATTTTCTTTTAACTTCAGTAGTTATTTGGGGGGATGCTTCATTTCTCACTCCAGTTGGCTTCAGCTTGGTACAAGCTCCCCCTGGTCACGCCATCACATGACACCCAGAAGCACTCAATGAATTTCTTTGTTCCATTTCTGACTTCATGCTATAGCAAATAAGCACATTTTAACAAGCCACACAAACAGAGCCACAAAGGAAAACTGTGGCAGGTTTGTTTCTGCAGTGGGAAACAGAACTTGAGAAAAAAGTTAAAATACTTGATTTAATAATGTTTTGTTCTTATTCAGCTCAATTAAAATAACTGCAGCAGCACCACACACACTCCAGAAACATTCAGCTTATTCAGTTTATTAATCATTAGGTTCTGTTTTGAAGTGTACAGGTAGGTTTTCTTTGAAGTCAAACATTCTCTCTTGCTTTCAGATTTGTGTTTTGGGGTGTCTTTTGAACTACCTCCTAGCAGAATTTGGGCCTAAAGTAAGGATAAAATGGTGTATGTAACAGCTTTGCTATGCAGTTTAATGCTTAGACTGATTTTGAGATCAAGACCACATCACTTACTAGAGCAAGAGGGGACAGAAATCAACTCGGGCTTCATTTAAAATTTGTAAAACACTCCAGGAAGGGTCGTTTTTGGTTTTTGCAGCAGTTCTACCGATTTGTAAACACACAAACTCACTGCTGATTTCTAGCATCAGTGCTTGACTAAGACTGGAGTGTAACTTCAGAAAGGAATGGTCTAAAGACAGGAGACTGGTGGATTTCCAAATACAATCTGGGGCCTCAGTACAATCTGTTCATTCACAAATATTAAGCAAAAGGCTACAGTGGGTCAAGATAAAGATGGCTCACAGCTCCAAGCCTATGATTCACAGAACGATCTGGGTGTAAAACCAAAACAAACCAGCAGTAAACAATCCGCACACACCAAATGTTTCTACACCTGCACACATTTCTTCCTACCCACCAAAACGGCACTTCCTGGGAGATGGGAAGATCTTCCTCCACTGCTGGAAAGCAGCTATAGCTTCCTGAACATTATCACTGTACAGTAACAAGAGATCTGGTGGGGGTTTATAACAGAAATAACTTGAGAGCCCATAGCAAGGCTGTATTTAATTATTTCAGTACTAAGCAGTTTAAGGCAAAATTGACTGTTTAATAAAATGTGTAGCCTGAGTTGATGTTATTTGGGATACTCCAATCTCCAAGTGCACTTGAATGAAAATAAAAGGACAGGAGATAACACTGTTCTAAGGACCAGCCAGGCTTCATCAAGGTCTAATTCTCCAAAGCTTTGCTGGTGTTGTCAGGTTTTATTTAGACTACGGTGACTTCGGCCAATGCAAAGCCTCATCTACAAGATCTCCACAGTCAAGAAAGCTCTTGAGAAAGACACTGCTACCAAGGTTTAACACCTCAGCACACTCATGCTATAAAAAACACATACTTTTAGCAGCTGTTTGCATTATGATAACTTGGCAAAACTGGCTCCCCAAGCAAACCTACAAAATAAACATTGAGCTGCTTGCACAGCACCCAAGATCTCTAACAACTGCCCCGCTCTAAAAATCACTAAGACTTATTAATCTGGAACAGATACAGCATCCACTACTACCACAGCTCAAGGGTTTGATAACGGCAGTGGGCTCCACACTTCCCACTTCACCTCCCAGGCCAGCTGTGCAGCTCATGTTTACAGCAGTACTGTGGCCAAAAGTCCTGTTCCTTACCCAGATTCCATTCAGAGACAGATGCCTCTTTCATGTCACGCAACACCTAAAGCTCAGAAACACCTCACTTTGTTACAAATTAAAGGATTTTTCAGTTTAAACACTAAACTGGGAGGACAACAATGATGTCCTGAAAACAAAATTAAGAGCAAGTAACAACACCATTACTTTTTCTTTTAAGCTGGTATTTTATCTTGCTGAAAGTTTCTGCAATTCTTTTTTGAATAGCTTTGTTTCATGAACTGGCGTTCTTGGCATTAAAGCACCTTATTCATTTGTCTTAAGTCAAACAGCTTCCAAATTGGATGGGGGAATGTGAAAAAAAAAACAAAACAAACAAACCCCAAATCAAATTCAACATACATAACTGCATTTTAATCTAAATCTTCACCAAGGCCCTGAACTTTAAAAATTTCATGTTTGAAGGTTGTGCTACAGTTATACACTCCATCCTTGAGAGTAACCAATGAATTAAAGAACTTTTTCCAGACTGCTGTTGATGCAAGAGTGAAAACTTCTCCAATTGAATATAGTGCCTTAAATTAAGGAATTCCAAAGGTCTGATCTTCACACTGTTACCTCCCCTTAGAGAGACAACCTTAATTTGTGGCTGGTTGTTTTTTGGGTTTTGTTTGGGTTTTTTGGGGGGGTTTTGTGGGGTTTTGGGTCTTTTGCTTGTTTGTTTTTGTTTTGTTTTATTTGTTTTTTGGGGGGGTTAAGTGTTTCAGCAGGGCATCAAGGCTCCTTTCCAGCTCAGTTCACAAGCTGAAGCTGACTCAAGACTTCCCATTTACTCTCCCTTCAGTCACTGAGTAGGAAGGGAAAACAGTCTTAAGTTGCTCAGTTTTTATGAAGCTGACCCATCCATTCATAGGAGGAAAGAAGAGCACAGAGCAAAGAAGAAAGCTCGGCTTGTTTCCCTATACAAATAAAATTATGTGCATGACAACCGTGCTGCTTAAGAGAAACGGTCCCAACAAACCAGCTTATAACCACAGGTTTGGCTACAAACAATTGAAATACTTCTTTCTTACAAGGCATAACAGGGCCGCACACCCTGAGCATTTTAAAATACAGACATCCAAGTGTCATAAAATATCAGAAATATTCTGTCAACGGGTTCAAGAAACCTTATGTCAAAAGTCTTATGTCAAAAATTCTTATTATTCTTATGTCAAAATTCCCTCCAAGCACAGTTGTCCCAGGGGAAGGACAGAACATTAAATGGTCCTAGTGTGTTTTACTTCCTGGAAAACAGGGAGAACAGCCCTCTACACTGCCTATTCACAAACACTTGGAGCTGTATCAGAATGTCAGTTTTGAGCCCAAAGATACTTTCTGAAACAACGACAAAAGATTTTTTTCTGGAGACTAGAAATACCAACAAAAGGAGGTGAATGATTTCAAATCCTTCTAGAGTATCAGCCTTTCTCAAACACAGTCCTGTTCCCTTCTGAAATACCTCTCTGTAATAATGAAACAGAAATAAAAACATTTCTGTTCAAAGTCCTGATCTGAGAGAAAAGGTATTTCATTTACTAAGCGTCTCATGAATCTGATCTTACCAAAAAGATCTCAACAGCTTTTCATACTGCAGTGGGATTTTTCTTATAATTAAATGGCAAGGGACTCAAGCAAGATGAATTAAACCAAGATGAATTTCAGATACTATTCTGAGGGAAGCAACCTGGTTAAAACGGTGATGTGGGAATAAAGTACTTTAAACAGCCTAAAGTGGAAAACACCAAGGAAAGTAGGGGCAGGCAATAAGACTCGAACCTGGCAGTTCAAGTCAGAAATAATGTAGTTCATACTCAGGAAAGTCAATTAGAAAATAATCAAGTCAGGATAGACACTGTTGTTACATCTATAAACCTAATTAATTGCAGAACATTTCTGAAGTGGTAGGAGTAGTATTACAGCAAAACACATCCTCTGTGCAAGCCTCAACAGGTACAGGAAAAACACACACAAAGCTATATGCTCAGTGGTATGTTACAGATTATGGTACCTTCCCACACGATGTCTTCACAGGCATTAACGCACCCACCACACAGAAAATTTGTTTTCCATTCCTGGAAATAAAACATACTGCTAGACACCAACCATGCAAATTACACACAGCAGAGAATTACGGCAGGTTCTTACTTTTTCTTCATCGTGATCCACAGCACCCCGGCACTTATTTATTAACCAACCCAATAACTGGAAGAACCATGCAGTTATCATTCCAAAGGGTTGACCTGGATAGATAACAAACTATAAAGTGTTTTAGATATGATACATGTGGCATTAAAATTTCAGGCGTATGACGATTCTGACTGCTTTTGATGTCTGCAAACAATAACTACGACATCTGAGTTTCTCAGTCTTCAGTGTGGCCTCAATCACAGCTGCAATGGCTGACCACCAGTGAACTACAACAGCTAGCAGCCATTCACCAAGTTTAAGTTGCCATCAGTGTGGAAAACCAATCCACTATTTCGTTTCCACCTCCTTTGCAAGTCACTTCCCTACAGTGTGCTCACACAGGCAAGAACAGGACTCTCCCAGAGCTCAGGTGACATCACCAGAGCAAGGATGCAGGGATCATTTCAGATGTCCTCTCCTCCAGCCCGGGTTAGTCCCGTGGGTTTCTGCATCCAAATCTTGCTTCAGAACAACCTAACTGCTCACAGCACTCTAAGAAAGTCAAATGTAAGGGGCATTTACAAAACACTAAGGTGACTCTCACCTCAGAGGCAAAATATTTGTAACAGACATTACAAAACATAAATATTTTTTTTCCTCATGTCCTGTGAAGAGATTTTGTTGACAGGAAGTTTAAGAAGTGACAAAAAAAAAAATACAACACAAGCATTTCAGGCCAAGTCCTCATTTCCTTGTATTGACAACTATAATATTTTCATAATAGCATGAAAGCCGTCTCAGAGAACAAGACTCCAGCACAAACTGGTTTGTCTTTTGGAAAGAAAAAAAGCTACTGTAGTATCCAGTATTCGGCCTGGATCAATGACCGAAACACAAGAACAAAACCAAGGAAACGAGAAGCAAAGGTTAATTGCACACTACATTGTGTTGGTGATTTAAAAACTAGCTCAGCTAAAATATACAAGTGACCTTGTGCGATAATTGCTTGGAAAAGCAGGCAGGCAGCTTCAGTTCAGAAACATAACTAAGAATTTCTGGGATAGAAACGTAGATAGAAAGAAGTGATATCATGGGAAGTATTCGCAAAACTAAGTCACCTGGTCATAACATTAAAAAAAAAAAAAAAACCAAACAAAAAAACCCACAGAAACATACTAATTTCAAGGTGTTTGCTTATGGGGAGGAGACCTTCAAGGATGTCTACTACTGGAGTTACTCCCTATTCATCCCCAGGGAACTCTGATGAGCATGCAGAACGGGCTGCGCAATTTCCAACCGTTCCCTATTGTTCCACAGTCAGCGCTCAAGCGAGTACGTAAACAAGCCACAAAAGACGAGATCCCACTCGCTATCCGCTTAAACACCGCAACTTTATTCACGCGCGGCCTGAAAAGTTCACGCTTGGCCATTTTCCTCCCTTTTGAGCCCAACGGGGAGGCGCAGCAGCAATTACGCAACGCTGCTCCTTCGGAGGCGGCCGGGATGGAAACTCCGGGAATATCCAGGGAGGGCACTGCGTCCCAGGCCCTCAGGGACGATGATGTCCCTCACACCGCGTCCCCAGGGCGGAAGGAGGGTGACAACGCAACATATGGGGGGTGAGGGGGGCTCTGCGCCCCCACCCCCCACCCGCGGTACTGCCCGCGCCGACAAAACCCCCCTCACGGCGACACCAAGCACTCAACTGGGGAAGGGGCAGAGCGCCCCGAGGGGGCCGAAACGCGCCCCAAAACCGGTGTCCGAGGAGCGGCGGGCTCTCCCCGCGCCCTCCACCGCTCCCACCTTCCCGCCCTCGGCGCCCCGCGCGCGCCCGGCACGGCGCGCGCACCCCCCCGCCTCAGGGCTGAGGAGCCGCCGGCGCTGCGGGACCCCGCGGGTGAGCGGCACCCTCAGCCTTCCTGCCCTTCCCTCGCCGAGCCCAAACTTCCTCAAGGCGCAGCGCCGGCACCTGCCGGGCTTCCCCCGCACTCACCGCCGCGGCGCCGGAGGACGGCCAAGCCGGAGCCCGCCTGCCGACGGGCCGACCGACCGCCGTGCCACACAGGTGCCCTGCCCGCTGCCCCCGGACCCCTCTTCTCTTCCCGCCCGAGCGCCCTCAGGAAAAGGGCGGGAAGGGATGTGTCCTTCTGGTGCCCCTCAGGACGTGGCGCGGCGCGCCCCCCCCGCCCGTCCCTCCTCAGGTCACACCGTCCCCTCACTCGGGGACACCGCATCGCCGCGGCTCCCCTGCGGCTCTTCCCCCCAGCGCCTCGGAGGGCACCTACCACCCCCTGCCATGGCTGTTCTCCTCAGCTCTTACACCCCCCGCCATGGCTGTTCCCCTCAGCCCCCCGGCTCTTCCCCCCACCTCCAGCCATGGATGTTCCCCTCAGTCCCCGGCTCTCAACCCTCCCGCCCCACCAGCCCCTCCGCCGCGGGGTGATGCAAGGCGCCCAAGGCTTCCCTTGGGTTAAGGGAGGGAAAGAGGAAAACGGGAAAAGGGGGGGTGGGAGGGAGGAATGCAACAAGAACCAAGATGGAACGAGAGCCCCCCTCAGCAAGCGGCGAGGCGGAGCAAGACCCCCTTTCCACCGCCCCTCCCGGGCACGGACTCCCCGCCGGAGCCGGGACCGCCTTATCCCGCTCGGTCCTGCCGAGCGCCCTCACCGCTGTCCCTTCAGGGCCGGTCCTCCGCGTCGCTGCCTCTGGTAAGGAGCCGATGGCCGCAGCTCCGCTCGGGGCTCTCGTCCTTCAGCCGGGTCCGCCCGGCCCGGGCTGCGGCGCTGCTGCGGCGCCGGGAGCGCCGGGCCCGCCGGTGCCTCCGCCCGGGCTCTGCTGCACCTGCTGCGGGGCTGGGCTGCCCTGCGAGCAGAGGAGGCTCCCTCGCTCCGTCCTCCCTCAACTTCGCATCACTCCGGGCTACCCCCGCTCCGCGCCGCCGCATACACCGGTGCTGCCGTCCGCCCCCGGCTCCAGGGAAAAGCTCGGCTACCCTCCCGCCCCATGCACTGCCCCGCTCCCGGGACAGCGGGCAGCTCCCGGCACAGGGCAGGTCCCCCCGTGCCCGCCTCTGGCGGGTGGGACCGCGGCCGCCTCCGCCAATCAGCCCTGGCGCCGATGAGGTTTAGCCCCAACCTATTTAGTTCCAGCCCCCACTGTGGGCACCGGCACCTATCTCTAAACCTTGTCCACCCCACTGACCAACTCAGCGTTAGTTAAGCAGTGAAGTTACCATCATCCTGGAAAAGTAGCGTTTAAGGCCCTCACCTGACAGATTTTAAATACTAACGCTAATTCTCCAATTAGTTTTGCATGTGTGTGGTTTGGGTGGGTGTGGATTTGAGGTTTGGGTGGGTTTTTTTCCTACTATTCACTTACATAATAATAATAATATAACAATAAAGTATAATAAAAGTGTATTTTCACAACGGATAGACAATAAAGTTCTTTATTGTAAGATTTGTCCCCCCTCTCACACACACTCTAAAATCCAAACTTTCCACCTGCTTGCTTTACACTTCAAGTTCAAAAGTGTTTCATGGACCCACCATTTCATTGAAGCTTTTATAATGAACTCTAAAGAAAGTGTCAGTCTCTCTTTCAGATTGGACAGATCAAGTTACTTCTCTAATAAAAGTGAAGGTTTGAGTTTCATCGGATAAAACAAGAAAGATAATGAAATTGGAATGGTAAGTTAATGACATACATGATAGGAGAAATGAACGTACGCTTTAGATTGATCTCCATTCTAGTAAAGATGGTTTGCAAAAGAAAATGAAACTTTACTTTCATTCAAATTAATCCAATTTATTTGGGACATAGAACTTCTCCTGATATTCATTACAGAGCCTTTTAAAAGCTCTTGTGCTTCTCATATATAAAATAAATCATTAAAGTTTCTCAAATCCCATGCCCCATTTGACATCTAGTTAACATTAAATCACGTGTTAAGCTTTAGTGGGTGACACTGAAATCCTACAAGCTGATAGTGGCCTTTGGCTTTAAGGTAAATACTGAGCTCTCAAAATGAGCTTCCAAAGCTGAATGTCTCAAAATCAAGCATATTCGCACTATTGTGTCAAAAGTTGTAGTTCCTTCTGGACAAAATAAATTTCAAACTGTAATGCCAGTGGAAGGCAATAGGTAACAGTTGAATAAACTCAGCTTCTCTGCATATCTAAGTGATCTCCTTATTCCAGTGGCAACTGATTTAGGAAATCCAAACCCACCAGAACCATTCTTGGAGTAAAAATGGGCATAAGTCTGGGTTTGAACCAAGTGTAGATTTTGTTCAGATCTCCATGAGCTGTGTTGAGATCTCCTGTAAGTTTAATCAATATTCTCTTTATTTCTTGGGTAGCAGCTTTAATAAAGGTGCTCTTGCTGTGAAAGCGGCAATTGGTGCAATTACCTGGGGATCTTTATTACAACTGCTTATCAGACCTTGGTAAAAAATCAATTTAAGTGTTCCTTCATGGAATGTGGTACTGAAAATATCTCACAGGGGTGGTAGTGTTTTGAATTTACTTACTGTGTACTATTTAATTCTAACTCAGGAGAGAATGGTACTCCTAAGAGCTTTTGTATTATTTCCCACACATTCTATCTTTCCTGTCAGCATGTCATAGTTGCTTGATTTGATCATTGTTCTGCCTTGCCAGTTTCCTATCTTATTCAGAGAGCAAGCATGGGTCAGACACAAATTATTGTGTTTCAGAGTTAATGATTTCCTCAGAACATCATACATTTATTGTAACAGCATGTAGTGATCTTTCCTTGTGCAAACACTTCAACTCCAAGAACGTGATACTGTCCTGTTATGGGTACATGCTATTGCAAAATTGCTTCTATTTCAAAACCCAGATATGCATATAATTTTGTATTTAACAATTTTGTATCTCTTTCAAAGTAAGTATAAGATGTTCATTATCAACTAAGCTATTATTGTATTCTAAAGTTTATAAGTTGTACAGGCCAACACTGAAAGAGGGATTTTTTATTCTCTGGTAAATTCCAGAATGTAACACAGAAAGTCAGTGGAATTGGAATCTTGGAATTCAAAATTGTGATAAGAAAATTGGATTCAAATAAAAAAAAAAATTCACAAAATTCTACAAATACAAAGCATTCTTAATTTTGATTAAACTTTTGCAGAGCTAATAAACATTTCAGAAGTGTTTTTGAAGAACCTTCTACTGTTGTCCAAAGGAGACCTTCATATAATTTTTCAAGAGAAGAATAATTAGTGAAAATTTGTTTTTAAGTTGGACAGTGATGTCTCTAAGTTATTTTTGCTGGCTGAGGAACAAGAAATGCCACTTGACATGAAAAGTTTCTCTGAGGTTGTAGTGTGCCTTCACCCAACAGAATCAAGTTCTAACTTGATTCAAGTTCTAACTTGATTCTGTTGGATGAAGGCAACTGTTCCGTGTTGCATTTTCTTCCCTGTGGAGTTTTTATCATTCTCATAAGAATAAAGAAATATTCCAGATCTTCGATTCTTCAAATCTGCTTAATTGAACTGGACAAGGTATGTAAGTTAAATTGAAGATTATGTCCCTTTTGCTTTTATCCTGATTTGCACAAGTCTGTTGGCAAAAGGGAAAGTAATTTCTCCAGTAGATTTCTGGATCATGATAATTCACACACAGTTCTTTGAGCTGTTTTTCCCACTGCCTTGATTGTTTTGGCTATACATGCACATACCTCAAGAGTTTTTACGGAACAAAGTAGAAGTACAACCCTTCTTGTAACTCATCTAAGATAGTGTTAGATGATTTTGCTTGTTAAGTGGTATGTGATCGGCCAAACTAATTTATATAAATGAGGTTTGGAGTTCTTTTGCCTTTCTAATATGCCAGATGGAACTAATCATCTGAAATGTATATTACCTAATTTAACTGCAGTGTTACCAGACAACCAACTCCTCTAGATCTGCTTGTCACATCTTGGGAACTTGTTCACAGATCCCCATAAAACCAAGAAAAATGTCCAAAAGAGCCTGCCTTTGCTGCAGGCAACTGTTGGCCTTATTTTCTCACATAATTGACACTAACAGAGAAGGGATGCTAATTCTACCTGTGTAGGTGACTCCCAGAACTGTATATTACACGTAAAAACGGTGGTGCCCAACAGAAGATAACTCCTGTGTGATCACCCTATATTTTGAGGACCTTTTAGGTGTGAAATGTTAATTTCCAGGTAAGTGCTGTGTGTTTGGGTAGCAGCAGAAAGTCGAGTGTCTCGATCACTTTTCTCCCAGTTGAGAAATCTGTGATGCACCTTCAGTTGTTCTCTCAGTGCAGTCTGTGTGTTCACAAAACATAATGTGCAAAAATTGTAACCAAGAAAGAGGGAACCATTTATGAACAAATTCAAGTGAGATCTCATCTCTTATTATTCTTTGTCTGGCATTACTGTAACTTTCCAAGGGAGTTTGTTGACCACAGGGTCAGAACAATTTAATGTACAAAAGTGTTAAAACCATTAATCCCACTTCACATTATGTGTTTGGAGGAGGTACAGGGAAGAGCACTTAGAGTGTTTAGGGGGATGCAGCAGCTACCTTATGAGGAGAGTCTAAAGAAGCTGGAACTCTTCTATATGGAAAGGGAAAAGCTGAGGGAGGATTTGGTCAAAATCTGTGAAACCACAATGTGCAGATGGCAACTACACAGCTGCTATTCATTGTAGTCCAAGAACAGGTGACAGTAACTGCAGCAAGTAACAAAACAGGTTAAAGAGATGAAAGAAAGCTCTTCATGAAAAGCAGCTGACCTTGATTTCCTTTATTACCTCAGGAAGTTTAAAGCAGGCTTTTTGAGCAGGGCAGGAAGGCAGTAAGCTGCTTTGTGGGCAACATTTCTGTGGGTAATAGCTCTGTAAATCAGCTCCAAAGGTACAGTTTGACTCTGGGAGTGTGCAAGTACCTGAGTATTCTGGGTAGGTAATAAAAGTTTTGATTATAACAAGTGGCTGTGCTGTCTCTAAAAGATGTTTTCTTTCCCTGGTGTTAGGAACTGAGTAGTGGCCCACAAGGACTTTGGTTACCCATGTGGTATTTGTTGTACTGGGAGCTCTTAAAGTAACCATCAGAGAAGCTCATTAATTAAGTTTTCTTGTTATTTTTGTATTAGTCTAAGCAGAACTCTGTATGTGAGGGTGTAATTGGAAAACTACAATTTTTTTTCCCCCATTTTTTTCTTGTTGATAAGTGGAGACTAATTTGTTTTTATGAAACCTGCATCTGGAAGTCTAAGCTGTGTTTTCTGAGTATTTGTAAATCTTTGGGTGGTATCCATGTTAGGTTGAAATACAAACAGGCAAGAAGCAATAGGTGTGGTGTAGATATTTGTTGATTGAGTAGAGTTTTGTTTATGTTAAGCGTTGTGGTGACCCTTTGTTTCTTTGTGGGTTTTCTCTATGCTTAACTGTGATTCACTGGAGTCAGTTCAAAACCTGTAGCACTGCTGTGTTCTAATGTTGCTCTTCTGACACTGGTTACTTCTTGAATTGTAGGGTAACATCTTCCTTGTTACACACTTGAAGACAAATGCAGAAATAGCAAGATGGATGTTTGTGTTCACATTTTAACAGAAACTGTTTCTTTTCCATTTAATTTAAGAAAAACAGTTCTTAAATCTGTAAGAAAAAAACTGCACGTGAAAAGTCATGCATGAGGATTTATTTATGACTATTGCTTCTATTCTTGAACTCTTCAGTTAGGATGTTTTTCTTAATTCTTTAGGAGCTGATAACTCAAAAGCCATTGGTATCGTGGATGTGGAGGTTTAAATGCTAGATTGGTACAAACTCATAAACTGTCTGTGTGGGTTTCATCTGGTTAAAATATTGTGGGTTTAGTTGTGGTTAAAAATGCTTGCAAATGTGACTTGTTACCTTGCGGCTTGTTATATCTCATGCAAATAGTGCCCTAGGTAGCCATCCTTACCCCTCCTCAAAGAGAAAATTTGCAGTTTCATGTCTTTAAGCTTAAGGAAAACCATATAATAGGTATTAGTGGTAGTCTCTTTTTCAATTTAAGTATCAAAAGTTATTTCAAGTTTGTTACCTGGTAGAGCTTGCTTATTGTAATTAGTATGTTAGTCAGGAAAAAGCAACTATAAAATGGTACTACAATGAAGTCTCATTTTTAGAAGGAAAAAAAATCCATTAAATACCAAAGCTCAGAGTTAATACCAATTCCATACTTGGCCTTTGCCAATGGCATTTTCAGAACCCACTGACCTTATCTACGTATTGTAACAAAGTACTGAGTTCAGAATGTGTCTGCAGAGGGAGTGAACCAATCCAACAGGATTCTTGATTGTACTTTGTTTTTACACCTGCAAGTGACTTCAGGAAGTGCTGCTGAGGTTTGTAGTTATGGTTATAACGTAAATCATGCACGATGGTAAGCTGTGGTCTGTGTATTTTTCCCGTGTAAAGTTAGTTGTGTATAACCATAAATAAGACAATTAATAGTACTTGGTTACTCTAGTAAAACATGTTGCTGTTTGAAAGGAAAGAAAGGGCAACAAAACAAATGTGTTGCTCCAGCAGTATTTTATTGTATTTGGTTCTTGCAACATTTCTCATTAATAACAGAGGTCTTACCACACCTTCTAAAAAAAAACATCAAATGTGAGAGGCGCTGTTCATCTTGTTTGTTCTGCTTCCCTCGTTTGAGAAGCAGGAGTGAAGAACAGAGCACCTCAATAGGGCCTCAAGGAAATAGTTAATTGGACTGTCATCTAGCTGGTCAGTGGATACTGTCACAACTGAGAAGGGTGTGGTACGGGGTGTGTGTGTTAAGGTTTCTGTTTTATAAGTTGTTTTTAACAGCATTTGTAGCCTTGCATTTCCAGTGGCAAAAGCTTGTCAAAACAAATAGTTAGAGATCTTTTCCCCCGGGGTCTCATGCAGGTGGCAACTTCTTTTTTCCTCTTGTCAGAGGTAAGATAATGTGAGTAGGCCATATTAAGCTCAGTGTTTTGAAGTCTTTGTAGTCAAAGGCAATACTAAGCCGTGGTCTCAAAATGTGCTGAGCAGTAGAGTCTGCAGAGAAGAACTGACACCCTTCATTTAGATGTCTGAGCATGTCTCCTGTCCCCTCAGACAGTGCTAGGCTGTGATTGGTAAACTACTGACTGGAACCTGTATTACCTTCTTCCCTTTGTCATAGAAGTACCCTGACTTTAGGTGAGCTTGGTAAGTCTATGAAAGACATGGTAGGACTGACTTCCTGCAGTAGTAGGATAATAGTCCCAACTGAGGAGCTCCCTTTCCATCCTGAATTTCTGATTACAGATATATAAGAAGCAAGGGATTAAAAAACAGAACAGGGCTCTCCAGCCTTGTTTTTGGAATGCTTGCCAAGGAGTGCAGGGCAAAAGTCCTGAGCTCAAGCTTCAGTGCCAGGTGATTATTCAATATAACTTTATTTCTATACAAAGCTGGGAGGGGTAGGGGACAGTGATTTCCAGCAACTGATATGAAACAAAATAACCCAACAGCATGATTGATCAAAACTGCCAAGGGAATAAAGTATGGCAACTGATGTGAGTCTACAGAGCATGGAGAGAACATGGTGCTCCAAGTGCCATGAGCAGATCTCAGCAACTCTGCAGTGCTTTGGGAAGTCAGTAACTTCTAGTACTGAACTTACTGCAACAGCTGTGGGCCTTCACTAGCAATGCTGGTTCATCTTGTTATAACTCCTGTGCTAGGTGTGATGGGAAGTGTGCCCAAATCACTGTGTGTACCCACCCCATGCCAAGAAGTTGTTTCCCAATGTCTGGGTGGCCACCACCACATCCTCATGCCACATTTTCCAAACGAGTTCCTCACTTGCATGTCCGTCTACATTTTGCAAGCATTGATGTACTCTTAAAACGTCATGCTGAAATTACTGCCATCCACTGCTTTAAATACCAGGGGAGATGTCTGTTCTTCAGTTGGAGAAGTAGTCTTTTCAGGAAGCTGTTCTGTTTTGTTGTAATAGGCATATTTGCAGAATTTCCTTATCCCTATTTCATCTTTGTCCATTCCTATACATCTTATGAACTATTTTCCCTCTTCCTTGATTGTAATCAGCCCTGATAATAAAAGCTGTATATCAAGCTCTGTTTTAAATGGTGCAGAAGTTTTTTGTTGGTTTGTGGTGTTTGTTTGGGTTTTTTTGGTTTTTTTGGGGTTTTTGTGTTTTTTTCCCCACAATAGGTGTTATTTCTTCTGCTCATATCTAAGAAATGCACCCATACTCTGCCGTTCCACCATCAAAATCTGTTTAAGAGACCACAGCCTTTTGCAACTGAGGCTGTGTCTTACTTTTGTAGCTACCCCTTTTGGGATACCTGCTGTGTAATTTTACATTGTCCCTTCTGCACAAGTGGCTTTACAGTTTCTTACAAATACAGCATGCAATTACTCAAATATTAACTCTCTACTGATTTATCTGTTTCTAGGAGTGTATCTGAGACCATTTCCTAAAATGTAAAGCTTTTTCCCCTGTCTTTTTTTCAACTATTTCATACTGTCCTTGGGCTTAAGGCAACAGAAAGCCTGGAGGCCTGAATATAGAGAGAGAAAGATTTAGGGCAGGTGATAGGCTTTGGAAGAGAGGACAAATTGAAAGGAATTTTCTCTCCCAGCTGCTCTTGTTAATTTTCAGTGTAGCCATCTTCCCTTTTGTTTAGAACACAAGCTAAATATCAAAAGAAGGATGGGAGAGAAACTTCCAAGAAGATCAAGAACACATTTCCAGTTCTCTCAAAACTAGTGAAAGGAGTGGCCTTAACAAATTAGAGCTCTAACAAGCCATAAAGATAATTGAATTTTTTAATTAGATACCTAACTGAGAAGTCTATTGGTGTTCCATATCATGTACTCCTGATGGCTTTCATGCTTCTTTCAAGTCAAAAGTCTCAGATAAGTAATCATATATATATATTAGTATGAGTTTTTAATGAATTTCCCATGTACTAACCTTTCATTTTACATCAAAATTGTTCAGTGCACGACATAATTTTTAACAGCATAATGGTAAGACTGTATTAAATAGAATAAGGAAAATATTTTTAAGCAAGTACAATGTATGAACTACAATGCTGATATGCTATACAAACTAACTCTATTAAATTGGTTTTAAACAACTGCAGAAAATAACACTTAGTACTATTGAAAATGTGTTATCTCTCCTTTTCATATATGTACTTTGTCTGCTTTTATTTTCCAAGACTCTTCCTTTCTTCTCCTGGAGAGGAAGTTTGCCTTGTCTTAATCTTCTGTTTATTTTCCTTGTGCTGTCTCTTCATTAACACATTCTCCAATGGAGTCATCTGGCTATGGGACTAATTAGCTTGTATCTTATATCTGTGCATATCTATGTAATCTCATCTGTGCTTATGATCTCCTAGGAAAACCAAAATTGGATAGGAATAGCATAATTGCAGACAGATATGTTGACCCTAACTTGTGATACAGGTGAGAGCAGACACTGTTTGTCAGTACAGAAATCTTCCATGTCTGCAGTCCTGTGTTGATGTTATCACATAATGATGCATTTCCTGTGTTTGCCTCCTCATATGAATGATCTTCTGCAGGACCTTGTCCTTTACCAAACCTTCAGCGAGGTATTAAGTCTCTCACTGAGTACATTTATATTAAAGCCCTCTGGGGAACCTTGAATAATATATTGAATATTTTGCTAAGGGAAATCAGTTTGTTGTAGTTTCATACTCAGGCTGTGTTAAATATATGTAAAAGCATCAAAATGTTTGGAGCAGTGACCTGTTACACTTTGATTTGTCCCACTTTCCTATTACCACAGGAGTAATGACTGAACTCCAGCCAATCAAAAGTGTGCATTTGGGAAAGAAAAATCTGTTACGTAGTGACTAATCTCTCCTACAAAGTAGCTTTACCAACAGTTTTGGGAGGTTGGTTCTTTGGTTGGTAGGGAATAGGAAAGCATGGTCAGTTGGAAGCTTAATGGAATTTTTCCTTTTTCTGTGCTGAGAGTTGTGGTTGGTCCTTTTCTGTTTTGGTTTTTTTTTTTTTTCAATGTACAATTACGAACTGAGACTTAGTAACTGATTATTAACTGAGATTTTGGGTTTTCTCTGCTGTGAATGGAGGAGTGTAGCAAAATTATCACAGATTTGTTATATCTAGATTGGGCTATTTGGGAGTTTTAGTGAGTCTTCCTTCTGCAGAAGAGGGGTCTGCTGCTTAATGTT
>JAWWES010000133.1:2574568-2594575 GCA_035583135.1 Lophotriccus pileatus | reverse complement strand
ACAACCCTCATGGTAGTGTTTTCGTCCAAGTATGTAGTCAGCTCTTCCAGTCTTGCCCTTTTTGTCCAGTGCCTTTCATGCTATCACTAGACACTTCCCAAAAAAGCTTTACTCTTCCTTTATGCAATCCCACTGGATGGCTGGAGACAGCAATGAGATCTCCCCTCAGCTTTCTCTTGAGATAAGGAATTTAGAGAAGATATTCACCTGTACTCTTTCTGTCTTGGCCAGAGGGTGGATTTTGGGTGAGTGTACTCAAGTCTGGGCCTGTTGTGTAAATCTGGGTGCAGTGAGGCTCATGTGGAACAGAAAGTGATTCCCAGAAGTACCATGTTTGGAGGCTGAATTGAACTTTATGTTCCTGACTTGGATCAGTTCTTTAAATCTGCAAAGGCTGGAGGGAAGACAGAATTGATTCTTCTCTTTGATTTCGTATCAGTGAAATAGTGGAGAACACTTCCTTGAGAAAGAACTCATCTCAGAGGAGGCAGCTTGAGGGGCAGAGTAAACCAAAACAAGGACAGGATTAGTGAAAATGAAGGCATTGGTAGTAGTGGGAAAAGAGTTAAGTGTAGATGATGCAAATGCAAAGAGCAAACGAGAATTCCTGTGTGGTGGGCAAGTGATCACAGAAATCACTGTGTACGTCTTAATAGGCTTAGTCTTTCCCTTTCTAACTCCACAGTCATGTATTTGTGGGCAACATAGGAGTGGAGAAAATGAATAGAAACATTACAAGGTAGGGATCGTGGAAACCATAGAGTTGGGTTTTTCTAGAGTGGAGAGGGGAAGATGATTGGTAGAAGGGGGAGGAGTCGTTTGCTTTTTAGCCACTGCTTTGAATAATGAAATATTTATTCCCCACAAGAAGAAAAGCTGAAACAATAGAGCTGTGTTTATAGAAAAATGGTCATTTGTCCAGACTCTGATTTCTGGTTCATCAATACCTCTTTGTGAGAGGTACTTCCCTGAAATATGCCTTTGTTTCCCATGGAATGCAACCAGGGGCGTATAGTGCAAGGAGTCTTAGTTGGGCAGGCTTAAACAAACAATAAAACAGTGCAAAGACTGACATTAAAATGTATATATTTGTTCTGTGCCATGTTCTATTCATTACCTGATTAGAGCATGAGGCAAAACAACACATCTTGAAGCTTCCAGCCCCATGAGTTGTGCCTGTACAGCAGTGTTACAGGTGTCTTAAAATATCCTGTAACATCATTCAAAGGGCAGTTGCCAAGCTTTTCATAGTGTTTAAGAAGTTTCTAAATGATGTAAGTAACCAGCAAAGCTCTCTAAATTGATGCCTGTTCACAAGGACAAACACCAACTTTTTCTTTTTTTCCCAGACCACTGAGCCCAGTGATCCAATGCTTATACTTGGAGAGACTATGCCAGGTGGTAACTGAGATGCCTTTAGGTCACTTGCAGTGGAATTCATCTATGTTCTCAAAATGACATCTGCTTGCCCAGAGGCTGCTCTAGTCTATTTTCTTCTCTCCATGCCCCAGTATCAGTTGCTGGAAGCAATTAAGAGCTGGGAATATTTATTAATACGTCACTGTTTGTCATGTCCCTGTGGTGATGACAGGGTGTGTTAGGGCTCCCTTTCGCTGTCAGAGAACCCAATGTGGCCCAGATTGCAAGTTCAATATTGCAAGGGCATAATGCTATTTAGATTGGTTGTACTTTTTTCTCTCCATTCTGGCATGTTGACCTTGCCTGTTGTTCTCTCACTGTTTGATTCTCTTGGAAAGCACCATCTAGTGGTAAAAGCTCACCAAGAAATGGAGGAATAGGTTCTGTTTCTGCTTCAGTGCTGCTTTCCGTGGTAAATGTCTCCTGCTTCTCCTTTGAAAAAACGTTCTTGAGCTTTATTTTTAGCAGATTCCTCTCCAGCCTAGTTCACACTGGGAATTGTGGAGGGTTCATTGAGAAGCCAGGATGGCCACCAAAGAATTTGTGAAGTGACTTGCACAGGTCAATGACAAGGTTTGCAGTAGTTGCTTTAATGTATCCATATGAGAGCCTGGATTCAACAGAATGGACATCGGCCAGTAATTGGTCTGTTCTGGCCACTGAACAAAATATAAATACTTGCAGCACACTGACATGAGCAGTACTGTATTTTGACTACTTAAAAACAAAATTTGGTTTTCTTTTAACAAAACAGAAGTGGTTATGAAAACTAAATTCCATTATCACTGATAACCACAGTGATGAACAGATGGCGTCACACTTTGCTGTCCTGCCTGCATCAAATACTCCCTCTGACTAATGGTCTTTGAAAATATCTCCCTCCCAGAATAGCACTACCTTCCCTCTTTGTCACCATATTATAGAGCACCCAAGGTGTCTTACAATTTCATTAAAACTATCAAGGGAAAAGTGTTCACTGGTGATCAGTAAGTATGCAAATATGTATCTTAAAAGATAAATCATTATGGGCCTGTCCTATCCCATGGTATAATTGGATTCATTTTTTTAGCATTTGGAGAGAAAGTGAGCGTGACCAGCTTTTAAATAAGAAGAGGTTTGAAATCCTGTCTTTTTTTTGACCCATAAAAGTGATACATAATTACCAAGATGAATGTAGTAGCTTTAATGTTGTTGATTCTAGAAATATTTTCAGCTTAACCTGCATTTGGTTTAGAAAAAACTGATACCAGGTTTCTGGTAAAATCAAGAATCAAAAGTGAAAGAAAAATGTTGCTGTGTTCGTAGTTTTGTGCTGCACACAGCACATCTAAAATTGAGTGCTTTGGCTCCTTACGTTTTGTGCTTAGATATCAGGGCTATTGGTCACAGAGTCACATGTGTGTTAATGTAGAGATGGGATTCATTGTTAGCATGAAGACTTGATGGAGTTCTGCCATAAAACTGTCCTGCTGTGTGTATCTCAGGCATGGAGGTCGACACATGTGACAGACAGCTGTAGGTACCTCCTGCTGCTTGAGGAAGGTGCAGTCACTTGTCTTTAAACTGCATAGCAATAGTAACAATACCAACAGGGCCGTTTTTCTGGTGTGGAAAGATCTCATAAATGTTGCTTTCAGTCCTAAGAGGGTGTATCCTCACAGCATGAAACTAGGAGCTATCACTGGATCTTAATTCTTGGTTTAGCCATCAGAGAGGATCCCTCCTTTCTTGCCAGAGCAGGTGGGACAGAGGCAAAAGGTGATTGAATCAGTAAGGTTAAGGTCAAACAAAGCAGGTAATGAAACTATCTCTTCATTATGTAACAAGTAAGGATACAATACTGATAATGACTCAAATTCTTTTGCAACCCCTGGTGTGCTGTAAGTGTTGATTAGAAATAATACTCAAACTTGATTCCAAATTATGATTAGGTGTGAATTATCACACAGACCTGAAGCCATCTGTGAAACACTCTGTGAGGGTGATTAATGTAGTGATTGTGTTGTGAATTGTAGACAGGATTTGCTGAGATGTTTTGAAGTTGCATATAAAAATGAAATTAAACTTGTAACCTGTGACTTGTGGTGTATAATATGGGTTGTGGCTTATGCTGGTCAAACTGTTTATGTGGAGCTGAGCAAACAGTAAGGAAACCTTTTGTTTATTGAGTGTCAAGGATGAGAACTTGATCAGTCTCCTGCTTCTACTTAGCTGGAAATGTTTGCAGTTAGTGGCACTCCTGTATCTCACGTGCCTGGTGAGCAGCTGTGGTGCCTCATGTAACTCAGTATGGTCAGTGTTACTGGGGCTACAAACAAATCTTGTATAATAACTGGCTCCATTTTACAGCTATATTGTATGTTTTGCTAGGTCACTCGACTTCCAAAGGGCAGGAAAGGGAAATTTCCCTAACTCTGGCATATTGATGAACTCTTTTGTTTAATGAGGGATTTTAATGAGTATGTGTGAAAACAATGACTCTTGAGTTAAGATTTTCAAGGCTCCTTACCATGGGTAAAACATGTAAACCTTCTGGTCCCATACTGTAGGCATAAGGGTGAAGGAAAAGCTGTGCTCTGTTTGACCTCTGTCAATTCCTTTTCAGTCCGGGTTTCCAAAAAAAATGAAAAATATGTTCATACATTATCATAAAATAGTCTGAGATGAATTAATATCTGTTCCAGTAAATTACTGATAAAGGTTGGAAGTTAACATATTAATGTGTGTACCAGCTATATGAGATGGGAAGTGACAGGTAATGCTCTGAACATCCTGTTGTAGACAGGTTATATTTACCTGGTCAAGTGTGAGAATATTTGGGGCCTGCAGCAATGCAGGTTAGCCCTGAAAATCAAGGAGCTCTCCTGGCATTGTACTGATGTTCTGCTCTTTGTATAACACACACACACAGAAACCCTTCACTAAAAACCCCAAACAACAAATAAAATCAAGCATTAGAAACACAAAGAAAAATCCCATGAAACCAACAAGTGCAACCTAAATAATACCTTCTCCCTCCCCCCAAAAATTGACCAACCAAACTAACACACCAGGGGAAAAAAAACCTGCTTTGTAGATCAGAATCACTTGTTCTAGCTAACATTTCATAGAGTTGCAGGTTCTGACCAGGTTAAAGAGTAAATAAGAGCAAGTAATTGAGGCCTTGTGGGTCAACAAGGTGCAGATGCAGTAATCAGTGTTGCTGTCTTGGGTTCTGTATGCTTGCAAGTCAGTCAATTAATTTTGTGCAATTTCTTATTCAGTCTGAGTTGATTTTCATCTCTGTGCTGGTGTTTGAATTACCTGAGTGGGGTTTGTCATAGCGTGGTGGTTGATGAATAACCAGATTTCCCAATCATACTTGCATTGGTGCCTTCTTTTTGCTTATTCTTAGATTGTTTTGTGTAATGCCTGTCAAATTAAGCTTGTTTTTTCTTTATTTTCCATAATGTTGCTTTTCTTCCTTTAAAAGGGAAGGATGTGACACATTCCCATGAGTCTCATTCCTCTATAATGCAGGCAGGCTAACAAATGCTGTCACAGATCTTACTGTGTGTGCTGATGGCTCTTAGAGCAAGATTATTGGCAAAGGTCTTCCCAGGTGTATTCTCAGTGGTGGTTTTGTTCAGACTGACATTAAAGGAGCATTATTAATATTTCAAAGAGTAGTTAAACAGTATATTTACACACTTCTGTTCAAAAATGGATGAACATCCAGAAATACCTTAGCATTATCTGCTGTATAATGCACTGAAAATAACACATGTCCCAAATAAGAAAGCAGGATTTATCTTGAAAGAAGGAACAAGAGTATGATTTTCTCAATTGTAAGGTCCTAAAGCAATTTGAGTTTCTGTGCCTGAAAGCCTCATCATATAGATGACATATTGCATGTGTAGCATTGTATGCAAATTGTTTCACTTTACATCTTGCAGAACATCTACATGTAGGAATCTGTAGATTTATTGTAATGATGATGGGACATTAATGTTCCTCTTTACAGGCAGGGCAGAACTCATGTGTGGCCCCATTATAAAGGTTCACATTAGGCAAGAGATTTTTGTGTGCTCAGTCATCTCATTCTTCTACTTTACAGTCTGTGTGAGTTCAGAGGTGACACTTTACTGAGCCTTGTGTGATGGCACGCCCCAAGGCTTGCATAATAACCTGACTACTTGTCCCTACCAGCCTTGCCTCACTTAGTAGTGTTGCTGTGATGATTTATCTGAATTTATTGTGAGAGTCTTTGATTGGCACAGCTCCTGGGACACCAATCTTGCTCTGAAGAGTCTATTAGGTGTCTGAGGCAGTGCCTCACAGGGGCATGGCAATTGTTAAGGAGAACATAGCAGTTAATGTAGAAATTTTATGAGGTTCAACCTAAGGATTTGGAGCAGGATAAGATTTTAGGGAATGCACTTGCTTCCTTGCAGTGTGGTTTTTGTTTGTTGGGTTTTTTTGTTGTTGTTTTGTTTTGGGTTTTTTTATTTTTTTGTTTTTGTTTTTTTTTTGTTTGTTTGCTTTGTTTTTTGGGTTTTTGTTTGTTTGTGGTTTTTTGTTTGGTTTTTTTTTTTTTTTTTTTTTTTTTTGAGAACAGAAGACTAAAGGGATATAGGGATGAGGGTATTTTCAGCATGTAATTCTCCAGCTAAGTTGTAGTTCCATATTTGTCTTTGGTGTAAGATGTTTGCATGTGTTTGTATAGCTATATAAACTTTGGTTATTTCACCTTTTTTCAGAATCACTTCAGTCAGAGTTGTTGGTAATATGTTGGTATAAATGAGAAAAATATGGTCATCTCTTCAAGGCAGATGAGCTGTGGGGGGAAACACTGAATGTTTGTAGAAACCTCTTAAGCAGAACTGCAAAATGCTAAGCATTGTCCATGTGTTTTCCCATTCCTGTGCAATTTCTTTGTTATACTCAGGATATCTCTGTGTCATTTGCTTTTTGATTGGTCTGTTTTTCATTACTTGTCTTCCAGCTCAACCCATCTTGCTATTGGTTCAGTTTTAACTTCTTTTACTTATGATTACTCATAATAATACAATTAAAATTATAACTGTTGTACATGTAAGTATTAATATAAGTATATATTTAAGAAGATAGCCTTAACTGAGAGATGGAGCTGGACCTAAATGCTTAATTTTTCTCTTTCCTGAATTCTGAAACATTTTTGAGTGAACTTAGTATGAGAATTTAAACATTAGAACCATGAAATTATTAGTGACTTTTCTAGTGTGATACTGCAAATACTTGAGTGAGGGTTAAATAGAGGCTTGAGTGGCTCTGCAGAGGGGTGAACTTCCTGCTCTAATCCAGTGTTTTAAATATTACCTCTTGGGCTCTGCAGGGCAAGAAAAGGGTTGATATGTGATCCTGTGTAAGGAATGCCACAGTAACAAGCTCATGTGATGTGAGCCACACTGAGCATTCAGGTTTCCTGTACAGTATTCAAGGACATCAGGCACTGGGTACAACAGAACTTTCTCTGGGTCTTAAATAACTCTCCAAGTCACCTAGCTGGCCAGTCATCTTTATAGGGAAACTCACTTTGAATCCCAAGGAAGAGCCTTAACAAGTATTTCTCTTTTGTTTATTAATGATAGAACAAAAAATGTGTGCTAAGCACAACCCTACTTGATGTGTTTCCTTTCAAAGTGCCATCCTGGTCCCAGTGGCTGGGCTGGCCTCTGCCCCGGACAGGTCTGGAGATGTCAGTGCCCTGAAAGGTGCCTCTGCTACATGCATAGCCAGCTCAAGCATCAGCAGGCTTTGGCCTTGGCCTAGGCGTGGACCACTGCATTCACAAGTATGCCTTGGAAACCACTTGGATGTGTGACAAAGCACTGTGAGAACTCAGAGCACAAGTTGAAGATTAACTATTTATTATTAGCATAAGTAGTAGGAGGAAAAATTTAATATATACATTAAATTTCCTTCCAGCAAACAATGGTTTTCTTAGGTGGTGTTAGAGATCATGTATCAAAAAGGAAATGAGTGCTGCCACAGACCATCATGGCTCCATCACAGTAATGTAAGGAGTCTAAAGTTATAGCAAACTTTTTTTTGAAAAAGATCCATATATTTCCTAGTACATCTTTCCTGGCAAGAATATCTTCTTTCTTGCCTTCCTTGACACAGGGAGTTGGCTGCTCTGTCTTTACAGGTACATCTTGAAAAGGCACAGGCAGAGAACTGGGGACCTTTGGTGAAGCAGAGTATTCCAAAAGCATACTTGGTATAGCAGAGAGCACTACCTAAGTTTTGGCTCAGAACATGAGTGCAGTGTCGTCTTATTGTCCAACTTAAACTTTGTGTTGGATAAATTATTCTTGGACTTGATTTCAATATGTGTACTAGGCCAAACTCTATGCTGTGCTGCTTGATAGACAAGCCTGGAGTCTTCCTGTGTATTGGATGTCTGTGAATGTTAAATGAATCTCAGGTGAATGCTGAGGCTTGTCATGGGATGAGTATGAGTGAGCACTAAGTCATATCTTACTGCTAATAAGTGAGTGTATCACAAAAGGTGTTTTGAGCATAAAATATAAAGAAAATGACAGAACAAACTATTGGGGGAAGGGTCCCTTTAAATCACGCTGGGAGATGTGACATCCCTCACAGCATTTTACATCCAATGGAGTTCCAGAGATGTAGCTGATGACAAATGTGATAAGATCAGGACAAATCAGCCCATTTTCTGTTGTCTTTGATTCTTGTGAACCGAAAGTGCTGAAGATCCACTTTAATCAGGTAGAGAAGTCAGCTAAAAGGCTGCTTTGCCTCCCCACAAGAGAATTAAACAATTGAGTCAATGTGGTTCTGTAAATACAAGTAAAACAGCTGGTGAGCCCATCATTCAAGTTATTGGGCAAGTAAACAAAGCAAGATTTTAGTGACTGGCATTATTGTAGCATTTAGTCTGGAATTTGTTTTACTGGTACTGACTTGGGAGAAATCTGAAAATGGTGGTTTGTGAGAATCCTATGGGAATTCTGTGAGGCCAACTGTTTTGATTCACAAGAAATAAACATGAAGAATCCCTAACATTATGCATTCCCAGTGAATATACATCCACTGATGTTGTGCTTTGCTAGAAATGTTTTCTTTTAAAAAGCACAGAACTTCAAATTTGAATAATGTATTGAGTTAGTCCTTGCACACTTAATAAAATCTGCCAAGCTTGAGGCTGCCTGAAGTTTCCACAACAGAAAAGTGATCCTAACAAGGAGTAAGTCAAGGTAATTAGACTAACGTGATAAATCAGACACTGTCTTCCCAACATGGGTGCTCACTCATTTCCATCTTTGGTAAGAGAAAAGTAGATGACCTGAATCAGAATTTGTCAAGTGAAACTGGAGTCTTGTGTTGTAAGTAGTTTGTTTACAAAGCTGATTTATCCTTACTGGGTTGATATCAGCTTTTTGGTTCTCCTCTGCAACACTGTAGAAAAGGAAATACTTTTAGGAAACTCTTGCAGCAATATATTTTTGAGGTAATATCACAAAAGAGCTGTGCTTACTTACTCCCCCCTTCCCAAGTGTTACTGCAATGCAATCACAACTTAGTAAAGTCAGATTAACATAAACCCACTTATTTGTTCATTAAATTTCTTCCAGCTGTCTTTGAGGTATAAAAGATAATTACTAATTTCAGATGTTTCCCTTAGCAGGGTTGGGAAGGAGTGCTGTTAGCTTGACTGTGTCATTCAGAGAAGCTGTTGAGGAGGAAAAGGCCGAAGGTTCAGCTCAAAAGTAGAAATGGTGTCCTCATCTGTGTATTGAACAGTGATTCTCCTCAGTGTGGGCCAGGAAGGAGAAATCCTCAGGCCAACAAAGGCTATATAACCTGTCTGGAATTGAACTTTGAGAGATCTGCTTACAACACTAGAAGATGATTCTAGATATGTAACAACCTGATACTTTCACTACTAAATGGCATTTATTTGCTTAAAATAGAAGGTGACCCCAGCTGAAAATCCAGGGCTTTAGGAGTTTATTGGAAAGAGACTTGATGTCATAAGGTTATATCTTGCACTTTGTCTATGGAACTATAAAGTTAAGGAATGATTTGTTTTAAGCATATTTAAAAGCTGGATCAGGAATGTGGTCAAGTGCCTTTAAAGCCAAGTCAGACACTGGTAATCTGGTATTAGGAAACCTTCTCTGTGCTGGAATGCTTTAAGGAAAGTTGACTTTGCTTTACAATGTTTCCTGTGCCGGAGGCACTACTGACCTTGTAGCAGCTCTTTCCAATGTGTTAAACAGTGGTGAGGCCACACCTGGGGTAGTTGTGTCCAGTTGTGAGCTCTCTGTGCAGGAAAGACATGGACACACTGGAGAGAGGGCAGGGAGGGGCCAGACAGGTGTTCAAGGCACTGCCCCAACCTATCTGTAAGGAAAGACTGAGAGCACTGTGGCTGTTCAGCTTGTAGGGGATCTCACCCATGTGCAGACATGTGCAGAGCAGGCAGCCAGGCTCTCCGGTGCTGCCCAGTGCCTGGACCAGGGGCAATGGACACAAACTGAAACATGGGAGGTTCCTTCTGAACAGCAAACTTCTGTAAGATGAGGGTCATTGAGCACTGGCAGAAGTGCTCCAGAGAGATTGTGAAGTCAGTTGGAGTCAGATGAGAGTGAGCTGGGACAGCACCAGAGTACTCTGCTCAAAAGGCATGAAAGTGTAACTTCCAGAGGTTCCTTCCAACCTCAGCTATTCTGTGATGTTAATGATTGAAGTGGGACACCGCAGGACCAAATTAGTTATGCTTTAAAGGCTTTAGCTCTGACTCTGACATAATTCTTCTAAATTGATGCATTAGGGTAGGGAAGTGTGACTTAGCCATTACTTACCCATTCCCAGCCCCAGTACTATTTTATCTCACCTTGATGAATCTCTAAATCAGTTACTTTGTATTTTTGGATAAACACTTCTTTCATGAAGCTTATCAGATAAAAGGAATGAAGTTGCTCTTTTGATGAAGAAGGCTGATGTTAGGCAATACAAGTAACTTGGGTCTGTGGAGCTCTGCAAGCTCTTTCATAAACTTCTGAGGATTCTGTTTTTCCTGTTAATTTGACTTGTATGCATTGTCTAGGCCTCTAAAGATTTAATCCAATGTGCAACTGAAATCTAAAACTTCATGTTTTACACTATTTTTATATTTTTCTACTTAACGGGATTTTTACACTAGTTTAAAAGGCTTTTGTTGTATCTGTTCTTTGTGTTGTTAAATACCATGCACTCCTTAGTAGATAATACCAGGAAAGAACACTTCTCAAGGTTTTTCAAACAGCAGCTGTATTGTAATGTCACTCATTAACCAGTCATATGAGCCATTAAAAGCCCACTTGCCACTTACACAGCACTGCTTCTCCTAAGCAGGACTCTGAGAACTCTTGAATCTACCCTAGCTATGGCTCTGTAGAGCAGTGTGTGGTGTTTGTGCCTGGTCAATGACAGCTTATTAAGTCGAGACTAAAGCTCCAAGTATATTTATGAACATAAGAAATAATACGTATTTCATATTAATACATATTTTTGTTCTGACTAGGAAGACCTCAGAAAGCAATTTAGCCAGGGTGTAGGTAAATAATGAAGACTATTCTTTTCCTTAAGGCAGTTGTCTCTGTAAGGAATATTATGGTACTGCTGCCTTAGAGGCCTGGTTTTGTGATTTCATGCTCACATTGCTTCTTAGTGAGTAGATTTCTGTTACTAACAGATTTTGGCAAGTCTAAGAGCTGATTTTGCTCACTTTCTAGGTAGTGCTTCACACTGGCACAGACCTCAAACTGATGGTGCTTTGGTATCTTCTGAGATAGTGCCACGTGTGTTCTCTTCTATCTCATTTCAAGATTATGGGGGGAAACAAGGCTTTTTTTTTTTTAACACCTTGGGAAACTGCTCATGAGATCTCATTTAGCTGGTCTAATAAAGCTTTTCCATTGAACAGCTGTGAATTAGCAGCCCTGAAGGCTTCCAAGATGAGGTATTAGCAGCTTCCTCAAAATTTGGTCAGTCTGAAAGGTACAGTTAATGGGAAGATGAGCAATCAAAACAGTGAGATTTAAATACTAGAAATTCTTACAGATTGTTTTTTGCTTCTCACCAAAAAAGACTCCAGTGTTAGCTGAGGCAAGTGGTGGGGGTCAAAGTCAAGCAACTTAAACCACGGGGTGCTTTGCTAGTGATGGCTTGTTGGCTACACTATAGAGAACTGTGTTTACCAAGAGACTTTATGACAGCAAAACTTAGGTCATAAAATTCATAGTCCTCTTTTATCCTATTACTGTCAATTCCCATTCTTTCAGCATATTTAGTAACTGCCTCCCTGATTTTACTTCGGTGTTCAGCTCACACAAGAACACAAGTACATTTGGTCTAGGCACGAATGAGTTGATTTTAGTAGCTAAGTATCAGAGGGAGTGGTGTTATATTATCTTGAAAATCTTGATTTCTTTAGGCCTATGCTGTGTGATTTTACAACTCTGTCTCTGCCTTGCATTAACTGCTTTTAACTCTGTAGTAGGAACAAGTATCTAAGAATGTTGACTTGAATGTTTTATCTGTCTATATAGATAAATATATATCTGCACACATACTGTAGTTTCAAATACTCTGGATGCACTAAAGAAATACACGTTCAGGAAAGATTTGTGAAACAGAATAACTCTTAAAATTGTGAAGTGTTTGTCAGACGAGTTGAAAAGAAACAAAAGAGACACTTATTTTTCCCCAAAAAATGAGTTTCACATGTGAGTCTTTATGACCAGGTCCCCTTCTAATTAAAGTATTATATACGTTCAGAGAAAGTTTGGATAACTTGCTTGTAGACCTCTTGAGTCTTAAGGGATACTAAGTTGGAAGTAAAAGGACCTGTCTAGGAACAGATCTTGATGTGAGTTGTCCAAATGGTTAAAAAAATCATTGAGAATCCCATGTCCTTCCAAAGCTTCTGCAGATCCAGTGTCAGAGTGTGGGTTTTAGGAAGTGGTTGTTTTTAATACAAACCTATGAATATCTCAGTTGCCTGCAGTTGCCCTGCCCTACCTTGAATTTGGATCTGTTGGAAGCAAGCAAAGCAAACTAGAGTTTCCAAGGAATAGAAGAATTTGACTGTTCATAAACTGTATGGGTGTTGCCTCTATACAGCTGAGGAAGTCCCTGAGGAATATTGTCTTGTCTCACACACTTCATTCTTAGCAAACTGTGTCAGGCTTTGTGCTGCACAGATTTGCCTTTTCAGGTCTAGTTCTGGGAGCTTTTGAGATACCACTATCTGGAAATCTGCTTTAAAGGTGGAAAAGTAGAAATTGATAATAAAAGGTTGATGTTACTTTTACTTGTTAAAGATTTTGGTGTTCCCCTGAAGTCAGGGCTCAGAGCTCTGCTGTGCTCCTGCTTCTTTTGTGGTCCTCTCTGCAGAATAACTGATAGTCTGTCCTGGTTACCTTGTGAATCTTGCTGTGTGTCTTGTTAACTTCCTCACAGAATTATATACATATATGTATATATATAAAACTGAAGACTGAATCTATGATCCTTTTTCTGACACCTTGGTAACCAGGTGTGTCAGAGCAGGAACAAGCCCTGTGAGGTTGTGCAGACACAAATTTCACAGAAGCTGATTCCAATCTGATTTACATCCATATAAGACAAGACAAAAGTTGTTGTTTTTTTTTATGGGATTATTCTCATTGAAAGGTGTTTATTTTTCAGTAGGACTTGACCTTGTGCAGTGGGGCAGAGGAAACTCTCTGATCTGTAGGATAAGTGTAGTTGGTTAGAACTGAACTGGTGTAGGGACTGAGATGAGTAAGATACTAGATACAGATGGTGGAATGAGGGACCTCAGTCCCTTCTGATTTGCTATGAAGTGAATGAATGAGCTACAGATCAGCTTTCATTTCAATATAGTTAGGCTGGAAAACTTCATGAGCTATCAGCTGACGCTATTTTGCTGTTATACCTGTAATGGCTGAGGACTTTTTTGTTCTTTGTAGTCATAAAAATATGGTCAAGTGTTTTACCTTATTATGGTAAAGTGAGTGATATGATGAGCAAGACAGGCTCATCTAGTAGAATAAGCTGTACTTATGTTCTGGGTTTCTTTCTGAATATTGTACTTCTCATTTTGACCTGTTCCCATGCAAACAAAGGACAGTTTATGCTGCAGGAGCAATTTCTTTGTTCATACCTTCTACCAGCAGTAGGAGACCAAGTGTGTCCTCTCTACTCAGTCCCACAGTGGCTAGGGAGGTGCTAATGGGCTCTGAGAATTCAAAGATGTTGCAAAATGCCCTTTCTGGGTATTATTTTGTGGGAAAAATACTAAAAAGGACTATGCAAAATTAAATAAGAAAGGGAAGGCCATCTGATTCTGGGTTTTTACCTCCTGTGAATATGCTCAGAGTCTAGTCTGTTTTTAAAAAGGTGATGACCCTTCCTGAGACCTTAAACTGTTTAAAAAAGTGCCAGAATATCACGATATGAAGCTTGGCTTTATCTGTCACCGAGCACTGTTTGTTATCTTGCCTTTGTTTATCAGGGACAAACCAGGGCAAGGCTGATTCCAGAGGTACAACAGTATGGGGAGGTGCAGCTGGAAAAAAAAAAAAAAAAAAAAAAACAAAAAACAAAACAAAACAACAAAACTTTAATGCATGACAAAACAGGATTTGTAATCCACTCTCATGTGTGTGTAGAGCAGGAGGTGTTATCCCAGGGCTCAAGGGCATGGAAATGATCTGCAGCTTAGTGAGTTTGTGCATTCCCGTGAGCTGCCAGGGCTCACTGAGGGCATGCTGCTATAGCCCCAGGCAAGCTGTGTGCAGGGCCTGCCTCTCATCTCCCGTGGGAGTTGCAGATCCACAGCACCATTAGGGATAACGCTCCAGAGGTGTTTGTTTTACTCCAGGAAGTGTGACACTGCTGCCGCCTCCCTGCTCTTGGCAGATCAAAGGCGGCCTCATCCTAAAGCGAGGGCAGGTTTGCTGGCAGTTTTCTTCCACAAGGGAAGCCAGATATGTGGGTTAATTACAGTGAAATTATGATCCTGGGAAAAGGTTAAATAACAACCAGAGGGCCCAAAGCTTTTAGCAAAGCAGTTCTTCAGGTAGGTGAGCTGCAGAGCAAGGGGTTTTTCTTGCTTATGGTGCCGTGCATAGCTTTCAGTTGTAAACCGATTTTTTCCTTGGGGGTTGTTTGGGTTTTTTTTGGGGGGGAGGTGTGAGGGTAAGAAGAAAGAAGGAAGATAACTCTCAGGGTGGCTTATCATGGCAAAACTAAAATGTTTCTACTTTGTTAATTTTCTATTAGTTTTTTCCCCATACTAGGTAAATTTGGGATATTTGCGTTTACACTTCTGTTAGTGCATGGAAATTAATGAGCAGAGATGTTATTCCACCTGAGATGAAAGATCACACTTTAATGAGTAACTTATTGTACATGTGATGGCTACTAGCAGAGATCAATCTATCAGTCAAAATCCAAAGTACAGCTCCTGATATTGTATATGGCAGCTCCGAGTCTCTGATCTGGTACTGAACTTGTAGGCAGGAGTAAAGAGGCAGACAATAACAGTCACAAAGAAACTAAGAATATTCAGAGATATCAATGTGGCTGAGTGCTTAAAGTTATTTATTAAAATCTGAGATGGCCGAAAATATAACTGTCATTCAGGCAGGGCTGCCAAGTGGCACAAGACCTAAAGAATTGTGTGCTATTCTACAACGAAGTCTGGAAGTGGAGCAGGAACTCCCAAAATAGCTTTAGGATGTCTGAGTTATAGCCAGAGTATCCACTGGTTTTGGAGTATTAGGTATCCAAATACTTGGGGAAATTCATTTCTTGTTGTGTCCTGTACTGGTCACAATTCAGTTCTTTCAGAATTTTGTTCCAGCTCTAGAATGTATTTACAATGTTACATGATGGCCCTACAAAACCAAGTGGTATAAAAGTCACCATTTCACAATTTGCTTCTATCAGGAGAAGTCTGGCCCCTATGTGTGGTATTGTTTTGTTACTGATTATTAGGGGAAATAAAGAGAGAAGGAGCTTAGGTGGAATACATGAATTACCATGGGTGAGAAATTGCTGTCTGATCCCAGATGGTAATATTAAAAGATGCTTTATTCTTTTTTGTCCACTCCTGAGGTATTCACACTAATTTAGGGTCCAGACATTTTTTCTTATTGTTGTATAGTTACTATAAAATTGTTAGTGAAATTAATAGGAAATTATAGATGTAGCTGCACTCTTATCCTAAGCACAACTGGTTGTGTGCAGGATAGGGACAAAAATGAGCCACATGGCATTTCTTGAGTTCTACTTGTTTCCAAATGGTCCACATTAAACCAATAAAAACATCCATTCTGAAAGATCAGTGATGCATGGCCCGGGAACTGCTGGCACAGCAGGAAGAGCCTCATTTGAGCAGCTTGAGTAGCAGGATTGCTCACAGCACTGCAGCAGCCTGGAGGTCAGTCCTCAAGGTCTCACACCACCATCTTCTTTAGCTGGCTTTCTTTTCTTCCAGGGAATTTGGATGTTTAGGCAAGCTCTTCTATTTTGTCTATATTAATAAGAATTAGAAAAACCATTTGTATGCAAATGGGATCCTTCTTTCTTCCTTCCTAGACATGTGTATACGTGCTTCTAGTGCAGATTCAGGCTGGCTGTGGGAATGGGGAGAGTGTCTTTAGAATAGCTGGGAGGAATAACAAGGAGTCTAAGGCAGAATACAGGAGTTCAGTAAAGACCTGCTCACTGCTTTACAATGTGTAAAGGACACTGAAAAACAAAAACCAGGCTTTCTACAGGGCATGTAGGACCAGGAGAAGGGGCAATTGTTTTAAACCGAAAAGAGTTTAGATTGGATATAAGGAAGTAACCTATGACAGTGATGAGACAGGTTTGACAGAGAAGTTGTGGATGCATCATCCCTGCAAGTGTTCAAGGCCAAGCTGGACAGGTCTTGGAGCAACCTGGTCTAGTGGAAGGCATCCTGCCCATGGCAAGAGGTTGGAATGAGATGATCAATAAGGTCCCTTCCAACCTAAAAAGTTCTGTGACTCTAAACACCTCTTTGGCTATTCCATCCAGCCCACAGGTTAACTTTCTGAAATAGGATTTTCTCTATTTTAATTATGAACTTTGCCATGGTGTCCAATATGAGGTACTTGAGATAGGTCAAGACTGCAGAAATAATTAAATGCAACTACGTCAGTGGTTATTGCTGATAAATATAAATTACGCATTAATCACAATTATGTGGAATTAAGGACATACGAAGTTGCAAGGTAACAATTAAATAGAAATTGTTTTCCCTGTAATTAAATATATTAAGTAAAATTCAAACCCTAAAATAGGCAGAAGCCTGTCTTCACCTAACATAATAAACATACTGTTTATGTATCTTAGTAAAGTATTATGTTGTGTGTATTATTTTGGATCTGGAAGGTGTCTGAAAATGCAGATTACAACAAGTCATGAGTAACTAGTCTTAGAGGAGCAAAGTCTGTATGTCTTCATTTGAGTTTTAAACAAAAAGTTATTAGAGGATAAGTAGGCTTAATTTATTTATACAGACATGTTATGTTTCAAGACGTGAGGGCTTGAGGCAGTATGATCAAGTTGTCAGTGTACAGAACACTCCATCAATGTAAAGTTTTAAAAAATTTTAATTTTATTACTTTTAAATATCTTTTTGTGTATTTATGTAGCATATTTCATAGCCTTGCATCTTGTTAATGTTCTCCTTATAATAATAGCAGATACATCTCTTTGTATTTCTTTGTATCTGCTGAAAATATGCTGTCATTGCAGAGTTAATACTGTTGGATTTTCCTGTGGCAATTTGGCTTCCATACCTCTCAGTCCCTATAGGGAGTGTCCAACTACAAGCTATGTGGCCTGTGAAATTGGGAAAAAGTGGCATCCTCAGAGGTTTTCTTGCTATTAAATGTGCAATGCCCTGAGGTGCAGATAGGTGATGTCCTGTATTATGTGTTCACTAGCTTTCTTAGCAGTGGAAGAAGCAACTAAAGCCTCAAAGAACTCGGAGCACTGTCAGGGCTCTACAGAAAACATGCATTAGCTGCGTTTCTAAAATCCAATCTGTTCCAGCCAAACTTAACCTGGATTCAGGGTTGCTGGGGAATAGGATGATGTAGTGATGTCACTTTTTACTACTTTTGCTCCCTGGATAGAAAAGGGCTGTAATTCAGAAGGGGCTATGTTGGCAATGCTCTATATAAATATAATATTATAAATAACAATGCATGGTGTAGAACATGGTACAGAGGTTCTTAAAACTAAGCAGGTAACTAAGATGCAAAGTTCATATTTCTGTAAGTAAGAGCATAATCCTCTTGGCATGACCCATTTAAAAACAACCAACCGTAGATAAAATGATGCAGTATTTACTTGTTTAAGTAGGCAACAAAATGGACTCCCTGTATTTCATCTGCCAGGCTAAGTAGATGTAAAGGTATTGGTCAGGAGCTCAGTTTATGGTGGTTTTTGGTGTTGGTTTTAATTATCTTTAACTCATAAATTACTTGAGCTGTAATGGAAGCCCACTTGTTTTCTTGTGACTCATTCAATCAGAGCTAATTCATAGTCTCTTATTAATTGTGTAGAAGCTGTATCAACAATTAAAACTACGGAAGTGTCTTTTGTCAACAATGCCATTATATCATAATTGTGTTCAATCCAGCTCTGGTGTGCTCAGCATCAGCGCAGCCCGGAATTCCTACCCATAAGCTCTACTTAGAAATACTTAGCCTGTTACTGATATAGATGCTACTGTGTAATGGAAGTAGAATGGTTGTCAGCTATAAAGATGATTTTTCCAATGTTTGTAAATGTAGTCTTAAAAACAGCCAGTGGGCAAAACCCTAGAATTGTTCTTCAGGTCTCATGGTCTGTAACAGGAGAAAATGAAATCCCAGGAAGAAACGTGTAATCGAAGGCCCTGAAAAAGAGAGAACCTCCAGATCAAGTGGGAAAGAAAAACTGTATTTCCCTATAGAAGCTGGTGTTATTTAGGAGTAACTGAGGTGGGCTTTCTGATGGGTGGCACTCCTGCTAGAGTATCTGCTATCTGTAATTCTCATCTGATTTGACTGATTGATTTCTAATCAACTGTATCTCAGTTGATTATCTTCTTCAGATTAATCTTCTGTTCCCCCTTATCTATGTTGTAACTTGGATCAGCATAGGCCAAAAATAGTTCATCTTAAGAACTGTTATATAGAGAATGATGTACTTGGTCCCTGTAACTTGCAGAATCTATTTTTTACAGCGTTGCTTATAAATACCTGTTACTGTACCAACACAAAATCAGTTGGACTTTTTTTCCCCACCTGTATTTGTCACAGTCCTGTGATTATCCAAAGAGTTTGCTGAAGCATGGCATGTCAGTAGTACACTTTGCTAGTAGTAAATGAGTGTCATGCTCTGAATAATGTGAATTAAATAGGAGATGAACTCTGAGAAGCTGCTACATCCTGAGACTCACCAATGCATGTCTATGACTGTCAGATCGTTAGAGGGACGCTTGTAATTCAGGCTCTAAGTATAGACTGGAATTTTGGGTTCTGCTCCTCAGACGATGTAGGTAACACCTTAGCAACAGGAGGTTCTGGTGGAACAGGGTGGGGTGTTTCTTCATTCCTTCCCTCTGCTACCCCTCCAGCAAAACCTGCCCGCACAGAAGTAGAGGAAAGACATCTCTTGTCAAAATACATCTCAAGTGTGGAGGCAGAGGGTGAGGCTGGAGAAAGGTGTTTACTAACCTTGCACTAGATTCTTGCATATCCTGCTGGGTGTCCATTTTGCTTCCTTTGGGATTAAATGCTTCTGGGAAGCCTGAATTTCTCCATAAATCACAGCTGGCATGTTGTCATGGAACCTGATATGTGAAGAGCTGAGCACTCCTTGCGTTTTCCTTACTTTGGGAAAAGCTCCTCTTCCTGCTAACCTGTTTGTTAGTTCAGAAAAGGTGGCATCCCTCTACCACTGCTCTGTTTTGAAACAAATATTTGCATCAAAAATGTTGTTTGCAAATATCAAAAGTTTGTTTCAACAAATAAACATTTCTGAAGACTCTAGAAAAGAATTAATGACCAGCTTCGCTTACCTTGGGCCATATAAAATCCACTAATAACAGGAGCAACCCCAACACTTTTGTATTTTCTTTCTACTGTCTTACTTTGTTTTTACCTAGTGTCCTAAACCATGGATATAACTTGTTTCTGTAGAACTCTTGGACAGATCATGATGTGAGGTGTTGTGCTGTACTCTACAGTTCTATAGACGTTCAAAGAAATGGTGAGGTAGAAATCAATTATTGCCTAAAAAATATTTTGAAAGCAGAAAAGAAACAATTTAATGGAAGATATTAGCCTCCAGAGGGGGAAAAGGTATGATTTCTGATTTTTAAAACATTTTACTGACTGTAATTCCTGCAGTTTTAGTGCCTTCTCACTCTAATTCAGCTGAGGGCGGCGGGACGGGCTCCATCCATCCATCCATCCCTCCATCCATCCTTCCATCCCGCGGCAGGTACGCGGCGCTCCG
>JAWWES010000133.1:2540162-2574468 GCA_035583135.1 Lophotriccus pileatus | reverse complement strand
CCCCCCCCCCCCCCCCCCCCCCCCCCCCCCCCCCCCCCCCCCCCCCCCCCCCCCCCCCCCCCCCGCCACCAAAGAAGTGCATTCCCCTTTCGATAAAATAGTGTGTCGGGAGCTTCAGCAAGGCAAATGTGCTCCATGGAGTTCATATTTCAGTTTAGCTTTTGGGACTTGGATGTGATGAGTGGTGGTGTTTGCTTTGCCTGGGAGGGTTAATTCCTCTCTGCAGAAGTTCAAGATTTAAAACCAGTGCTAGGTGCAAGTAGCCTAGAACAAAGTGCTTTGATTCTGCACTGCATTTTCTGTCTGACAACAAAGAAACACATTCATTGTGTAGAATGCATTTCTCTCTCAGTTCTGGGAAAGCTGCTTGTTTATTCATGAAGGAAGGTCAGTAAGGCCTGGTTAATGCAAGCAATGGCTTATCTCTAATTTCTTTCCTAAAAGAGATTATTCTTGCCTTCTGAAATCCTTTGATTTTTGTAAGGCAGGAGTGGTTTGTGCTTCCAGAAGGGAAAACAAATGGGAGATGTGGAGTAGGTACGTGTTTAGAGGAGTTCTTAATTACGTTTTCTTGTTCTTCATGATCACGGCACCAAGATCACTTACACTTCAATTTTCTTTAATGATGGTGGGTGAAGAGATGAAAATTATACACCAGGGCCAATTCATCCACTGTTTTCAATTGGGACAGCTGGCTCTTAAACCTCTTCTTTCTCTAGAAACATGATCCTGAGGTTGCACAGACATTACCTGCATCCTTTTAATGACTGAGGCACATTGATTCCATCAAGGAGGAAGGAAGAGAGGTGTGTGTAGGATATCCATGACCTCCCAGCTGCTTGGTGTGCTGTGACTCCATGATGGATGCACACACTGCCTCTTGATTTGTGCCCAATGTAATTTATGTACCAACTGACCTGTCCTCTTTTTTTCCTTACCAAATCACTTTTTACCTTGTGCGTTGCCCTTGAAAAATTAAAAAGCCTATTAGATAGCTTAAATAATTAAATTAGAAGAAACCAAAGGGATAAAACTCTCTCATGCTACTGAAATGAGGATAAAGCACCAAACTAAAGTGAATTTTGGCTGCCCAGCATTTCATCCTGACAAGGTTCTAGTGCACAGTGATAAAATTTTCCATTCTCAATTATTAAAATCCACTTAAGCAGCAATTCACAAACATTGCAGGACACTATCTACTTCTAATAATTTGTTTCAAAGAGGATGTTACGAGGCTTCAAGGTTAAAGGAAATGTAGCAAATAAATGCTGATTTATTTGATTTTATTGTTTTAAGGCAGCACTGAAGCAGTTTTCTTATTGACATTGTCGTGCAGCTGCCTCTGTTTTGATTTGGAGTTATTGTTCAGTGTAGCTGAGTGAACTGAGACACTGACAGTGTGGGAGTGTGCCTCAGACAGATATCAAGTGAGCTATTTGAGCTGGTTATCAATTGTTAATTGTCTACTGATCCTTAAACTAGATACCTAAACTGAAAAGACCACTATCAGCAACAGATGCAAATTATATGGATCCTGTAGGTGTGCAGGCCCTACAACATAAGTGAGGCGCTAAATTTTTCATTGCCTGTTTGAGCTTTCATATCTAGGCAGGCCCAGTGTGGGCCTCCAAGCCCACTCTTGCTCTGACTCCACTTGTAAGGATAAGGTAACACCTGAACTAAAGCTGCTTTTTCCGAGGAGTAGCAATTGCAAACCAAAAAGCTGAAAATATTTTGGCTTTGGAGGTTCAGTGACTGTAGTTTAGTGTCAAATGCAAAGCATGAGACTTCTTCAGGCTGGCCAGCCATTTGGGATATCCTCCAGCCTCCAAAGCTGCCCTTTTTTTAAGGGGGTAGTTATAGTTTTTGCTTCGGTTGCTGCTGAGACAAATTGCTGAAAATCTTCCAGGAGACTTGAAGCTCAGCCATAATGTTATTTCTAAGTTACTGCTGCTTGTAGTGATGTGGAGTAGGGATACAGAGTAGGTACCTGTAGACTTGTACTGGATGGGGCTTAAAAGTAGAACAAAGTCTATCTGGATGGCGCTTCTCAACAGTTCAGTGGCTGTCCTTGCAGTGTGTGTGGAGAAGGAAAAAATATTTAGTTCCTGGCCCATTTTAAGAGAGCTGAAGCCAACTTCAAATTAATCATCTCCTCACAGATTTTAATAGCGGAACTGCCCAAGTAATAGTGATCGTTGTTGTAAACTCACTTAACTGAGGAGTTGGAGGTTGTAGGTATTTTCCCTACACTGGGAATTATAGGTGCTGTTTCAGCTATGTTACTAGTCATACTTGAAGACAACACAATGCAGCTACTTTTCATGAAGGTTACATGTCATGTTGTGGTTGAGGTAGTTGCTGTTTGAAGGACTTGTGCTCACCATGATACAGATACTATATTTAATGATCAAACTGCTCAGAATGTCACCTGTTTGCTTGCAGTGCTGTAGGATAATGTGCTTGTATTAGGAGTTTGTAGTGCCAAGTGGGAGCAGTTCTTGATTTATGTCTGGGTGTGCTTCCCACAGCTGTGGTGTGTGCCAGAGGAGAGAAGCCCTGCTTGCAAACAAGTTAAGTCACATCATTTTATTTTTTTTTCTTGTGGCAAGTTATATTGTTACTCCAAAATGAGCCTGAGGGGTTTTTTTAAACAAAAAATGTAAGTATTTGGCCATCTGTACATCCATTTTTGTTCATGCAACTGCTGTAGTCAGGGAAAAGAATGGTACTAAAGAGAACATAGTCAAAGGGATGGATCAGGCCATGATTTTTCATGTCACTGTGTTGGACTGGGCTCAACTTCAGTAGTCAGAGGCAGTCTTGGACATCAATGACTGGACCATTTCCCTCCCTTGGAAGTATTCTCTTGGTGCAAAGACTGGCGGCCATTCTTAAGGACATCACTCCTAAAGACATCTCATTGAAGGTCCTACTTATTTTTTCCTTTCTCATTCTCACAAATGTTCCTTTAATCAGTCAAGAAATTCAGCATTGGCACCTCACATGTCCCACAGGAGTCTGCCCTGTGTGAGCCACTGGTTTGGTATTGATACTGCTCTTTGCTTTACATGAATAATCTGAGGCCACAATGTTAAGTCTGTGGTACTTCTGTGTGCAGCAGTGCTCTTTGTCAGGTCATAGCACTGAGGTAGAGACTGAAAATCTGCCTTTCCTCACAGTGCATTAAAAATCTATACAAATAAATTAGGAAGTACTGTTCCCTGAATAGCAACTTGATGAGCAAAATAGCAATTGGACTGAAATTGGATTAATTTCTTCTTGTTGGTTTGGGTCTTTTGGGTGTGTATTTCTGTGTTGATAACATTTGCGCTGTTCAGTACTATTCTCTATCTCACATAGTAACAAAATTTCTATTATCTGCTTGTCTATTTCATAGTTCTGTGTTTTCAAAAGACTGTTCTGGACTTAAGTTAATATATGATGTCTGTCAGTACCTGAGATTGCAAAGCCTCACCTGTCTTCCACATTGCCTTTCCCATTCTTGCACAATGCAACTGCCAGGATTTGACCTATTTTCTTATTATTCTTTTGATACAGTACATCCACAAGTTCCCTTTTGGAGGCAAACCAGAAAAGATAAATTAGACTTGATTTCTTTGCACGTACCTGAAGATCAAACGTTTAGCTGGTAAGGGGTAGTTGTATTTCTGCTTCAGCTCGTGTGTGTCTTGCAGAATCAGCTGTGTTGTTGTACGGCTGAAGGTATTCTTGAATCCTTTGAGTATAAACCAAAACTCAGCTGAGTTTTTACCTCCTGGCTCTGTGGTCATCTGGTGGTGCTGATGAGAAATCTCAGCAAGAACCCAAACGGTAACTTGGTCCTGTTCCTCGTTAGATGCTATTCCATGCACCCACAGAAAACTCACCTTGTAGGGTACCCAGTAGTGTTCTGCTTTGTTTTACAACAAATGTGCCTTGTCAGTTTGGTGCTTGACATCCTGAAACAAGATTTTTCATTGCCTGTTTCTAATTGTACATCTGTTGCTTGTTTATCACTATAATACCTATATTTAGCCAGTGCATGCCTTGGCAGGTCTCTTTTTCAGTAATGACAGCTTTTGCTGCTTTACAGATTATGTGAAATCAGGTATACTCTCCTTGTTTGACTCATCACCACTTGTAGCTTCAGTTAGAAGTGGGACCTTGAATATGTGACTTATTTATCTATACTGCAAGGGAGATGGACTGGGTATGGGATTCACTGTTTTCTTGGGCTTCATTGAAAAGTAGCAGTTAATGTCTAAGGTGTCCTTTCTTAGTGTCAACTTTCCAGACTTTATTCTATGCAGTCTGCACTGTCCTTTCTTTCATGTTTTTTCTTCATCTGTTCATTAGAATGTTTCTTGCCTCACTGTAATAGGCAAATACTTACCACAGATTCAGATTTTAAAGTAAGCAGAAATCTTTCACAAGCCTTACACTGAAGTCCTTGTCACTTGCAGTAATTTGCTAAAAGCCTCTTAAAATGTGGCTGTAGCTTGTTCTTATCAACAAAAGCTGCAAAACTGTTTCTTTTGAAGAGGGATAAGTGACAATCTACTAATTGCCTTCCCTTCTCTTTTGATCTTTGTGACCAGTTTTTCTTAACATTCCAGGACTTGTCTGAATGCAGAAATGAAAGGAGGTGTCTTATAATCAGTTTTAATGCTCTGCATAATTCTTTTTCCCCAAAGAAGCCAGTTCATGGCTCAGCTGAGCAAATGTTTAAAAACACAATCTGGGTCACTTAAAGCAGCTGCAAGTCAGCTTTTATTCTTCCTTCAAAGGCAGAATTTGGGAAGTTAAAGCAGACTGTAGCACGTGTATTTGGGTGGGTATGGAAGTGTTGTAGCTCATTTGTTGGCATGGTCCGTTCTGGTTGTACCTTGGGATGTGGGCCATCGGTGGATTCCTCTAAGGTGCTGTGACCTCTTTGCTGTGGCAGTACATCTGCAGTTAGAAAGTTGCTGAGATGCACTTCCTATCATTCACCTGATCTAAGGAGACACTGAATCAACAGAATCAAGACCTCAGGGCTATTTCACTGCAAAAAGCTGCACCCTCCAGAATGATCCCTTTGTCCTTCAGTGTTCATTCAAGTGCTTGTGGAAAACAATACCCTGAGCATTAAAATAGCACAAAGCATCCAGGCCCTCCAGAGAAGGGGAAAAACACAGATTTAACATAAAATGATACAGCATTGTTTTATCTTTTTGTGTTTCCTTTCAAACTTACCTTTCTTTTTATTGCTGAGGCAATTCCTTCTCTGGCTGCATTGTTGTTTAATTGCTTATGCTCTGCTTTGTGTGTTGTGTATTACACTTCAATCTATGTATGTGCAACTCCCTTCCTTACAGCAACTACAGAAACACAGTCCAGTTAAGATGTCACTCATGACTGCAAATAAAAGCATGCCAGGTTACATGTGGAACCTGATCCTGTTAAATTCATCTGCTCCAAGCCTATCCATTAAATTTCAACTGCAGCTGTGTTCCAACTAAGTTGGATTGAAAGCTTTTTCATTCTTAACCTACTGCAAGCAAAACCCAAATGATAAATGTCAAATATAGAAAAAAATAGGCAGAAGTGAAGAAAATCTTTAATGAATGCACTTTCTTATAGGTAAAAGATAATTCTAGGGTTCAAGTCTTGCAATCCAGTGAGAGGTAACCCTGCTGCCTGGTGTGTCTTTAGAAACAGGGAATGTGACAGCTAAACATTTGTTTTGGGCAATTCCTGAGTGATGGGCAATGAATGTTCCATAGGCAGTGGAGTTGGGTGCAGCTTCCTTTGTAAACAATGATCATCTGTCTTTTAATAGGCTGTAGGGAGCAAGTACGGGAAAGTTTCTGTAAGTGGGTATCACTGAGTGAGGAGTAGCAAAGGCATTCTGTGGTTGTGTAATCTGTGTAATATGTATGAAATCAATGCTGTGTGTCATAAAAACACTTCAGCAGTGACACTTCACAGTTGATTGTTGCAAATAGGATTTATCAGTGTGACATGGGTTATGGATAAGCCAAGGAGTGCTGCTGAGGTGGGAAGTAGGCTTCCTAGTTCTCTTCTGCACTGGGTAATGCTGTGGACACATCTATCATGTAACTTACCAATTCCTGCTGTCTTCATAATGCCAGTACTGGGGGAAAGGTTGGAAGAGGCAGACTGGGGAGAGTGAACTGAGCTTGGAGAATGAAAGTGGCCACTTTCATTCTCCAAGCTTCTCCATGTGACCTTCAACAGAGATGTTGAAGGTCACTGATGGGTTTGATTTGATAGCGGGAAAATCAGTTCTTAAGCGATGAGTCTCTAGAACCCATTTTGAGTGTCACAATGAGGAGAAAAGGAGATTAAATGACAAGGATGCACAGTCTCTGATCCATAGGGACTGGTAACAGGCAGACTACATAAACAGAAGAGGGCTAAAATACTTCCAACTCTTTTTCCCCATGTAATTGCAGATAGAGCAGTAGCACTAACTAGCATCCCTTTCTGTAGCAACATTTCCAAGTTGGTTATTGACTTTTGTTCACAGTTTATACAACTATTGAAGCCCCTTTTGAAATCTTCTGTTCAGGCACAATGGCACTAGAGGGTTTCTTAACAGGTGCGGATTTTTGCAGTTGCCTTGACAGCTGTAACTGAGCTTTGCATCTCGCTTGTGATTGGTGCCATCAGGGAGCACAACTCCAGCTGTGGTAGGGAGAACCTCTTAATGTCCTCATCTCTGCTGTGCCTGATAGAGCTGTTCTCATTGACTTGTCATTAGAGGCATCTTAGGGACACCTCTCTTCGGTCTGCTGAGCACTGCCTTGGAAACACCTGCACACAAAGCCCTCTGTGCCGAGGATGAAGCTGGCAGGGCTCCAGCAAGAGCAGCCAAGCTGTAGTTTTCATTACAAAGTGGGAAGAGCAGGAGTGGTTCAAGTAGATAGGCAGAATGCCTGTTGCCTTCCATCACAGGGCAGATGGTACCTATTTGGAATGATCCCAAAGCAGCAGAGAGCACCAATGTTAAAAAGGCTGATTGGTTTGCTTATAAAGTGATACTGAACTGATTGGAAGAGTAGTTACAGGTACTTCCCTATGAGATGTAGAGTAAATCATCTCTGTGAATCCGAGACTCTTTGTAATGAGCATTTCTTACTTCCTGGTGTGATGTCTGACCATTGGATTCAGAGAATATTTGTGCTGTGGGTATGGCCTGCTTTCAGACTTGGCAGCTAATTCATAAAATGCAGCAGGTCTCCGGAGATCAAATGTACAGTGGTAAGCTTTGTCTCTGTAGAAATACATGATGTTCACAGCTAACTTAGTAAAGTTCTTGAAAGGTCTTATAATCTGATGGAATCTGCTTTCTTCGAATTCAAACTAACACAGTCCTACTTCAGAGGGGAAAAAGTACAGTGACAGGATACATCAGGTATTGTTAAAAAAGCATGAGCAGGAGGAATACAAGCAATAATCCTGTGAAACAGCATCAGGTAAAACCTGGATGAGTATCAGGGTGGTGGCTTTTTAGGGAGCGAGGAGTGCACATGTATTTTTTTGTGAAGGACTAAAGGAAAATGGAGTGTGAGTCAGGGTATCTTGGAAATCTTGGTTAATTTTGTGAATTTGGTCTGAAATCAAACATGACATGTCTGACCACTGGCAGTGGTGTCACAATACCCACTGCAAACCTGTCACAAACTCCATCTCCTCTATATATTCTGGACTGTTATTGGGCAGTGCTCTCCAGTGCTTAGCACCCTCCCGAAGTAACTTTTGCAACTTGCAATTCTTCTGCAGTCCTTTAATGTGTCACTTAGATTTATTTTGAGACATTCACCAAAGCGTTGCCAGCTCCTATCTCGAACTTCAGCCACAGAGGAATGCACTTCTGGGTGCTGCTTTCAGTAGAACAGGAAATGTGAGTCTTTAATGAGGAGAGGCAGAGCCTTCCAACTCCGTGTCAGGCGGTTCTTCCTTCAGTTTGGGCTTGTGCCAGGAAGGCGGCTTGATCGCTTCAGTGAATGCTGTAACTTGAGACAAGCTCCTTCGCAGTTTAGTATCAGTCAAACATGAAATGTTTTGTCTATCTTCCTGTGCTCAGCTGCTGAAAATCTTCTACTGTGTTTCGTCCATTTCTAGTTTATACTGTTCGGCGCAAGTTTCATGTAGCGAGAAAAAATGCCAAGTGTATGAAAAAAAATCTAGATCTTTTTGTCCTGAGTAGTGTTATCATAAATATACCCAGGTCATATTATTAATTACAGAAAAAAGTGATGGTGCTGCCTATTATAACCACTTTGCACCCTAAGATCCTGTCTCTTAGCATGTTACAGTATTCCTTCTCTTCAACAGCTTTCACTGAAATTTTCCATACATTTTTGCCTGCCTGTGGCCATGATGATGTGATTTTGGCTATGATATGTAGGGCACTTGCTCATGTTCAAGAAAAAAATGTTAGGGATCAGTAAAACTTTACTATCTCTGTTCTGAAAAGCATGAATTTGGCATTTGACAGAGGAATAGTTTATTGGAAAAAAAAACAACCAACAAAATAAAAAAACCCAAAACCAAACAAAAACAAACAATCAAAAACATACATATCAGACAGCTGAGGGCTTTTTCCATTGTAGGTTAAATGTACAGAAGTAGAGACTTAGAGTTTGGAAGCTAAGTTCTGCTAAGACTGGGTGCTGTATACACCACAGCCCAGGACTGCATTAAGAAACCTTTCTGTGCAATTTAATCCCCTAAGAGGCAGAGGTGAGTGTGGCACTGATTGTTTCTGGAACTGAGAACCCCTGGAATCAGTTTCTGCCTGTAAATGAAGACTGGACTGGACCTTATGCATACAAGGGAGCCAAAGTAACTTCCCTGCTTTATTATTTATCTTTGGCTTTGTGATACTAACATTGCTTTAGCTGCTCTGTGGCAGTAATACATGTTTGCTCTCAGGTATGTACTATCTCAGTATACTGAGGAGAGTTCATGAAAACAAACAGCAGAAAATCTAAGTAGAAGAAAAACTTGAAGGGGCTGCAATAGTTCACTGTCAGTGTCATTCCCTTTCTTACTGAAAAATTGGCACAATGATTATCAGGAACCTGCTGCCAAAGGCTTTTTCTTCCAAAATGAGAAATAAAAAGACAATTATTGAGTGAGCTTACCACAAGGATGTCATCACTTCTGAGACAGCCAAACCTTGTGAAATATTCGAAGGAGAATTTTCTTTATAGGGTGTGTCCCAACATAATGGGTAACAGGTAATGATTGTTCTTCTCCCTGCCCTGCCAGTACTGTTCCCTACAGGCCTGGGTGTTGTGATGTTTGAAATGCTAGCTAATCCAATAACAACTGAGGTTATTAAATATACAAAGCTTAAGATTATCTCTGTATTACCTCCCTGGTGGCTTTCTGTTCTAAAGTTTGTACATGGAACAGAAATTGAGAACAGGTTCATCTGCCTTGAAATTATGAACATCCTCCAAACACTTGCCATCAAAGTACAGGAATTGTATCCCCATGTAGTTTCTCCAGGCAAAATGAGTAGAAATCAATTCAGTGTTAGAAATAGCCAATATAAATTAAGTGCTGTATTTATAATTGCAGCGGTATGTTACCACTGAAGTAGTACATGGGTAGATTTTTTCTTCCTCTTCTGGCATTTGAAATTATGTCAGTCTGTAAAGTATGTTTGAACTATAGATGTAGTTTTATAACCTTATGGGAGTTCATACTATATCTTTCTTCCCTTCTGACCCATGAGTGACAGGTGGGGAGGGGAAGGAAGGAAAACTAGAGTAAGAATTATGTCCAATAGACAGAGATACTAAGAATTAATAAGGAGCATTAGGCTGCATCCACAACTTAGGCATGCACTTTGCATGGAAAACTGAGTTTCCAGGTTGGTTTATCTGGTGAGATATTACAGTATAGAGAATACATAATTTACCTGTTGATGTGCTTTGATTCTCATTGAATTAAATACAGTTTTATGAAAACCAAAGGGTGCAATGACTTAAGTAAATGTAAGTGATGCTTCAAGTCATTCCCAAGAACATCAGAATGCATTGGTAAGTCCGTAGAATGTAGTAATGAATAAAGGTAACGCAGGGCACATCTCCACCAGCTGCAGAGGAACAAAAGTAGCTCTGAGGGAACCACTGCCACTTGCATCAGCCTGACCTTCAGAAGTCTTTGACACACAAGTGTTATTCAGATTCTACGTGCCTACATAGTATTAATTACAAAATTAAACTGTCACTGAGACAACTTAATTCTATCCAATCATCACCTGGGAACATACATGGAATTCTTTTTTAGCTACCAAAAGAACGTGAATTGTTCCTCTGGGCGCTATGTGGCTCTTTTGTATGCCCCTATTTACCACCCTGCATTGTATTCTGTTACCCTATTGTATCTAGTTGAACTTGCTGGAATACATTATGCAAATCTCTGACCGCTTCTTGTGTATCAGCAAGAGAGATCTCGGAAACGCTGGCGCTGCTGCCGAGCTGCTGCTGGAAGTCAGAGCAGCGGAGCATCAGCACAGCCCACCCTTTGTGAGTGGGGCTGTGGGCAGTGGGGAGCCTTGACTGCTGACTGACCCTTAGGAATAGAAAACAATTCAAATTTGCTGGTTCTAATGAGCTAAACAGCAGTTGTCCAAATGGGGAATGCTCTCTGCGAGTGGGAATGTTTGGGAGAACATTGTAATGCACATTGCACTGCTGAGGGGGGGGAGGAAATGAGCTAATGGACCGTCCAAGGGACAGCTTGAGACCTCTAGAGGGGGGAAATGATGTATTAGGCACAAGGAAGGCCAACACAGCACCCCATCTTGACCCTGTGTGCTGTTTGCTGTTGCTGGACAGGGATAAAAAGTAAGGATGGGTGCCATTAGAGAGAGAATTGTAGAACTGGGACCAGAGAAAGGGACTTGGAACAGAGATGGCAGCCAGTGCTCCATAAGACTGCAGGAAAGGGAAAGAGCTATCTTGGAAATGGGAGAAGCAAAGCTGGTGTTGTACGGTGCACTGGAGCTGAAATGATCCTTGCTTAGGGGACGCCCGCTTGACTTCAGCTTCTGCTAGGAAGGAGACAAGGCACAGGACACATGCACAGCTGAGCTTGTGTGAAGCCCGTTGTAAGCTGGTTATGCAGGCTGGCAGTGGGGGCATGTGAGGGTGGAGAGAATGAACTAGTGCTTTCCATTTGGACAAATCACAATTCCTCTGTTGTAGAGCTTCACCCAAGCTGACATGCCTGCTGCTGTGTTTGAGAACCTTGCAGTTAGGGACAGCTTCATTTGATACTGGATGAACACAGCTCTCGATGGAGCCAGGAGCTTATTAGGCTTTGCCAGGTATTCAAGTCACATCTGAATTCTCTGATCTGGCTGGGACAAGGCAAACACCGTGGTTGCTGTTGCTGCAGCACATCAGTGTTTAGACTTGATTGTAATCAAATGCTTGTTGCAGTGTTGTGGTTGCTGCCCTCATTGATGTCATGGTAGGAGAATTTGCAAGGGACTTAGTTATGTGTCATGCACCTTCATGCAGACCTGTGCCTACTGTGTGGGGTATGAAATCACATCCCAGTATGGAGCTCTGTATGTATTCCCAACCTGGGATGGGAATGAGACTTGAAGATACCCCCTCCTGCTCCCCTGAAGAGATTTAAGTACTCTGTTGTACCTTGATGCCAGCTGGAAGATGGGAGCTATAGCACTCAGCATTGATAGCACATCAGCCTTACTGCAAGGACCTCTCAGCTACCACATACTCTGAAGAGATGATGAAAAGCCCTTAAATACAGGAATATGTCCTATAGAAAATGAGTTGGATGTATGCTCCTTAAACCTGCTGTCATTTGCTTATTTTTAATTATTGTGGGACACCAGTAAGACTAACCAGCTTTAATTAAAAGAAAAATATATTTTTGGTTTTTAGCCACGTAAACTATTTAGTAGAAATAGCAGCCATGGGTTATATGGCTGGAGCAGGTGTATTCAGACATTTATAGGGAGGATGTACTTGATGATGAGCTTGTTGGTCACTCAGCTTGAAGTCTTCCTTGCTTTTTAAAGCACGTTTCCTGAGATTTTTGCAAAATATCAAGTACAGTGCCAGTATTTGCTATTATGGAACTCTAAAAGTTTGTATGCCGTAAGTTTGTATCAAAACCAACGTGGAAGAAGGGTAAACACTTAGGCATCAGTAGGCAATGCTGCAGCAAAATCACATGAATGTGCTTACACCAAAGAAAATGCAGGGCAATTTTCAATATCCAATAATTTTATGCAAAGCCCAGACCCTTCAGATCTGTCTCGGGTTATGAACAAGGCGCTCTCTTCAGAGAATAGGTTTGTTGCAAATTCTTCCCTTCCCAGCTCATTAACCATAGTCATCAGTTGCGACAAGCTGGTGATTCAGCCCTGCGGTGATGCTCAGCCAAAACCAGGGTGGGAGCAGGGCAGTTGAACTGAAAAGGTAGGATCAACTCGATGCCCTCTGTGGATCAGATACTGTTGCTTGCAACAGTCCTCGAGTCTGCTGTGCCAAGAGGTTGCCTTAGCTTGTGACAAAGCGTTGCTGAAATCAGCCTCTTGCTTTAGGGGTGTTCATGTGCGCAGTTCACCGAGCAGTGGCTGTGCCAAGGAGACCCTGGCTGCTCTGAACGTGGGTGGCACTTTGTCCTGTGTTATGGACTGTTTATCGGTGAGGTAGCCTATGCACAAGCACCAACCTCTCAAGAGTATGCAAATCCTATTGGGATGTAAATTAAGTGCTTGTGAGGAATAATTGAATTTCTGTTTGTGTGTTCTCTATTTCCACGCCTGTTAGGGAGGGCTTATTGTGGCTTCAGGATCTCACTTCACAATGAGGTCGTGTTCCTGAGGAAAGGACAGAACTCTGGCATTCACGTAGTACCACTGTCCTCTTTCTGTAGAAACCATTTCCTTGAGCACAAAGCAGTGCTTGCACTTGATGTGAAATGACATTGCCTGCACTGGGTGCATGTTAAAAACAGCTCTCAAGTCCAGCGGCATGCTCAGTGATGTGCAGCTTGCGGGGTTGACACAGAATCTAACACTAAGAGTGGCTCTAGCTAGGAAAGTTGGTTAGTGGCCTCAATAATATGATCAAAATAAGTACCTTGGGGGAAAGGTGTGGAAATTATTCTTGCCCTTAGTAGGTTTATATTCCTACAGAAAGTGACAGTCTCTGAATTTAGGTTCTTGTGACCTATTTGAGGTTGTAACCAGCCCATTGTTTATGGAGAGGAACTTTCTTCATGGCTCTCTTTCTGCTTCCACATGATGCGTGATTCTGTTCCTGGGAGAAAGAAATGAGTCCTGAATATTTGAGGACCTTGGGCCAGAATGCCAAACAACGCCAGGCTGACTGCATTTGCATTTTTAAGCACACACACGTGCAGATATACAGGAGGCTTCTACTCAGATGCTTGTTGTTCTTGAGCAGTTTATGGCAGTAGGCTGTAGATGATGCTGACTCTCAGAAGCCTAAAGAATGCCCTAGCAACACACATTCCCTCCTAGACGGTCAGAGTGGGCTTTGACAGGAATGTATGTGGACCTCCCCTGCTGCCTTATCCTCCCAAGAGTACACAATGTCCATACTGCAGAACTTGCATAATCAGGCTGTTTCTTTCATCAAGGGAGTGATTTTATCTTCAGTACTTGATAGTTTCCTGTAAGACCAGGAACACACAGCTCTTTAATATTTTGACACTTACTGATCCATAACAAGTGTCGTTTAGTTTAAAATGCCTTTAGTAGCTTTAGTTGCTAGAAACAGCTGTCCATTGCAGCAGGTAGGCTGAAGGCATTTGTTTTGACTTGTAAATAAAAAAGGGGGAAAGAATTCAAGAGGGAAGAAGTATTGACCGTGGTTGTAGGAGTAAAGTTCAATGCTAGTCAGTAGTAACCATTTGTGAAAGATTTCTTCTGCTTGCTGAAATAAATGTGAAGTATGGTGGAGTTAAGGCTAATTGTTTAGTTCCACCATACAAAAAAAAAAAAAAAGAGTGGGTGTCCTGGAAAACAGCTCTATGCTGATGTCCAGACTGGAGCAAGTGAACTCAAAAAAATGTGTGTAGGCCACATGGTCATCTGAGGATTTGTTTTGATTTTCTTAGTCCTTCTATGTTGCTTTGTTGTCTGCATAATGTGATAAATTGTTCTTCTGTCAGCAGGATAGAATATTCTGAACCGCTGATTTAATTAAGATTTTTATTAGATTCCGTTTGCTTCTGGAAGATGAGAGAATTAAGAAATCATGGTGATAAGCACAGCAAGAGGTGGAATGGGTAAAGGGGCAGGGGAAAGAAGCAAAGGGGAAGAGATGAGTATTCCATCCTGTTCCCTGGGGAAAATCTTAATTTCAGCAATGTGCGCATATCCAGTGCAGAAACCAGTGGAGAGAACACCTTCCTGTCTCTTCACTGTGGGGAGGTAGAGCAGTTTGTTCCTACACCTGAACAGTTACTGCACTGCTGCACATAACCTTTGCTGTCACCCTGGCTGAGTGACATGGGGCTGGCAGTCCCTGCCCTCTACTTTATTAACCCACTTATTAGGCTGATTATTTATATTCCTTGACTGAACTTGTCTGTGCCTTAAATAAAAATATGTGAAGTAGAGGTAGAAAGAAATAAAATATATTTGTTCTTCAGTGTACTATTTAGGGAGCCTAAAGGGTGACCAAGGACCCAGCAGTGCCATAGTACATTGTGGCTTCTGTTGTACTACTTGTGTTCTGATACTCTCCTGCATTTCCGAACAAGGGCCAAGGCTTAACTAGCAGTGCCTTGTTCTGGGAGCAGACACAGCTCTTCTTAAACTTATTTTGACAGGGACAAATACAATATGGAAATGGAGTATTTGTTCAGATCTTCAGTGCTTTGTATCACTTTGCTTACAAGTCGGTAAGATCATCGGCTGGTTTTGCTGCTTCATGAGGAAACAATGCAACTTGCATAGCAAACCCCACATTAAAATGCATAATAGGAAAATAAATACCAAGTGTGCTGACAGTGGGTTGCAGTAAAACACCACAATGGTGATGCTGGACAGTGTTCAGCACACTGTCTCCTCAGATTGGGAAGTGAGTTTTATTGCAAATACTTGAGAAAATGCCAAGCGATAACTTTAGATTTAAGTAGGGAGTGGCTGAATCAGAACCCAGCTATAACCTGGGATCAACATCCACATAATTAAAATAATCATGAAATAGCATTGCTGCTCTGTCTTATAATTTTTTTTTTTTTTTTATTGGCTGCAACCTGTAATGTTATTAGTGGTTCTTGGAGGAGTTTAGGGCATATCAACCTTTATCTACCAAGGCACTGTGTGGCAAGCCTCTGTGCTCTAGTTCCCAAGTCACCTGCATCAGACACTTCCCTCTGAGGATTTCTTCCATCAACTTGTATGTCTGGAGAGCAGTTGTTTTTTTTTCCACGGAGGTCACACAGGGAATAACTTGAGGTCAGGTTACACCACAGAGTTGGGATGCTCTCAGGGTGTGCATCCAGGATCTGCAAGACCTCCTGGATTACCTTATCTAGATGTTGTCATGGAGAAGGAGTGACACACCTCAAAAATGTCATAACTCACCCAAACAAATTAGCATATGTTTAATGCTGCCTTTGTTATTGACTAAGATCTTCCAATGACCATGGATGTTTGTTTCCTTCGGGATGAAAGCTTCTGGAAGTGCCAGCAGTGTGTACGTGTGCTGTGGGTGTGCTCAGGTGTGCAGCAGACAGAGATGCAGAACAATAAGTCATGGGTGGGGTATCAAAAGGATCATCTTTGACGTTGGCAAGTGTCAGAGCAGAAGACTGTGTCACAGAGAGCCCTCAGAGAATGGGGACAAATCTCTGTCCACCCAAGAATAAAAGCTGATTTATATCTGCATGGGAGAATGGTAAAAGTCAACAATACACTGACATGATCAACATAAGTGTTACAAAACTGGTAATAAACCATCCCAAAAACATTATTATGGAGGAAGAAAGATTTTGACCTGCAGGTGTGTTAGGGAATAGTCCTTCATTATTCCTGAATTTACCACTGGTGAAGGCAGATTAGATCCTAAACTCTTAAAGAAAAAACATGAAAACATGCAGAGGTTATTTTTATGTAGTGTTTTCATTTTCATCTGTGTAATGGTTTATTATAGGTATCTTGTCTATTTCTAGAAAGAACACACAACTATCATATTATTCTCTAGCAACGTTGTTGAATATATGCCAGTTTACACAGTGGTTAAGAACAGGCTTGAACGGAGACTTCGAACATTTGTAAGTTGTGTAATCTACTGTTCTATCTTATACAAGCGTGTGTGTTGTTCCTTTTGCACTTATAACTAAAATTGGGTTCATTAATTGGGTTCCTTGTGTTTGGCAGGGTTGAGGCTCATGACATTTTGGCTGTTTTGTCTCTATGACAACAAGCAGTGTAAGTCAGCCTTTCAGAGTACTGTTTTCTGCAATGGTGCTGAAACCTGTACATAAAATACCAGCAGAAGTAAGAACCATACTGGACCCCTTATTAGTTTCATCAGATCCTTGTCCTCCTCCTTGATCATATGGTGAAAATAAGTCTTATTAAAAGTCATAATACAAGTTCAGTCTGTTCTTCACCTGTAATTAGTGGAAAATCAGATTATCCTATGTCTACTATTATTTTTACAGCTGTCCTGTATAATAACATTACTCAGGCTATTCATGAAGGTTTGGATTTAGCTGCCCTGCCCTGCTTTAAATTTTCCGTTCTGACATTGTCTTACTCCTTTTCTATCTCCTTGTGAACAGCCGAGTATGTACAAGTTCTTGCTGAGTAGGCTAGCATGGTACAAAGTATACATTTTGGAATTTATCAAGTCACAAATGTCAACATCAAATACTCTACACCCCCATGCTGTGGGAAAGAAAGGTTCTTTGTGAGAAGAATGGGTTCTATTTTAAAATCTTTCTTGGAATGTCTTAGATGCTCAGTTATTTCTGAATTACAGAATAAGTCAAAATATTTGGGTTTAACAGAAGACTTCTAGTAAGCTTGTGCTCTTGGAAGTAGTAGGGATAATTAACTTCAAAGGAATATAGAATGAGATTCTGGCTCTGTTCATGGATTAGGTAAGATATAGGTGTGTCCTTAATGTTAGCTGTGAGTGGAAGTGAGGCTCGAGAGAGAGAGCACAGGTGAAAAAATTGATCAGAATTCCTTGTTATGGTTGCTTTTAGGTATCTTGCTGTGTGTTGGACAGCTTGTAGAGCAGGTGTCCTGGGATTTGTTCAGGATAAGGAGCTCCCCATGACTTTGTTACAGAATACTGCAGCATTGAGCAGCACAGGCCTGCCAGTCTGACCAACCTTGCTGCAGACAGAACACAGCCTGCACAGACTACAGCATTTTCAAGGGCTAATCTTTCAGCTTATTCAGATGACAGCATTGACAATCAGGGGTTTGCAGGCCTCAGTCAACACTTGGTGTATTTGTATGGAATATATTTGTGTATTCATAATTACATGTGAACATACGTTGGTGCTCTTGTAAACAAAACACCTTCAGAAAAACCCAGGTCAGCCAATTTTCCTGGTTTTTCTGAAAGTTAACTGGATGAAAAAAAGGGAAAGAAATCCTGAATGAACAATGTAAAAACAATCCTGGGATTGTTTTGAATATTGTGGTGGTGTTCTTCAGGTGGAATACAACAGTAAGGAGGGAAGAACTGCCAGCAAAGCTAAACTGGACTAATACTCTTTGAGAAGGTTTGTTGTGAGGATGCAATGCAGAATGGAGTCCTTATATTGAACTTTTCATTAGGGCTTTTGGTATGAAACCTGTGCCTTATATTTTACAGAACCCTCTTGTACCAAGATTCTTTTGACTAAAATGTTCCAGTCCAACAGTGGAGGTTCATTTAGTAATTAAGTACAACAGGAAACAAGGTTTGAAAGTAAAAAAATCACAAGAATTTATCTTAAAAGATAAAGCTCTTTACACTAACATATGACATGCAGTAAACAACACTTTAACATCTCTTAACCAGATGTTACATTTCATAGGGTAATTAGAATCCAGTGTTATCATTTGTGTTGTGGTGATGCCCACAAAGCAACAGCGGGACCCTGTGCAGGCCTTTGTGCGTGGAGAGACGTGGTGCCCGCCTTCAGGTACCTCCCCTGTAATTAGAAATGATGTCCGGCCTGACGCACTGGAGGTGGGAGTGCTGAGATGCAGGATAAGGGTAATTGTTGGTGGGATCAGCTGGGCTGCCCTTGTGCAGGGAGCACGGCCTGTCATTACCATCACTGTTAGCAAACACGAGCCCCAGCAATGTCTGCCCCACCAGCCGAGGAGCCAGGACCACATGGCAAGTCTGCCAGCTGACCAGGGAGGGGTTCATTGCTGTTTCAGTATTCCTGTTTCTCAAGCTGATGGCAGGGAAGGGATGATGCCATACCTTCACTCCTGGGTAGATATGTTGTACTACTGAGCAGGAACTGACGGCTTGTCAGAACTGCCACTCCAAGATCTGCAGTGGGATTCCTGCTATGCAGCTATGAGGGAAGCAAGTCTGTCAGTGAGGAAGGCTGAGTAGAGTAGAGATTAGGGTTCCAGGGAATTACAGTGGAACAAGTTACTTTAAGTTAGTACTGTATTTTGACAGTTCAGGACTGCCCATGCATGTTAAGCCTTGCTTTCCTACTCTGAGGTTTTTTTCCTCCCCATTTGTGACCTTTAAATCAGCAGATTTCAGTTAATAGAGCTGTGTTTGTAAATGTGTAGTTGCAATTATTTCTGCTTAATTAGTGATGGTGAAGAGGTGAATGTCTACAGCAAACCCAAATAAGTCAAACCAACTGCTTACCAGGAAGGTTGCTGCAGTATGCCCACAGGATTTTCCTAGGGACTGTGCTTAAGTGCAAATTGTCCTACCCAAGGAGGGGGTTTGCTACCAATTGCTGTGGTATCTGAGTTGGGGATGATGGAGGCAGCAGAGAGGCTCAGTGATCGTAAGTTTTGGTCAGTGCATCCCAAATATGCATGTGCAACAAATAAAAGAGAATGTTCTGTGAAATACAGAAGGCAAAAATGCCTTTGATTTGTTTGTCATCTGCTGATAACCAAATAACTCTGGTCTCTGTTATCTTGGAGGCATTTCTCATATCCTGCTTTAGAGTCTATTGGGAGAACAAATTTCTGTACTGCACACATTAGTTCTGTTTCTGCTCTGTGCACTCTGGAATACTCCAGCTGAAATTCAATTTGGAGAAACTTCACTCTAAAGTATTTTTCTCCCCCTTTAGAGATGTAGCATCACATCACAGTCTGTGAGTGGTTCCCACAGGCACCTCTCCTCTCAAATAAAGTCATACTTCCAGGCTGATACAAGCAGGGACTGCTTTGTGCTGTCAGTGCCAGAAGTGAAGTTGCATGGCAGGACTGGAAAGCACCTTTCAGTGAAGCTCAGTGAACTCCTTTCTGTATTCATGATAACTGTTAGTCTGGGACGTAGCTGTGACAGCCATAGCCACCATACTCTTTCAACTGGGCACTAAGGAAAATGCAAATGTTAGGTAACTGTTTGGGTGAATAGAGAAGGTGTCTCACGTCAGGGATGTAGAGGCATGAAGCTGCAGGTCCCTGATGCTGCTCGTGACACAAACCCTTGCAGAACCTTACCACTAAAGCAACTGCGACTCGTGGGGGACCTCTAGAGAGGAAAAGCAGTACACTGTCGCTCCTCCAGAGAGGAAGTGAATCGGTTGTTTGTCCTGTGCGTGTACAGTACGCCCAACAGTGGACCAGGATGCACAGGAGCATCATAAGAAATCCATAGGTGGTGTAAGGTATTTATACAATGGTTGAGCCTCCTTGTAAAACCTGAGTTTTACATTTGTGCATTCATGCAAATTTTTAATTTGTTTTCTGATTATTGGAGTGTCTGAGCACATAGGTAACCTTTCTCCTTTACTTTATGTAGTGATTATCCAGGAGTTTGGAGGCTAGATGACCTGTGCTGGTACTTGAAATGAATCTTCTTATATGGCTAAAATTTACAGTCTCATCAGGAACTGCCTGAGGATTTTAGTGAAATTATAATTTACATTAACCATTCGCATGTTAATTTTCTTTATTTTCTTGCTTCTCTGATGTTGGTTCTGCCCATCTTATCCTGCTGTAATTCATTACAAGGAGTCAAAAATATACCTTCTGTTTGAACTGGATCTAGATTAGATGTAACACTGTGTTTAACCAGGCAGCTGCAATATCTGTGTCCATATGTTCCTCTATTTGATTTGGGGTAATTTTATTCAGGGAGATGAGCACTCACTTGTTGGGGTTTAATAATAATTGTTCGTCCTAATATTTTAATTTATGGATAGACAGATAAAATACTGAAATGGATAAAATCACAAGAACTTTACAAAAGGCTTTAGCATTTTAAATTAATGTCTTGAATTTCTCAAACAGGTCAACTTTTCATGAATTGCCTATTCCTGTATCATCCCAGAATCATCACTTACTGTCCTATATAATTATGGCCTTCAAATTCCAGAATGAAATTCACCCAAAGCCCTCATCAGGAAAAACCTATTTTCCTTAATAATACCTGCCTGAAATGTCATAAGAGCATCTATGTGCTGAGAAGTATCAAAAGTATATTAACAGTTCCTTGGATACGCTGCAGTCATGAACAGAACCACAAAGTGGTATTATAATTTGTCACGACCCTAAATTCCAAATTATTCTGTTTACTTGACTTCAGTCAAATTGATCCAAATTTTGGAAGTGCACATGATGGAAAAAACCTGCTAGAAACAAGCTGAGCAACTAAAGGAAAGCTGGGCTTTGTGCACTTGAACCAAGATTGTAAGTTGAGTAGAACAAATTGCCTTTCCTCTTTTAATAAAGAGCTGTAAATTTTATTGACTCTCAGTAGGATATTTTGTGAAGAACCTTCATGTCATGTTGTTTTAAACCTATTTCAAACTATTCAAATCACATACTGGAAGGGCTGCAGGCAGTTTTGTGTCTGTTATTTTGTAACGGTCTCTGCAGCTTGACATAACTCACTCACAGGGAAAAGAGCCAAATTAGGAAATGTTGGAACAAAAAGTGTTTTGAGGATTCCTTCTAATTTGAATGTTTTATATTCAGCCTATCCTATTATGTACTTCAATAACTCTTCCACCTGAAGAGGTCAGTGTTCTACAGTTATTGTTTCAAACTCCAGTAAAATAAATAATTAAAGCCTGAAATTATTCTTGGCAAAATAAATACCTAATATTCTTGTAAGAGCATATTACAAAGAAAGAAATAGACTATTGTTTAAATGATTCCTTTTTGATTGCACTTCTTACATGCTCTTCCTAATTTTCTTATTTAATTTGCTGTAGAAGAGCATTTCTGTGTTCAGCTCTAGAAAAACAGAAAGGAGGATATTTAGCACTTGGTAAATATCTTTAATCTGAAATTCTATAAAAGCTAAACCACCTAGAGGGGGAGAAGCAAGTCTTGGAAGGCTGCTATCACATAGGTGATGAAAGCTCTCTGGTTCTAGCAGATAATCAGCTGCCACGTAGCTTGTTCCTTGGCTAAGACATCTCAGGGTGAAGTAGAGCTCGTGTATTGATAGAGAAATGGGAGAGCAAAGACAAGCCACGTTGTCTTCACTTAATACTCATTTCAAAGGAAACTTTTTGAAATCTAGCAATCTAAGTATTTTCATTTGCAGAGTAGGCACAAATAATGTAATTCCTACTTTTGAACATTCAGTCTTTTAGAAGATTAAGAAATCTGGACAATTTGTGAATGTATTATTGACATGATGCCTATTTGGATTTGCAGGGAAGGCAAAAGGTAGAATCATCCTGGGCAAGTCCTCAGTCCTGCTGAACTAAAGGAGAGGTTTAGTTTTTGGTTTGGTATGTAGGCTCTCTGGTTTGCTGATGAGGTTTAGCAAAGAGCTTGCATCAATATGTAGAGCAGCTCATTCTTACCAAGTATATCACCTATTCCTCATGTCATAAGAAGGTCAATAACTGTGCATTATCATTCTTATATCAGTGATGAGAACTGGAACAAAGCTGTATTCGCTGGTGAGGTCAGGTGAGAGCTCCCCTTTAAAATTCAACAGTGCTATTTTATTCTTGTGAAGATTAGAAATTAGCAAATCGGGTTTTTTTCCCCTTCCTATCACGGCTTTTCAGTTTAGGAAGTGTAGCTGATTCCCGTGCACCTGCAGGGACTGTCCACAAGGCGGCACTCCAGCAACGTGGACAGAGGCAGAACGTAATTTGTCACTGTATGATAGGATCGTAGCGATTTTTAGTGGAAAATGATTCTTCTAATTGATGTATATCTTAATTGCTCTTCAAACCACAGTTTGTTCACGTAAAACTGTTTTTGATTAAACCTAGTGATTCTTGTCATGATAAACCCCGTAAAAACATTCTTATTTCTGCTTTACTGACTGGGGGTTTAAAGAAAAATGTTTAACTGTAGAAGACCCTCAGCACTGTGTTTATTAGGAGATAATTAGATTTACTTACCAAAATGAACCCAGCAATTCTTACAATTGCAGAGGTTGATCAAATAGTTGAATCAATCACGGAAAGAATCCTAAATGAGAAATGTAAGATACAGAACCAGTAGGGACCTTTGAGTTATGAAGATAATGCCATCTCACTGTGTGTGACAGAGCTACATGATCTTCTCTGTGTTGTCCAGATCCATACCTAAACTGGCTTATTTGTCTCACAAACTCCTATGAATCTTTGTGAGACCTTAATATGGAATTTCATGTCTTGAATAACTTTGAATTTCCTGATTTCCAGCCTAAATGTACCAATGAGCAGTTTATAACCATTTCTTCTTGTGTCCTCATGTTCTTAAATAACCCTGCATGTAGTGAATTGTTCACAGAAAGGGATCTTGTCTCTTTTCATCTTCACTTTGGGAATCAAATCCAACTGTAGACCATTTTGAGTTCCCTTTCTTTTAGCTTCCCACTACAGGAAAAAAAGGCATGGCCAGTTCCTGGTTTGCTGCTGGAAGAGTCAATTCGTCACTGACCCCAGAACAGACCTATCAGGTACAGGAAATAAACTAAGGGTTGCCGCTCTATAACAGGAATCAAAATTAGGGGACTGAAAGTGAGGGAAAACAGACATCTGTTCATCAAATACCAGCTGGTTCCAAAATCTGTTGTAGAAAAAGACAGCATCTCATTCCTTAAGTACCTTATATATGCAGTGTTTTTGACTGCTGTGATATAACTGGAGTTTCCCAAGGTGACACCAGATATGTTGTGCTTGTTTCCAAAGATGTAGCTGCTTTAACTCTTGTACAGGGCATAGCCATGTGATCATCTACATCAGGAGTAAGATCCACTTGATTTACTCCCTGATGTTTTACTACCAAATCTCATAACTGCACGTGACAGGGTGATGAGACTCAGCAAACTTAGCTGCTGTTTGAAGGTATTTTTTGGCTTGTCACATCTTGACTGCTCTGGTCTGAGAGCAGGCTCTACTGGCACTTTAACATTTGTGCAGTTACTCTAGACTTACACCTCTGAAATGGTGAACCAGATTGTCCGGTATGTATATGTGGAGTTGATGGAATAAAACACCATCTGCAAGTTTGCTCATATATACGTGCCTTGATCTAAACTCTGATTCAAGCACATTAAAGGAAATGGTATTTTATTTTTTCCATTCAGTTCAAAGGCTGTTGGAATAACCTTTTATTCAACAGCTTTTGTTCTTCAATATGCATAAAGTAACTGGAATGAGAGAAAGTGAATACAATTTATCCTTGGTGAGGAAAACTGCGGAATGATGCCGATGAAGTCATGTAAAGCTCATGAGTTGGCTAAATGCTCTATTGCTTTATTCTCTTCTCTTTGGTTCATATCCCTGATTACCTACTTCGCATTGTTTTGTGTTATTTTTCCAGGCAATGGCTTGGAAGAAGAAAAACATCTTTAGGAAAGAAGAAAGCAAAAAAAAAGACCTGGAAACTGCTTCCTTGTTTTAGAGAGTGGTTTTGATTGCTTTGCCTGTTCGTCATAATTGGGTCCACATGAGGTTGTACCTGATATTGAAATGGTACAGCTGGAAAGAGGGGGGAAAATCCCAAATCAAGGTGAAAAGCCAAAAAGAATAAAACGTTTGTAGCAGTTGAATCCCTCCCAGTATTTTGTTTAACTTCATGAAATCCTTGGGATTCTCAGCAGTTTTTCAGGGTATATGGATTTGGCCTTGTAGGGCTGGATGGTGGTATGGTAGGAATTCTTTCTTAAACCTGAGAAAGATAGTTCCCTTCTGAATTCACTTCACACTGGGGAGGAATGTTCCATCTATTCCTAGAAGAAAGAGCCTTTATAGACTGTCTCTGGCTTCTGAGCTTGGAAAACTGATGGATTTGAAGTCTAGGCAAAAATCAGGGGGGCTTCCCACATAAAAATATGCCTTTATCTCAGGTTTGGAAAGCTCAAAACTGTAATTGGTATTCAGTGTCTGGGATGCAGAGAGATCTTCTGGCACAGAGAAAACTCATTGCATTATGACACCTCTGTTATATTCCACTGCTGTAGAATGACCTTAATTTACCAGCCACTTTGATCCAAAAATCCCTCTTCCCAGAACATCCCCAGGCCCTAATGAGTGAAAGAATTCATTCTCAAAAAAGTCAAGATGCTGTCAAGTACAAGACAAGTCAAATTCATCTTGTGGTTTTGCTTCCCAATTTCTACTTTCAGCTTCTGGATCACCACTGGTCATGAGTTCTGTAATGGTCACATTTGACATCGTTACTTAAAACCTAGAAATGCTTCTTTTCCATAGGAATAAATCTGTGTAAAATATTCTGCTTAGTTATAGCCTGGGCTGGAAAAGACAAGTGGCTAATCTGGGAAGCTTTTTTTGTGCCAAGGCCCAGGACACGAGACAGAGTTTGCCAAATGAGTGGAGAGAAGAGATGATGATTTGCTCAAACAAAAATGCAACCAATTAACAACATACTGTCCTGGGAACCTGGTCCTCTGGCTTTCTCAGCAGTCAGTGTATAAAAAAATAATTAAGAAAAGGCTCTTTTTTATGGTAGAAGTTGTTCAAAATTGGCCTGAAGGACTGTTTTTTAGTTTTTGATGTTTGGAGTAACCCTCTTGGCAGAGCATTCCTCACGCAGCAGAAATCCGTGTGGAGTAGGTCTTCTGTAAAAGTATATTTGGGGATGTTCGAGTCATCCCCAAGACACACTTGGTTTATGAACAGGAGTAAATTGGAAACACTGATTGGAACATCTGGCTACAATACTTTCAGATGACTCTTTGCAGGAAGGCAAAAGCAGGAATTGTGTGTATTCTGTTTGCAGGCCTGTTTGCACACAGGTCTCAGTTTGCCAAGAGCTGAAGCCTCATGAATGTTCCTGTCACTGTTTCCAGTGCTGAGGTAAAAGAGCAGCAGGCAACAGAGCTGGACACCTCACTGTCAGTCAGAGCTCAGTTCTGGTCACCAGGCTACTGAAATGCTTTTGTCCTTCACACAGTTTGCTGGCAAACTTTTTTTTAATAGAAATGTTCATCCTATCCAGCGGAGCCACTCAAAATGGTTTCTGATGGTGGGTGTTACTGTGAGGGGTGACAGTGAGGAGGACTCTTCACGTACTCAGTGTGAGGACAGCTGGTACCATGGTCAGAGGCTTCAACACAAAGCTGCTTGGACAAAGGGGGTGTGTAGACAGGTCTCACATGTGGAGACTCTTCTGTACTGCTCTACAAGTCACCCTGTGCAATTCCAACACTTTGTTTGACAAGTAGTTTGCTTTATCTGGCTGAGGTGGAAAACTCACTTGTGATAATGTCATTTCTTTTGTTGGAGGGGCAGGGTGACAATAGCATGAAATGTACACAGTATGAAATAATGGCTGAGGCAAAACTGATAGTTCTAAATACTTGTAAATTTGGTGAAAGGACTATGGTTGCAGGTATGGGCGTTTGGAATGGTGTTGTTCTGTTTGGCAAGGGCTTCAGACTCAGTGTGATGATGACCATGTGCTTCTCTGATGTGAGCATGATTCAAATCACTTCATATACACTAAACCCATGAAGACATGCTCTCTCATATAATAAAAGATGATTAACTCTTGTATCTGCCTGCAAGATCTGTTCCAACAGACATGTAGTGAGCACTGAAAGATGGGATGGTGGAGAAAATGGAGGTGAGATGAATTTTCGTGGCTGCATTGGCAGCAGTTGGCATTTCCACTGGTGCAATGGTTTGTCCTAATGCTTGGAATGGGAAAAACTCATGTTTACAACCCCATTGTAATTTGGACACAGCAGCATTTTGTATTCAGGTGTGATTGAAGCATTTTACGAAGACCTCTTATCAAGCACTAACACTTTATAAAGTAAGTTTATTTATTAGGACAGAGAATAAAGGAAAAATGAGACTCTGCAGCCATATATGAAAGAATTTCAATTTTTGACTTGTTTATTTTACTTTATTTAACATATGACTTCATCAGACTTGTCCAGTGTGGTTTGTTTGCTTGAGGCCTGTGTGTTTGTGTATGTGTGTGTGTATATATATATATACACGTGTGTGTGTGTGTGTGTGTGTATGAACTCACCTTCCAAACAAGAAGATCATCTAGAGAATATTCTAAGTGATTTGAAGCAGAAGGGAGAGGTTTTAAGACTGTTGAAAAAGCAGTGACACTGAAGCATAATTCCACGAGAGATTTAAAGATTGCTTGATTAAACAGCTTGGAAATGTAGGACTTCACATCTTCTTGGCATTTCTTCTTCAGTCTATTCTCAGCTGACTGGCCTATTCCAGACTGTCTGTGAATGCCAAAGGGAGTTGGACAGGGGACTAGAAAAAAGTTAGGTATTGCAGAATTCACTCCTTGTACTCTGAAGTTCCTGTGTGACTGGAATGAGCTGTCTTGAGTAGTTCATCCAGACAGCATTAAGGCTGGGAATACACTGTGAGTGTCAAGGTAACCAAATCCTACTGCCTCAAATTCTTATATGTAGCCCTATTCTTAATTTGTACAAGTCAGGCAGTGGTGAAAGAATAAGATGGTAATCTTGGAGCGTGTTTTTTTGTTGTTGTTGTTTGGTTGGTGTTTTTTTTTTTTTTTTAATTTTTCAGAAAATACAGCATTTATATAAACAAGGTGATGTTTTTCCCCTGTCACTTAAAACTGTGTTTGTCCATGAAAACTGTGTTCGTGACTGAAATGGTAGTAATTTCCAGTCTGAAAAAGCTGAGGATTTCTGCATTTGTGCTTTTTCAGTGTTCGGGGTCACTCTTATAACGCCGATGCCAGCACTTTTGGCATCTGTTCACTGGGTATGTGTTGGGTCCTGAGGGATGGCTGAATTACACAAACCTTTGCTAATCTTTTAAGCAGTCTCGTGAAGCCAGTTAATAATTTTCTGAACAAAACGCAAATTAGGAATTTCGAACTGCAGAGTTAACTGAAAAAACTGAAAAATTAGTCTTGTAATTGCTGCTTGGAATATTGATCTCTTCTGGGCCTAGGTGGTGGGCTCTTTCCTCAGAGGCTTGTTACAAGTTCCCTTTTCCACAATGTCACATCCATGATTATTTTGTTCACCCTGTCAAAACTGTACCCTTAACTCGGCTTCAAAAAAATTGCTGTTTCTGTACAAATTCCTCTGAAGGGGCTGGAATTGCTTGTGTTCTTTTTGTCACAGCCTATCAGATCCTTACTTTATCCTGGATGCTTATTGAGGACTGAGAGTTGCAAGTGATTTTGTAGATGGTAAGGAAGAACTCCTTGTTTCTTGTGAGCTTGAAAGAAGAAAACAACTGCAGCAACCCTGCCAACGATTGGCCTTCAATTTTTCCTTTTTCTTCCATCATTTATTATCATCATATCTTGAGCTGTCAGTACTTAATCCTCATTTTCTGTTGCCAAGGGATTTTGATCCTGAAATGGATCTGTAGAAAGAAGGGTGAGTTTCCAATGAAATTGTTTTGAAAAAACACTGCAGGTTTAATGTTGACAGACATAGATGCCTGAATTAAGAACACTTCTTTGTCTGCCTTGACATCTCAAGTTTAGCAAATCTGTTTGCTCTAGTGTTCATAAGTGGGAGAAGATAGACCCCAAACATGGCTTTGTCTTAAGGATGGAGGAAAAGGGGTGAGAAATCCTAGGAGAGAATATTTCAGGGTGAAATCATCTGGCAGGTAATTCTAGGTTGGTGCAAATTAGTTGTTCTTGTGTTTACCAGCAGAGCAACCATTCCCTTCATGAACCTCTTACCTGGCAGCTACAGGAGAATTCATGGTCATCACTTCAGTGACTATTTCCCATTGCTTGCTGGTAGACTTATGTTTCTATACCCAGTTCAAGGTGCTCAAAGTATCCCTGTCAGTCCAACACACCGTACCAGTTAATAGAATATATGCAGGGTGGTAGTTTGTGGTTTTGAAAGAATTCATTAAGCTTTTCATTTGTTATTATGCAAAAGATAATTAATTTCAAACTAGTAGGTCAGAAAACTGAAATGTGTGGGGAGAGCTGGGTGGTTTGTTTCCATTTATTTCTGTTTCCACTATATTGTCAGCATCACTCCACTTGAAAATGTATTTAGAGAGCAAATATAAATTGCCAAACCTCTTATTTCAAGTTGAATTCCCGTATACAGTAGCAGTGAATCAGCTCTGTTTTCTACTGTAATGGCTTCTGATGGTTAGAGAAACAGCTTGAAAATCCCCACAACTGGAGGTTGTGAAGTGAAGTCCAAAGATGGTAACACGTGATCCATAAGGGTCAGTACTGCCAGTATCCCTTGCCCAACTGTACATCTTCTGTGCTCTGCAGAGCAGATTTACCATATATATCTGACTGTTATTTTCTAAGTTCTTGTTTGTCTTGGGAAAAACTTCCTTATTTCTGTGTTCTTCAGCTGTTCCTCTCTGGGAGCACTGCAAGTTGTCCTTTCGTGTTTCAGCACTGTAGAGAAAGGAGGGGGGAGCAGGGTTTATCTAACTAGAGAAAAATTAAAAAGGAGGATTCAAGCATGCTTGCTTTCTTCTGAACATTTTAATCATTAGGGATCTGAGTAGGGAAAACCCACTGAAGATGACAGGACCCATTCTGCTGGGTTTTGAACTAGACTTCAGTCTCTGCTCTTCCATTAACCAGAATTAAAAAATGTGTATTTTTTTGCATGTGCTGCCAGCAGATGTCTCACACATTTCCTTACAAAAGCAGATGAATGATTTAGCTCACTTTGATCATGCAACTCCAAGAAACTGAAAGTTCATGAAATATTTTGCATTATGTTATGGACAAATCTTCAGTAGCTTCAGCATCAATTATTTTGAAACCTCTTCTGAGGCAGGTTTACACTGTAATCAAACCAGAACAAAATTTCAGGGGGTCTTTTGGTGTTTTCATGCTCAATAGGAAACTTAATGTACCTAAAAACATCTCACTCCTCACATTAAAATTAATCTATATTTCAGGCTTTCTCATTTTTTATTTATTCTTCTGCCCTTCCCACTGCTCACGCAAAGGGACTCTAAAAGGGCCTGGAAATTACAATTTATCACAAATGTAAAGAGTTTGGCAGAGCACCGTCGATGCAAATGAGCTTGGCTGTGTTCTTCCCTAATAACTGCTCACATTAATTACTCCTTCTACTATCATAGGAACGGTCTGAATTAAGCTGTATTTTATGCTGCTTGGCTTTAGACAGAGATTGTTCCTGAAAGCCTCAGAGAGCCTGTTCTGCTGTGCTGCATCAGCCATTTGCACATTCTGTGTGTGCCTGAGCTCTGGGCAGGCTGTGAGCTGTCGACTTCTCTTAGCCAAGGAGCCAGAGAAGGATTAATAAAAATATCTGTACTCCCTGAGAAGTTCTTATCAGCCTGATTGGTCTGATCTCAGAGCAGGAAAACAGAAGTGCTGTGTCCGTTCACTTGAAGTATGAGAGTGATTATACAGAATTGAGAGCTGCTCTTGTTTTTCTATAGAAACAAGAGAGATCTGTCTCCATGAAGAGAAAAGCTGCTCAGGTGCTTTTGTGCTGTTGTAGTTGCAGGAGAGTGTTAGCTGTTACTGTGCATTCAGGCCCAGTGAGCTCCTCTATATCTGGAGAAATGAATGATGTAACATAACCCACCTGTGTTTATCCATGGGAGTGCTGCCATGAGTGAGTATATTCCATTGGCTTGATATTCTGTGTGAAGGGGGGAAATGGATGGCAGGATCCATCCCCAGCAGTCTGAGGGGCACCTTTCTGTATAGGCAGGGAGATACTTTTGTAGGCATTTCACAACTGGTTAACAATTCCAGTCATTTTGTACATCCAAAACTGAGTGTTTCTAAAAAAGGAAAAATCACAGGCCTTCATTGGGGCAAAAATAAAAAGGATGAGAATAAAGGAGGGGGAAAGGCATGTGTAACAAATACAAGAATGTAACTCCATTGTTTTGCTTGTATTTTCTGTGTATTTACACTGAATTTGGTATGGTGAGCTCAATAATTCACAGCAGCTTGATCTGAAGCACGGGTGTAGAAGGTGAATGGAGTTAAGGAAAAGCAATCCAAAAAGATGACTAAACCCAAAAGGATAATGCTGAAAGCAGCAATGATCCAGACAGTGGGTCCCATATTCCTCAAGGGCAACAAAGGTCAGGACAAATTCAATATGTTCCATCTCCACCTCTCAGAGTACACCAGAAATTCTGGGGGCTCGTCTCATAAAGTTAATTTCACATGTGCTACCGATGTCATAAACCAGATGGGGATCGAGTTTTTATTACCTGGGACTTCGACATTGAGCTTTAAAGTCTTAGACTTTGGTAAACATTTGATTCTGAATGCAAGTGTGCCGAGCTACCTTAAAATGTGAACATTCATGGGTGTAGCACCGTGAACAGTTTAGAAAGTAATTGTCCTTGGTTTTATGAGGCAGCTGGATTGAAAGTTTATAGGAGGACAGAGGAATCATATGCAACTTAGAGCCTTTCCTTCATTTACAGTGATATTGCATACAAATGGGAACAGTAGCTTGGAAACTCATTCAAGTCTGTTTTCCAAATAGCACAGAGGTCTCTTTCCCTACTGCTGTAATTTTCCATGATGGTTTAATGAGTAGGTTATATAGAAGAGCAGTATATTACACATCTCCGGTATAAATATGAGCAGTGCCTGACAGTCACTGTTTCCCTGTTACGGATGCTGTCACAGGCTGAGCTGTCAGCTAAACCACAGCAAAGGGAGTACAGAGTGCTTAAGTGACCTAGTACAGCCCCTTGCATTTTATTCAGCCTTTATGTGAGTTATGGACCCGCATTTTGTGGTTTGCCTTCTGAGCCGTTCCTAATGTGCTTCCAGAGCTTCTTTCCCCATCCCTACCTTGCCCGTCATGTGATGAGAACTGTGCCTGTGGAGCACACACAGAATGCCTTGTGTGGTGTGATTCCTAATCAATTCCCTCCAGGAAAAGTATTTTGTAATCAACTTAGCCTTAGGTTGACTTAAGTCAAATATTTGCCTCCTATTTCTCCCCCTGCTTTACAACTCTGCTTGCAGTCGCACATTTTACTTGGGCTTCAGCGAGACCTAAACATTTGCTTTCAGCTAACTTAAACTGCTGAAATTTGTTGGAATGCTTACTAACTCTGGAAAAAACGTGCTGAAATCTCCCAGTTTGAGAGAGATTATTGTGGCAACAAGCAGGATTTAGTGGCAGAACAACCCACAAGCACGAATGTTTCAGTCATGTCTCCAGGACCTCCGTTTCCCCAAGGAAGTTTTTGACACTCCTTGGCTGGCTGGGATATTATAGAAGTAATCAGGAAGCCAGATTTATGGACATATTGGGTCATGTCCGTATGGGACACATGAGTTATGACACTGCATGAGAGTTGGGGTGTTCAGCCTGGAGAGAAGGCTCTGAGGAGACCCTGGAGCACCTTCCGGTGCCTGAAGTGCCATCCCTGCTTGTCCAGTGTCCCTGCCCAGTCAGCTCAGTCTGGCTTTGCTCAGTGCCACCAGCTCCTGCCTGGTTCTGCAGGCAGGCAGACAAAGCCAGGCAGGCTCACAATAGATGGAGCAGACACAGGCAGGCTGCATCATAAATCAATAGAATTTTAGCAGAAATGTCAGCCAGGATCTCACTCCTGCTAATGATCCTTCATTGTGTTCTGGAGAAGAGTTGGGGTTTGATAGGGTCTGATTAGAGGGAAAGGAAATGTCATTTCTTCATGTCTCCTTCACTGCAGTTCTGCACAGATGTTTTCTAGGGTGGTTTCCAGGTAACTACTGAAATCATAATACAGTTCTTGGAGACTGATTATGTATATTTGTTCATTGCCCATTGTTTATACAGCACTTGGGGCTTACATTATCCTGTACTACACAAATATAAGATACACAGTGGGAAGAGATGAAGTCATATCCCTTTAAAACATAAACAAGCTTAAAATTTGTCCTTAAAATGAGTACAGATCTTGTCTTTACCTTTCACATTGTTCCCAAGGCAGAACTTTGCTGTAAAAATGTAGTTCATATTGAAATACGATGCACAGGGCCAAGTCAATAATGTAAACTTCCTCAGTCTTACCAATTCTTGCACTTCCAACTCCAAGTCAACATCCCCTACCTGCCTTTATATGAAAATCCATAATAGAAATTATCTTACCAAGGGAAATGCGAAGGAATAGAACCTGAATAAAATAAGATTCCTGATAAAACCCTGAAGTTTTCTGACAAGATCTTAAAGGCACAAATACTGTTAAGTTGTTGGCCAGGTTGGACAGGGCTTGGAGCAACCTGGTCCAGTGGAAGATGTCCTGTCCATGGCAGGGGGTTGGAATTTTACCTTTATAACTGCATTTTCTTGTAGTCTGCAACACCAATCTTAGATTTGTGTTGAATATTAAGCAAAGAGTATATTTTTGGTCTGTTTTCATAAAGCAAATTATTTAAAGTTATAGCTCTTTCCCATGTAATTATCAGTAGTTTTTTTAATATTTGAAGTGATGGTCATTGGTTGCACTTATAAAATGGAGGTCTGAGAATTTTTTTTCATTTTAAATGGGCTAAGGCAATAAAAATATAAGCCTGCTTTTAAAACCACTTGGCACATTAGAGGCAACTAGATGATTCTAGGGACTAGTTGTTTTGCCTAAAATTAGGTCAAGTTATGATTCGTAAATTAAAAAACAAACAAACAAAACCAAAGAAACCTAAAATGGTTAAAATTTTAAATGTTACAAACCAAGCCTCATTTAGGGATAAAAGACTTCTTTTTGTAGTAACTCAATAAATTAAGTTGTGTAGGACCACAGAAGCCTCTGGCTAAACTAGAATACATTACCAGAACTCCATTCCATAAAAACCTGTTGTGAATGTCTCTTTAGCAACTACAAATAGGTATAGCTGGTTTATAGGATACTACAAGATGTTACAAGTTTCATGTCCAGATTAAGAAAGCTGAAGAATGTATTTCTGCTGCATGTGGTCAGAAGTGGCTCTTGCAAGTGTAACAGTTAAACAGAAAATACTTCAGTGAGTCTTAGCAATAAATGCTAAAATAAATGTGGGCTTGTATTTCCAGGGGCTATTTATTGGAGCCTAAAAAAAAAAGGACTAAAAATTAATCTTCTGGAATTTTCAGAAGGAAAAGGAAGTTCTGCCTTCTGGAACATCCTAATTCAGGCATGGGAATTGCATGGGATGGGACATGGCCCTGTCAAATGTCTTGCCAATAAACAGAATTAGCTTTTAGGAGATATCTGCCATTTATGTCATCCTTTAACACCAGGGTCAACATCTTCTTTTTCTTTTTATATTAGTCTTACATTTCAAACTACAGTAAGTTTAAAACCTGAAACAAATGTATTCCAAGCATTTTGCGTAACAACTAAAGGTCCACTAAGTGGAATTAACACAGGGAGCATGGGCACTTCAGTGGAAAGAAAGGGAGGACAGTACAGGAAAAAAGAAACAAATATGCCTGCTTCTCCCTGGGTGTGTTCCTAGAAGAATCCATTATTTGAATTGATTTGCAGAGTTTCCTAGAATCTTTCAAACTAAACTCATGTAAAATATTCTTCTTCCTTTTAAAAGAGATTTGAAAGTTGTGCTGGTTTAAGAGTTACCCAGCAGGGGAAATGAACTCAACTCAAAAGAGAGATTCTAAGTCAGAATAACAATTTATTAAAACAATACAATAAGTATGGTTATAGAGACACACAATTGGTTTTAACCCACAAA
>JAWWES010000133.1:2507953-2539140 GCA_035583135.1 Lophotriccus pileatus | reverse complement strand
GAAGGCTATAGAATACACAGGTTTGGGTTACACCCATCCAGTGATGAATTGGTCCCAGCTGTTCTAACTAGGACAAAAGTATTGACTTCTTCTTGGTCCTTGTTTTGGTGGCAGTATGCTGCCAGCACACTTGCTGTCTTCTCTCCAGAGAGTGATTTTACCAGTATATGACTTATACCATTTTTTTTTTTTTGGCAAGTATCTCAGCTTTGCTCTTCAGCTCCTCAGATTTTTGTTAGCCATGGCATGAAGTGGGACAAATTCAACTCCACTGGACAAAATAAGCAAATATGCAGCTTTCAATTAGTTGTTGAATCTTCAGTTCTTTGGGTCCGCTCTTCTGCCTAATCTTTTTTTGAGGCTTTTCTGCTGCCATTCCCTAGAGAATGACAGGAATTCATGAGGGATTTATTGGCACCAGCCAGCTGCTGCTGTTCGAGGCTAGTGCTGGGATCTGTCAGGTACAGCAATATGACAAGTTGTCATGCTTTGGGTGGGGTATTGAGACGCTGCCCTTAAATGTAAAAATCAAATTTTAGGATTTCCTAATTCATTGATTATTGGACCTTTTAGTAAGAGCTTGTGATGCCTTTTTCAGAAGAGCAGAATTCTCTCCGAAGTCCTATTTTTATTTTCTTTGGCTAAGGAGGCATTAGTTCACCCTAAGTATAGCCAGACGTACCAGTAACTGCCAGGAGTGTGCTGACATTACATCCAGGACTTTGCACAGATATCTTGCTAAAAATGTAAGTTGTAATCTTGCATTTTTTTTCCCTATCAAACAATATAAAAACATCTGTGTGAGATAAATCCTATGCTGTTATTGACAGAGCTGTGTGAACTGAACATTCACGCTTTAAAGTGGTTTCTGCTAAACTGTCAAGTGCTGCAGGACTTTCTGTGCTGAAGATATAATTTTCCACCCTAGGAAGTACAGTGTGTTTCAGCTAAAAAATAGAAATGGTTACAAAAACTATGTATATATATATATATACACCCACAGTGTTAATGGCTTTAATATGGATGGGATGAAGCAGTAAATATAACCAAAGGGAGACACAGAAACTAAAAATGAATGTTGATGTCTGCTATGATTTGTAATTATGCCTTCTTACAATCTTTTTGGCAAAAAAGGGACACTCTGTATTTTTTACCATGACACAGTTTGCCCAGTGAATTAATTAGCTCCTGGTGTGGATTCTGTTGTGTGTGACATGGTACGGCTCCGGGGCATCAAAGGCTTTTGTTGTGAGCTATGGGGAGAGAGCTAGGGAGAGATCAAGAAAGACAAATTATGAAATGGTGCGTGCCCAAAGCTTGCCAAGGGAAAGAGAAATCTGATTTTTTTTTCTTTTTGTATTAAAAAAGATCCACTTAATAAAATGGTCCATTAGGAGCTCCTCAGCTTATTCCTCAGTAGAGACCTCATTAAGCCAAACAAACGGCTCTTAGAACCTCTTTACATGGGATCAGATGTCCTCAAGATGCAACAGTTTATATTTGTATTAAAGATACTAAAAATATGAAAGATTTTTTTTATGGTTCATTGCAGTGTTTAAAAGCTATCAATTAAAAAAAAAGTAATATTTAAAAGAAAAGTATCTCAGGATCAAATTGTTCTCTGCTGGATCATGCTTTTTTAATAGAATAAGTTAATACTGCTTTCCTAAGTGTCACTAAGCAGAAGTTCCAAGTAAGTTCTGCTCTTATTTACCCAAATTCAATGAGATGCAAATCTTTAAACTCCATTAAATTGTTGGTAAGTAAGGTTGCATTAAGAACTATGCCATGAGTTTGGGATCTGGGAGTCCCAGACCAGTTATTTGCTCTGATTTGCTGTAAACCTGGGCTACATTTTTGTGGTGGTCTGCACAGACTCAGGTTTACTCAGTTCATGCTTCCCCAAAAGCCTGTAAGCAATTACGTTAGTCTGGTGTTCTGCTCCTGGTACTTACTATGTTCTCCCCAGCAATGCCATTCTGGGCAACTGGGTAATTCCTGGCCTGGAAGTGGTTTGGAACTCAGGAACATTGAACTCAGATGCATCTGTAAGCAGCTACTCGGCTTCTCTGTGTGCCTGCTTCTCCATATATTACTATTAAAGATAATTATACTTTCCCACTGCTGTGTTTTACAGATAAGCACATTAGTTGTGAGGTCCAGGGGAAAGGCAATCATAAACCTTCATTGATTAATTTGCTAAAACACATCCGAGGAGATTATGCAAAATACAGATGCATTTCTGAAAGCTTAGGGCTTTTTAATGAATTCATCTAATTTGTTAGCAAAATAGAACTCCTTTATTATTTATTATTTTTGTGCAGCATCTCTGTTTAGTGATGTTAGAAGCATAAAGGACACCAAATGCTTTGTGCATTTCAAGACACCAATTTGGAAAGAGGTTTTTAAAATGCTTCTGAATTCTTTTAAGCACAGCAGTATTTAAGCTAAGAATCTACGAAGCACAGAAGAGTAGGGAGACTTTTAAGTGCAGGCAAATTAAGTTCTAAGCCTAATTTCACTGGCATTAGTGGCAATATTGACTTCAATCAGCAGGTATTTGTTATAGAAGGATCTATAACATGCCCATTTCATGCAAGTGAGGAATTCTGCTGTACTCAAAACCAGTCTTATATTTAGCTATAAAAAAGACTTGGGTTCTGACTACAGGGGCTATGACTTTTGGGTGTTATCCAGCAGCAAGCACTCAGCTGAAGTTTGTCTCAAGTGGAAGCACTTAGAATGGATCCAGGATAAAAACAGCATTTGCATTTTCTGCTAAACTCTCAACTTCAGTCTTTCCTGTTGTTTGGTTTGTGTTCTTAGACTATTGTCAGTCCTGTTTTTCAAATAAGAAAAGGAATATACTAAAATGATATTTTATTAGGCTATGTAGGAATTTCTCTTTGAAGGAAATGCAGTTTTCTCACTTTGCTGTCAGTCACCCAGAATTTAGTAGCAGCTTTGAGTGTCAAAACTCTGAGAAATTTAGTTGTTTTTTTCTGTACAACTTTCTCCTATCCTGTCTCTTCCAGCAGGCTGTCCCAACTCTGAACACAGAAAATCAAAGTATTTTCTGGAGGTCCTGCTTTTCCATATGTTCTGTAGACAAATCTCGTGTAAATCTGTAGTTCTAGACAGGGAATAAAGCAGTAAGGAAGAAAATACTTCTGTCACGTGGATTGCTGATCCATATTTTGATCTATTCTTCTTGACTCTCAGCTTTATCTTTGCTCTCACAAATGTCAGTTCCATTAATCTCTCCTCAAGAAGTGCAATAGGAGAAGGCTTTTCCAGCTGCCTTGCCTATTAATAGCAGTGTGATGAGATCAGGAAGAACCCATCAGGTAGGTAAGGCTTGCTTGAAAACGTTTTCAGGAGACACCTGTCCATAAAAGGTCAAGGTACTTGGCCATTTCCTTGTGGATTCCTGTTTGTTTAGATAGACCTAAGGTTATTCTTAAATGCATGTGTTAAGTTACAAATGACATAAAATTTGTATGTGTAGGGCTGCTTTTTTAATTAAAAAAAGAGGTAAGACCTGCGGTCCTTCCTCAGCTGAGCACTCACTTTAGCTGGTGCTTATATGTAGATATAGAAACCCCAGAGGTTGGAAAGCACAAAGGATTAAATCCTCCATGAAATCAGGGTTCAAAATTTTGCTGCCCAGTCTGTTACACATGAAAGCAGAACTTTCCTCCAAGTTCAATCAAGGTGAATAAAATCTGCCTTGGAAAGCATCAGCCCAGATAATTTTCCTGTTTAGTCGTCTATAGAATAGCTGTCATTAAAAACGTGTTATTTATCAACTAGAATGCACAGCAGTATTTGGGAGCAGAACAGTTTTCCAACCTGTTCTTTGGAAAGAGGGGCAAAGGCGAAGCCTGTGGATGAAAATACTTGCAAGCCCTAGCCTTAGCAAGCAACATGCACACAGTTTCCCTTTTTCTTTTTCACTGAAGCTGAATCATACATAATGGAGTGTTTGCAGTGTACAGAAAGTGGTTTCATGTCTGTATAATTCCACACTGGTTTGTGTGTGCATTGTAATGTACTTGGACTGAAGGAGCTGTAAAACAGAACACAAAACTTGAGAAATAATCAGAGAAAAGCAGAGCTGAAAAGAACAAACACTTCCCAAGATGTGTAAAAAGTTTTTATCTAAGGTTAATATCCCGAAAATGCTGTCAATCTAAATGCAGAACTGTTTCATTCCACTCTGTGAGAAAAGGTAAGTGTGGTACTGGTGGAATGAATAATTTGCTACCATGAGCAGTATGAGCACTAATTCAGTTTGGTTTGCTGTGCTGAAGGTAGGGCTTGGAGAAATACTCCCTTTCAGCTGTAATACTTATTTCTCAGCCAAGTCTCTTTAGCCGTGTTCGCTCTCTGAATCTGCTGCTGTATGGCTTTGTATCCAAGAGACCAAGACACACTGCAAGGTTTCAAAATGGCACAAGAACTGAAGGGAATATTCCAACACTTTTAAATAGGAGCAGTTTTGAACCCTGTGAGGGCATCATGCCAATGGCATTAATCATTTGATGATATAAATTTGATAAAACTCCATTAAAATTGAATGATTCATGGACGCACCAAAAAATAATTGGATCCCATGTAAATTCTTGTGCTAAAAAAATCTGAATTTTAACTTCCAAGTTATAATGGCCTTTGAGAGAATTACTTCCTGCTTATTCCCAGCTGGAGTTTATTGTATTTCTGATAAATTACTCTTCTCAAACGTATACAAGTGTGATGTGTTTTGCTTAAGCTTATATTTCAACATCTGTCAGAGTGACCACAGACCCTGTAGGAAGCTTTTAAGGATAAGTAAACCAAGCTGTTCCCTCTGTTGTCCCAAACCTTATTATACTTTATGGGGCTTAACTCCTGAACACTTGCCATTGATTTTCAGATGGAAAATCATTACTTGGTCCTTAACCTAGTTATTACATCAAAAAACACTGAAATAATGTGAAGGATCTGTTAAATTGGCAGAGCAAGGAAATCTCTCTGTATTACATCGATTTAATTGTAATATGAGAACTGATGTTGCAGAATCTTGTAATGACACAGGGGTACAACTGCTAGGATGTCACTAAAATCTGCTGAAACTAAACCCAAGGGAAAGGGAATAAAAAAAGATGGAACTGTTTGCAACCAGAAGGCTTTGTATTAGTGAGAACAAAGAGTTTGGGGTCTTTGGTATGAAAGATCATGTGGGGTGTTTATTTTTTTTAATTTAGGTTTTAGTTTTGAAGTGTTAAACAATTTTAACTAAAACAGGGGTATGTGCACAATGGTTGAATTCAAATTGAAAGTTTTCAAATTACTCAAGAAGTGCATGAGAGTTTGGTTTGCAGTGATTCCTGAGATTTTCAACTTTCTATACATACTAAAAGTAGGAAGAACAGAATATCTCTGAACTGTTCAGAGATAATAAAATTATTTTTCATCCCATTCCAATACAGTATCTAAAAGCCAGGAATCATCTGTGTGTGTGGAGCCTGATCTCTCCATCAGATCTTTTTTGTTACAGTATGAGAGGCAATGCAGTTGAGCTCTCTGACCCTTCCCAGAATGAAGCAAAATGTGTTTTGGAATCAGCTGTGGTTGGACCCATCACCACAGGATAGAAACAAATATGGGTGCATATTGGAAATAAGAGGAGGCAAACAACAGGAGTGTAAGATATGGAAGGATTGGATATTCTGCCAACAAAAAGTGTAACACATTAGAAGTCACCGAGAGATGGCTGCACAAACAACTAGCAAGTGAGAAATAGCATTAAGTTGATTTAGAATATAAGAAAATGAGGCTGGAGGTTCAAATTTTATTTGTGGCTGAACTGTTGAATTATATGGAGGTGGATGATTTATTGGGATTTCAGTTTCATTTCAGTTCTTCCTCTCGCCATTAGTTGCGTATATTTAGATTGTCACTGAGAAAGAACTATTTCTTAATACATGTTTTCCTGCAGAGTGACTGGTACAAGCTCAGTGTAGGATTTCTGGGGACCCTGGAGGTCTATGGGAAGCAACACAAACAACTATAAGATTTCAATTTCTCACTCTTGAGTAGATTTTTTTTTTTTTTTCTGCTGTTCCACCTTTGCTTCCAAAATACTTCAGCCTGTCCCTTCCTGAAATCCATGGTAATTTCAGTTTGCCTGAAAAGTCCTGAGTGAAGGCCATTCAGCTGGTCCTGAATCTAATGAAACTGAGAGGTTAAATGTCTTTTCCAAAGTAAAACGTGTGTGTGATATTTATATGCATTTATATTTATAGACACAGTGGCTCTTTTGAAATACTTTTACAGCCAAAACTGATGGGAGCTGAAACTTGAACTATGGCCTGGAAATTGCTCTCACCAAGAAGAAAGGCTTGTGAGTTCTCTGGAGAAAATTGGTTTTCATTGGGCTGAATTATGAGCATTTCAAATTGAATATTGAGAATGCACAGGGCTTTGCAGGAGCTTTTTAAATGGGCTCATAAATTGAGCAGATAAGGATGGCTTGTGCTGAGGGTGGTGCAAAGAGCTCCTCAAAGGAACTCTTGGCTCAGGGAAAGCTTGACTGCTCCAACAGGTCTGGCACTGAGGGAAATGTGGGTGAATGGAGAGCATTTAATTGAGTCATGGTCAAGATTTAAGTTGACAGCAACCAGCTAACTCATTCTTAAACATGATTTTTTCCCCTCTGCTAGAGTTAGTTAAAACATATTTAGTAGAAAATACCAACTAATGGATTTTTCTCAATTTTCTACTTTAATCCATCTTAATCCACTTTAATCCTTTAAAACAAACATGAGATATTGTAGGTACATGGGCACTGCCCTTGGTATCTCTGGTTTCCATCTCTGTAGGAGCATTTTAGGGTTTAAAGCATCTGGTCTTTTTTGCTGAAGGTCAGAAATCTGTTGTAGGAGCTAAAAGGAAAGTTTTTCCCTGTTGTATAGGAAACTGTCTTCTGACTGCACAGCCATCCTTGGAGAACAGATGCGAAACTCTCCTCTCTGCTCTAGTACAGACTTGAGGACTACTTTCCGGTGCTCTGTCCCTAAAAGCTTTCCTTCACAAGCACAGGGCTTGTCTTTCACAGAGAAAACATCGAACTCTTCAGAATTTGAATGAGACATTTGAAGTTAAGTACACACAAGGACAGACCAGAAACTGCTAATCCCGAGGGTGTGGGGGAACAAAAACAACCTTCTCCTCTGCTTCCTCTCCCCAGATAAATATCAGTCAGAGCTTTTCCTAGACTGAAACCTTTTGATTTTGCTTCCTGCCACAGAAGCTAGTCTTTAATTATTTTATAAATGACAAGAAAAATTCATACTGACAGCTGTCAGTTCTTTCCTGAACTGCAGACATCACAAGTTTATTTTTTCTCCACATCAGCTGTTTTGTCAATGCTTCAGCTTTAAATCTGGTATAAACACACCCCAGGATACAGTGGGTACAGTCCTGCTAGAATCAGTTTTGCTCTGCACATATTTCTTCTGCTTCTTTAAACTTTGAGTTATAAACATCTTAATACAGTCACAGGTAAAATTCTCTAACGACATTCAAAGGAATTAGTTGTTGTCTACCATATTAGCCGTGTAAGTCAGGATTATTCAGGAGCCAGCAGTGAAGAAATATAAATTATACTCTCATTAAATCATAGTAATAAGTTAATACTTGGTGTAAATAATTGAACAGTGTTGATTATTACCCACTATGGTTTCTTGTCCTAAAAAGAAAAAGCAATTCTGTGTCAGAAGTAGAAAAGGAAAAAATTCTAACCATTGGAGTGATTGATTCTCTTTTTCCCTGAATTCAAGGGATGCAAATAGATGGAAAGAAGGGGGCTGTAGGTTTTTGTTTTGTTTTGTGGTTTTTTTTTCACAATTAGGTATTCTGTTATTCTAGAGGGTTCACAGGAACAACAAACTTTAACAAGTACCACCTTGAATTTGACAAATCTTTTGTGAGAGTCATTATTATCTGACAATTTCTCTGGTAGTCAAATACACCCACCTTCAGCACCTTCTGTTCTACATAAACTTATTCTGTCTGAAGGCAGAATGCCTTCAATCAAAGAAGATCTTCAGATAATTTTTGAAAGCAGAAATGCAACTCAAAAGACAAACTAATATATTCTGATTTTTAACTCCTAAGTAGCTTTCTGCTCAAATTAATAAATACCAGACAAATCATTCTGTACCATCGTCTCTGGGGTGCTTTAACTTCTACAGAAACAGAGCCTCTAAATGCTACAGCAACATGGAATCTTGTTAATTTGATTGATTTCATCCCTGCTGCCATCCAAAAGATTGCTGTGAGGAGAACCAGAAATCAGGGAATTCTGTTTGGGCACCGTGTCTCTCTTCAGCTTCCCTCATTTACACCTTCCATTCCTCACTTCCTCGTGGATCAGCTTTATTGGACTGTTGGGCTGTTTTCTTTCTCTTTGCACTTCTCCAGCCTCACAGATATTGTTGTTCTGTAGAATCACAGAATATTCTTTATCACACTGTGTTTATCACAAATATGAAGTTGTTGCCTTCATACTGGAAACATTTGGTGAGTAAAGTGCAAACAGAAAAATAGGGACTATTACGAAAAAAATGGGTTTGAAAATTACCAGGGAGGTGTCATGTTTTGCCTGCTGGGTTCACTTTGGAGTAAACAGAAATAAAACCACAGGCCTAAAATCAGGATTGCATTTTCCACAGTTACCAGCTTAACAAAAGGATGCTGCTGCTGCTATAAACAACCCAGAGTGCAGGAGGGGAATTGTGGAGGCATTGCAACATCTCCTTTTCAATAAATGGGAGTTCCTGGCCAGTCATGGGCCTTGACAAAGCAGTTTTATGGCTGTTGCTTAAACAGAATTTGGGGAACTGCAGGATTCCCAGTCCACCTTGTTATCCTGTTTTTCTCTGGTCTTCAGCAAATTGCTGAGACTGATTCATTTCCCCCACCAGTTCATAACTCTGTGCCAGAGGATTTGCAGGTGGACAAATTAACTTTCTGATAAGGTTGCATTATAAGGAGTTTCCTGGTTGCCCACTTTATCAGCGGAAGAGTCTGTCCTTACAGTATTTCACTTGCTTAGGAACCTTTTATCAGAAAAATGCTTATAATAATTATGTTCTTTGTGTTTCCTTTTGCCCCAGCACAGCCAAAAACATCATCTGGAAAAAAGATGAATTATATTTTTTAAAAATCACAGAGAGGGACAATTTTGATGGTGCACCAAAACCTACACTCAAGATTTTTTGCTGTTGTGCTCCCTTAGAACTCCCCTGCCCACAGATACGGGCAAAAGATGGAGTTGACTTGGCAAATTGTGTCCCTCTTTGCCTATTCCTTCACGTTACGAGAACAAGAATACTGAAGCAAAAGCTGGCATGCTGAGACTAGAAAACTCGAGTGGAAAATGGTTTTGAACAGCCCTGTGTTGCTGGAATACCAGGTGTGCTCTGCAGATGCTTTTAAGCTTGAAAGCTTCTGCCAAAGGGCTGAATCATGAGCAGGGAGAAGCACCGACCTTTATTGTGTAACGTTTCAGGTGCTGTGTCCACCCGGTGTGTGGGAATTAGCAGACACTTGCAACTTTGTTTATCAGGAACTGCAGAGCAAACAAATTAGATTGGGCTGTCATCTTCCTTCTATCATCTGAAAACAGATCTGTGGGTAGTTTTTGCTTTTCCCCTAAAAGAAGTTTTTATTCTGGTTGCTTCCTGATTTTGGTTATTGCTATGTCAGGCTATTTATTCTGGATTTATCAAAGAAAAGAAAAGAATCCTATTTTTTTATACTGCTTTGGTTGTTTATTTGGGCTCCTGTAAATTCAAAATTTGTGTATTCTATGCTGCTTGTACCGGAATCGTGTAGGATGCTGGCTGTAAAATCTACTTATATATGATCTCAAGAACAATCTTCTCTCAGCTGTTCCTTCTTAATGTGTGAGACACTGGAGATATTCTTCCCTAGGTTTCTGTCCTTGTGATAAAACAGAGCTTGTCTTTGTGGGTCAATTTATCTTTGCATATTTTATAACCATGTCTACACCTCTCAACGAAAAAAGCTTGCTCCCTTTGTCACCTTTTTCAGGCTTGAATGATTCTTGATTCAAACAGCTCTGCTCATCAAACCACAATTTTTGGTTTGTACAGAGTGTTCTAGGCAGGCAGAAAGAGAGAGGTTGGCTGGTAGGATTATTTCGATCTTAATAATTCTTTTAATAATTCTTTTAATGTCTTATTCTTTTATCCTTGTTGTTCTGTTACAGTCTAGACCAGCTGTCACGTATCTCAGTGAAAATAATCCCTTTTAAAGTACAGCAATAAACTTCACAAATTAGCTTGGAGAGGAGTCCTCTGTGTCTTTCTGGGATTTGCAAATGCTCTTACAAGTAATACAAAAGGCTTTTCCTGCTGTATTTTCTTTACTTTTTATGTTCTTTGGGCACCTGCCCAGCATTTCAGGGCATACCTTAAAATAAAAAAAAACAAAATACACAAGATTATCCCACAACATCTTTGGCTCATGGAACAGAAAGAACGAAGCATCAGCCTTCAGTGTTCTTTATCTGCTGCTGGTATTGACATGAAAGTAGGAAAGAATGGGTGACAGGGTTTTGGGGATCATTTTGTGACCTGTCATGTTAGGTTGTTTGTGGAGCACATGTTCAGGAAGACCTTCTGGCTTAACCATCTAATCATCTCACAATGATGGAAAAATTCTCCTCTCCTGGTTAGGGATATTCCAACTGCATCGAATGACCATAGAAATCAACTTGCATAATATCTATTATTCTCATTAACTTCAGAAACTATTATTTCTTCATCTGGGTTTGTTTAATTAATATTTCTGTCTTGTCACTTCTTTGTAAATCCTTCACCCTTGGAACATCACAGTGTTCCCCAGCAAACCCCACAGCCATCCTACAAGCAGTCCAGGCCCAACAGTGATGTCTCAAATAGCATCATTAGTATTTCTTAGTTATATATACACTCCTGAGGAAAATGTCACTCTGTATATGAGGAAACGTCAAGACTATAAGTTTCAGTCTTCCTCCTTTTAACCACTGGGTCTTACCTGGTGTGCTACCATAGCCTGAATTATTAAAAATGTGGGTGTGAGCAGAAAATGGAAGGTTTAGATGGAGATTTTAAGGGCAGGAGAGATGACTTAGATATTCTGGACTGATCTTGCTTAACTCAGCACAGATTCTTGCCCAGCGATTCCTGCCCTAAGTACCACTTCCTACTGGGTGAGGAAGCCAGCAGTACTCCACAGCTGCATTTTAAATGGTTATGGTGTCACTTTATATCCAGTACTTCCATTTTATCTTATTTTTCTGTCTTTTCTCTATGTAAGAGACAGAAGTGTCCCCCATCAGATGCAGGTAAATGCAGGAAGCAGATGTTCTAAAAGTAGAAAAGCATTAGATGTGGCTTTGTGTATTTAGCACCAATTGCACCCCAGCAGTGAGTTCTGCTGCAGGGTGAGAGAGATGTGTGCAAACCAAGGATGCACCACAGAAAAACCGTGGGAATATTTGCCTTCATGAAGGAAAGCAAATCAAGCTTTAGTTTCTGTCTTGCAAGGTGGTGTTTCACTGGTTTGTTTTGTTGCTGGGAGGGTAAAAATGAACTATGATAAAGAAGTCATATAGATTCTATCCAGGGCCTTCTATATTAGTATTAATAGAATGAGCTAAATTCAGGACGACCTTCTGAATTTGGAGTAGACATTCCCATGCCTGTATCAAAATCACTCTTGAGGAGAAAAGACAGTGCAGAAAGAATCTCTTCTTGTCGATATCGCCTGGGGAGTCTTTCTGCTGTGCCTTTTGCAACCGGACTTGTCTGTCTTGCACTGGCTTTCTTAGCCATCAGAGTGCTTGTAGCAAGTGTGGGTAAAGCCCTTCCCAAATCTTCGTTTGCAAAGCCTAGCCCTGATGATGATGATGATATCCAAATGACTGGACTGACCTCTAGATAGGGATGAACATGTGGCTGCCTCCCAGCTTGGACTATTTCCCAGTGTCCTTCCCAAAGAACATGATATATTGTATAAATTAGTCCTGTATTGGTGCCCTCAGATCGATGTGCCATCCCTCTGTGTGCACAGTGCTTTCAGCTCTGTCAAGGTTTTTGGTGCTAAAACCAATCTACACTTCCTTGCAGCAAATATGCAAAACAGGACTTTGAAATGTAGATACTTAGGAAGAGTTTAGTTAGGTAAAAATTGCTCATGGGAGCAATTGAGTGGGCTGGAAAAATTTATCTATTAATGGTAAAAAAAAATTGAAAGGAACAAAAAAATTAGAACTCCCATAGCTCATTTTTTAAACTGTGACAAATCTAATAATTGCTTCAGCAAAATGCTAGTTTGAATTTGCCTACAAATGAGCAGGAATAATTCCGTATAAATGTTCCACTGACAGTGTAGGCCCACAGTTTAAAGTCTACATTGCACAACATGAATTAATGCACCCAGAGTGATTCCTAGGGTGTGACTGCTCCTGAGCAGTGTCACTGCAGGTGGTGCAAGACATCAAGGGACTCATTCCCAGGTGTGGGGCTGCTGAAGCAAAATGTTCAAAAAGCCTGATCTGACACACTGAAATGAAGGAGGAGCTTTCCATGTGAAGCATGTCAAATCCCACCTGACCTACACTAAATGCTTTCTACTTTCACCAGAAACCCCTTTCTGGTGCCGTGACAAGGCAGGCTGGTGGGTTCTGTAGGACACTGATTGAAGATGAAGGCATCACACAGAGGCTCCACGTCAGGCAGATGCATTCGGGCAGCATTGTGAATAAATCGGTGTGGTGAGCAAAGGGGAAAGGAAAATTTCACATGCAGAGCTCCTGTATCAGCTGCTAGACATCTGAAATCTCACACCAACCCTTGCTCCATGGTTAGGGCAAAGTCATTTTGAGGTTTGATACACCATTACTGCTAATGCATGACATAAGTTTTAATGTGCAGTGCAGGGGAGTCACAGACTGTGCTGCTTGTGTGTGCACCATCGGTCTTGCAGGGTCTGTATATAAAACAGGCTGAGGGATTGGACTGGTATTGAATTCTGTCACATAGTAGCAAAGTTATTAGAAATTAAAACCATTATACACTACAAGACTCGACCAAGGAATAAGGTGTGAGGATTTCTTACAGCCTGTCTTGTTTCTGTTCCATTATAGTTGCAGGGCATAGACTGTAAAACACTTAAGGAACTGGCAACATAAATTTTGGAGCTGTGCAAAACCAGAGGGGCTTTCAGTGGAAGTTTGAGAAATTTTGAAGTCTGGTTACACCAAAGAATGGAACAAAAATGTTAGTGTTTCAGATCTCTTAATGAAGAAATATTGCTGGTATTTTATACACCAAATTGTTTTGATTTTACAGTGGTGTGGCTTTTAACTTTTTTCTGCTTTCTTCTGAAACAAAAAATAAAATCCATGTGTCTTCATGGTTTTGACTTTAATAGATTTGTGTATTCAGATAAAACATGCTTCCAGTGCTGTTTTTCCAACAAGCTGCATGAATTGAACTCTCCTTTTTGGATGGTTTAACCCCACCCAATGAGGTTATGTATAGCTAAACATGAATAAGCTCCTATATATCACAACATTTTCCTGTTGTAGATTTAGGCTCCAGGTTTTCCATGAGGAGGTCCTAGTTGGTTTTCCCTGGATGTCTTTGGATTGCTGGATTTTCTACAGAGAGGTCAAACCCTCATTCCCACGGGGAGATGGGTCATCCCTCAGTGCATATGACCAAAGAGCCATGAAAAGACTGCAGTGGTCTTGGACCACATGCATAGAAGTATGACATCTGTGTCTGCATTCCCTTATGGAATTCTAGTTCTGGCCAGTCTTGGTGTGAATTCCAGCCCAAGGCACCTAGAAGCAAAGGGGATGATTTGGCTCTCAGCCTTTCCTCTCTCCGATCCTTGCACAGAGCAATGTGTATCTTTGGCTCTCGTCTCTGTTCCCCTTGGACCAGGCCCGGGCCAGCTGGAAGCACAAGGAGAAACTATAATAGAGCTCAACCAGCAAGATTTCATGTTGTTATTAAACAGCTGTCCAAATACCATGTCAGAGTTACTTAGAAGAATTCTTTCTCTCAGGTTATAATGAAGATTTCTTGAGCAAGATCATAATCCAACATCTTTAAGACCAGGTTTATTTTGAAATTATTTTTCTCTATCCTTGAGAAGGATATGCATGGCTGTAAATGGGAAGTGAATTTGGGCCTTTGTGTGGCATGTGATGCTCTATTTGGTAAATATTGGCACAAAAGTTCTAAGTCCTGTAAAAAGAATAGTTCATACCCCTGTAAGATGTTAATTGTCTTTTAGAAGCATGTGACCATTTTTTTCTTGAAACATTTGTGTAATTTCAGTTTTGTATTGGTGTGTTATGAAAGAAAAAAGTTTACGGCTTTGCACTGATCCAATTATTGATTAAAAATCCCTTATCTTCCATCCCTCTTGGAAGACACAAAACCCCACTAGATCAGACTCCAGTCACAGCTTCTGTGCATGAAGTATAATGTGTACTTTACCTTTTAAGGTTCTTTCTAAGAAATCCTCAGGAAAAATAGGGAGTTAAGCTAAAAATAGAGAAGAAAATAAAATTCATACCAGGACAGATACATATATATATGTAGATATATGAGCATCAGAGCTGATGTTCTTTTCTCAACATGCTCTATATTTCCAGATAGGTTTCACCTCAGTGGCTGCTTGGAAAGCAAACAAATAAATACCCTCCATTAAGAATGGGCAGGCTGGCACAAATATTTAGTGTTGTGACACGTGGGAGCCACTAAAATTGGCTGCACAGCTTGAGAAAAGTAGACTTCTAGAGCAAAATCTTTTTAAACTTGAAGCGTAATAAGTATTTTTAGCAGGGAGAGAAGCACTTTGTGCAAGGTCTGCTCTTCCCTACTTTGCTGCTGTGTGTGTTTTTGTGGAGTTGTTATACTTTGGTGTTTGCCAGGAGTAGAAACATTAGCTAGAGACTCTGCTAATATAAATAATTGAGTTCTACGAACTGCTGCCTTTTACACCCACAGGGAATCTGGTCCATTTTTTTTGAAGATACATATGGGCATATTAAAGTGACTAATCTTTAAAAAATGCTCTCTACAAGCACTGCCCACCCTTCCACTGCTCGGCTGCACATTTGCACTTCTAAGCCCTGTTTTCAGTTTATTTTGGAATAATAAATAAACTGAATGTACAAATCCTGCCCTATTCCAGCTGCAAAGATCTTGCTTATTCCTTCTCCCTTTCTGAGCCATACTTTAATTGTTGGGGGTTTTTTGGTAATTCATATCCTTTTTGCTCTCCGGTTCCCAGCTGCAAATTCCCAACATTATATTCAGCATTTTCACCATATGTTTAAAATAAAGAGCTGTCTTTTCCCACCCTTTTGGAGAAGAGATCACTCCAACTCAGCCAATCAGACTGTAGGGAAGGACTTGCTAAATCTCGACAGGCACAGAGGGGGAAAAGGCAGCATTCACAAAGATCCTCCTGTTTCTTCTATCCAGCAGAGCTTTCTCCTTGCAGCTGAGCATGGGAGGAAGTTATTCCCACAGGGCTGTGCTTTCAACAGAGTCAAAATTTACATGCTGCCAGCCCTTTTTCTCCCCACGTGTGCACACAGAAAGGAGATTATTTTATCTCCTGAATCTTGCAATATAGACATTAACAACTTGTCTGAACAAGTACAAAGAGGACATTTCTTGGCATGCAGTGCTTTTCCATGTTAAAGAAGTGAAAAATCACTGCATTTCCTTACAGCTTGTCTCTCCCTCTCAGCATATGGACACTACTCAAAGAATTGGAACCTCAAATCCCATTTCTGAGGTATTGAGAAACCTCAGAGATGGCTGATGTCATTGGAAGATGTGGTTAAATGAAGACTCCCATACTTAGGATGGCTAAACTGCTGGCCCTGCTCCCACCTTCATGTATCAGGGCTCCATCAGCTTTATTTTGTACTCTGGAGAGCCATCAGATAGAAGGAATTCAGGAGCCATGGATGAGAGCAGCCCCGGGTAGCCAAACCTTTCTTTTACAGAATGGTCCAGCCTTGTCCAGGATGGTCAGCCGGATCACAACTTATCCATGGGCTGTGGAACTTTGGCAGCCCCTTTAGTTTACTTGCTGCTATTCCTAGGAATTTAGGTTATCCAGTCAGATCAGTGCCTTGCAGAGAATTCCTCCCTTAGCAGGAAAACCCCACACTGACCACTGTCACATGAAGCAAACCAATGATGTTCTTTAGAGGACTGGTTTTGTTTTCCATGCCCAAATCACAAGATCTTTTCAGCCCCCGAGCATCGCAGCAAACACCTCAGGCTTTGATGCACTGTGTGCCTTGATGCTTTTACAGCCCTTGATTAGGTGAAATAAATGCCATCATTTACCTTTAAGAAATATATCCCACTTTTCTTTTAGAAGGTGTGTTGTCTACTGACAAGTTCCAGATGTAGCAGCTCTGGTCCTGAATCAGAAATTCAGGCCCTGCTGGATTGCTGTTGAGGACCAGCTGTCCTGACATTCCTTGGACTCTTAACAAACTTTGTCTGTCCCTTTCCAAACTGCACCTGGGGAGGTGAAAAAGAATTCCTTGTGTCAGTGCCAGAGTCCATAACTCTGGATCAGAACCAACTCTTACTCAGGGTTACAGACTAGTGACACTCAGCATGAACTGCTGTCATGATTGTGATCCACAGAGATACTGCATTTAAAATTGTATTGTTGCGAAAGGTCCACACACCTTTGGAACTCAATTCCCTTTGCTGGGTGACAGCTGGACCCTTTGTCAAGCCCTCTATCACGTTTTTGTTCCTCACCTATAGGCTGGGAAGAGCAGAGATCAACTGAGATTCTGGGCAAGCTTTTAGAAGTACGGCTGTTTCAAATACACTTGGGGCAATACTGCGAGTGACTCACTGGCAGTGTCTGTGCAAGGCATATTTTCAAGAGCTTTTCAAAGGTATCTAGAGGGGGGAACAAGCTTTGTTTGCAGCTATAAAGAAATAATGGATTTATCAGCAGGGTACCAGTATATTTACTTCATAGCAAGCAATGTCTGGGAAAAGCTAATCTTCACATGCTGTAAAGTAGGAAAGAGCTATAGCTTATTTATAACACACTCAAGTTCTTCTGCAGAGCTAAAAGATATATTATTGAAATAGAAAGTCCTTGGGTTTGTGAAAGGAGGGCTTAAAAATCATTTCAATGATTAAGAATGCTTAAGTCAGTCCTAGAGGAGGGACAATTGATCCAAGTCTTTGTGCTTATGTGTCATTTGGACCAAAAGTAACCAATTAATCTCTCATAAAATAGTAACTAACAGGAAAAATATGGCAGATATGGATTGTTGTGAGCAAAAAAATACATGTTACACCTCTCTGCATTCTCTGCAGTCTCAAATTATGAAAGAGCAAATTCAGCCTTGGTGTAAAAACAATGATTTTCATGAGGTTGAATTAAGATTTGAAGTGAGGAGAGTGGAAGTGATCCAGTAGTCTTTTTCAGCTAAAAGGAACTGATAAGTGATGTTTGTATCAAAAATACAGCAGTATTTTCAAGGGTTTAAAACATATTTACTTAGCAACTGTGATTCCTAAACCCCTTCTTCCAAAATACTGAGATGAATTTTTTTGAGTGACTCTGTAGGTGAAAGGAAGTGTGTCATTTGAATGGTTTAATTTGAGCCTCTCAGAACAATATTGGGCTAGGTGGGTAAGAGAAAACAGACTGTCTAACATGGCTCACACAAATGTTAAGGGGTTTAAATTCCAAGTTGTACTGTCGGGGTGACTCTTGGCTGTGGGTGGATTTGATGCCGAGTGTAGGTGGTGAAGACCCATAAACCCCATCAGTGGAGTCAGAGCAGCAGAATTGGAGCAGAACTGCATCCAGTCAAATGTTTATCTAGGGAGCAGTATGTCATTTTTATCTCCTGTTAAACGGAAGACATCAGTTTGGTCTGTAGCATTGTAAAGCAGTGAAAAATCAGTATGAGCTGAGAATCTGGCCCTGAGTCTGCTGAACAGATCTCAGGGTGTCCCAGACAGCTGTGATACTGCAGTTGGAATGTGTACTCAGGTGGAAAGGTGTAACTGCATCTTTACAGCCATGTATGAAGTTGTCTGAGTCAGTCCGTTCCTCTGGAAAAGTTAACCCCCCACGTGTGGTTCTGGTGAGAGCACAGGTATTACCTCTGTAATCTGTAATCTATCTGGGGGGGGGGGGTGGGTCTGAAAGTAATTCAGCAGCAAAATGTGGTAAAAATACTGTAATATTACCTTCTGCTTTTCAAGAAGCCCTTCAAAAAATATGTCATTAACAGTTGAAGGTTGTCTGAAGGATGACACCTTGCCTTTGAGTTTCCTGGTTCTGTGAAAGAAATGCAGGAGCTTTGCAGTTTGGGCTCTGCCATGCCAAAACCCTGGGCAGCAGTTACATCCCTGATTATCAGGCAATGCACTTGCCAAAAATAACATTATTAAAGGGCTGGGTAGTAGGAACAGGATTTGCCATCCCTTAATACAGATTTTTATTTTTTTTTCTTCCTTGAAGCTCTAGAAAAGAGAACAAATTTCGCTTTTGATGAAATAAGTGACAGGTCTCCATTGTACCTAAGAGTATCCCATGCCTTGCTTAGATCTGCTGGAGCTGGATTCTTTTCATCCCAGCACTGTGGGTGTGTTGTCTCAGCAAGTACAGTCTTGTAAAGGGTAGGGCCCTGCTTTCTGAGTAACCTGGTGAAATATCTGAGGGTATCTCAGAGGAAAGCACAGTCCAACTTGCAAAAGAATGTCAGAAGAGCCCATTAATCCTCCTTAAGTAGTGGTTATATGTTATTAAAGGTCAGCGGGACACTGACCCCTGAGTGCCACAGAGGTCCTTCTTCTTTTATGATGTGCTCAGTCTTCCTCCTAGATCTCTTCTCTTCACCTGCAAAATAAAAGGATTCTTTGCATTTCAGTGGATAGAAAATTGAATTGACATCAAGAGAATGCACAATAAATTCCAAGTCACCAGAGGGTGGTTTGGTGACTACAAGGGTACACACCAACCTCATGCAATACTTAGCTTGCAAACTTAAAATTCTACTGGTGTGCTCAAGCTTTCTGCCAGGGTCATCTACTTACTTTTTATTGAAACACTTAGAGAATAAATCACTCCTCTAATTTCCCAGAAGCCTAGCTAAAGCAATGCATTCCAGCATGCACAGTGAGTAAAAAGATTTGGGTTATTTGAAAGCAGGATGAGGCGGTTGCGAAGCCAAGGAGCAGTCCCAAGGAAAAGGCAGCCTTTTGATTCCTGCCAGGGCCTCCATCCATCAACAGTATCAAAATGGGTAAAAATAGTGCATGTTTCCATTAAAGATCTGCACGAGGGAGGTAAACTCGGGGAACAGGAACTGTGTCAGGGGCTGAGGCAGCTCTGGCCGCTGGAGGGCTCCTGGGTTTTTCTGTATGGTCGGAGCCCGGGCTGTGCTCACAGGATGGCTCTCACGGAGCTGGCAGGGATGCTGAGCTGTCTTCTGTCCTTGAGAACAAGCAGCCAAGAAAACAGTGTTCAGCTCAGTTCTGTTAACACTTCTTCTACCTACACTCAAAAATAAGCCTTTCCATCCTGAAGACTCCTGTTGTCTCCTTTCTTCAACTCGAATTCATTATTCTGAATTGGAAACTGGAGCATCAGCAGCCCCTGTGCTCCCACCTTGCTGTGAGGATGGCTCAGCCAGCCTGGGTAAAGGCAGCTGGTTTGTACAGCCTTTGTTATCGTGTAAACAGTCAGCCTTGAGAGCATTTCTCCATTCTTTCCCAACAAAGATCAGAACTGATTCCTTGTCTCTGTAATGAATACCCATGTTTGAAGGAATTAGCATAGTAACATTTCAATTCACTGTTTTGGAAATGGGATATAAAGTAAAACGCTGGGAACAGAGGCTTTTCAAGAACTTTTGGCTGTCCGTCCCCTTTCCCGCTTGGGACCCTTGGCATAATGAGCCCTTGTGTGTGACAGTGGCAGGAGCAGATCTGTGGAGGCACAGCAGCAGAGCAGAGCTCTGGGGCAGGAATTCCTGGGGCAGCTCCTCCCATGTCTCACGCAACTCCTGGCAAACTGTAGTGCTACTAAGATTTCTTTAGAAGTCCTTTTGTGCCACATCTTTTAAGGAAAAGGGTCAAGAACCTAACTGTAGTCTCTGAGCAGGGATACTAGTTAGGCAACCAGATATAATTAAGATAAAAAGCACCCACGGGATTATTACAGGAGTCTCAGAGGAGCTTTAGTGATAGAAAATACTGAATATAGAAACAACATGCATTTCCTAAATCTGCTTGAGACAGCCTCCATTGATTATAAATTTTTGTTACTTGCCCCTAGGAGCTCTATCTCAAGGTCAGTTATGTTTACACAGGGCAGAGACTGAGAAGAGAAACACATTTAAAAAGAATTCTATTGTCCAGTTAGGAAATAATTAAGTATGAGGGTGAATATGAAAAACCAGAAAGACAGTGGTGACTGTTCAGAGAAACAATTTGACACAGATGCATTAGAAACTCCATTACCACAGCCTGTCTAAATAAAACTGCACAGGTTTTCACTTGTTGCTTTTACTTGCTCCCTAGAGAATCTGGTAATTCTGAGGCCTCAGTGTTGACTAGATGCTTGTGTGTAATTGGGGATTTTATTTGAACTCTTCATCTTATCGTGGCTCTTCTGCTCACATTTCGCCAAAGGCTTGTCATGTGGAATTTGTCAGCACTTTCCCAAAAGGCTGAGGGAAGAATGTGATGTGTTCTGCAATTTGTGTCCTTTTTTTTGACTGTAATCAGGGAGATTATTTTAACAGCATCTTCCTCTGCTGAGGCTGTGCTGGTTGGAGGATGACTGTACATGCTCTCTGTATTCTCTCATCCCTCAGGATGTTATTATTCTTAGTGTTATAAATATCACGATAATGACTCAATGGTCTATTAGGTTTTCTTAAATGTTCTACCACACAGTGTGGTTGGAAGCTTCTTTGAACTTACCAGCTCACTGATTTTTTTAAAAATGTACCAAAGCTGTCATTCACTCTCAAATGCATCATAAAGCACAAGAGATGTAGCTGGGGAAAATCATAAGATTACATGGAGATCTTAGTCTCTCTGTGGATGGCAGAATGGCAGGCTTAGAGAGCCATAAGGCTCCTCCTGATGGAGGAAGCAGGCAAACATCTTCATTGCTCCTCTGCCTGAGTTCATTTTCTAGAACAGACACAGACTTGATTTCATCTGGGTTTGAGCATCTTTGTGTAGAAACACCAAAAAACCTTATTTTGGCAGGGAGAGGATTTTAGGGTAAATGTATAGAAGGACCAGTGCACCCGAGATCTGTCCAGTTACAATTTCAAACACCAAGTCCTAATATACACTAAAATACTTTTTTGCTACAAGTGCTCTAAACCCCCTGAATCTTTAACTGATGTTTTGTACATAAATAGTCACTTTCAAAAGAGGTCTGTAAAAGGTTCCATCTCGACAGCAAACTATTTTTTCCTCTACGCAAGTCCTTAGCCCAGCTGAGATATGCGATAAAGGTTTTATTATAAAAGTCAAGTCATCTTCACAGCATCTGAGTTAAAGCTCTGACAACTGTGTTAGAAAGATAAAACCACTCACTCTTCCTCCTACCTTTGAAAGTAAGTTCCAAGTCTTCTGCTGGTTTTAACCTCTAAGCTCTCTTAGGACAGAGGAAGAGAATTAGCAAGTTTGCAAATGTTGGCATCATTCTAATAGAAGTGGTATTTTATCTGTGTGTCTTTTCAAAGAAACAAGAAACCAAATTGGATTTGGAGGGAGAGAACGCGTTCAGAAAGACAGTGGGAAAGCAGGTACTTTCAGCTCCTTATAAAGAGATACTCTGCAGTGGGAACTGGTAAAGGTTTCTGCTTGAAAACTTAATCCAAGAAAAAAGGAACAGGCTGAGCTAAAGTGACCCAGATGAATAAGTGTATGTGGTATTTCAGTGAATGATCCCTGCATACGAAGTGGTAAATGTTACAGGATTTGCATCCTAAAGCAATCTCGATAATCCCAGGGATGTGTCTAATGAGGGCTGCATCAGGAAGAGCAGAGTTTGGGTGAAGAGTGCTTAAAACTAAGTGTTCCCACAAGCTCACCCTGAAACTCTGAGAAATCACTTAACTCTTCTTGGATTTTTTCTTTTGTCAGTGATCTGCGCACAGGGAAAATACAAAAGCATTGTGAGTCTTCATTCATAAATACTGGTAAAGCACTTTCCATTCCCTGAACTGTAGATGTTGTACTTATAAAAGAATAATATTAGAGAACCTTCTCTTTTTTTCAGTGCAAACCAACATGGGTTGGGTTGGGCCTGAGACTTGCATGGTGAAAGAGGGGAAGGCAAAGCACCTCAGGACTGAGGGGCAGAACTAAATGCCAGGAACATTTGGAAGAGATCAGTGTTGTGTAATTAATGCTGTGCAGCCTAAAAAAGTGATGGGAATAGCTGTGGATGAATCAGCAGTGGATGGTGCCTTGGATTTTGCAGAGTGGTGTCACCAGTTTGCCTTGCAGCCACTACGTCTCAGTGAGAGCTTTTCGTTTTCCATCAACACCCGAAATGTTGAAACTCCACCTTTTATTGCTGATAGATATGGTGATGTTTAATGTGAACTCTGTGCCTTGACCCATTTGGCAGAGGAACCACTTGAACTGCAGAAGAGGTGTCAGTAGGAAATTGTGAAGCATTAATTTGAGCCACTGGAGTGTTCCCTGAGCCACAGCTGTGGGGACAGGCCCAGGGTCTGCACTGGTGGGAGAGAAATGGAGTTGGTCTGCTGGAAATAAATTAATTGAATGGCTATGAAACAGGAGAATTCTTCCTGTTATATGATTCCCACTCTGGCTCTCCTTCTGCTGGGGTTCATTTATTATTGCTGCTATGCAATTTTCAAAGGATATTTCACAGAGGGAAAAGTTTAATGAAATCAAAAGACTCAAGTAGGAGAGTGCAGTGTTGCAATATTTATACTGAATATGAAGTGAAAGGACTATAATAAGAATAAATAATAAAAGAAAATAATGTAATTCCTGAGAGAAATGCTCTAAAGAGTAAAATGTTAAACATGTAGCTCTGTGCTATAAAGGAATGTACCATGGAATCAGAGAATCACAAGGCTGGAAGCAAGTTCAAGAGATAATTTAGTCCGCTGCCCTCCCCCCAAAAAATGTACCAAATGTATTTGTCATTCCTGACACAGCTGTAGAGCTCTTTCTTAATTTTCCCATGGAGATATTCCAAAACCAATCTTGCAGTTGCAATGCTTTTTACAATATGGAGACCTTCATAAATCTTCCTTGATCCAATTCAATTCTATTTTCCTTGTCTTATTCAACATAAATATAAAGAAAGAGAATCCCTCTCTTCCATTTCACAGCACTTAGTTGTGTTAGGAGTACAGGAATGCACCAACGTTTGCATAATCCTAATTCAGTGTTTATTTCCTTTGCGCCATGTCTGCCAGACCTGTTACAATTTCTGCTGAGTCCCTTTGAACTTCATCCAGTCTTCGAAGTTTTTATTGAAACACAGAATTCAAGCTGATCATAATGTTCTAGTGCAGGTCTAATCAATGATAACTTCAAAGGTTTTCAGTTTTTTGTGTATCTCATGAATACCGTGATAAATTCAAGGATAACTTGTCTTTTCTTCATGATCCCAGGTCTCTTTGCTCTACAAGTAAATTGAATTGGCTTGGCATGATTTCTCCTTAACAAGCTCATGCTGGCCTTTACCACCTCTTTCTCTTGGACACAGTCCCTGGTTATCTATTCTGAGATTGGGGGTTCTTTTTCCTAACAAAGTATGCCATTCATTTTTTTATTTGAAACTTCTGTTTGTTTTGCTTTTTTCTTAGTCCCATGTTAAATAGCACTGCTGTTTGTTTGTATCAGTGTAAAGGATAAAGAAAACTGAGACCTCTGTATGTACCCTGACAAAAGTGCTGGGTGGCCTTGTAAATGGAAGAGAAAGAGTGATAGAATTAAGAATTGAGTCTGATATGACGTAGAGGCTTTTCAAAGAAGAAAATAACTGGCACATTGATCCTGAACAGCAGCTTCCCTCTCCTGACTCATTTCTGCAGGGAAACTACCACATCCACATCGTGGTTGTGGTGTTCCAGCAACGTGATCTTAGTTTTGCAAGTATAAAACCTTATTGGACGGCCTCTGTAATCACACAGAAACCTGCCACTTGTTTACGTGCTGATTCCTATTGCCAGGTAGGCAGTTCCTCCTCAGTTCTAAAGGACAGCGCATCTTGTTCCAGCATCCGCAGGCTCATTTGCATTCCTAGATATTCATTAGAATCTACAAAACAAAAAATATTTCTGTTCTTCCCAGCTGATTTTCATAAATACAAACAAAAAAAAGCCAAGACTGTCAAAATTCATCCTTCTGGCAACTTCCCACACTTGTGCCAAAAGAAAAAGGATTGAATCCATCCATCAAGGAAATGATGGTAATTAAGAGAAATCAGAACTTTCTGAAATATTTAATATTCTTATGAGGAACCAGAAACAAGATACTGAAGTTTACGTATTCTCTATTACATATTACATATTTATTACATATTATGTATGTACTGGGACTTTCATTCTTTTACCAAGTGAGCTTGGAGATCAGTTTTGAACAGTCAGTCCAAATGAGCGAAGGCAACAGGTAAACATTCAGTTATAGAAATAGTTTTATTTACAGAAGTGGTCTTTCCAAAGCAGATTTTTTTACTCAGAAGCCTTCTCGTTTCCTCTTAATCTTTTGAATTAACTTCCTTCTGAAGAAACTGCAGCCTGTGAAGGGCTGCATTTATTCAGTCCAGGGGTTGCTGTGTTTGAGGATGAGTCAGGTAATCTCTTTATATAATCTGTAAATTATTTGGCCATGTTCTGCCAAACCCCATCTGGCAGAATGTTGAACTTTTCTATCTTCATATTTTATGAACCTCTGCCTGTGCTGCCGAGGATACTTTGGCACAACATAAATATTTACAATTCTATCAGCTGTATTCTGTTTTTCCCCCCTCATTTGTCTCAGCCCTGCAAACAGTGTTACATAGTATGACTGGCCACAGTTGAACACTTTGTTCACTTACTCAAGCTTTGCTTTCAGCTCTGGCTCTTAAGGAGAAAGGTTTTCCTAGGAGGTACCTTGCCCGTTGTAACTACTAATCACAAATACCACACAAAAACCCTAAAGAGAATTTCTCTTCTATTGTTTTTTATTTAGTCTGTTTTTCTACCTAGCATGCATACTAATATTTTTCACAGTTGGATAACAGAAGAAGTGGAAGCAATTTGACCTGACAGTTCTCAGATGAAACACTCTTCTAGTGTACCCAATGGCCCTGAGTTCTCCCTCTCCTTATAAACAGTCCCGTTATCTCCCAGATAATGAAGGCTCACCCAATGGTGCCGGAATTGCACCCTAAGTGGCTTTATAAAGCGGAGTTCCATAGAAAAAGAATCCAGCTGGGTAGCAGAACTTGGTACCTTTAGAGGCACTCTATCATTTTATCCCTTAGTTTATTTTTTTTTTGATTGAGTTTTATGGGTTTTGACAGCTTTGAAGCCTGTTGCTGCAGTCTTGTGTCTTACAGAGATGCCAATGAAACCTGGTCCCAGTAAACAGGTACAAGAGCAGGAAAGAGCTTCTGATGGTCCATGTGTCCTGTTCCATGTCTGGCATTCCTAATACACCTCATATAGAGTATACCTGACATGCTTATGTCCAAATTTTTCTTTTTGCTGGAAAACTTGAATCTATAAGCTTGAGTCCTTTCAGTAGACTGGTCTTGAAATCAAATCTACTTTTTTCCAGGTTTCATACATAGGAGCACGGTATGCAAATTGTTTACGCATATTGTTTATGCCTATTGTTTATGCAGAGACACAGGGCACACAGTAAATAAATTACAAACTGGGTAAGATCTGCTGCTGAATGATTTATAGGGCTTCAGTTAAAGATTTTTAATGACTTACTGTTGCACGTCAGGCTGTAATCAGTGGGTGGTAGAGGACCCAGTCCTAATTAATTAGCAGATCACATTAAGCCATGAATATATGCTTAGAGTTAACTCAGTAAAAGAGAAATGTTCTTTGGTATTCTGTGGTTTAGAGTTTAGTAATGAGCTTGTAAATTTGAAATCAATTTTCTGTAATTTATTATCTGAACCAGATGAAGTCACTAAAGAACACAAATGTTTCCAATAGTTTTCAGAAATGAGCTAAAGAGTTCATAATAGAAAATGTCTGATTCTGTGTCATTCCTGCTATCAGAAATTCAATACAAGAGTTTCATATAGCAGGTGGCACATTTTAGTGGTACTACTCTTAAAAAAAGGAGCGCAATGATTAGGCTTCCCTGAGAGTTCACTGGGCTCCTAAAATTGGAGCACCACTACCTATGTTTTTAAGATTCCCCGTGAAAGATAAGTGTGAATCACTGCTGGATGAATTTACCCTGTGCTGCCTCCAGGATTGGGAGCACAGGAATGTGTGAACTCTCCCAGTGGTCACAGACCTGGCAGAGTTCAACAAAGCCATGGAAAGGTTGGGGGAGGAAACCGAAAAGCTCCCCAGCATTTCAGCCACATGTGGGCAGCCACAACCATGAACTTCCTGCCAGTGGTTTGCCCAGATCCTTAATTCTGATGTGCCGAGACCAACTTCCCTAGCAGCCTTGGCCAAGGTTTCTCCTACTTGCCATTCCCCTGTGTACATAGGCCAGGGATCAGGACTGTTTTCATCCACTTGGAAATTACATACCCAAGTCTTTCAGCTCAGGAGATGAGGTAACAGACACACATCCGTGCTAAACTCTGTAAATTGAACTGCCTCATTCCCAGGGAGTCTTTCTGCTGCTCACCCTGCAGGACTACCTGTTTGAGGCCATACTGGACTCAGATGGAAGAGTATCTGTGACCATTTTCTGGTACTAAAAACTCCCCCTGATATCATATATTCTGTCACCTAAAGTTAATGACAGGTTTTAATGTAAGGTTGTTCTTTTTTAATGTCACTAGCCCTGAAAGGTCTCACAAAACATTATAATCTCCCCTATGAGTTTTTTCCTGCACTGTTTATCTTTTTACTTCTTCATTTTTCTCTCCCTGCCACCATCACAAATGCTAGTTTTTCTTCCTGCTGCCTCACAGTGCATTCTGATCTATATAAGATGCTGCTGCTTCTTGCCACTGGTAAAAAAAGAAGCAACAGGTTAATATCACTGCTATAGGACTGTTTTTAACTGAATTCTGGCTCAGAAAGAGCAGCAAAGCCTTCCTACTGAAATGTCCTTTCTACAGAAATACCCAAGCTGGATTATGTCTCAGATGTCTGCCTTTTAATAATAATAATTCAGCTGCTTGAGTCATGAACTGGAAAACAGCTAGGGCTGTAAGGAGCATGATTTCATCCGAGTTCCATGATATGAACAACAACATCTCAGCAAAATCCGTCGTATTTAAAAATACAAGCAAGGCTATACTGTGAAGAACAGAGAAAATCCAATGCGAAACATTTCATAAATATTCATTACAATAAACCCAGACATTTGTCTTGCATTGTTCACTGCTTCTAGCAATGCCTTTCTCAAAGTTATTAACTTTCAGTTGAAATAAATGTCTGGCTGTCAGACATTCGTGGGCAATAGGTAGGTGTAAACAGCTTATTTTTGTCAGAAATATTAAAGAATCAGTATATAACAGGGATTATTTGAAAGAAAAAAGAGACTCTTCAAGATTTTGGGGTTTCAAAGCCTTTCAAATAGTTGCAGAAGAATCTCTTAGTCTGAGTAACAAAACCAGAAACAATATTCTTTGTCACTGGTGATCCAAGCAAAATACTGCCTTGTGCTAATCTTTTGACATATTTCTACCCAGGGCTATACTGTGCTCATGGATGTATAGTTGGTAAAACAAACCAGGATATCTGGATCTGACATTTCTGTGGTTTGACTTGCCGGTCAGAACAGGAGAAACATGAAGTGTGTCACATTTTCTAATGCAAATGATGAGCTTGTGGTGAAATACTTCTACCTCATGAATTCAGTATTTGAGCCAAAATCACTTTCCTGGGCTCCTGCTGTTGATTTTGAATCAAATGTGTTATTTACTCACCGAGTGGTTTGGAATAAGTGTTCCCAATCCAAACAAGCCCAATTTGCTAGAACAAAGTAAAAAACTTAAGAACTTGTGAAAAGTGTGGTTTGTTTTTTCTTGTCCATCTTGCCACTGTGAACATTCCAGAAACATTCCTGCCATTAAGGTCCGGCACTCTCTCTCAAAGCGCATCCCATTCCTACTGCTGCAAGAATCTAAATGCCTGTGGATTTACTGTGTGGTGAGCATGCACTCTGCTAATTCAATGTTAAGTGTTTCTTTTTAGAGATTAAAAATAATTACATTTTTGCCTCTGTTAAAATAGAAATAACCACCAGCTTCAATTTTGCCCTTGAGTCTTGCCACGTACTTTGCCCTTCATACCTGACGGTGTGTCTTGTGCTCAAATTACTCAATAAAAAACTGGGGCAGTTTCTTCCTTTTTGTGCACCAGAACCAGAATGTGACTCCAGAGTGATCATGTTGCTGTAAAAATCTGTCTGCAGAGCAGGATGTCTTGTGGTTTATTACTGAGTATTTTGAAAGCTGGTGTCTTCTAAAGAGCCACATCAAGGCTTTGCTCACCAGCTATCCAGGTACTCCATTGTGTACTGGGGAACAATTCCTGGGCCCCCAGGAGAGGAGAGGAGCCTAGATTCTTCAGGGAAGGAGAATTCCAAACCCATTGTTCAAACAGGAGTTAAACCTACATGTAGTGTCTCTGCTGGATAAGCAGCCTTTGCTTTTTAGTGCACTGAATTGGTGTTTCCTGGCCAAGAGTGAATATCTAACCCTGTTTTCTGCCCAGAACAACTGCATATCCTGATACTGAAATGAAACAAAATTCCTTTGTGTGGGTAGAGCTGTTCTGAACCTTCTACAGCAGAGCAGGGCACCAGTAATGAGGTGCAACACTTAAGTACTTGTCTCTCTCTTATTTATAAGTTGGACACTGGAGCCAGAGATGTTTTATTCAACTGGTCAGCAAGTCACTTCGCTTCTTTATGTGTGTTTTCCATGGCTCTGTGTGGATCAGTTTTCTCTGTTTCTAAGGCACATCTTAAATCTTCTGATTTCAGCTGTGCTTAACACTTTCTCAAATGGCTCTTCAGGAAACAGGAGAGGCCCAAAGCTCTTGGTCTGGGCTCTCGGAGGCACACAGGCATTTCTCTGAATTATTTCAGCTCAGGCAGGAGTTCAGTAGGTGGATGGTGAGCTTATCTCACCATTCATCATTGCTGAAAGGGAAATTCTCTTTCTTTGCCACCATGTGTACCCTTCCTCTTTACCTTGCCCCATCACCTTCAGCCCACCTGATTCAGGAGAGGCTGCTAGTGGGAAAGCCACTGTCTTTGGCAGGAGTTCAGCCTGCCTCGGCCATTTGAGAGCCCTTCCCTAAACCTCTTAAAACAGAACATCTAAACACTTTAATTTAGCCTCATATCAGTAGCATCAACTCCTCTTCTTTCTTCTTTTCCCCTTTTCCAAACAGCAGAACAGCTTGGCTTAGCTTTCTCTTTGCTTCACAACTGCCCATACTTTACCCTCATCCTTTTGCCACCCAGACAAATGCAAATCCCAAAGAAGTCACACCCAGTTGTTTTCTTCCCCTCTTTTTGTCTTTTAACAAAAACTCGGCTGGGTGCACAGTGGCAGACCTCAGATCTGAATAGAAAGAGCCTCCACCCAGCTGATGCCAGAAGGGAAGGGTGGGTTTGGACTTATTGCAGGTTCCCTGTAATTTTTCTAAAGATCACACTGGGCTGACAGTCTGCTTCAACTCACAGGAGTTCTTTTCATTGGTTCATTAACCCAGTCATTTAATTGCCAGGGCACTTCTGGACTTTTTCAAGGCAATTAAAAACTTCCCTAATAATTTTCAAGACACCATTTTTAAACTTGTGTTTTAAGGGATGTGCCTTCTATTAAGGTAGGAAAAAAAAATTGGTTATCAGCCTACAAAGAACCATCAGGCTCTTGAGCTCAGCCACATTCTCAGTCAGATTTGGTGACTGGAACCTTGAGAAGTCAAACACTGCAAACTCCAGGATCCCCAGAGGTTTCTGACACTTGGAAAGTGTGGCCCCCTTTCAGGAGTGCTTTGAAAGTGTGCTCAGCTCTGCAGCTTAGCTTTCTATCACTTTGTACACACTCCTGATGAACACAAGCATCTTGCTCTAACCACTGTTGGGAAGGGATTTGGTTTGCCCTGTGATCTAGTTCCATGTAAGTTATCCCAAGCAATCTGTGGCTTTGAGGCAGCTGCAGTCCCTGGAGACTAAAGAGCTATCTTTATTCATGGAACAAAAACAATGTAATAACTAGCGTGGTCCTTCCTATTTACTTGCTGTACTATGGCCCTGATTCCCAGGGAGTACCTAATATTGTTCCCGATTTCACTCCTTGTGTAACCTCTGTGCTTTGAATGACAAGCATAACACTTAGACTTCGTCATGCTCCCTCCAGAATTACATTTACATACTCTCAAATGATTTTTACATGGACTGGAAGATGTACTGAAATAGTGTTACATTACAGGCAACAGCCACAACTAGGTGCCACCCAAAAAGGTCAGTAAAAGCATTTCAGGTTCATTGAATAACAAAGCAGATGATACAAACTAGATAAAATCCTATTATGCTTCGCCTCTTCCTTCAACAATATATTTAAGAGCTTCCTTTTGAGTGAAGGAGTCAGCAAAGCTTGAAACCTAAAACCAGAAATTAGATCTAAAATCCCACTTCTTAGGAACTGAAAACAAGGACAACAACGTCGAGACATTTACTTTTCAGTAGAAGATCATGTCAACAAATTAATTACTTTTGGGAGTGTTTTGAAAGGGTACTAAAGCCCTTCGAAGTGGGATAAAGACTGAAACTTGAAAAAACTTATATAGCTTCTTTTTTTCAGCAGGACTATAACATTATAGGGAATTTCTGAAGGATTTCTGTGCCACTGGGAATAAAATTGAAAAAAACCTG
>JAWWES010000133.1:2410433-2507853 GCA_035583135.1 Lophotriccus pileatus | reverse complement strand
TGCAGGTGCTAATCCAGCCTCCAGCAACCCCACAGCACAGAAAACTAGGTACATTTTGCTGCTCTTAAGGAAACGGGGCAGATATGCAAAAGGAATATGAGCTGTTTAATCTCAAGAAAAATAAGCATTGCTGTAATTAATATCCTCCATTTTAGGAGAGATTTTTCTCAGAAAATTCAAACAAAAAGCGAGATCAGATAATCTTATTATGAACATTGGTTCTTATGTTTATCTGCGCCCTCCTGCTGCGGTAAACTATAGCTCCTTTGGGGATTCTTGACTCACAGAAAGGGAACTAAGGAGACAGAAATTAGAAGAAACCAAGCCATGCTGAAATGCTTCTGGATTCTGTTTAACTCGGAGGTGACTCTGACTTATATAGAAGGGAGGAAATTGCTTTCGGCTCATATTCTGACTTGCACTGGGGGAGTCTCTGTAGGCTTGGAGTTTTCCCTTTAACTGGATAAGCAGATATTGACACACAGGAAACTATCTTTTGCACCTGCCAAAATCTACTGGGGATCCTGTGATGGCAGGGTTTTTTTTGGCAAGAGTCAGTATTTTTACTATCAGACGTGACCAGGCCTAAAAAGCACAGAGGTGCAGAAAAATGATAAAATGAACAGAAAAAAGGCAAGACAAGTTTTGAATCTGAAAAAATACTCGCTTGTTGCCTTTTGAGATGCTTTAGATTAGTTTGTGTTTCACCTTGTCCCTGTGTATTTTTTTAATTTGTAATAAAGTCAAGCAGTCTCCCACAACTCGCTCATATCATCATTCCCAAGCAGTATATTCTTCCACAAAGGTAGAAAAAGGATAATATGAAATAGACCTTTAGCCTGGCATAGGAAAAGAAAAGAGAGACTTTCACAAGGATCATTTAAACGTTGTTCCTTGGAAAAATTCACAGTGGGGATGTGCAGAATGTCAAACAGTTGCTGGGTGTTTGGGGGGAGAAACAAGGGAGTTTCCTCCCCAGGAGGGGTGGAAGAGCATCACTCATTATAGAAAAAGGACTTCTGGTCTTTGAAGCAAAGGGGTGCCAAGGTAGTTCTGTAGAGAATTCCAGTTTATCTGTGTGTGCTCTGCTTGGAGTGAGTGTGTCATGTAATGTCATAAACATAACACAGCCGAAGTTTATGCTGGTCCTTCAAGGAATTACCTTAGATAAGTCACTTGATAACTTTCTGTTGTTGCTGTTGTTATTGTTTTAGGAGTAAAAACATTTGTGAGCACTCTTGTATATACAATTCCAGGGCCTGAATCACTACAGCATTTGTCTGGGTTTATTTTGGCAGCACTTTGAATGTTCTGGTCTACTTGTTTATTTGCTTTACTCTTGTCCTGAACTCCCAAAAGAAACCACCAATTTCCATTCAGTCAGTCAGTTGCTTTTCTGAAAACCAGCACCACTGAGGATTTGGGGAATATGGTATCAGTGAAAATCTCCATGTTTGCAGGGATTTCTTTTAGTCCTTGTTGTCATCCCAAGTCACTGTGACAAGTCATTTCCCAGAACGAGACTGAGTATCCAAACTCAGCCAGTGGAACGTCCTATACTCTCTGATGTAGTAGAGTCCCTAAAAGGAGACAAAAATGGGTTTAGAGCCCAAAATCAAAAAGATTTGTTAAAAATAAAAATAGAAATTATTTTAATTAGATCCCAAATATAAACTCGGGAGAGACAAGGATAGTTTATACACAAGTCTCTCCCTTGCACAGACTGAAAAACAGAAGCTCAGAGGTAACACCTCACTTTCCTACAGCACTGCAGACCTACAGCTGCTGAAGTGTTGCAGTGCTCCTGTTTTTCCAAGGAAGCCACGAGATGTTGCTGAAATCCTGAGAGTGACAGTTATGTTCTAGAATTCCCAGGGAATTGATTCCTGGTTGATATCACACACCATCTTGCCCCAAAGATGCTGGAAAGTGGCATTTCCTCTTTCTCTGGCATTACCAGCACCTGTTACTACTTTTCCTCAGGGTAGCTTTGCTGGCTTCAACTTCAATTTTCTTCCCAGAGCACATCTGAGGAAGTTCTGCCTCAGGAAAAAAGCAAATTCTTCCCTGCTTTTTCCCTGTGATGCTGGCAAACATCTGTTTTATGTGCTGTTCTATAACCTGCTTCATAATCTGATCTTATTTGCCACTCAAAAGTGCTTTCTTCAAGATACATCTAAAGAGCTATGGATCATTTTTATCTTTTCTTTACCACAGTTTGACTTGAAGCCATTTGTAATTTCTCCTGCAAGAAAGGAAAATCTGATGCTGTGGTTCTCATCCCTGAAGTCAGGCTTGTGTCAGCCTTTCCATTATATAAAGCCTTATTTTGAAGAGTTTTAAATTCAGCTGTAAAAATTCAGTCCATGCTGGAAACTGGCAAAGTAAGGCTTTGCATGGAATGTTTCTTTCAATAAAAATTAAAAAAAAAAAAAAATACATTCAGTTGCCTTTATGCTCCTTAAGTCCTTGAAAGACCTGTCAGGTTCTACTTTGAATGCTCGCTCTTTGCTTCCAAGATCACTTTTCAGAGATGCTGAGTGCTTTTATCTCTCACTTTGCTACCATTGCTCAACTTTAGATTTACAGTGTTTTTCTAAAATATTCTGTTCTTCAGGTTTTAGATTTTACTCTGTTGGTCTTCTTAAAATGCTTTCTTCCTTTTGATAGCATATTAATAATGTACATTAACTTCTTATTCACTTCTCTTCCTAGGCTACTCCTGGATAAAAAAGTTCAAGATTTTTGTGTTTTGCTGCTCTAACTATGACCATTAATTCCCACAGGGAAGTGGGGCAGGAAAAATTTACCTGACTCAATTTTTTCTGGTGAAGAGCTCTTACTGCAGCCTTGTCTACTGCCACATTTTACCCAGTAATTCTTTCCCCAGTAAAATGTGAAGGACAGGAGGGATAAGGCCTCAAGGTGCTGGCCTTGCTGTTCTTGGAGATCAAAAATCAGTGTGGGTAGGATGTTGAGGGAGGTTTTACTCTACTGTCAGGCAGAAAAATCACTGAGGATTAATCTGGAAGAAAGGGGAACTTCCAGGTGAATTGTAATCATTGATTAAAAAATATATATATGTATATTCTTCTGTATTGGATTTCCACCCTTGTTAGTGATGTCAAGGCTGAAAAAAGCTCTTAAAACATGACCTTTCTTTTGCTTTTTTTTCTATACCTGAAGTTGGTATTTCCATGTTAAGTGGAGATATTATTTTACACAGAAAGACAGGGAATCACTTGCGGAGGAAGGAAGCAAAGCGTGAAATTACGCCTGCAGATGGGCCAAATGCCAGGGCAGCAGAGGTTGCACTTCAGTGAGCACTTAAGCACACACTGAAGTTTATCCCTTTCCACCAAAGGACTTACATGGGCTTAACTTTAAGTATGTGCTCACATCCCATTGAAATCACATGGTGAAGTACTGAAAAAACATAGTGGCACAACTGGTAGAGATTGTATTTTGCAAGACCAATAAACATATATTAATAGAGATTATAGGAGTGTAATCTATATTAATACCTGCTGTCCCCATAGAATTCCTCTTCGTTGTATATTCACCTTCATACTATAACTGGGTTTAATGACAAAGTCTGACCTTCTTCATGGTTCCCTCCATTTCAGGTCTTTCCACATCTGCTTGGCTGTTTCAAAGCTGGACACTTTGTTTGGGTTTTTTTTTTTTAAGGAAAACTTTTCCTGAAATCACAGAATTACAAGGTGGTTTTGATAATGCATCGTTTTTTATTTGAGAACTTACTTGGCTCAGAACTTTGGGCACTGAACTCCAGAACTTTTGACCTGACAAAATACCCAAAATAATTTGATTTAGATTCTTCACAGGGAACAACTAACATAAACCTCTCTGTATGTCAGCATAGCCATTGGGCTTTCATATTGTTATAAATATCAGTGATAAAACCTCACTTCTTAAATTAAAACCCTTCTTTTTTTTTCTACAGTACAATGCTATTTTTATCCTTGAAGTTTTATATTTCTTTCTTCTGCTAATCTGCATCTTCTCCCTGGCAATACCCCTGTGCTCTACTGTACTTCAAATAATTTGGCAATGGAATGAGTGTTTGAAGCTGATTTAATTACATTAGCATGAGATGCCAATTAGATATTTGTAGAAGGATTTTGCTGGATGCTATTCTTTGAATAGCTGGACAATTCAGCTCCTGTCAGACTGACAATAATGTAAACTGAATCCCTTCCTGCAGCCACTCCACATAAAGAATAAACAGTGGATGCGCTTTATTCAAATCGCCTTTTGTTGTTATCACTGAAAAAGATGATCTCACAAGAAATGTCCTCATTTTGTTGTGTTTTGCTTTGGTTTTTACATGAAGCCTTGGCAGAATGAGCAATTTTCAAGATCAAAGTTGGATAACTTAGAGCAAAGGACGGGAAGCCAGTTTGCTTAAATTCTCTTCCAGCTACTCACTCAGCAACAATATATCAAAAACTGTTTGTTCAGTTAGACAGAGATAATGAGCAAGGGCAGCTCTCCTGAAGGCCAAGATGATTGATTTCCTATTTTATTCCTAGTCTTTATACAACGAGTTTCAAGAGTGGGATTGAAAGTTTGGTGTAACATCCATTCAGGCTGTCAAATGATAATGCTCCGATCCCAATAATGGCTTTTCTCCTGGTAGTTTCCACTAAATCCCGCTCTACAACCCAAAGGGCTAAAGCAGTTCTACGAAATTCAACTTTTAAGGAGGTATGAATCTGGCAGACTATCTGTGGGTGCATATTTATGAAATCTTTTACCTCAAGCAGTCGTGATACTGTTGATGAAGGAAGTCAGGGCAGCCTCTCTATGGCTTCACTGTATTGGTAGAGTTCAATTTTAAATATTGACATGGCTCTGAAGGTGCTTGGAGTCATATCAAAATGAATGATTTAGCACTCTGGCAACTGGTATGAGACCTCTGGAAGGAGGACACCTTTATGTGTTCCGATAGGTGTTGCTGCAAGGAAAGTTTGTCTGCGGAATTTTGCACTGCCAGAATCAATAGATTTGCACAAGGACATAAACCAGAGCCAGAGGTGGTTGTATAAATAGTGAGGCTTTGGTGGGTCCTTCGCTGTATTGGCAGTTGAAGTCCAGGTTTCTCATCCCCGCTCCTTTGGCAATATCGCGCCCAGAGCCACGCTATTGTAGTGCAGGGTCTGTTGCCATGGCAACAGCAATATTTTTAGTAGGGCCTTTCAGCCGAAAATCTCCGTGTTTCTAATGAGGCTGCCGGAGCCTCGCGGCACCTGCGCGGCAGGTCACGGCTCCGCAAGGGGGAGTGAGGGCACAGCGAGGGATAAATGACTTTGCTAAATCCCCGGGAAACACTCCCCTTGGAGCTCAGGCCTTGATGAAAGTGCCCTGGTGAGCACCTTTTCTGCAGGAATGTGAGCTGATGTGCAATTCAGTGCGAGATTTCCCAGCTGAAAAGATGAGCTGCATCTAACTAATAATGCCTTTTTTGTTGTTCACTTGCTGTTGGGTTTTATTTGTTTTTTTTTTTTTTAAGTGAGAGTAACAATAACAATAAAATTCAATGTGGTTTTTTTTTTTTGTCTACATTGACTATTCATTTCTGTTTACAGAATGTGAAAACAGAGGAAGTCTTCTAATGAGAGAAGAGAAATCCTTTAAGGTATGCTGTCATTGGATTGTTGCTGTCCTCTGACCCTTCTCTTACTTGGAATAACTTCATCTGTGTTGGTAAGTCTCCTTTTGCTCACCAGTTCTAATCCAATGGATGTAATTAGTGCTTGCACAACCCCCCTCTTTCCTACAGTTCTCCACTGCCTGTTGCAATGCCTGATGTTTTCAGGACAGCCAGGATATATCACAACACATATGGCAGCACAATCCCTGCTAAAGTGCAATTCCATCACCCTTTGCTGTAGATCATATAGACAGACCTATCTTATTTGACAACAGCTTATCCAAAGCCGGGCTCACAGGGTACACGGCTGAGAAACCTGTGTTGATGTTATTTTTTGCTATTGTCAGAGAGCTTGTTTAATTTTTAAACCAAATTCCTGCCATGCTACTTTAATTCCTCTTTCCAAAAAGAGCTGCTTGAGTTTTCTCAAAACTAGGAATAACTGTACTGTAGAGATCACTTTATGCTCCTATAAAAATGATTCCTGAAAACACCCCCGAAACTCCAAGCATGCTGGCAGCTCGGGGGTGAAATGAATCCAAAACATAGCAAGAACCACTTCCAAAGCAGCATTTTGGATGGAACCCAAGGAATCTGTCAGCTCTTCTGTCTTCCTGGCACTGACTTAAAACACAAAATCGAGGGGATCCTAAGGACTGGGAAAGTGATAATGTAATCTGGAATGTCATGGCCAAATTCTGAGGGCATGTAAATGTCTGTGGAGGGAGGAAAAAAGACTTCACTTCAGAATGACCTCATCCAGAAGAAATCCAAGTGCCATATGTTCCTTTGGCCTGCATTTAATACCATAAAGACTGTAAGATACATGCAAAGAGGAGAAGGGGTAGGGGCTTTTCTATTTTAGAGGAAGAAACATATAATGAAGTAGCTGTAAATCTGTGTCTTGATTTGTTCACACCAGTTTTAACCTGCTCCAGAGGTTTTCTGAGATGTAAAACACAACTTTAGGTGGGAAAAATGGACATATCCTATAGCCACAGTTTAATGTTCTCCCTCCACCGACCACAGACCATCTTACACATAGCAAGCGAAGGAAAACAGTGGCAAAACAAATTGATGATCCCACAATATTGGGAGATTTGGTTGAAGTTTTTCCACTGATTTTGCCATCACCCTTAATGAGTTACAGGAATATAATTTGTGATGTAATTTTTTTTTCCCTTTGAGTTTAAATCCAACTACTATGAAAACAATGATAAGTGGAATGTAAATTCTGTTCCAAAATATTCGTCTAATATAAGAAAGGCCTCTGTTCCCACTCCCTATTTAAAACGAAATGGCTTATTCAGCAGCATTGCTGCTGAGGGGCTTCCACCCAGAACACATCAACACTTAATTAAATTACGGTGCTATCTGAGCAAAGAGGTGCAGCAATTTCAGCGGCTTGACAGCTGGATTTACACACACGGCTTGCTCCCAGCTCAGCCCCGGGTTTCACAATGCCCAGGGTCTGGCAGCACTTGGATTTCATGGCACAGCGCCCCGGGCGCCGCAGCTCAGCCCTCCCAGCCTGTGCCAGCGCAGTCTCATTTGTCTGCGTGCTCTTCCCGGCTGATGCAGCTGCACTGGGGGGGCTGCAGTTCCGTGCTCTCTTCCCTCAGACACTTCCCAGAGACAATTCACAGCGCAGCCTTTTGAACTGTCGCAGCAGAGGTGCCCTGGCACCTCGGGTCAAGAACAAGTGCCAGGAGGAAAGCCGGGAGGTGGTGCCAAACCCTTTGTAACAGGGAATTACAGCTGGGGCCATGCATGTTGTAAATGGGATTGTGCCAGTTCATCAGGGCAGCTTTGATTCTATCGCTGTCTGAGTTCTGTCACTGAACTTAGCTGTCATTGTTCCTTTCAGAGAAACCAGCCCACAATATAAACACTGTTCTCTATTTTAGAATGCGTCAAGGCTTGCCCTAGTGCAGTAACAGAATGTTTGAATTTACTACTTCATTTCCTTTGCTCCTTACCACTTCTTTATCTTTTTTTTTTTTTTTTCTCCTTCCCCCTCCATGCTAAAGTCTATGTATTCTCATTTTGGGAGGTAGTTGACCTTCATCTTTTTGAATGATTTTGGTATTTCATTAAAAAAAAAAAAAAAAAAAAAAGGAATTCATAATATATGGAGTTTGTCTTGTTTTGAGAATTGTTTTGCGTTTAGGAAAGTTGCAATGAAAACCTATCTCAAAGAAATAATAGCATCTCTGGTTATTTTTAACAGGATTTCTAAATTCATTTTTTTTCCCTCAGAGACTAAAACAAATAAAAATTCTTGTCATTTGTTGCATAAAAGATTCCTCTGAAGCACTATAACAATTTGGATAAGCAACCAGATCTGTCCTTTGGGTTCTCTTCTTGCTGTCAGTTCTCTTTGCAGTTCCTAGTAAAAATACTGCCGTCTTTCCTTAGCAATTCCAGGTTATTTTAAAGCAGTGTAGTAATCCAGCATCTGCATATGTGTTCTCACCCCTGCACTTCTCACACCCATATTCCAGGTGGTCTGGAATGAAAGAAATCCAGGGAGGAACTCCACAAATGCTGCTTTGCAAAATAGGAGCCTTTGCATATTCAGCCTAAGTAAGGTTTCCCACGCCAGAGCACACGTGAGGTTCGTGGATGTCCATTGTGTCACATATTTAGCAGTATTGCTTCCTCCCAAACCTTCATCGTGTACCAACAGGTAGGGGCCCAAACTTCCTCATAGTTCATGGGGAAATTCACTGTGCTGATATGAAGTGACTGCTGTAAAGACTCTCTGTTCCAAGACTCCCTTTCCAGCAGTTTCCTTTGAAACTTCCACGGGAGCCCAGTTGTAGTTTCATACAGAATGTGACTGGCAGAACCCCTTAGTCTTTTTTCTTCTCTTTTCCCCTCAAAAAATGTGGTGACGAGTAAATTTCATTAAAGGAAAGGGCCACCAGGTCCTAAGTGGCCAAGACCCCTTTTCCCAAAGGGGAGTGAGGGTTCAGAAAACACTGCTCAGGAAGTACCTTGTACATTCAGAATGATGCCTGTGTCAAAGTATTAGGGCAACAAAGAAGAGATGGTCTTTCTTAAAAAAAATCTCTTCTAGGTCAGGGATCCCCATGTTGCAGCCTATCCTTAACAAATGACAGGATTTAGGGTCACTGTAACCTTCTGGGTCTCACACAGCATATTAAGTGTACATTAGAAGTGTGACACAGTGGAGGTAATGCTCCATATAGATGAATTTATTCTATTCCACTTCTTTTGCTTACCCTTGAATGTGGAAAGCTGTTCCTTGTGTTTCCAGCGGAGTCCCTGCACAGTTTTAAATGAATGGCAGTACCAGCCAGAGCCACTAATTTTTTCTGTAGAGGCCCAGAAACCTCTGCAATTCTAGATTCATTTATTAACTCATCTGGCAAACTAAAAAGTTCTCATTGTTTTCAGAAACTAAATTTGGATCAACCCAAAACTTCCTTTCCATTATAATTGATCCTTACATAGTCATTAAACCTGTTTTTTTTTTTTCTTTACCATAAGTCTCCTAGTATCTGAACATTCTTATGGTTCTTTTCTCTCATTAGCCATTTATTTTTCATAAATTTTGTCTGGTTGCCAAGTTATTCTTTTAGTCCGTGAATATAACTTCTTACTAGAAAAACTCTGCACACCTGTTTGCCTTGTGTCATGTTTGAGCATCACAACGAGCTGCCAAATTTGTTCTCCCTTCTCTCCTGGTGCAACTAATCATTTCCAATCATTATTTCATGCTTAAAATATTTGAAAACTGGGAAATAACTGAGATTTCTTCCACATGTCTGGGTAGTTTGTGGTTGGTTTGTTGTTTTTTTTTTTAACATTATGTGTGAGAGCAAAATGGTTCACATGGTGCCACTTCCTTGTAGTGTTGTAGTATCTAATGGCTCTCCACCATACAAGGCATCTTGTACAGGGCTAAACCCCAGCCCGGTTTTTATCAGTCACATCCTTTCCTTCAGTGGCACGGGCTGGAGAAACTGTAAAAGGATAAAGGAAAAGGGAGAAACATGTCTGCTTTATGAAGTAAACCCCTCCCTTTGCACTTTTTTTAACATTCCTTTCCTCCTCACCTTTGCCAAATATGGTCTCCGAGCCCATGGCTGTGTTTGGAGAAGCAGGGAGAGATCATGCTGAAAGGGTTTGGGTCTGCCAGGAAAGAGGATTACAAGGGCAAGGCTGATGATATCCAATATTTACTTCTGCCTGTGTTCTACAACTTTGCATCCATAAAGTAGCAGAGGAAAGAGTGACCTGTTTTAAGGCAGTCCTAGTTGGATCTTTCCTTGCTGGATCTTTTCTGCTTCTACTCGCTTTCCCTTTTATCAAGCCGTTTTCTGAGAGGTCTTTATTGCTTAGCGAAGGCACTGTGGCTGGCACTAATTATGGTTCAAACACACATTCTACCATGTGTTGTTACTTCACATCCCTCTGTATTGTGAAATGACGGCTGGGGACCCGTTCCTAACCTGTCAGTAATTTGGTGATGATGCTGAAGAGGCACAATTTCCACCTCTGGCAAAAACCGTGTGCGTGTTTCACTTGCCTCACGCAAGCAGTGGGACTGTTTATGCTGGGAATTTTGAGTGGGAATGTCAGCATGTGCAGGATGAGGGCCACAGTCAGTGTGGGGTAAAGCAGATCTTGCAGAACACAGCTCCGGTTTCATTGCACTCCCAGGTACCGTGAGGAGCCAGCAGGGAGAAGGTGTTTCCAAATGCCTGGAGGCAGCACTCACATACTGTGAAAATCCTGATTACACTGACAGACTTACCCCGGGGTTACATCTGTACCGAATTACACGAACTCGCTACATTTCTGCAGATCAGAAATGTGTTTTCTGACGGCAGCACTGTTTCTGCTTCCCTCTCTGTGCGTGGGACACCAAAGAGGTTGCACTCTTCGATTATATTCCATATGAGCTGTACTGGGTTCCTGCAAGAATTCCTACAGAATTGCTTGTGTAGCATTTACAGCCTGTGTTAATGATGACTATAAAGTTGTTTGTCTTTGTGGAATTAGATGTATCCATAAGGCATTTTCCAGCTCAACTATGCTGAGGCAATAAAGCAAATTCTGCTGGCATTACTCATCACAGTAATTCCCAAATAATTAGTCAGAGTAGGTAATGGATGTGTGATGTGTCCCAGTCATAAACCATAAAACACGGCAGCTGCTTCGGAAATGCAACACCAGAAACCAAACTGCTCAAGTTCAGTGAGGAGCCAGCTCAAATGCTGTTCTCAAAGCTTCTTGAGTTGCTTTTCTTCCCTTCTAGTGTAAGGAAAAATCTAGTTCGTTTCTTAGACCTTGCTTAAGTCCTAGTTTTTCCGCTCCAAGTTACCTATTGGTTGCTAAGGAGCAGTGATTTATATGCATGCTTGTTTTGTTTTCCCTCCCTTTACAGAGAGGAATATCCTGCTTAAAAGCAGGAACATGGGTGGGGTTTTTCCCCCCCAGTTTTACCTTCTGGCTGCCGTTCTTCTATCCTGGCACTAAAAACTTCCCAGGGTGTAGTTCAGCTTGTGAAGTGTTGTACATAGTGCTCATAGTGTTTGGTGAATGTTACATGCATAGGAAATTTACTGTTGGAAAATAAATCATCCTGAACTGATTCCAGAAGTGTTCAGCGAGTGTGAGTGTGTTCGTGCTTGGGTTTTGCCCGTGTGGATTTGGGTTTTGTATCCATAAAGCGATGCTCCATTGCCATAGAAACAGCAATATTCATACACATCCTAAAATCAGTTCAGTACCTGATATGACAGCAATCTGCATCAGTGCTCTGTTACATTTTCTTCCTGGAGAGTTTCTAAAGCACACAAATGTGTCCTTAAGGAAATCTGCACAATTGGTGCAACAACAAAGAAAGGAGAGAGATTGCTAGAGGCAACAGTGTGTCATGCAGGGATTTCCAATGGGCTAATCATATTAACAGAGAAAATGCTGGTGCCAGTTTTACTTTAACTAGTAAAGTTTTATTGAGTGCTACTGTCCCTAGCTGCTGCCCTTAACTTCATGTGATTGCTAAACCATCTACAGTTTGGAACTGGTTTTACAGTTCACCCTTCTTGCAGGGGAACAGCTGGCAAAAAGAAAAATCATTTAAATGCCAACAGTTAAAATGCAAAAAGTGGAAAGAAGATCATAAATATAAAATCAAAATATTGGTTTTCTTAAATCCGTGGTAATGACCTCACTGGGTTCTCCAAAAGGCAAAATAATCTGGATCTCTGAGCCTCCCCTGAGTGTTATGAAAGTCAGTGGAATAACCTCAGTCTCTGTGAAATCCCACTGGGAAAATCATCCTTCTAGTTGATCCTGTCCTAGAGCCAATGATAAACTGGGCTGGAGGGGGGTCCCTCCAAAACAAGCATCCTCACTGCTTTTCCTGTGCATCAGGACAGAACTATTCCCAAGGTGTAATCGGCTGCAACACAGCTAAACAATGTGGGAGAAAACATTTGGGGATCTCAGTTTTACGCTGTTGCCAGACAAAACTGCCAAAGGTCTCTTCCAACCCAAAGCCCAGGCACTCTGTGTCCCTGCTACGCTGCTTTCCAGCCCAGAGCTTTTTTGGATTGAATCTTAGCTGTATTAGGCAAATTACAGAGTGCCAGGAGCCTAATTGGTGACTGTCTCTTTACAAGCTATAGAAGTGACTCATGGCAGGCAATATTTGGGGTCCTGTCACTTGTAGTTAAAAAGTGACCTCACAGGGAATTGAATCCCTTTTCACATTTGGAGCTGCCCCAGAATGCATCTTCTGGTGCATCCCTAAGCAGACAGCTCTCTGTGTAAGATATATTGGAATTCTGTCTGGTCTGTGGCAACCACCAGGTGAAGAGTAAGTACTGTAGTTTGGAAATCATTGGAGTTCCACGTGCAAACCCTCACCAACCATACTTAAAGTGATATAAGAGTCTCTACCGACCGTATATTACTTGTTTCTGTGAGTTAGATCCAACCTCGCGCACTTAAATCTTTCTCCCCCCCGAAATTTTACCCGAGGGACTCTTTCCCTCACTGTTACGCTGTACATTGGAAACAGGAGACCAGGATCAAGGCCACAGATCAAAGTCTGATCAGCACAATATCTTCCACTTGAGACTTAACGCATCCCCAGTATTAGTCATAACACATGGAAAGGAACCAAGTTTCCTGTTCCATGCCTCCAAGCATATCCAAGTTACTGTATCCCTGGAATGAGGACCATGGGGTATTTGCTTGGTGTATTTGAAGTGAACCATCTAGGAACAGAACTGAGGATTAGCTTTTTATTGTTAATGACTGTGAGAGCTGTGCTCTAACCGAAGGTTAGTCTGATTTGCTGTCCACCAAAAAATGGAAATTAATGTCTTCAGCAGTCTGGTTGCACCAGACAAGAGAGAATCAGGAGCTGGTTGCAAGCAGGGAGGCTCTGGAAGAGACCTCCTAGGTTTTTGGCACTGGGTTTCTGACACAGCAGGGAATTGCCTCCTTAAGTCCCATTGCTCCAGTTGCCAAGCCCATCTTTAATCAGCGACAGCCTGTGCTTTCAGCAAACATAGGCCCCTTTGATTTTCAGAAAGCAACTTGTGTGGTTTGCTTCTTCACAGATCCTGATTTTTACAGATGAGCTCAAGCATCCAAATAATAACTTTAAGAGCTACTTGTAACCCATGCATTCTGCTAGTAAAATCCAAATATATTAATTATATTCAATTAATCCAGGTTTAGAGTTTACTTTGTTTAGCTCAGTCACATGTCATTTAAGGAATTACAGCATTTCTACTTCTTCTGTGATTGTTCTAGACTTTCTCCGTAAAACAGGTGGGTCCATTTTTATCATTAATGTTGGCTATCCTAGTTGGATTCTGCCTTTAAATTTTTCTATTAGAAAACTCCCCAGAGAGGAATACAAACAGAGGTTGAAATAAAGCTAAATACATATAATACAGCAGCTAGGCTGCTGGCTTTAACAATTTTATCACCATCTGAAAACTTACTTAAGGTCTCAAACCTGAGTGTGAGAGACAAATGGAACAGTACTTGAGATTATTTGTGGCAAATATGTGGTTGTGTTCTTACTTTTTTTCTTAAAACATTGGAAATATAATTCATTAAGGCCTCAAAATTCAGAAGAGATATAAGACCCAAATGTATTAAAAATATTCTGTAAAAATCCCATGAAAATGAGGTGCCTGACCCATGACCTCAAGGCATAGAGCTTTGGCAATATTATAAATGTCCATAAATACGTTTATAATTGTTTACTTTAGAGTCAATATTAGAAAGAATTTTCCATGATGAAAGAGAGCTTGTATTTTAATCTCTTTTCCAAAAACTGAAAGATGGATACAGCTTTAATAGAATTATAAACAGTCATTGCTGCATGTCAGAAAAACGGGCAACATATTCCTTCTCAAGTCTTGTATTTCACACAGTTCTATTGCACAAAATACAGTACATGTTTTTAATTTATGGTAACTGCAGTAGAGGAAGTTTAGACCTTACATGCTGCTACTGTGTCCAAAATCCTGAGGGTTTATGGTAGCAGGAGTTCCTGCCCCTATAGTGTGAGTGAAAGAACCTGTGGGATAAAGAGCATCCAAAATTAACAGAAACAACTATTGTTTTATCTATCATAAATATGTATTAAAAATGTATATAAATATATATATGTATATATACAAATATTGACCTAACAGCAGCTGCAAATTCTTTCAGCTTTAAGAGCAGATTTTGCCAAATACATGCAGTTAAAGTCCATTCCCAGGGAAGAAACATAACTTGTAGATCAAATAATTCAAGGCTGATACTGAAACCTCTGACACCCAGTTGAGGGAATGAGTTTCTCAGGGCTTTTTCCTCTTTTTTTTTTTTCACTGTTGCATGTGGTGATGGTTCCTATTTCACAGCATTTATAAGGCCTATCGCTGGGGAACAGAGAAAACTAAAGTAATAAAATTCCCTTTAAGTCAGGGCAATTATTTTAGCAACTGCAGAATCACGATGCAACAGTGGCTTGTGTCATTCCAAGGGCTTCATCTATAGCTCACCAGAGCTCCATGGCTACATGTTCACTTTGAGCTTTCTCTGGACTAACCAACCATTCCTTAGTCAAAATGTGTTGCTCCTGTTTGTAGGCACTGTGTACTATTGTGTCTGTAGTTGCACACTGCAAAGTGAGGTGTTTTTTCCTGGACTGGGTTTGGGAAAGTAGCTGGAGTTGTTGGCACACCTACACCAGCTATTCTCATAGCCTTCCAACTCTCCTGCACCAATGTGGATGTTTACTATGAACTCTGAGGAAACAGCAAATAAATAGGAGCAGCCTGTTCTCTCCTGAGCACTTGTAGAAGAAAAGGAAATGTTGGCTCTGTAGGAGCACACACAAACCTCTAACAAGACATCCTTTGAATGCTCTACCTATGCGTTTCCCTGCCCTGGGATGGGGATTCGCTTCCCTATGTAACGTGCAATGCGGCAAAACTCATTAGGCAGCATAAAAGTATTACTGTTCAGTGTCTAAAGAGATTTGTCCCTGGTGGGGCTAAGCTTAATAATACTGTCAGTAGTCCAGAGCTGGCAGCGAAGGACCTGCACGGGTAATTCATCCCAAACGGGAAGGCGAGGAGACAGGAGGTTTTCATTTCATCATGGGGAGGGAAACGCAAACCCACCTGGGAGAGCAGCTTGGGTTTATTGCGGGGCTGTGTCTGTCTGAAGTCCTCCTGCAGGAGCTGAGTCTGGTGCGGTGCTGCCTGCTTGGGAAGGGGATGGAGGAGTGAGGAAGGAAGAGAACTGACGGGTGCTGAGGTGAAAGAACAGGATAAGGGAGCGTGTTGAGGAACATCAACTTTGTTGTTACGGTAAAGCAAAGCTTTCCTTTGCTGATCTGCCCGGGAAAGGATTCGAGTTTCCTTTCCCCCCCCGCCCCCCCCTGCAGTGTTTGGTTACTGGTGGAGATGTTTCACAAGGTTTGTGTGTAATTGAAAAGACAGCTCGATGCGAGCCATTGAACATGCCTGACAGGAATTCGGAAGGGGGAATCAGTGCGGCTTCATCCACAAGCCCGGGACGGTGCTGGGGCTCTTAATCTGAGCAGCAATGTGTGTGATATCACCAGAGCAGAACGCTGGAAAGGGCTCTCACAAAATTCTTCATTCCTTACGTTTTCAGTTTGGGCAAGCAGGGGATGGTATGTTTTCCCAAATCCTGGCAGTCCTCCAGGCCCAGCTGAAATCTTGTCTGATGAGCTGCAGACTTTGAGAATGCTGACAAATTCCCAGGGGAACTGAGAGAAACTCTCTACCTGCAGAATTTCGGCTCATTGTTATTGCTTACATTGTAACAGTGCCCTCAGGCTCTAATTTGCATGACATTACTCCTGCAGAGTATTTGGGCTAGGGCTTATTGCCCTCTGCAGAATCAAGAGGTTACGCTTTATGCTTTTTAATTACTAATTGAACTTAATCAGCAGTTTTTGATCGTCGTAGTGTTCAGAACGCGCTGCTGCCTACACCTTTTGCAGTTCTGTGTGGTTCAGTGTTCCATTGAATTCCATTTGGCCAGCTTTTGCAGTATAATTTGATAAATGCATTTTTTTTTTGTTCCTTACCATTTTTTTTTTGTTCCTTACCTTTTGGTTCCTTAGCAACACTTATTTTTTGCCAAATTAGTTATTCCTTTACCCGGTGCTCTATGACAAAAAATATGTACTGAACATTGTGTGTTTGAACACTGTAAGCGGTTTTAGTGTAGTAAGGGTTTTTTAAAAGAATGTAGAAGTGGTTAAATATCATTGGTCTGTGTAGCCACTCTATTAATTTTGGAAAAATTGATGATTTCATCCTAGTTCCTAGAAAAAAGTGCCTGCAGCAAAAAAAAAAAGGCACATGCAACCGTTACCCACATGAAGCAATAGATTTGGCAAGACAAGGCAAGAGAAAAGCTTTGTAAGACAGTAACTCCTGTCCATCGAGGAGTCCCTTTCCAGGGAAGCTGTAAACTAGGACCTCACAAGTCTCTGTCTGCACAGCAACTTTAATAAAGTTTATCTGCAGCTGAAGAGGTCATTTCAACTGAAGACCTTTCTAAGGAGCAATAGAGCCTAATTCATAAAAATGGGAATAATAAAGTGAGGACACTCATCTCCCCCAAACAACATCCATTTGCATGTTCATGATAAATACCATTTCTTTGGAAATGTACTGTGTTCACACATGCTTAGATAGTTTACTAAGTTTTTATGAAGTACTGTTTGATTTCAATATCAAAAAGAGATTTATAGCACGTCTCCTTTAAAGATTTGTAGGTTGTTTTTGTTGTTTGGGGTTCTTTTATCCTCTTTTATCATATTCTATCTCTTTATGTGTGTTTTGGTTACCTGTATCAGCAGAGTGTTTAGAAACAGGTGAGGAATACCAGTAGTTGCCTCATGGACTGGACAGTATCAAGTTCAGACTAGAAATAAAATGGAGAACTTTCAGTGATAGTGGTTTACAACTGGAATAGTGAATCAAGCTCTATAATCATAACTTTTAAATGAAATCTGTGTTCACTTCCAAAACATTTGCTCAGATGTTCACAAGAGCATTGATTCAGGGAATTTCTGTATTCCCTATGACATGAGGCACTGTGTAGATGATCATGGTGGGCTCTTCCAGCTTTAAAATATATAACTAAATCTAATTCTTACTGTCTTGACTAATGTGATGTTGTCGCTCCTTCAAAAATCTCATTATTAAACTCACTCACAGTAAAAAAAGCAAATTAAGGTTCTTGCAGCGTGGACTTGCAAAAATAAAACATACTGGTTCTCTTGTGCTATCAAATAAATAGTATTAATAATATCTGTGCATATTAGCAATATAACAAGGGGAAAGGTGTCCTGAAATGTTTTTAAGGTTTTTTTAATACACTTTTTGACAATTTAATTAGGATATGACACAATTTCTGGGTGAGGAGAGACTAAATATACTTTAACTTTTCAATGTTCTTTTCTTTAAGACTGGGAGAGCATCATGGTTTTTCATAAATTCCTGATCCTTGGGAGGAAAATGTGTGCTCAACTCTCATACCAGACCAAAAAAAAAAAAAGGGATGCAGAGCAATCCAGCAGGTAGTGGGCTTAAAAACAAATTGGAGGTGATATTTCTCACAGTGTATCAGACAAATTGGTGTAAGATCAAAAATAGGAACAGGCTTAATAGAAAACCATGTAATTTCCTTTTCAATTATTGGTTGTGACACAATAAACTCAGGAAATCCCCAACCTGCTGGTTGCTGGAAGGGACCCATTTCTCAGACAAGAGGCATTTGTTCCGGCTCCAGGCAGATAAGGAATAGGCCGGCTCAGGCTTTATTGCCTTTTCCAGTGCGTGCAGAAGGAATGCAGTTGGTGTTGGTCTGATTTGACTGGTTAGTTCTGCTTTTGAGCTCAGTCCCCCTGTTTGGTTTGTGTGTAGCTCCGATTGCTGAGCGCGGAGATGACATTTATGATCCATTACCTAACGCTTTTCTGCAGCAATGACATTCTAGCAGTTCATAATTCTGAGCTAGAAATGAGCTCAACGAAATGTCCCAGGCAAAGGTGAAGGAGGGAGAGGTTGAGTTAAATTTGGTTTGGTGGGTTTTTTTTGTGGAGGGAGAGACTCAGTGTTTGGGATTTTTTATTGTTGGGGGCTTTTATTTTTTTAAAATCAATCATGATAAAGTATAATTAAAACTTATTACCAAAGTAACCTCTCAATTGCAATCTGTAAAGTTCTACTGGCATGACCTGAAGCTTGTGTTTGGTGTAGCAGTGAGTCATCTAAATGCCATTTCTAGTATTTAACAACTATTTAAAACATCCTGAGCCTTACAAGCACTTCATTAGCATTCTTCCTACTGCAGTCCTTGCACCATTACCAGTTAATAGCATCCCTCCCCTTAAAGCTCCTTTGGAAAGGGACAGCCTTGTGTCAGCTGTGCACCCGTAACCTTGACATCAAATACTTCACGAGGCCAAAAGAAATACTTAGAGTTATATTTTGCTACACTTTAGACGCTTTTGACCAGTCTGTATTTTCAGCTTTACTGTTCTATGGAAAAAAAGCATGTCCTGTTTTGTGAAAGCCAGGCAGTTGGTAAAACACTTGCAGCATGCCATGTTACATCCCTCATAACCCAGGAAGGTTTTGTTCTGGACAAAGAGAAAGATTTCTCTTCCATTGTAAGACTTTAGTGATTCTGAAAAGGTAATAAATTTTCCACCCTGTTTTAAACTCTCTAGATATATATTGCATTATAAGCTCGTGCCTTGCCCCAGTTCTCTTGCTCTGGCCTTAACTGCACTAATGTAAAGACAAGTTTTAAACAAGGTGACCTTTTTTGTAAAAACCTTTGATTTAGGAAGAAATGAAACTGTTCCTCCTTTACAATTTGCGGCAATGCTGGAGATTGTAGCTGAGAAAGAGATTTAAACAATAACATGCCAAAGCTTCAAAGCTGATGGCCGTGGCAGCCTCAAAATGTGTGCTATAAACTCTTCAGATTATTTGGCTCTTCAGAAAGTAAGTAAAGCCATTAAAATGTGCACACCCCTCCCTCACTGAGAGCCAGGGAACAATGACTCGTGTTCAGAGACCTGCTCTGGTGGGAGCTGTCCCTGCCCATGGTAGAGGGTTGGAACTGGGTGATTTTTAAGGGCCCTTCCAACCCAAAGCAATCTGTGATTTTATTATTTGCCCCAGCATCTGTTGCTAAAATGTCCCCTTTCCTTAGGGAAGCACATCCAGTTGCTGTTTCCAGAAGCAGTTGTTTCAGTAGGACTAAACACATTTAAAGGCTTGCTTCTGTTTCATTTGGGACCATAAACCTCATGTAACTGGGAAATGGGAGATTCCTCCAGGAAGGCAACCTAAAGCTGTGTCATCAGAGGGACTGACCTGAGAGGGATATCTGAGGTCACGTCCCAGATTTCCAGAGCGACTTCATTAGTGTCAGTCAAGTGACTGCACATTTACATCACTGCAGGAGCTGAGCTCAGGATCTGGCCCTTTGCCGATGAAATTCGGGACAGAGTTGAGGAAAGTCTGTGTTAAATATAGACTAAGCGAAGAGCAAAGCTCTGTTTATGTCATCAGAAAGCAGGGAGTAAGCCATGGGTGGAATCTGAGCATTCCCAAGCAGCACATCTGTAAATTAATTAACAGGGTCCACCAAAGGAGGCAAAGGGAATGATGTAAGTTCTGTGACTCACCAGGCTTTTATTCATGTTTTAGGATGCTGTTTCCAGTGATGAGAGGCCTGGCAAAAGTGCAGCATCCACCTGGGAAGAGAATGCAGGGATGTTCGGCCTTCTCCTTTCCCTGAGGAGAAGGTATGTTGAGGACAGGGGCATTCAGAAATGAACTGAGGGGAAAGGAAATGCGGTTACAGTTCTTGGAAATATGCGGAATATTGACTCTGTGTGTAGGCCAAAGCCTGCTTTGTTCCTACTGTATTTGCAGCTATTAAGGTAAAAATAGGAGTTCCCAAAGCCATTCTTTAGGCAGACAAGGTTTTCTGGCCTCAGGCATAACCAGGAAGAGCCCTGAAATGGACATCCCAAATTGCAACTTTCCTTGTTACTGAGAGCTCTGAGTCCAGAGTAAGCAGAAGTGTAGCCTCCGGCTAGGAAGAAATACTTTTCTCCAGCTTGGAAGAGTTATCCTTTTAACACTTAGCTGACCTAAGAGTTAGAAGAACAGTTATAATTTTACTGTAAGAGTGTTAGCACTTGGATCTACTTTTCCCTTCAAACTCTTCCCAAGATCTCATTTACCCTTACTGTTACTGCTTTTCTGGAACTGGGAGCGAGATTCCCTCTCAGGGTGAGCACAAGGAGTGACAGTTGGCATCTTCCATCCTTGGCACACTGGAGCTGTGTCCAGTCTCCTCCTAGACCACAGGACTGTCACCTTTCCCAGGCAGCTGCACAAAGGGCCACTCGGGGCAGGGAAAGGAAATGGAACACGTGTTACCATCCTTTGCGGAAAACATTTTTATCTGCACTTCCAAAGTTGCTATCTTCCTGGGGTGTATTTCAAACATGGATGGCTTGGAAAGAACGAGGTTAGACCCAAAGCAACCCGAGGAGGGCACTTTTAACAGCCCCACCTCGACAGCGGGTAACTACAGAGGAGCCTCCAACTGCAGCCACGCTCTCTGCACACATTTAATTAAATTAATCTGATGGTCTCACTGCATGCAGAGGCTGCATAACATGTACTAAAAATACCTCCTTTCCTAATGGTGTGCTAAATTCAATTTCAGGCAGTGTATATTTGAATTAATGTATTCAGTGCACTCAAGTTTAAATACCTATGGATGTTCTGGATTTTTTTTTCCCTGAGGGGAAAAAATACTTCCTCCAGCTTTCACAACTCTTCTGTTCCTTTCACTGAGCATCCTGAAGGGGCTGTATAAACCTTGGCTGCAATTCCTGAGCATCTACAAATATTTTCTTAAGTGGATTATTAATAGCACGTTATCTTCCAAGGCCTCTCTACTTGAAGGTCAGCAGAGTATTTTGCTGACATAAGCCTACTTTTGTTTTTTTTCAAAAGTGGAGGGGGAAAAAAAAAAAAAAAAAGGGAAAGCTTTGTCAAGCCCTTAAAGAGAGAAGGTCAAGTTTATAGATGTCTGGCAGAGATTGCCCTGGGGAGTTTTCATTTGCAGCTGGGTGGTGACTGTGTGGCTAATGGGGCACTGGGAAGCTGAAGGCTCTGTCCTCCTGTGCCCCAATAGCTGTGCCCTCTTGCATCTACTTTATAATATATATATTTTTTCTAACTTTTCAAACAATCTGAATTCCAAACTCTGTTTTAAATGATTCTGTCTGCTCACTGACCTTGATCACCTCCTTGGGAGTGATCCACTCTAACCAGCCTCCTGCCAAGCTGAATTCTTTGGATGTGTTGGAAATATTTTTATTCTCTAAGCAAAATCATATATGGCTAGTTGTCTATATGAGGATACCATAATGCATGGGCTATATAAATACCATGATAGCTGATATTTTAAAACCAAACAGAAAAATTAATGAAAAATATATTTAACTACTAGGAAAAAAATATAAATGTGGTCAGATACTTAATAAGATACTCTGATGTTTGTTTGACTGGGTCCAAGGTACTACTACAGCTTATGTTAAAAGGACATCATAATTTGTGCTGTTAAAAGCAAAATAGCATCACTAATTTGATTTGCACTTTACCTTCTATAGGTTTAAATTTCTATATATATTCTTTTGGTCTTGGAAACAGGGGGAAAAGGCAGGAGAAAAAATTGGAATAGAGAATTCTTTTAAAGGGGATATAATTTCAAGGAATGATAGAATGGTTTGGGTTGGAAGGAACCTTTAATTCCAACTCTCCTGATGTGGGCAGGGACAGTATATGAAAATTTCAGGGTTTCTTCAGTTTAAGATCTAGAATTTTTTTTCTTTTATTTAAAGAACTTGAGTTTACATGCTCAAAGTTCCTCTGCTTCAGAAGATGTTCTACTTCAGGAGTTAAACTCTGTAGGTTTTCCAGTGCAGATATATTCTTATTGTATTACAAAGGACAAGCCCTTACGTTGCACGCTAAAATCCACTTCTACTTTCACATTTCCCCGCTGTAGCGTTGCAAACTTCAGCACAAGGCTTAGTTATTTCTGAATAGCTCTTTTTCAGCAGAAATATTACAGGGGGGACGCTTTTGTGCAGCCTGATGTGAGCAGAACCAGTTAGACTCAACCCAAATTAAAGTTTCCTCCAGACAACATGACTCGATTTTAATCCAGGAGGGATCCCAGAGGGATGCAGGCAGTCCCTTGGCAGGGACCAGCTGGAGTTTAGCACAGAGGTGCAGGAATTGGAGGATTCGGTCCAAGTGGTTGTTTAAGAGTTAATGCTTTGTAAAACCTAGTTTGAGTGAAAGTTGTTCCTGTCATGCTGACTCACGTTAGACAAGTCAGACCTGCGGATTTACTTTAGTTCAGCCTAATCGTGCGTGAATGTAAGTTTCTGCTTGACCCAGTGTCTTCCAGGATGGGGTGAAGTTGCATTTTGCAACTGCAGCACATTCGTGCTTTAACCCAAATTCTTAAAAATTGTTGCATTCTGCAAAAGCGCATTCCTGGCGTTTGCCACAGCCCCATCAGAATTGGAGAGTTTGGGATTTGGGGCCGTTTTGCGGCTGCAAACAAATCCGGTACGTTCATACCTTCCAGATGTTTGTGGCCATGTCAGAGACACTTAAACCAATCAATATTTGGGGGGGGGGGTGTAGGACCACCTCGCTTTGGGGGGCGGCTGGCTGGGCGGGGTAGGGGGGCTCTCCTCTGGGATGCGGAGGGGGGCGGGCGAGGGAAGAGGAGGAGGACGTGCGGGGAGAGGGGAGGAGAGGGAAGGGGAGAAAGAAGTTGCGGACGGGGCGGGCAGGGACAGGAGCAGGCATTGCGGAGGGGGCGGGCGGGGAGGAGCGGGGCTGCGGGCACTCCGGGGCCGGGGTGCCCGTGTCCTCCGGCGGGGCCGGGGTGTCCCTGTCCTCCGGCTGGGCCGGCAGCCCCCGAGGGCGGAGGCGAGGGGAGGGAGGAGGAAGAGGAGGGCGGAGGGAGCGGCTCGGCCCGGCAGCGCCGGCGGGGGCGGGCGGGGGGCGGCACGTCCCGACCCGTCCCATCCCATCCCGGTGCCGTCCCGTCCCGGGGCGCCCCGGCTCGCCCCGCCATGGGCACCGGCCCCGGGACGGGCTGGCAGTGGCGCCCCGGCGCGGGGCCGGGGGCGGGCCGAGGGTGCTGTGACCCCCGGCGGGTCCCTGCCCACCCGCCCGGCTCCGGCACCGGCTCCAGCGGCTGAAGTTGCCCAAGTTGGGGTGACTGCGATGTCCCCCGGGCGGCGGGACCCCTGACGGGCGCTGCCCTCCCCCGAGGCCGCCTGGCTTTGTTGGGATTTTGTTGATTTGTTTCCTTCTCGTTGCCGTTTTCCTCCCGTCCCGCCGCGGTGGATGGCCCGCGGTGGGCGCCGCTGGCCGCGCCGCCCCTGCCCTGGCAGGATGGTGGCGGCGGTGCTGGCCGGGCTGTCCCTGCTCAGCCTCCTCACCTGCGGCTACCTGGCCTGGGGCAGCCGCCGCACCGGCCCCGGGGGGACCCCGCTGGCAGAGGAGCCCGGGGCCGGCGCCCCCCGCTCGCAGCCGCACATCATCTTCATCCTGGCGGACGATCAGGGGTTCAGGGACGTGGGGTACCACGGGTCCGAGATCAGGACGCCCACGCTGGACAAGCTGGCTGCCGAAGGGGTCAAACTGGAGAACTACTATGTCCAACCCATGTGCACGCCATCCAGAAGCCAATTGATCACTGGAAAGTAAGTTTGCTTCTACTAAATCATTCACCTCTCCAGCCTAAACGCTGTCCCTGTCAGAAGCAGAATGGGTGACCCTGGGCGGTTCGTCTGTGGGATATCCTGTATGCAAGAAGGAGCCCCTCTGGTTCCCTTAAAAACCTCCAACGAAACAGACTTCTAATATGTTTGAAATAGGCAAATAAAGCTGTCTCAGCGAGGCAGGAGGGTTCAGCACTGTGAGCTGCCCCGCAGAGTGCTGGAGCACGTTCATGGTTACAGCATCACTAACATACGTGCTACTTGTCAAGTAAGGTTGCTATGGCTGGGGAGCGATCAGCTTCGCTTGGCTGGGTGATTTCCGAGGCACTTAAGAGGAGGAGTCCTCTAAGGGAACTGCCAGCCTTACTTTTTCTCCTCTGCGTTCGCTGCTGTTGCATCACAGGTCTCGCTGACATTGACTTAATTGGAGTTCTCTCCGAGGGCTATCCTGAACTTACGAGGTGGTTCCCCAGTGTGTCACGTGTGGAGGAGTGCAGGGAACCCGGACTCCCTCTCAGCATCCTCATAGCTGCAGCACCCCTCTTATCACTTTGCAAACCATTAGAAACTTCTTTTAAGCCACTGAAAGAGGTGCCTCACCCAAATGGTGAAAGCAGTGAATTGGTATCTTTCCAGTGGTGTTTATTGTGGTCTGTTAACTAAATAATCAATTACCCAGCCTCAAGGCCTTCTTACATCAGAAGGTTAATGAGGATTAAGGAGGGGAGTGTATGCATTTGAACTGTAGGAACAATTTCCAGATAGCTCAAAGTGTGGACCCATTTACTCTGCAACAAAACTGCCTTGTTTCTGTTTAGCTTAACTCCCTTTGACAGGAGCAGAGAACTCTTAAAAGAGCAAAACATAATGAGAGGAAAAGAGTTTATTTTCTCCTTTCCTAGAACATAAACAGGAACAAGGCAATGTTAATATTACTGGTAAAAGAAACACATGTTAAATAAAACAAGCAACTGGCCTGGTGTCTTGCTTTTCCACATGGTAGAGCTGGAGATAATTCCCAGTCTCGGTCTCGTTTCCAGACTTGCTGGACCAGGGAGATTTGCATGAAGAGCTGACAAGGTTATCTAGAGCAAGAATGCAAGAATTGCACACAGGTTTTTGTTTGGGTTGTTTTTTTTCCTTGTGCAGACTGTGTCTCAGAAGTTATTTTCAGACACCTCCTCAGTCATTCACGAGAACACGGTTGCCCTGGGGCAATTAAAGCGGCAGCTTACAAGGGAAACTTGTATCAGGACAGCGTTTAGCTGTTGTCTTTAAAGGCGTGCAGCGGTTGGGAGCCAGGAGCGCCGCCAGCAGCACGTAGCCAGCCAGCTTTCTGAGGATCGTGGTTTGGGAACCAGTGCTTTACAAAGGGAATGTCATGCTGCACTGGAATGACTCACGCAGCAGCTGGAGTGATGGGATGACCGGGTTCCAGGGGAACCAGGGTGCTGCTCTGGCTCTTGGAGGCTGCAGAGGTTGTCTAAACATGAAAAAGAAAAAAAAAGTCTAGAGTAGCAGTAAGTCAGTTTAACTATTTTGATCCTTCTCTAAATACAGCAAAAGGTAGGCAAGTTCGGAAGAACCTGAAGCTTTCCATTGGCTTGCCAGGCGGAAATGGTTCTGCAAATCTGCCTACTTTGGGTTTGGAACCTTTTATAGGAAGAAAGAAATTTGCTTATACTTGGTTTATTTTCTTAGTCTGCTGTTCTAAAACCCTTAGAGTGTTTTCTTTTGTGTTGTTCTACTTTAGGGAAAAAGGAGCGCCAGAGAGAAAGAACTGCCTCGCATGACTGGGAAATCAGGGAGGGCTTGGCGAGGGGTTAATAGGCTGGAGAGAGTATTCACAAGGCAGACTCAGAGAATACTGTTTCCATTCTGGCTGAAGATAAATGCTTGTGATAACTGCTTTTAACGCTTTCCTAGTAGAGGCACCTTATTTAAAATGCCAGGACTTGGAAACTTCTAATCCGGGACAAGTGCTGTTAAATCTTGAGTTTCCAAATGGGTTAGTTCAAGGCTAGAAGCCTCCCAATACACATGCCATGCTTAATGTGGAATTATAGGTTGGAAAGGACCTTTAAAGGTCATCTCCTCCAACCCCCTGCCATGGGCAGGGACACCTTAAACAAGAACATATTCCAGGCATTTCCTGATCGATGGGTCAAAACCAGAGGGACGTGTGTAAACCAGAGTCATGAAGGAGCCCTGACTGACGTTGCCAAGTGGAAGTTAAACTGCAGGCAAAGAGACTTGGAACAGCCCACATTCTTCATAGGTCTCCAGGCAGTTCCTCTGAGGCTTGTGTAGGTAGAGACCCTTCCTTTAGTGACTGTCCCATGTGTGAATGAGCACAGGGAAGGTGGCTGGGAGTGACATGTTTAAAAGGAAGAGGCAGAATTAACTCCTTTTCCTATCCGTGCTGTATCACAGCTGGTGAACTTGTCATTCTGATAACTTCTTCCCTCTGTTTGCTTTCTCACCCCTCGTGCTGGTTAGAGCAGGGCAGTGGCCTGTGTATACTCAGGAGGTTACTGACTTCTGATTAACTGAAAAAAGGCTGTAGGCATGTTTGGGCTTTTTTTCTCTTTTTGTTTCTCCCAGAGGGTATGATTGAACATAAATTGTCCTCCAGAGGAATTGTTTTGTGTGATACAGTATTTTTGTGATTGTTTTCCCCTTGAAAGTAACAGGTGTACCTCAAAAATTAAATTTAAGCAGAATGCAGCTTGACTCTGAGACTACCTTTTAGCTCGCTCATGAAAGAAATGAAAAAATAAACATATTTCTGTTGTTTATGTTACCATCACTTACACAGAAGAACATAAAAATAGTGCCTGAGACTTCAACTCTCCAAATTCTCCCTGCCAGAAAAAGGGAGGGGATAGATACCCAAGGATACCCACACAGAGAGCCATCTCCTTTTTAAGTGAAGAATTATTGAAGCACAGCCAGGAGGTTTCCCAGACCATTTTAAGAAATTTTGTAGGTTTCTGACCAACAGGACAAGTATTCCTTTGAGACAGACTATGATCTTAGATGAACATCTGTTGGGGTAGCTGCCCTGCTTCCATAGAGGGCATTATGCAATGCAGCGGTATTTGCTGGAGCAATACTTAATTTAGCGAAGGAATTTGAGAACTAATCCTGACTGATAAGAAGGAATCTAGATATAATATGCCATAAATGTTTTTGGCATTCTGTAGGCAGCAGACACCTCCTTCCTCTTCTAGGCTCCCAGTTTTCTGCTGACCATCAGACTTGTGACCTTAGGATCATTACAGGCACTGGAATCCCTGTGGGCCACAGGAAAGTTCCTCAGGAATAGGGATCTCTCTTTATAGGGACCCATGCCCAGCTGGAGTTCCAGGTCACTCAGGAATCTGAACCTCCTTTTGTGAGCCATGGAAACCCTACAAAAATCTCAGGAAAGAGCTTTGCACAATGGATGGAATGTGGAGATGGAAGGTGTTGAGGAAATGTTGAAAGTCTGGGGAAATAAATCCTTTTTTCCCCTGGAATAAAATGTAATATGGAGAATTTGCTCATTCAAAGCAGACAGAAATAGATTGTTTAATCAGTAGGCATAATCTGGGTGTTCATTTAGCGTAAATAATTCTGTGTGTTACTCTGGGGGATCAGAGTTCGTGGTAAGCCGCCTCTTGCCCTGCCTCCTGGATGCACCATGGTCCAACCTGCCGTTGCTCTGGGAAGTATCCAGTACAGTGGTGCATGACTGGGAAGTCACCTGCTGTGCTCCAAGCTGGAATGGAGGGTCCCTGAGCCTTGACGGGATCCTGGGGAATGTATGTAACACTCCATTATACGTATTCCCCGGTCTGCAGTTAGCAAAATATGAGGGCTGCACAATATCAGCCTGAAGTACCTCGAAGTGATCTGATACTTTATCTGCTCTGGAGTAAAGAGGCTTGGCAGTCGTTGGTCCCGAGTTTAACTCTGATCAGTGTTTCCATTAAAAACCAGGATGATGAAATAAAACATTCAGATTAAACACACCAGAAATGTAGGAGGGCCTGCCAGCATGACGAGACCGTGGTGATACAGAACATCAGCTTGGCAAATTAGAGAAATAGTCTGGAAAAAAAGCAGAATTAAAAGCAGCAGTGATAAACAGAAGATGCTCTGCTGAACCAGAAACGATAACTCTACAAGCTGAGGATGGTGAGCACCTCCTTACACAACATTTCTTTGGAAAAGCAGCTGGAATTATGGTGAATTGTGCACTGAATATGAGGTCAACATGTCATGCAGTTACAAAAAAGGCAAAGATCATCTGAGTTTGTGAGAACAAGGGAGCCTGGTAAGTTTGTGAGGCAGCCCTTCTGCTCCACGGCTGGAGCACTTATGCCCAAACTTGGGCATCATTCTCCAAGAGCAACGTGTGCATCATTGGAGAGTGTCCAGAGGAGGGTGATCTGATATCTCAGGGAGATAACTGGGGGGTAAAGATCAGAAGAAATGGAGTTGTTTAGTCTAAAGAAGAGAATAATGAGAAGGCACGGGGTAAATCTCCAGTATTTGAAAAGCTGTGTCGTGATGGGTGGTACCAGAAATGAGGGGCTTTCTGGAGCAGGGAAAACTTCACTTTAGGTAACAGGGAAAACTTGCAAGTCTAAAGGTTGTGAAACACCGGAATAGCCGGATTTGGGAAATTGCTGAGTTTCTTCATCAGCAGTCATTAAGAACAGGCAAGACAAATATGTCAGGAATGACATAATGTAGTTGGATCTGTCTTGGGGAAAAGGGTTGAACTGGATGGGGTCTCTTCCAGCTCGGATCCATCTGTGGCTCGTTTGAAGTACAGATTAACTACAGAAGGCATTCTGAGGGACAATGTGCATGAAGGAGTATTAAATGCTAGCAATGATTTCAGCATTCACCCTGAGAAAACACCACGTTAAAGTTGCATTTCAGTTCTCTCCTAGAAATATTTATTTTCCGTATCCTCCTTTTCTCTGGAAATTTTCAAGATTGTCCCCCCAAGGCCTCATAACTCTTGCAGTATGTCATTGTTTATTTCTGCTGACTCCTTTGAGGACTGTAGGTGGGACTGCTGCCAAAGATGTTGAGGTATCTTTTTCCACGTTCATCTTCCGTCTTTCCCTTAGGATGACACTGTCCATACATACATCTATGTGCAACATGCACCGAGAACAAATAATTAGATGCAAGAACTTCCTTTCCTTGTTTTCTTCTGCCTCTGTGCTCTCATTCAACAGAAAATTAGATCCAGGTACTGAGCTGCTCTGTGGTCTTAAGCCATAAGAAGTCAGTCCACATCACTGTAATTATTAATGTGCAAAGGAGCACGTGGAGGAGAGAGCTGGAAAGGAAACGACTTGCAAACAAGCACAACGTGGAGGAAGTAGCAAAGTGTACTACAGGTTGTGGTGACTTTTTCTTGCATCACTTTCTGGCAGCATTTAAGAACCTTGTTTGATAGTTTAGGTCCATTGCACAGGACAACCACAGCATGAGCTGACATCTAAAACTAACTGTATTGGGGAATCTGACTTTTGGTTTTCAGTGTCCAAATTACACTCAGTGCAGGAAGTTAAAGAAGCAGTTGAAAATAAATTTGGAAAATCTGTGACTGTAAATTAGCTTTGAGGAGTTTAAGGTACAGACTTTTTATCCTGTGGGGTTCTTTAACTCTAAAAGAGAAATTATATTCCTTGGAAAAGTTAGGCTTCAAATAATTAAGGAATTTAAGTTCATTCAGCATTGTTCCTGATATGTTTGTTTTGTGCTTGATGATACACCTTGCTGCCTGTAACAGTAATTTGAATATTTGAATGAGTGGACTCCTATTCAGCTCTCACTTTTCATTGTTACTCTTCCTTCAGGAGGCCCTTTAAGTGAATCAAGATGGGAAACTGAGATGGGTGCCTGAAAATAAAATTGGAAACAAAAAGATGGGCTTTGCTTTCATGTCAAAGGATTTAGACCAACTTAAATGGAACAAATGAAATTAACATTTTTCATGTAAATGCTTTACATTTCACAGGAAGATTTTCCAGGTTTATGAGCAAAAGGTTAGAAGAAGGGAATAATCTGTTTAATTTCCTTCTGTGACACTTTTGTGGGTGATAGTACCAGACCCAGGGTGTTGTTCTCATAATTCTGTGTGTCTGACTTCTGGGTTTGATTTTTTCTGCACTTTGGGTTTTAAATCAATCTATGAGATTTCCTATTTCCCTTGCATTTGTTGCCTTCTTTTGCCTTGATTCCTAATCAAATTTTCTATCCTGAGTGAGTTTGCTCAGTTCTAGAACATCTGTTTCAAAAAGAAGGGGGTAATTTAACCAGCCTTCATTTATTCCATTAATATAAATAGCACAAGGCAAGGGAAGATTGTTCCTGTGTGAGTGATCTGTGTAGGATGTGTTTGCTTTCTCTGTATCACTAGTCTTTTTATCAAAGCTGCCCAATTTATTAGTTTTCTTACTTAAAAGTGACTTCAATGTAAATTGGCTGGTGACTTCAATGTAAATTGGGAGGCTGAAATGAAATATGAAGGGTTGAGGAAGAAACGAGACAAGCCTAATGGGTAAAAAATTTAAAGGATTAATATACAAGATGTTTTAACCATTGAGGTTGGACTAAAATGGCTTTGTGGTCTGTGATGAAATTGAAAAATTTTAAATAGGGAACTTCCTTGTACCTGCTGGCTCCTAGTAAGAAAGAAATTAAGCATGTTTCATCATTCTAGCTCAACTGCAGCTGTAATATGTTAATTAGTGGTGTCAGCTATCACCTGCTTATTAATTCAGGCTCTTATCAACATGTTATCAAGCTCTAGGTTGGAGGGACAGGATGTTGCTAGAGCTGGAAAACAAATCTGGGATAATTATATACATTTTAATACGCTTCAAATACAAAATTATCTTCCTAAATGCATGTCTGCAGAGACTATATTAGATAAGCATTAAAGCAGACATTATTAATATTATAGGTATGTTGTGGCCCCACAATGTTTCTTTTCAACCTTGAGGCAGAAAATTCGTATTTAGAACCCAAACTTACTCCTTATTTTGCTTACACTTAAACACCTGATCAGTGTGAGGACATTTGTGCCATGGCAGCTTTCTCAATGTCATGTAAATGCAGCATTCTAACCAAATTACCCTGGCTTTTATTTTACTTTTTCTTTTTACTTTTTTTTTAATTGAAATATTAATTCAGCTTTTTGGAGCATGTTTTAATTCCAATACATCCATTTATCAGAATAGTAGCTGTTTTCCAGAGAAATCTCTTGTGTCCATTTTCTCCCATTCACTCTCCTTTTATCTTCATTTATGCATTTTAAAACATTTTCTTCCCCTGAAAGAGAACATTATGAGATAACATTACGTAATTTTTCGTAGCATTTATAGAACACAAGTGGGTACCAAGGTACTGCTGCGGGGGCAATCTCTGTGATAATAAGCTCTCATGAGAAATGAGTACCCTTCTATTTTGAAGAGGGAGAAAATTACAAATATGAAGGAACGCTATAATTTGAGCAAAATGTGAAGCTGGAGGGAGTGAAGAAAATCAGTCTCAGGGTATGGGGAAGCAGTGTAGTGTCTTCAGACTAAATATACTTTAATAGACATACCGGTGCCTCACAGACTGTGTCTATCTGAATCCAATAAACTCTGTCAAAACAATATTTACCATCACATTTTATCTACTTAGTTTCAGTTGTCATGTATCACAGTTGATAAAGTCGTAGAAAACTGGGTTCCAGGGGACCCCTGGAGCTTCCTGAATTCCTGCCAACTTATATTGCACAGCAGGGACATGATGACTTTATAAACTCTCTTTTATTGTTTGTTTCCTCCTGGAAATGAAAAAATATTGCCAAGTATTCAAGAAATTGGAATGTTGACTATTAGGGAATTCCCTAACTGTACCAGATTATGAATTTTAGTAAAGAAAACTGTTTCATGAACTTCTTTATGTTTAATATTTAAATGTTCTTTCTTTTTAAGGGCCAAGTGATGTAATTAGTGAGTTTGTTAACGACTGCAGCATAATGGCAGCTCCTTCCTTAAGTGTTCCATGGGCCTGTTTTCAGGAGCCTTCAGAGAAAGCTGTTCTAGTTTTCTGGCTGATTTCTCTTAAAGCTGAAAGCTTTGACTTTTGTATGTACTTTACTTCTACTAATCCAGATCAATTCTGATTTGCATTCTGCTTAAGTCTTAAATTATTTTATGGTTCTGATGTGCCACGATAAAATTCCAGGTGGAAGTGGGGGGAGAGGAAGGAACAACTTACTCCTATGTTGTTTCTCCTCTTGAAGAAGTACTCTAGGCAAAAAATGAAGTATTTGGAGTGTTTGGTCCTTGGCTTACGACCCTCTCCATTCTTACCAGCTTCTGTTTCCATGTTTCCTATAGCCATTTGAAATTTGGGAGTGCTTCACCCGATTGTAGAAATGCTTTCTGCTTGCTCTGAGCTTTCCTGATGGCACATATTTCTGTCATGCTCTTCCCCACTGGGCAAATGTGGCTCAGTAGTGTATTTAGTGTCCTCTCTTCTGACCTCAAGGCTCTGATCCGTGTTGCTCCCAGGAGCCAAAGTGGATTTCTTCAGCATCCTTGTGGTTCTTTGCCTGGTCCTACTAATTGTGACTTGGAAGTGCACTGGAGTTTACCAGCCTAAATCCAGCTGTTATCTCCCACACTGCATTATCTTCACCAGTAAACTGATTTAATGGGGTTTTTTTGTGTTTTCTTTGTTGGTTTGTTGTTTGGGGTTTTTTTGTTTTGTTTTGTTTTGGTTTTTTTAATAGATGTAGCTTTTCTTTTTGAGTCCTTAAAGCGCTCTGAAATCTGAAAAGCTGTAGTGTCAAGATTACTCTTATCATTCAACTTTGTAACTGAGTCATACCCTCTCACTTCAGTAACAAAAGCATGGATTTTGCTACCATTATCCATGGTGACTCAGCTTAGGTAAGGCAAAATTAAGTTGGTGGGCTATTCTACTTTGTTTTTCTTAATAAACAAGCTGCAGCCTGAGACACCTTAAAAGAAAAAGTCAGTGACACATTTCTGTATGAAATTTTTTCATACCATTTGGGTTTGGGGGGGGGCATTTCTGCTGCTCAACAAATTACTGATCTTCATAATCAAGGTATTTAGGGTCAGAGGCAGGTAGGTGTGTGATTTAAAAAATGAGACCATTTATGAACTTGACCTTGTTGCCAGTTCCTTACACAATGTCCCATCCTTCTCAGGGAAAACCACTGGAAATTATTATATCCATAGTAATACTGGTTCCCTCCCAACCTTCAGGATGCCTCCTTTACCTCTTTCACACTATCCCCAAGCCTTTCTGGTCATTCCAAAATTAGTTTTAAACCCTTGCAGCCTCCCAAACCTCTTCCTGGGCACCAGCCCACCAGGATGTCCTTTTGGAGTCTTCTCTCTGCTTCCAAGGCAAATCAGTTTGGCTGCCCAGACCTAAATCCATTCTCTTCATTTTCTTTTCATCCTGTTTCTGGCACCAAGCAGAGGAAGAGCCAAACTGAGTCTTTTCCTTGAGAAAGAATTGTCTCATGCTGTCCTTTAGGTCTCTGATTCTCCAGGTAATTTTTGGCTGAGCAGCCTTGATGTATCTTTCAGGTGCTATGAGAATTTATGTTCCTGTTAATCAGTTACTGGTGTACACAAAACTTTTGTATCTATAAGGAAAGAATATTTGTACTTGCCTTATGAGTGTATTTTAAGGCTGGATTAATTAGAGTTGATCACAGTAGTAAATACACTTTGAAGGATTTCATAAGTAATACTCCTTTCATGGTTCTGACAATATTTTAAAACAGTTTAAAAGCCTGTTGTCAAAGGAGATTTTCTAATAAATACTTGATTTGTACCTTGTAGCTTTCCGTCAATATTATATTTTAAAACTGGAAGAAAAAACATGATACTAACAGGGAACTTTACAAAGTTTGTGTTACTCCTGAGAGTGTTTGGAAAAAGCAAACAAACCTAAGGCAGTTGGATAGAGTTCAGGGATTTCTAATTAGATATGACATGATATGATATGCGACGTGATGTGATGTATAGGCAAGATTATTCTCCTTTCAAGTTCACCCTTTATTCAAACCAAACGGTGCTTCACTGATTTACTACCAGCCCTGGAATGTAGTTCTCTGCTACTGCCAGCTTGTCCCAGCAGCGCAGGGAAATTTGTTACCCTGGGGTTTGCAAGCCAAGATGGGAAGAAGGTGTTTTTGGTGAAGCAGATGTTCAGTGTCCGGCTGCAGCATCCTGGGCTCCGCTGTGGCTTGGCTGGACCTGGCTCCTGTGCCAGGGACTCGCTCGCTTTGTGCTGGGGGAACAAATTACCCACTGTGCTGCTCCCACTGGTGTCTCAGCTGATCCCTGCGCGTCCAGTCTTTCCTCTGCACAGCACAGAGGGCTATGGGGAGGAGAATCCCAGCTGGGATGACCGACTGGTGCTCTCTGCACCATTCCCTTTGTGGCTCCCGAACTGCCACTTGCTGGGTTCTGCCCAGTAAGGAATGCAGGGAACAAACTGGCACTTGCTGCTTTGTATCTGGGGGTAACTAGAAAACAGCGATTGTAGACATCTTAATACATTACCTAATCCATCCTTCAGGACATCATTAAAAGGTATTATTAAAATATGCGGGAATAACTTGTTCCTAAAAAACTTTCAACAAAGCTTTGCACACTTTCCCCAGGCGGTCTTAGCTATGATTTTTGTTATAGAGCTTTTAAGCTATGATTTTTGTTATAGAGCTTTTAAATTGTCTAATTTCCATCTTTCCTGCTGCAGTTTAGGCCTCTGATCTCTTGGCAGTTTTCAAGTGAAGAACTAACTTTGCTACAAAAAGGTGATAAATCTCCTGTCCATCTGTTATCACACCTCTGTTCTTCCTTTCTCCAGCCTGAGTGAGATCAGTTCTTTCCATCTTTCCATATAGATTTTGGTTTATACAGCTCTGGTGGCTCTTAATATTCTCCTCTGGACTTTTTATATCTGGGCCTATTTTTTATTGGAAAGTGACACCAAGAACAGGACACAATGTTCCAGTTAAAGTATGACCAGCCCCCCTCAATATTTTATTCTAAATCTCGAAGTGTCTAAAATATTTTCACAGTTGAGTAATTGGAAGGCAGTACATCATCTCCTTTACTGGCATGAATTTACCTCAGCAGAAAATCTGGCCGAAGCGTCTGTTTATCAAAGAGCGTTTGAGGCTTTTCCGCTGCTGATGGGTAGGAAATGTCACAAGAACAACAGGTCTTGTGCTATTTTTACCAGCTCAGCTGCGATCCGCAAATTAAACTGAGATGATCATCCTTCTGGGTTTGTTCCTGTGAGAACACCCACCTTCTGGTGCAGCACCGGTCGAAGTGTGCTCAAACCACACTGCTCCCTAATAGAATAACAGCCAACTTGGAGCCATGTCCCCTCTCTGGATGTTTGGATATGAAGCAAAAGTGTTTCCTTTTCTTCTAACAGAATAAAAGACCTCTCTCAGCTGTTTAATTCCCATACTTTAAACAGGATGTCATAAGTTTTACTCAACCAGTTGTACAGGTCCCAGTAAGATGGTGCTTTTTTTCTCCGGCAGTGAGTTGTTGCTGATTCATCTTCAGGCTGGGCTATCACTAAGTTCCACATCCTTTCTTTCTGTGAGAAAATAAGTTTGTGTTATTGATTATTCTTCCCCAAAAGCACTACTCTGTGGTTATTGTAAGTGAATGGCCTCCTGTTTAGTTCAGGTTATTCCTCTAATTCAATTTCCTTTAGAATTTCAGCTCTTCAAAAGACAGTGCAGCAGCTCAAGGAGTGCAAATTCACAGTCTGACCAAGTAATGGAATTAAATCTGTACAAACTTCACCTTAAAAATATATTCATAACTCCTATGAAAATAATCACTGAAAATATAATTAACCCAATTGCTTTTACTAATTCCTCACAGATGTGTGTTACGAATGAAAAAGGCTGTAGCTTAAATATATTTATTCCAAGCTCATCATGTTACAGCTTGGATTTGCCAAATGTATTTTCAGGATTAGTTGAAGAAATTATATAGGCATATCATAGAATGATTTTAGTTGGAAGGGACCTTGAAGCCTGTCCAGTTCCACACTCTGCCATGGGCAGGGACACCTTCCTCTATCCCAGGTTGCTCCAAACTCCATCCAACCTGACCTGGAACACTTGCAGGGATGGGGCAGCCACAGCTCTTCTGGGCAACCTGTGCCAGGGCCTCCCCACCCCCATAGTAAATTATGTCTTTTTTGTGATGTATTTGGGCATTTGTAGTCTTGCTTTGGCTTGGTTTTGAGGTGTTTCTGCCCCCCTTCTCTGTGGTTCTGGTCCGTCAAACAAAATAATGGTCCCGGGTTTTGGTATTTCATTGTCAAATGACCTGTGCCATTGTCAGTGCATCCTGCGTAGCTGGAGTATTAGTGGATGTCATCTGCAGGTAGTGAATAAAGATAATAACGGGTCAATTGCTCCATCTTCATTTGTTTTGATATTTCTCTGGAGAAATGAGGCAAGGCATGACCCAAATGAGCAGACCGAACCTTCTCTGCAGCCACGGTGTTGTGCTGGAGCTGGCAGGGCATGGCTGGAACAAGCTGGGAATCCAGGCTGCCCTGATTTGAATCTTGATTGTGGAATTCTGATAGAGAGAAAGAAAGGAAAGATTTGTCTTTTACGGGTTGTAATTTCTCCATAGGTGAGGCTGAGCCTTGTTTTCACAGACATTCAAGATGAAGTTGTGTGAGTGTATTTCATCACAATAATTGGTCTGTATTGCAGCTTCTGTGTTCAGAAATACAAGTACACATGTACTCTTTAAAATTCTCATTCCTCCATTTCTCTGCTCAGGAAAGACCAATTTTATGATTTAATGGGCATTGACATATGAAGGTATTTTTTTAAAAGACCATTTGAAGCTTTGGGGTCTTTTGAAGTAGATGTGGTGTTTAACAACAGGGACAATTCCCACAAAATTACTGTCGGGGTCTCATTAGGTTTTGGAGATTAGAGATGACCAATCAGGCACGCTCCAGGTATTTACTCTGCTGTAGCTAATACTGGGTTTTATTTGAAATATGACCTTTATTTGCTTTTGAATTGTGTCCAGCAAAGTGGAATTGTCACTTGTTATCAGTGAACTGGATTTTGGTTTTGGGAACAAACCATACGTGATCTTAGTTATGCATAAGAGCTTCTTGTCTTCCTCTTCAAAGAGCATGGATTATGATGAAGGGAGTAGGTAAAAATCCCCTTTCTAGAGTGAAACATCAAGGTTATATAAAAAAAAGTGGCCAGTTTCTTCTTATAGACTGGAATTACTGGAGAGGGCAAGGTCTGTCGCTCAGGCATTCCTCTATGGAAAATAAATCTGCTGTCTCACTTGAACTCTCAGTCTCTGGCAATCAGTGTGCATGGCTGAAGTATCTGACTTTGAAAAAACACAACAAAAGTGGACCAAACCCCCGACCCTTGTCTAGCCTAATTCCCTTGGCTTGCATGAGGGAAATTAGCAAATGGAACAAGTGTGGTCTCAGCCTGCTCTGTTTGGGAGCAGCTGATAAATTGTGGCAAAACAGTCCTGCGTCCTTGGAATTAAATCCTGCACATTTTTGAAGGAAACACTTGCAAATATTACCACACTGCAGAAGTGTCTGAAACAGTTGGTGCTGGTACAACACTGGCCAGGCAGGAACGGAATTAAAATATTTCCCCTCCACCGTCTGCTCGAGGCTTATCAGCTGCTAATGCCACACAGAAACTTGGTCTGCCTACAGTACCCCAATCCAAACTGGAAAGATTTCCCCGCAAAAAAACTTTTTAAAGAAATCTTTCAGCAGTTTGGGCTTTAACGACGAAGCTTTAATTGCAGTCAGTTCGTCTCGCCCCAAAACCTCCAATGCATCAAACCCTGCTGCCCCTCGTAATTAATAACATAAGATCAATGGCGTTGGCAGGAGTGGGAATACTCCAGGTCTGCAGTGGTCCAGACTTGGTACTGACTTTGTATTGGAAAGTATTCAACTTGTGAATTTAAATGAACCAGACACAGAGCATAAATTTAAATTTGTGTCCTTTAAAAGTATAGACAAGTATTTTATGCAAATGGCCTGAGCACCGCAGGCCCCATATCATAAATCTCAATAATTTGTGTTAGGAAACCTTAGCAAAGGGAAGAGATTACTTGAAATGAACTGTAGAAAAGTTTACTGTAAATATAACCCAGCATAAACAAAGACTTATTTCAGTGGTTCTTGCAGTTCAAAAATGCAATTTTGAAAATTTATTTTATGGGGGGTTTTATTTTGTTCTTTTATGGGTTTTTTATTACTCTTTTTTCCTGTTTGCCAAAGACAGCCAATGACTGCACTTCATCCCGCTGTGTCAACCTATATAACTCATGCGGGAAAGAAAGCATGCTCCATGTTTTTTTCCTCTGCCTTCCCATTCTGTCCAGCAAGGGATGCTCAGTCAGCATCAGGAACTAGGAATGCAACACTCCCACAGTGTCCCTGCCCACAGCAGGGGATTGGAACTATATGATCTTTAAGGTCCCTTTCAACCCAAACCATTCTGTGTTCCCATAATTCTGGTTTTTACACTGATATATCTTTGTTTTGTTATCTAGATGTGCCTAAATTTAGGAGCCACTCAAGCCCCTATTTACAATTTTATTTAATTGCCTTTAATATACTCACACGGTTTTGCCATGGTTAATGAAAACGATATGACTTATTAAAATAGAAATAACTTGTTAAACATAATATGTAATTCCCTTAAAGCTATAATATGATAAAGTGTGGATTTTCTTAAATGAGTAACTGGGTTAAATAAGTCTAAATAAACCCAGACAGTCCACTTAGGTAAGTAGAGATTGTTATGCCAGAAAACTTGACATGGAGAGAACAGATTGCTTCCCTTCGCTGAAATTTAACTTATTTATGGCACACAAACACTAGTGTTTGAAAAAACAACTGTTCCCGCAATGTGTGTTTGCTGATACCACTCATTCTGAGTCTGCACCTCATCAATTCAGGATTTAAAAAGTGAGGAAAGAAAGAAACCACGTCCCAATTTGTGTAGGTGGATGATAACACCAGAGCCAGGGAAGCAAGAGCCCAGAGCAAAACTTCTCCTGGGAGGGAGAATGTGATTCTGTAATTGTTCAAGACAACTCGGTAGAGAAATACCACTTTTCCTGAACCTGCATCTTGCTGCTTGAGCTGCCAGTTTGCTTGAGGATGGAGAACTGCAATGTGCAGGCATAGTGTTTATTTGTTATTTTTTTTCATTTCTCTTCAAGAAAGTAAACTGCCTGCAGGTAATGAAAGGCCATCCAGTGCTTTTTAAACAAGCAGCTGACAACACGAGCACAACCAGGGAGGATTTTGAAGGAGTTATTAAGGCGGGAGAAGTGGAATTCTGTAAGCACACTCCTGAGGGAGTGAGTGGGAGAAATCCTTCTGTCTGATGAGAGCGTAGCAGTGTGTGTGTGCCTTTGGGGGGTTTATGCACAGGCCAAGTGTGCTTTGTGTGATTCCATTTGTTCAGCAAGCTAATTTAAACCCGTCTTTTCCATCTGTAGGTTAATCGAGAGCTCCATAGTAGTCAGGCACTTTTGACAACTTAAACACTGTCAGATTGTTGTTTTGTTTCATTTTTCTGTCTCAGTAACACACTTCGGAAATTGAGGATTCAAGGATAGAATGAGAATTTTATTCTCTTTTTTTCCATCCTAAGAGAAGAAAGCAAAAGACCAATATTTTTTCTGGCTAAAAATCAAAAGGAAAAATATGAGGATGAGCAAAATACAGAACTTTTTATTTTGTTGGCTCCGGTATTCTGTTTCTTACCGGCAGGCTGTGTAAACCCCTGATACAGCTAGTAATAGGGATGGATGGTCTTGGAGCAACCTGGTCTAGTGGAAAGTTCCCTGCCCATGGCAGGGAGTTGGAGCTGGATGAGCTTTGAGGTCCCTTCCAACCCAACTCGTTCTGTGGCTTCAGTAAGGAACCCCCGTGACCCAGAGAGGCTTTTATTCCAGCACATAAAATCCTGAAATGTGGCTGATGCAAAGGATATTTATATGCTCTGAAGGAATACAGATGAGAGATTTTTCCAGAGCAAATGAAATAAAAAGGAGGTTTGTTCATGCTCTAAATCATAGTGAAGCTAATGTCTTAATTGTGAGTCCAACTGAGAAAGAGCTGGAATGGCTATTTCAGATCCTGTGCAGGGAATGCAGGTAATCTCAGCAGAAAAGTAGGTATTTCCTTGTCAAACCAATCCTTCCAGCTTAGATCCTACAACTGCAGTTGGCTGTATTTTCAGGCGTAGGGTTTCTTCCTTCATCCCACAGGAATGAAAATGAAGACAGACGGGAAGAAATGAAGGGTGAAAAAAAAACAAACCCCACAATAAAGACACTTTTCCTCAACTGGAAAAGTTTGGAGGATTCTAGAAAGCATCGTTAGTGCAGAGCTATTTAGTTATGTTGGACTGGGATAATTCCATGGACTGGGTTAAAGGCCTTATATTAGATGTTTATTTTTCCATAATACTAAAAAACCTTGTGCACTTTATGAAGCACCAAATGCTAGCCTGGGATTGCCTTGGAACAGCCTGGATATCACTGGCAGCTCCAATTCCAGATATGCAATAGGATCCATATCCATGCACAGCCCTAGTTTGATTTTCTGTGAAAATCAATGTTTTCATTAATCCTCACGGAAAGAGGAGCAACTCTTATTCCTCTTTCAGATTTTGTTTGGGAGTTGCTAACTAAACGTATATAAAGAATGAATTCAAATCTGTTTGAACTTTATATTTTTAATATATCAGAATACAATTGTCTCCAGGCAACCTCGATATTAAGTAAAAACTTATTGTCCTTCCAGCTGAGTTGTAGCACTGGCAACAAACAGAATGCCTGTTGTGGGTTTTTGTTGGGGTTTATCTGGCAGGCCAGGATGATGCATTTCTCACAGCACAGGAGATACACTTTCAGGCAGGCAAATGGGAATCAGTCAATGGGTCAGAGAAGCGCAGTTCAAAGGCCCATAGTTCATAAAATATTTATGTGCTGTTGTAAAAATAAAGTGGAAAGGGAGCTTATGTAACACACACAAAAAAAATTAAGAGCTAGCAGAAAACTTCCTCTCACAGCCCACAACTTAAACCAAACTTCTGTATTTCCAGAGAAAGTGTGTCCAGCCGTGGCTTTTCTGCAGCTCTCCCGGGGTGTCTGCTGTCTGCACATCCAGCAGCTCAGTCCTTTGCCATTCTATTGTTCCTGCACTGCTGCATCACGTCTGAGCTATGCTCACTGAGACCAAGTGCAGAAAACTAGTTTGCCACTAGATTTTTATTTCCTTTTTGGCTATAATGATGCAGTCTGCAAGGGGAAAGGGAGAGGAGGGAAGCAACCTCAGCAAACTTACTGGATGGTTTAAGTTTGAATGACATGCCAAACAAAACCACCACCACCCCAAAAGCAGAAAAAAACTCTGAACTTGAACATATTTTCCTCTGGGAGGAAAATATGGTGTCCTTTATGGTGTCCTCTACACTCTTTAACTTTTTTAAAATAGATTACATGAGAAACATGGGAGAAACTTCATTTTCCCAAGTCAGAGCCAAAATGCGGATTTAGCCCAGACTCTCGGCTCCCAAGGAATGCGAGCTGAGGCTTTATGGATCTTTCTTTGCTCTCCCACTCTATTGCTGACTCCCTGGTCAGCTCCCCTGGGTTTGGGTTTTGAACACATGTACATAAGCCTGGCTTTAAGAAGCACATGCTTGACTTTAACACAAATAAAAGCAAAGGAGTTGCTCCTGCAGTTTATTGAGCACTGCTTGTGAAAAGCTGGGCATGCAATGGACTGTTGAGGAATTTTACAGCCATGCAGCCAGATTACCAGAATTCCAAGTATATTAGGTGCTGAATATTGAACAGGCCAACTGGGACAGTTAATGAAGAACTGGTTCAGTTGCAGGGGCAAATTCGTGGAACGAGTTGAAAATGTGTTTTATAATGTACACCCACTCCTGTGAGAAACCTGGTGGAGTGATGCTGAGTAAGGCCAGTGTTTGTAAAGTTTGCCATGACTTAAAACTATGCACAGGGATGTTGATTTATCAGACTCAAAGGGAAGAGCTGTGCAAGCAAATTATACAGTGCTGCTACTAATAAGAAAATAGAGATAACAGGCTCCGTGGTGGGTTCACAGCTTCCTCTGGGCTCCTTCCCTCCTGTGTGACCTGTTGGGGCTACACCGAGCAGACACATTGGTGTAGGGGGTGGCAGAGTCTCGTGCAGACAGAGCTGAGCAGATGTGGTGTTGATATTCAGCGGTTCCATTCACATGTTGCCGTCCCCCCAAACACAGACAGCTCTGTGGTCTTGTCACCACTCATCAGCTCTGGGTTGTGGTGCAGTCACAGCCCAGGCACTGATACACAACATCAGCAAACTGCTGTGCTGCTGATTTTCACTTCCTTTAACCCCCCTGGCTCCTGAAGAGGAAAGAAATATTTATTCTTCTCATTCACGACAAATGCAAAGTGTGCCTGATTCTTATTTCTTCTCTTTCCCTCTTTTCCCTGTACAATCTCCACAATTCTCAAACTTCTCTCTCCACGCAGAGATAACACTGAAAATAACAAGACTCCAAACGATGATGCTTCTTTGTTTGGCATCACAGCATTTTGCTCGTTTTGATGTTATTGCCACAATCACTAACTACTGAAATCCATAATTTCACAACCTTGCCAGGATATAAGTGGTTTGGGGCCAGAAATTATTTGCTACTGATTGAGCAACATTTCACAGAGATAATTACCCTTCAGAAGAATAGATTTGTTATGATCTCACTGTTGTCTTTTCCAACTAATGCTTGGCTCCCAACAGAAACCCTGAGGGTGGAGAGCAAATGTGTAGGAGCTGCTCCTTTGTGATGGTGATAATTTTGTCTTGGCACCTATGAGAAAACAGAGTATGCCCTTTTCATCTTGAAGCATCAGGGGTTTTTTTTAGGAGAAGTTTCATATTGCAGATGGGGAATCAGTGGCCTTTTGTTAGGTGCTGTAACTTGTATTGATTTCATGGAGATTTGGGGACATGTTTTTGAGAATCCCTGTTTGTGTCTTTTGCAGTAAAAATTTAGACTGGTTTCTAAAATTCTTGTGGAAATGCACTTTAGCATCAGTTCAAGAGCAGGCAGTTGTTTAAACTCATCCCCTTCAAGAAAGCTCTTCTGTCTCCAGGGAATTTAAGCAGGTGTGGAAGGTCTGTCCACAAAAGGGGATCTTCTCAGGGGATCTTGTTTAATCTATTTAATGAAACAAATGCTTTGATAAATACTAAATATGTTTCCCTTTCTCCTGAAGAACTAATATTTGTTAAAGAATCACTACTTCTACCTTTTAATTTTTAATGAATGATCTGCATTTTCAAGGGGGTAGCTGTCCTTAAATCACTTATCACAGGGTATGTGATGCTAATATCACTCTATTAAATAAATATTTTCAGACAGGGGGGAGAAAACCCCACAGAGGGCAGGCATTTAATGATGATGGCATCTGTACGTGGGTTCCGTGAAGGTACTAATTAATTGTCGGATATGTTGGATGCACACTGGCACACCTTTGTGTGTGTCCCATTTACACCTCACTTATTCTTATCCAGCCCGCTCCATTATGTGAGTCATTTCCATGGTGTTTTGTCTGGGATCAAAATCACCTGCTAACATCTTAAATAAGGCACAGCTTTATTAATATATTAACATTTTATAGCAAATATTTTATGTATGCTTTGTCTGCTTTTAGACATAATTGGTAGATGTGAAAGAGACGTGGTTTCTAGATTTTTTGTTGGACCAACAAGGATAATGCACCTGTTTCCATTCACCTCCTATGTCATGCTCCATTTTATTTCCAGGGATATTGCTCTGTGGCCTCTGTTCCTGTTATGCTTTTGGGCATTCCTGCAATGCAAACAGTAGAGCAAGATGTGAGTGAGGAGCGATATAAATGAGAAATTACTGGTTGTTAAGAGGGATTAGGAAGTGCAGCAGCAACATCCAAGAGAGCACTGCTTGTTTTGCTAAGCCGGATTTAGGAGGGAAATGAAGAAGCATTTCTCCAGATCACTTTACTACTTGTCGCAGGGTGGCCCAGGAACAGCTGTGCTCTCAACCTCTGTCCTGTGTTAGCTCCACTTTGTGCCTTCTGTGGGGAAGGAGGCTGAGGGCAAAGAAGAAGTGTAGCAGGATGGTGCCCGTGTCACGGCATCTCACAACCCTCCCATGTGACACAGAGGGTTTTCCAGTTTCATCACAGTCCTCATATGGAGGTTTTGAGAAAGAAACAAACCGACAACCCCAGCATTTAAGAATACGTGGGGAAAGAGTTCTATTTGTCTTCATACTTTCATTGCTTTACAGAAAATCCCTAAGGCAGGAGGAACATCGTGCTTTGAATACAGACATTTTGCTTTTCCTTTTTTGTACTATACAGGATGTGATATCTCTGATGTGGTAGTTAAAAATTGTCACAGAACTGACTGACAGCCCTGAAACACTGCTCCCCACTCCTTCTCCCTGAGGTACAACAGCACACCTACATCCACTCAGATAGTAGCAGTGAAAGCAGTTCATTTCCATGTGGGATCTCCCCTGTGAATAAACAAAGATGTTCCATTTCCCTGTGTTGTCAATCAGGAACCTGTCATATGGGGCCCAAGTTAATACAATACTTCATTACCTTAATCCATTATTTCTTTGGGAGCTGCACACAGTGCTTTTGTCTGATCAAAAATGGACTTTCGTTTTCTGGTCAGTTCTGAAAAAGGGATTTTGATGCAATGTTTCTCAGGTGAATTGGGAAGGAGAAAAGACAATCCAGTAGCCAGCAATATGTGACAGAATTAGTAAATAACTGCTGGTAATCATTGTAAATAAGTAGGTGGCTGTAAGCACTGTGTTGTAACAAATCCAGTTACAATCTGGTTTTAGCATTAAGGTGAGGCTCCTTTGCATCCTGCCCATGGTTTTTACCAGGACTAAAAAGTCCACTTTGAACTGTGTTGTGAAGCAGACATGGTGCCATCCCTGCTCAGAGGCATGAGCAACACAAGAGACTAAGAAACTGATATCAAAGTGTCCGAAGGGTGAAAGAATTAGAAGTCAGTTGCGATGCTCAGGCTAAAAACTCTGCTGAACGGGGGAGACGGCATCTCTTGGCTTCTAGCCCTCCCTCCCTTTCCAGTCAAGGTTATTCCTGTTGCTGATGATTCAGTGCCACTGATGGTGCCAGTAAATGTCAGCCCAGGAAAACAGCAATGCTGTTGAAAAGTGAAAATGCATTTTTTTCATCAGTCCAGATAAAGCTGTCCTTCATGTTATCTGGGCTGCAGATTCTCTTGGAAAAAGCTCTGTCCTGTTAATCCAGTGGGTATTCTGCTCTCTTGGCTTGCTGTGTGATACATAGGGGGTTGAAGGAAGAGGTAATCCTTTCCTTTTGATGCACATGAGCATGTTTTACAGTAACACTGTATGATAGGCTGCAATAAGTAGAATAAATGGAATGAAAAGTTGAGATGCACAGAAATAGTGATCCAAGAATATTTCTTAATTAATCAGCATTCCCAATGAACCTCCATGCTAGAAAAGAAGTTTCGTGCATTAAGTCATAGAATTAATTTTGGCAGGGAGCAAAAATTTATCCAGAAGACTATTTAATTGAAATTGATGGAATTATCCTTTTATTTAAATAGTTACATATTGATTAAGGGGGCAAGAATCTGTTCTGTAATAGATTCTTGGAAACAGCTGAGCTTGAGACATCTCATAGAGCAGGATAATAGGAATATTATAAATACTAAAGAGTGATTGTGACTGTTGCCACTTGATTATCATACTCTCACAATAATAATGTACCTCTAATTTTAAATTGGTGCCTTTAAGACTAATCTAAGGTTTCAAAAGAGACTTAATGGTCTGTGATACACTTGAGCTCAATAAAGCGATGGAACCATGATGTTCATCAATGTCACTCTCAGAAATGGTGAGTTTATGTAGTTGTTCAATGGTTAATAAGAAACTACAGCTGTCACAAAGTTTGCATATTGTGTGAAGGTATCTAAAACACCTGAGGTGTCTCTGAAGCACCGCATAATCCTCATTTTTTCAATGTCATAATGTTCTTTAATTATAAAGCAAGTACCTCTCTCAAATGATGCCATATAAACCCACGATGTGGCAGTTGTTGAACTGTGTTTTACATCTTATCGTTTTGTCCTCAGTCATCCTTGTTGTCAATTCAAGGTCATTTTACAGCACTTAGGTTGATACAGGCTCCAAGTGCTGGAGGTATGAATAATACATAAAGGCAGCATGAATTCAGAAATGGTACTAAATGGCCAAAGTGAGGACTTTAATTAAAGACAGTAACTGTTTGGCTGCTACCTCAAGGGCTGGCACCAACTATGTAATTTTTATGAGAGGTGTCATCTTATGAAAGGCAGACATATAATGGATATCTTTCACGTCCCTTGGGTGCAGTCACTGAATCAATTCTTCCTAGATAAAGCTGAAAAAATTTTCCTAGAAACTGTCACAGAATTAGGAGTTTCAGCTGAATTTGGAGCTGAAAAATATTCCGCACATGCATGACAGGCGGGTTTTTTTGGTCATGTAAAAATGCCTGTGTAATTAGCAATTATTGTATTCTTTTGGGCAGAATGAAGCAGGCTGATGTTGCCCTGCCTGACCTTTAAAAATCAGCATGTGCTGTGTCCCTGTCCTGGCAGCTTTTCCGTAGCTTCAGGGACAGTGCAATTCTTTCTCTTGTGGTGATTAGGTGTGATATCCCACAGGACCTGTTGTTGCAGAAAGCCCAGAATTCGGTGGCAAGGTCTGGATTTGCGGTTGGCATGTAAAGCGTTTCATCACATTGTTTCCTTTACGTGTCCCTCGCATGTAGACATGAAGCCGCGATACTGATTATGCAATGACACGAATTTCCTCCCTTTTTCTTAATGAGTAACACCCTGTGATAAAGCTGGAAGTTGTGCTCTGTTTCCACAGCTGCAGAGAACTGGGAGCAGAGGAAACAATAGCTGCACATCCACATGTGCATTCCAGCTGCTGATGGCTCCCACGTTCTCCTTATCCTTTCAGTCCTCCCATTCCGGCAGATAAATTGCCTCAGTGACAGGAAAGGTTGGTAGTGGATAAGCTGCCAATTTAGTAATGTTTTGTAGAAAATCAGTGTTAGTGTATCACAATACTAATTGTGGCTTAATTTGTGGGGTTATTCAAAGTTGAAACTTCTGCTTGAATTTCATTATGTGATTTTTCTCTTTCCTAGCACTGAACACCCCTTGGAACCAGGGAGAATAACCACTACCCAAACCCCTGAAAATAGGGCAAGATACAGAACCTTCCAAATTACATGTTTGCAATAGCACTGCCATAGTGATAAAACAGTGAATAACCTGAGAGTTTTTCTGTAAATACTTGTTTTAGAAGTGGATATTTTTCTGCTCTGATTTATAAGCCCATAAAAATTCAAGGAATACAGCTGAGCATGAAATGAATGTGTGTGTATGTCTGAGTGAACACCTCATGTTTGATTTACGTGGGACGACGCAGTGAAAGTCTGTGAGGGTTTGGAGTTCGCATGTAGTCTTTAATGTTGCCTTTGCTTGTCTGATCCATCTGTGCTGTTAACCTACTTTCTCCCCAAAATCGTAGAGTTACAAACCAGAAGATAAAAATAGTTAAATGATCGATTAAATATAGAAAAATGTATTTCTATGGCATACATTGAACATTGACAGAAGACTTGAGCAGAGGAAACGTTCTAAGGGACATGTTTGCATTCACGCAGGAGATTTTCCTCTTGAAGTCACCTCCTTTTCAGCTTTGTTCTTGTTTTAGTTTTAAAATCCTTAGCATATTCCATGTAAAACATTTAGGGTTTATGGCAGATATTTCTAATGCAGAGTGATTTTTGTGTGATCCTTTCATGTTGATCCATGTCCAACACGTCCATGATCAGGAGTTTTGCATCCCTCTGCCCTGCTCTTCACCAGCCTGGTTGGAAGGCTGAAAGCAGAAGAGCTCCTCAACAGCTTCTACTTCCCTCACAAGAACCTTGCAGAGCTCAAAACAGCTTTGAGGTGAACAAGAATGAACATTTTTTTATTTAAAATATTCTTTTCTGAATCCTGGGCTGGAGTTTATTATTTTAAACACTGAGGGTTTTTTTTACCATATCCTGAGCTATGCAAGCATAAGAAAAATACATTTTCCATATGCCCTAGCTAGAACAGTGCTAGCAAAAACTATTGAAATTGGAAACTTCCCACTGAGCTTCTTTGTTAATCTTCAGTGAGCCTTAGAAGAATCTCAGTTTGAAGACAATTAATGCAGTATTTGAACATTGTGAAAGCTTGAAATCAGTAGTGTTGTACATGCACATTACAGAATTAGAAACATCCCAGCTTCTTCCTCAGTGCAGAACCCACACTGAAGTTAAAAGGGAAAACACTCACCAGAAAACTCCTGTTGGAAACGGGTATCATGTGCTCACACTCAGGATGAAGGATTTATTTGCTTATTTATTTATTTTAAGAAACCTCTGAAATGTTCCTCTTGGCCTCCAAGAGGCAGAGGGCCTATGAAGTCATCAGGATGCTCCCTCTGGGAGGCTGTTGCTTTCAAGTCTCTGCTACAAACAAGTAAACAGCGCAGTGTGTCCGTCAGCCAGCGCCGAGCAGCTGCCCTGGCAGGGCTTTTACTGCAAACATCTGAGCAACCACACCAGCAAAATGAAAACAGGAGTGGAAACTGCACTGAGACATCCCCGTGTAGTGAGGAGAAATTAATTTTCAATGGGCATTGTGTCAGCTGAACATTTTGCATAGATTTGACTTCCTTGTTCAGCAGATTTCAGATTTTGAGGTATCTGCTGGAGACTTGGAGGGGCAGGGAAAAGGAGAGAATAGCATGTGCATATCAAGTATTCCCAAGTCTTGAACCTCTGCGCTTTATACAGACTATTATCACTTTATTACCTGTATGTAAATAGAGCCCACAAAGATTGAAGTCTAAAAACCAATGAAATTAGATCCTCTGGCCCATCAGCATTTACTTGTATTGGACTGGTTGCTAGTGGTGAATTTATAATAATGAATTCCAGGCTATTCATAGCCCTAACTTGCTTTTTGCATTTGGGATTAAATTCAACCGATTTATTTTAAAGAATTAGCTGAACTTGTGGCAGAAAGTGATGAAATCTGTCGGATGTATCTCACAGACATTTTATGGCAGTTGTGAGGTTGTGACTTTGTCTTCCAGAGAACTCCCCCAAAATCAGCATCTGCCTCTTATTCCGGTTATGTTTTGCCTTGTTCAGTTTTTTTCCTCACGCCGAGTCTAAATACAGTTTCAAAATAGTCATGTTGAGACACTTTTCCTGTTGCTATTAATGCCATTTGCTTCCATATCATCACTGCCTTTTTGCTCAGATTACTTTGCTTTCCCATGAGTGCTCTGCAAGTCCTTTGAAAATGAAATACTTTCACTCAAAAAGTAATATTGGCACATAATGGATCAATTAGGAAGGCATGTGGCACAGAAAGTGAACAAGTCTTAGCCATTTTTGCAGTAGTGAGAAACATTCTGATAATTAGGTTGATATTTCTTTGAAGCATTTCTACCCTTGAAATATTTTGACTTAAAATTGATTGGTTTGCAGATCCCCTTTTGCATGTATGAGCATAAAAAAATTGCATGTCTATTTGTCTGTGTGCCTATAGGTGTATGCAGGAGCACAGCTCTGCCAAAAATAGCACACAGGCGCACACACACACATATGGGAAACACACCGAAGTCTCATGCAAGAAGGCAGCAGCAGAGAATATGTGTGCATATATATTTATATTTATATGTTATATAGGCATTGTTGCCATCAGATTGAGTGACTGTGGGCACCACTGAAACAAGATGCAGTGCTGAATGCCTATGTGACTGAGGCTAACTCTCGATGTTTTTTTTAGTTCAATATTTCCCAGATTAACAGCGTAGGAATTTCATGCTTGGATCTCTAGTTGAAAAGCCCTTCGCTGGGGAATCTGTGTGGTGTTTTAGGAATTCTTTCTGGGAATTAACTTTGTGTGACTATCCTGCTTTCTGGGTAGGCGTTGTCAAGAGACAAATTGGTTTGCAATGTGTCACAAATTCCGTAGCCTTGTTCCCTCCAGGCTCAGCTTCTGTGTAGAGGAGAAGTGTCACTACAACATCCCCTTAGAGTAAATCCTGACTTCCAGCAAAATTAGCTTATCAGGGGAGAAAGTGCCCCACTGGAATTAGGGGCTGATTTCAAGATGGGGAAGGATGTCAGTGTTAAGAAAGCAGAAGCTTCTTACTAAAATAGCAGGGCAAGGACTTTTCCAACTGGATCAAAAATGGGAATTTACTGAAAGGATTTAATAAAGCAGAGGAAAGAGAAGGGGAAGGAAATGAAATGCCTTGTGGACAAAGTTCCCTGAGGACTCTCAAACATGGAATGAACTGAATGCAGGTTTCCTGATAGGAGTTTACCTGTTTTTAAGAGGAGAATATTACAACTGAGTCATGGGAAGGATGTGGGTATTTGTGTGTGCCTGATATTTCTTCTAAAAAAGCCAAGTGTAGGTGCCAGAAACCCATCATTTTGAGAGTGTGCTTTAACTCCACTGCAGTATCTCCTGTGTCAGCACCAGCTGTGAGTTTGGGGACAATTGGGTGGCCAGGCTCCAAGTCCCCAGACTGGTCCCAGAGACAATGCTCTGAAAAGGGGCCAGGGAGGCAAAGCAAAGCAGCAACACTGCAGCACGTTTAGTCCAGTGCAACACCCAAAGCTCCTGCAATGAATTAGTTAGGCCAGAGCTTCTTGTTCCATGGAAATTAGTTCAAGAATTAAGTGGGAGTTACAGAATTCCTGCAGATTACCAGGCACTAAAGACAGCTATGGCGCCTTCTAAGATCTTGGCCAGGAAGCCATCGTATAAAAGAAGGATTTAAGTTATTTGTGGACAGGCAGAGCCTAATGTTTTTAATTTTCTAGATAGCTCAGGAGGCCAATCAGATTGGCAACTCCAGCAGAAAGTGTCAGGAAGTCCCAACTCCTGCTACCAGAAATGAATTAAAAGTGGTTTGGGGGAAGATTCGCGGTATTGGTGGACCTGGCTGTTCTGTTTGTGCCTGAAAATTTAATCTATTTGCACACTCAGGGAGAAGTGGCCTTTAGTTTACAGTCTGCTGTTACATTCTATTTTTTAGTGTTGAACTGATAGAAACATATTTGTCCTTGATTTTTGATACTCATTGCTGCCCGTACCGGGTTCATTTTCTAATCATATGGAGGCCATATGTATTCTTTACACATAGACTGTGCTGCACTGCAGAATTTATTATCCCATCCTTTAAATATACTGCTCTTACAATGCTCAAAGTCCAGCATTTTTATATGCTGTAGATTCATTTACCGCTGGCGAGTTACGAGGCATTGTAAAAACTGTATTTATCCACATCATTTTCTATAATCATTGCTAAATGGAGACATATGAAGGCTTTCTGTGGAGGAAAACAGGGTGCCTGTAAATACCTGTGCTCCTGTATTTGTAGGTATTTTGATTAGCTCAGTTCACAGAAGGCAATATTTTACCCAGCAGTGAGGCAAGGACAGAAGATGACTGCTGAAGAAGAGACCCAGCACTTGAATCGTCACTTCCTTTGAGTGATCACTTAGAAACCTCTTTCCTTGAGTTTTGGCCAGGGTCTTACTCAGGAAAGAAATGCTAAGTCATAGCCCATGTGCATAGTGCGTGATGGATGAGCAGAGGTCAGACCCTTGGGCTCAGCACTGCACGTGCCGTGAGAGCTGGTCCTGAGCTGGTGCTGTAGTGCTTGGTCTGCTTCCCAGGGCTGGTATGAACATAAGGGATGCTGTGGAGGTCTGGGAGTTTGACTGATGGCTTTAAGACGGTTGTGCCCAAATAATAGTTCAGAGGCAGCGCATTGCCTCTGAGGTCTTTTAACATTGTCCACAGCTACTAGGAAATAGACATTAAAAATGGGGCTGGCAGAGAGAGCCACATTTCTCCTTTAGTGGTGTTGCCCACTGGCCAAAGGAGGTGGGGTGAAGCAAACCAGATGCCATTGTCCCGTTTCAGCAGATTTGATAGTATGACTGAGCTGGTTTTTGGTGTAAAAGCTCTGAAATATTCCCAGAAAAGGTTGCTGCATGCATAGGAGTATCTTCTGTTAAGGTTGTGCATGTGGGTGTCCACACACCTGATTTCCTCCATCACCCCACCTGATGCCTGTCTCCTCCTGCCTCCAGGTACCAGATCCACACAGGCCTCCAGCACTCCATCATCCGGCCGACCCAGCCCAACTGCTTACCTCTGGATAACGTCACGCTACCTCAGAAGCTGAAGGAAGTTGGGTACTCGACGCACATGGTGGGCAAGTGGCACCTGGGCTTTTACCGCCGGGAGTGCATGCCCACGCAGAAGGGCTTTGACTCCTTCTTCGGCTCCCTCCTGGGCAGCGGCGACTATTACACGCACTTCAAATGCGACAGCCCAGGCATCTGTGGCTACGACCTCTACGAGAATGACAACGCCGCGTGGGACCACGACACCGGCATCTACTCGACGCAGATGTACACACAGAAGGTGCAACAAATCCTGGCTTCTCACAACCCCAGGAAGCCCATCTTCCTCTACATCGCTTACCAAGCGGTCCATTCACCCCTTCAGGCGCCGGGCAGGTATTTTGAACATTACCGGTCGATAAATAACATCAACAGGCGGAGGTACGCGGCGATGCTGGCCTGTCTGGATGAAGCCATCAACAATGTGACCCTTGCTCTAAAGAAGTATGGCTACTATGACAATAGCATTATCATATATTCCTCGGATAATGGTGGGCAGCCAATGGCCGGAGGAAGCAATTGGCCTCTCCGAGGGAGCAAAGGGACCTATTGGGAAGGAGGTATCCGTGCTGTTGGCTTTGTCCATAGCCCCCTTCTGAAAAACAAAGGGTCTGTGTGTAAAGAGCTGGTGCACATCACAGACTGGTTCCCCACCTTGATCACACTCGCAGAAGGGCAGATTGATGAAGACATCCAGCTGGACGGGTATGACATCTGGGAAACCATCAGCGAAGGAAGGCGCTCTCCGCGGGTGGACATCCTGCACAACATCGACCCCATTTACACCAAAGCCAAAAATGGCTCCTGGGCCGCTGGCTATGGTATCTGGAACACTGCCATCCAATCTGCCATCAGGGTGAACCACTGGAAACTACTGACGGGAAACCCGGGATACAGTGACTGGGTGCCTCCGCAGGCCTTCAGCAACGCAGGCCCCAACCGCTGGCACAACGAGCGCATCTCCTGGTCCGCTGGGAAAACCGTGTGGCTCTTCAACATCACCGCTGACCCCTACGAGCGGGTGGACCTCTCCGCCAGGTACCCAGACGTGGTGAAGCAGCTCCTGCGGAGGCTCTCACAGTTCAATAAGACTGCGGTTCCCGTCCGGTACCCACCGAAGGACCCTCGGAGTAACCCCAAGCTGAACGGAGGAGTCTGGGGGCCGTGGTTTAAGGAGGATGAAAAGAAAAAGAAGTCAGATAGAAGTAAAGGTGCAAATAAGCAGAAGAAGAACAAGAACAAGAAAAAAGCAAACAGGAAAAAGGGGCAGTCGTTCCCTTGCCGGTCACGTCTTGCTGGTGGGTAAACTCTGAGCCAAATCTGAGTCGGCTTGGACCAACTGTCCTGAACTTCTGACAGAAGAGACTAGAAGTGCCAGTTCTGCACTATGGATGAAAGTCATCATCTTTGAATTTTTTTCTCTGATTTTACCAGCACAAGGTATCTCAGCGCTCTGAGTGTCCATGTGACAGACTTTCTCCTCCATAGGATGAATGGTCCTCAACCATCACCGCCACATTCCAGAAAACAGCAGCGATAACACCTCATTTCAGTAAACTCAGCTTTGATGGACAAATGGTGCTTCCTTGCCTTAATTAGTAGGAATCTTTGGAGAGGATGAAGATGTTAATGGCAGATGTTCTCAAAATGAGAGGTGATTCAGAAAGAGAAGGGAAAAAAAAAAACCAACCTAAGAACCTCTGTGGGTCAGTAAGTGTTAGTCAGCAACCTATGATGTTTTTTAATACAACACAGCAAAAATATGAAGCCATCAGGGTAACTTCTTAGAGGTGTTGGGAAGGGGAGCATGACAGGAGGAAAGCTGCTTTGAATTAGATTTTTTCTATCTTAAATAAATCTGAAATATTTTTAACATTTTCCTAGATGTGCTAAGCTCCCCCCATTTGCAGTAAAACACATGACCAGCTAGCACACACCACATATAATTTATTATAGGCATAGACAAAAACACATTGCCAAAGTGAATGTACTATTTAAACATTTTAACATAACTATACAACAATATGTAAAAGACATAATTTATTTTACAGCACAATCCTTATTTCTCTCTCATTAAAACTTCCTGGCTGATGCAAAGTACCCCTTTGGGTGCCAGGGTTCTTTAGGGTTTTTTAACTTCGCTTTTGTACTTTGATTTCCACTCTGTCGTTCAGAGTTTTATTTAACAGATCCATATCCTCAGAGTACTGTAAACCAAGGAAATACTGTATACACTGATAGGATGAGGAAGGAGAACGATTCAGGTGTGTCATTGCATTGTGTATTTGTCTCCAGTGGTTTTGAATGTAACAAAGGGTTTATTTAATTTAGGAGTCATGTGAATACTGTTCAGTTGCTGTACAGAAGCTAGGCCATCTTGCTGTTCGGGGGGAAAATTCTACTTTAAACCTTTTATTTATGTACCTATTAAAATAGTTTATTTTTATGGCATTCATAAAAGTAGTCTGCCTCTTTTTTGCATCCAAGATGGCAATTCTGGCCTAATTTATTTTAAACAAACTCGTGTGAGATTTTTTTATTACTATTATTTTTGGTGCAGGAATGTTTTATGACATTCTGCTTCTGAAACAGAATTTCTTCCTCCAGCGTGTTTATCATTTGAGACATGCTTCAAACTTTGCCCTTTTCCAAGGTGTCTGCACAGATGATGGATGCACAGACTGGCTGAACATTCTTGGTGATCTGGGGTAATTGATACAATACATACACACGTATGAGTTTCAAGATGAATTATGTTGAGTAAAATTGATGGTTCATTTGTTGCATAGCTGTAACATATTTTGGTAGAATTTCAAATAAGCCTGCTTTTCAGCGATGTCTCACTTGACTCAGAAATCACATTTATATTGATGGATTACAGTTGAAACATTCCTAAAACCAGTGCACACAGAAATCTGAATGATGTCCAATGCTCCAACACCTCCTGACCTTTTTAAAAGGGAACTGACTGCAGGTATGTTCTGCCAAACCCCAGCAAACGGCATATTTTCAGCCATAAAGCAGCATAAGCTATCATTTGCAAAAACATAGAAACAAGTCAGATTTTGGAGTTACTTCTGTAAGTAATATACTGGGGAGAACACAGAAATGGACTTCTTAAATGGTTACATACAAGTAATGATTATAAAGGGACGATGTCTATCTGCCTAAGTGTTTAATATTATCACTTATTTTTCATACTGTGTGGCCCTTCAGAAAATGAATCAATTTCTTAGAAATCTGTCTAGCTTTACTTCAGATCCACACTATTCAATGACTAATCAGGAACTCAGATATTCTCTAATTTCTCACTTCTTTTTTTTTTTTTTTTTTTTTAATGTGCCAGTGATGTCCTTTAAAAGAAATGAGAATAATATCTTGAGATATTATACTGGAAAATGTGATGTATAAAATTCATGCCTGTGAGAAAATGCACTTCATTTTCAAAGGTCATTTTAAAAAGACCAGAATTAGGTGTGTAAGCTAAGCTATATATAGAGGTGGACTAAGATATTTAAATTTATTTTGGCATAAAACAACAAGGCAGTGTGATAAAGTGTCACCCTCATAGAACCAATTATTGCCTTTTCCCATGAAAATTTTATGGTGGCTTTGGCTTTTATTGGACCAAAGCAACCAGAGAGCATTATTCTCTGACAGTATTTTATTCTGTAATTATTTATATCTGCTCTCTCTCAGGCAAAATGGGAGTCCTTGAAAGTAACCGGTGCAAGGCAGAACAGTGGACCAGTCCTCTGTGTGTTAAATAAATGCGCCACAAGAGTAAGTGTTTGTAGAGTGCATAAGAGGAGTACTTTCCCCTTGAATTTGATACTTTGATGCAGTGTAGGGCAAAAGTTGGGTTTAGAGTGGGTTAGAAAATACCCACAATTTGGAAGCTTTCCTGAATATTTTGCTGAAAAGCTCCTGATGTAAAAAATGTCATGTCTGCTCTTGTGTTTTTTCACCGCAGCAATACAGAGGTCTCCAGTTCTCGGTGAAGCCGTGTAGTTCTCAAACCTGGCTTTTTTTTTAACAGAGCTGTAAGTAGCTCATATGCTCTCATAGCAGGATTCCTAGGGTTATTTATGGCTGCAGATGTGTTACGTGCCCAACCTCAGGGAAGGTTCTATAGATAAACACTGAAAAAGAGATCTCAAAAAAGACTGGAGGTGGGAGCAAAGCAGGGACGATTTACTGATGATTTTTAAGTTGTGTCAAGCCTTCTCCACGTGCCCTCTGGGCATGGTCAGATACTTACTCTGATCCTGTCTTAGTGACAGCCACACCTTTGGGAGGACCAGCCTGAGCAGGGAGACAGTATTTCTTCCTTGTTTTTTACAAGTTTTCTCAATTTTATTTTAAAGCTCTTCTGAATTAGTTTTCTAATGGTAAGATAATTTTATCATCATCAACTACTTCTTAAATTTTGTTATCAAAACTTTATTATTATTGTTACTATTATTGTTATTATTATTCTTGTTGCGTGGTTGTTATTATTTAGTTTGACATGAGGTTGGAGGCAAAGCACTCTCCTGACTAAAGACCAGCAGAAAGCAGTGCCAGGAGCGGTGAGTAAATCAGAACTGGCAGGTTTTGTGTGGGTCATGCTGTGAAATAGGGAATGTCCATGTAGTTGTGAAGCTCAGTCATGGAATACAAGTTGGAATTATTAGAGTCTGAGGCATCCCAAAGGTTCTTATACTTGTTGGGGGCATGAGGCTTTTTGGAAAGACAACTAGGCCTTTAAATCCAGCAACTTTCTGTTTCCCACTGGAAGTAATGGGCACTGATTGGATTTCAGGCCAATGGCAGGAGACTCACATTTCTATCCATGCAGAATTCTACATAATGGGTTATCCGTGGTACTGTCTAGACAACACTGAAACTTGGGGATTTTTTGTGGTCACACTGCACAGAATAAGCTGCTTTTTCTTTCTCTCTGTTTCATGTGCTGCACATTCAGCAATGACCGCTGACGCTCTTACCCACCCACCCTCACTGCGCTGCCCCGGGGGTTTTACGGGAAGGTTGGTTGAGTCACACTGGGTGGGAGAAACCACAGAATTCTCAGGGGGTTCAATACCAAACTTTTTCTTGCAAACTTCAGAACGTTAAGGTAGAATAAGGTGCTTGGCAAATTTTAAAACAACGTCCAGACAAAGTGTTCACGAACTTCATGAGTTTACACTTCACAAACTTTAACTTAGCAAACTTTAACTCATCCAGACGCAATAAGGCACACATTAAGGCATTAACTGGAAATTTTTACTCTGGCCTATGATATATTTATATATCTGCCATTTTAGGGCAGGCCATGGATGAGGCCACCATTTAGGGTCATTTATGGGCTCGCTCTGCCATTTTGTGACAGGCCATGGAGGTCACTCTGCTGCTTTGGGGCAGGCCATGGAGGTCACTCTGCCACTTTGGGGCAGGCCCTGGGTCAGTCTGCCTTTTTGTGACAGACTATGGGTTCAGTCCACCATTTTGTGACAGGCCGTGGGACAATCTGCCATTTTGGGGCAGGCCTTGGGGTCACTCCACCATTTTGTGACAGGCCATGGGATCGACCACTGCCATTCCAGTGTGGGCCAGAGGCTGATGAAGGCTCAAGGGGATGGGGGTGGAGCATTGGCCATCCCATCTACGAAGAGCTCACCCTGTTCCCCCACACATTTCTCACCGGGTTGTTTTGAGCTGCTCAACCATTGCTCTGGTCTCCTACATGTGTTTGCCTTTTATAAAGAACAGCATTTAGGGAATAAATTAGAAATGGACTTGCTAGTAACATTTCTTTTAATTGAAGGAGCTTATTTGGCTCATGACAAAGAATGAGAATAGTTTCCACAGTGCATTTAGACAGAAGAAATATGTCTGAGTTTTCCTTAAACTACGAGGAGATACTAAATTCCTCACAGTGGAATTCTTCGGTGCAAATGGGGGTGCTGGATCTACCAGCTCTGAAGGTGGTTCAGGAAATCTCTGAAGAAAGAAAGGGAGAAAATAGCTTTTAGTGTGTTTTATAAGATTTTTTTTTTTTCAGATAAGGAGGTGTATGAACAAAGGACTGTACCTTTGCTGACTACTGGTGTACATTATACACAAGTCCTGGAAAAAATACTTGTTGATTTTCAGTATGTACCGTTCCCAGACTAACAACAGGTTCCTTTTGTCATCTGGCTTTAAACCCAGTGAATATTCATTGGCCATGTTCAAGCAAAGTTAGTAAAATCTAGTTTACTCTGTGCTACAAATGCTGTAAAATATGTTCTCAGTGTTAGGTCCACTTGTCCAAAAATAATGTTAGCTCAGAGAAAGACACTGGAACATACGATGTGCCTGTTGACTATTGACTTAATGAATTGTACTCTCAGGGCAGCAGTAACTGTTCTGTGGCTGCTCTCAGTCTTCTATTTTCTCCTTTCCTAGAACAGGCAAAGAATGTGTATTCCCAAAGGGAAAAAAAGAGTATAAGATTTAATTTAGCAGTTAAATTACCCAAGCTGCACTTCAGCATCCCATTCCTGTTCAGAGGAGTACTCAGTAATGTACTTGACTTCCTTTCTGTAGAATATAAGTCAAGGTCTTGATGAAGGATTTGTGTCAAAGGCAGGCCAGTGTGAAAACACCAAAATGTTCTCTTTCCCTGAATTATGCTTGTTTTCACCTCTGCCAAGCAAGTTAATAACAATAAATATAAATATAGATAACATCATGAAAGAAGATATAATTAAGTGCCTGGATTTGAATTAATGTTGCAACACAGGTATAATCCATGATATGGTTAAAAGTTATTTCATTAATTCCATTCGTTTCAGTTATAATCAGGGCAGTGTTGCTGAAGTTTAGTTTGTGACTGAAGTAACAGAATTGATTAATGGCTGTTATTGTGAATTTCCATAGCAAGGGGAGAACAGGGTCCTGAAATGTCATACCAACATAGCCTGAAAGATACATTTTTGTAATTCCTTGTAAACATCAGAGTCTCAGTAAAAGTCAAGTATTTAATCACCTGAAATTAGTGCAGGCTGTGATGTTTGTTGTTGTTCTCTAGATTTACTTAAAAAGATCACTTTTGAGAATTACTTGGCAAGGGCATGTTTATGTCTCCTTTAAATGTGGGTTTGCTTCCACTTGTTAAGCTTACACAGCTCAGAACTGTAGCAGGAGGAAGAGAGACTTTATGAGTAGGAACGGGTCTTTATTGTTGGTATATAGAGGGCATTTTGGAAAAGGACATCACTAGGATCAGACTCCAGCACATCTGGAGAGATTTGACAAAGTCTAATGCATTAGACTAATTAATTCCTTTCAGAAACCAAGATGTATTTGTATTTTTTAAGATGGCTGGAGAAGGAGAGGAAATGTGAGAAGATGAAGAGTACCAAGCTGTGACTGCTGTCATACTTTGAATGAAGAAACTGCAAGTTGCTTAAAAGGAGCATTTTGGGAGAGTGAACTGTATGTCATTAAAGAAATATTTCATCTATCATCATCTGATTTTCTTCTTATAAAGCCCAATCTTCAAAGCTCTGAATATTGGCAAAACTTGAAGGTCAAGGGCGTAACTAGTAATTTCTTACCTCTGGGCAACACTTGTAAAAGTCTTTCTCTGACAGCATACCTCACTGATAGTAATTGGTTCCAGTTTTATTTGGGTTTTCTTTAGCAGATTCCATTAGATTTTGTCACTCTGGATGGAGGGAATGCAGTTAGTGCTGCTAAAGAGCATATTGGAGCTTTTTGGGTCACTGGAGTTTATCTTTAGCAAATCATTTTGGCTCTCAAGTGATCCCTAAGCAATCTCTTAGGCAGACCCTTTTCTAATACACTTAAATAATTGATCTCCTATTACTGTATGGCTATGGGATGGAGGATTTGAAAGAAATCCACAAAGAAGGATTTGCAAGAGTACAGAGGGAGCACACAGCCCTGGCCTTCTGCCCTGATGACTTCAGCAACTCACAACCTTTTGTCTTTAGACATGATTTCTTTGAGATTTTTACTGCCACTAGATATTTTTTGCTCTTCTCTTTGCAAGTAAAAAGGCTACATGATTAATTCCGCTTTCAGCATTGGATGTGAAAGCCTGCTTCGGAACCCCCTGCGTAGAATGGCAGCAGAGAAGAACAAGAAGTGCCTGGTTTGTGTCAGGAGGAACAGGCTGTGCTGTTTCCAGTGCTCTCCTCAGCCTCCCACAGCCACAGAGTCCTTAACAGCAGTCATTAAACTTGCTAACGTGTGAGTATGCCAAGAGCCGATGGTTATCCCAGCTAATGAGCGAGTGGAGATGAAGTGGTGTCCTTTGTGGTTCCTGTCCTTTTCTGCCATCGCTTTCTCACTCCCACACACTGCCTGAACTGATGGCATGCTTGTATTGAAATCAGTGGAAGATTCTCAGCAGGCTGAGATCTCACTGACTTCTGTTTCCTTCCTATCCATGCCAGCATGAAGACCTGTACTGGGAGACAGTCCTTGAATTCCATCTAAAACTTTTCTCCTGTTAGTCATGGTCGTTCCTCAGAGCCACACAGGTAACATCTCCTACAGCATAATCCTAAATTCAGCTAAATTCATAGGCACATAACAACAGTTTGCATTGTCCTGTCTATTTATACAGTAGCCTCGTGAAATACACAGTGTCTTGCTAAAGATACAGGATTCAGATTGCCATTTCCTGTCTTTGTCTTTATTTCCCATTTCATTTCTCAGACCCAGTAAATTCTATTTAACTGGAAAGTAACTGTTTCTTGAACTAACGCAAAGAAAAACACCCAGTTCTGATTTAAATCAGAAAAATGTGAAGAATCTATTACTTCCCATTGCAAATCTCTTGCAATAGTTAATATCTGAGTTAATACTGAGTTAATATGACTTCTTCCTAATTAGATTTTTTGTCTGGCTACAGATTTCAGCCTTATGTTATTTTTATCCCCAAGACAAAGAGTCCTTTGGCACTTGCTGTTTTCCTCTTAGGATTGTACATCTGTATTCGCACATTTCATTTTTTTTAGAAGCTGAACAGATTGACTCCATGGAGTCTAATCATTGTATGGCACTTTCTCAAGTTCCCAAGTACAAGGTGAGGCTTTTTTGCATACCTTCTCCAGATTTTCAGTAGACTGTGAAAAATGTGGACATCAAAAGTGAATAAAATATTCCAATATTAGTGTCACTCCAACTATACTGAGGAATATTCCCTTCTGAGGAGAAAGGAGCACTCCTCAGACTGCCCTGTGGGCTGCACTGAGCCTAGAGCATCCCCTGCTGCTCCAGGCTTGGGATGGCACTCCCAGGCAGGGAACTGCCTGTGCAATTTGTGTTTATTTTTGTTGGGCCATGTCAGGTGACCTTTTACTCCTTAAGTGTTGTTTATTCTTATTTAAAAAAAACAACAAACAAACAAACAAACAAAAAAACTCAAGTTTGAATCTATCCCAGAAAAGGACTTGATGTTTTCTAACAGCATTTCCATTCTTTGCCTCATCTTCTACAACCATTTTCTAAAAGTCTCAATACTAAACGTGAGATGAAAATCTAGACAAGAAAAAGAATACAGAATAAACTCTCTTGCTGTATTTTAAATTCCAAAATATACTAACTGCACCCATTCCTATAAGGTCCAATTCAAGGAACACACGGATGTCCTTCTCTATGGAGTAAATTTTCAAGTTGCCTTTTCTCTTTTCCTGATTCCAGAGAGTGGGCTCTGCTTAATTCCCACTAATTTAAATCAGAGATATTATATTTATTCAGATATAGCCCTCAGGGTCTCTTGCATAACTGAAGTGTTTTAGTGGTTGCATTTCCCAACAGAAGATGTTGAAGATCTTGTAGGCGAGTAATCAGTGCCATAAAATAGCTGATCCATTTCCATGGCTGTGGACAAATTTCTGAGTGCAATGTGCTGGTCTGTCACTGGTGAATGAGGAAATTCACTCCATCTGTCTTCTGATTTCAGAATTATTCAGTCTGTAATTGCCTACTAATATTATTTCCCCAAAGATCATTTATTTCATGCTTTTTTTTTTTTTTTCACCAAGTACCTTCAGAAAATTTTGAACAGAAGTAGAGTTGCCTTGCAAGGGCTGCTGGAAATATGAACAGCTTTAATGAGGAAAGTAGGGCAGGTTTGAGGGTTTGTAGTTGCTGCTGTGCACAGGTCCAGATGACATGCACACTGGCTTAATTGGGGAAATTACTAAGGTAGGTGTGACAGCATGAACCAAAATTGTTCATTATGAGGAGGGAAAATGGAAGGAAAACCACTGTAGGTGTAATGTTACCAACATTTTTCCTTTATTCCCAGAAGACATGTCAGTGACTGTCTTCTGCATTGTCTCCTGGGATAGAAGACTTCCCAAGGTATGAAAGTGTATTTCTGGTGCTGTCACTGACATTTATCCATACAATACTGCAACTGGTTCCTTAGTTCACCTTAAAGAAACAAAGAAAAACAATCTCTTTGTTGTCTATCCAATGCCCTCCATTTACTCACCCCACCATCTCACTGCTATCTTCGGTGTCTACCCCCCATTATCACCACGTGATGTTCCTCCCCATTCACTCAGCCCTCAGTCTTTCATTCTCCCCTGGACTTTTATAAACCTCGTTGTTGTCTTCTGCTCCCTTGCAGCTGTAATTTCTTGTCCCTGAAGGCAGCAGTGCTGGTTTGTAAGTGGTGCGGATATCCCCTGATCCATAATGCTCAATAAACAAGTTACCCCCTCGCAACTGGGTGGAAGATTAAATCCATGCTTTTGTTAGCAAGTTGAAGCACAGGCTGTAGCTAAATTATCCTCAATGCCTTTGCCTGACCATCTGTTTCCAACGGAAATGAATCTTTGGCTTTAATTATAAATCTCTTATGAATATTATTTTTCTTCTCTTTTCTAACCCAATCTGCCCTTTCGGAGATGGGTTGAACTCTCCCTGTGCTGTCTAAAGGGTGGGTGGGATCACCAGCATGGCTAATACAGTGATTCATTTTTTTAATTATCCTGACTGTGAACGATTTCAAATCTATTTATGCACTTGCTGCAAGTTGAAGCAAAAATCTGTGTTAGCAAACTGTGTTTATAAATTTGCTACAGATACTGTGTTATGAAGCAGCCTAAGTACAAACATGTTAAACCATATGGAAAATCCGCCCCAATCTTGCTAAATTGTTCCAATGTTTAATTACCCAGATCATTAGAAATGTGCACCCTCTTTCTAATTGTTTTTTCAATTCTAATTTCCTGGTCTAGCCCTCAGAGCATCTTATAATTCTTTATGTTCCCCATGAAGGTGTGTGTAGATTGAAACCAAACACAAAAACCTCCCACTCCAGGTGCTGTTCTCCAACAAAGAATTACTCATCCCAGTAAGGATTTGTCGTTAAGATGCTTTGTAGTTTATTAATTTTTTCCAAAGAAAGGGTGAGGTAATTCTTTTTATTTTAAATTAAAGGGGGGTGGGATGGGGAGGAGGGCACAGAGAGCTCTGGGTTGGGGTGTCAGGGGAATCCTCAGTATTCTGGAGCTCTTCCCTTTAACTGGTAAGGTTTGGGAAGGGAGGTACTTGCATCTTCTATGGTACAGGGCAGCAACTCCTTTTTGTGACCAAGAAAGAAGAAAAACACACTGAGTTACGCTTCCTGGCACCTTTTCCAGCTCCTCTGGAGAACTTGGCCCTTGCTAGTCAGCAAGAAGACTTTGAGCAAGAGAGGAATCTTTTCCTGCCAAGCTTTCTTCCCAAGCACAGGCCAACTTGTAGTAACGCGGTGTGGAGATGAGTCAGTGCAAAATGGACTTGGTAAACACTGTTATCCTCCTTCTCCAGAGACAGCTGCACTTATTGCTTCATCCAAGAACCACTGAGGGGGGGAGAGATTGAACACTCTTCACTGGAATCCTGGGGTATGTGCTGGTCTTCTCCTTGTAATTTTTACCCCTGCGAATTTCAGTTCCCATGCCTCCTCCTCAGATCTTCATCAGCTCCTCATCGATTTAGCTCATTCTCTTCAGAGGATTTCCAGTTTAGAAGGGTGCCAGACTGTCTTTTGATCTTCTTTGAAGGTGTTTTCTCTCCAGAATGACCAGAGTAACTGTAATCAAAATACATTTTATTGCAATGTTTTCATAACCATGGCTTCACTTGAGTCACCATTGCTGAAGGGATTTAAAAGTCATGTAGACGCGGCACTTGGTGGCCTTAGCAGTGCTGGGGGAATGGTTGGACTCGATGATCTTAGAAGGCTTTTCCAAACTGAATGATTCTGTAATTCTATGAAATTCTCCAAATTCCATATCCTGCCATCGTAGCACTTGCTGCCACTGTTCAATCAGCCCGTGGGTTTTCTTCCTGTGTGATTTCACTCTGCTAAGGGCTTGTACAGGAAGTGTATCTACACCAAATGTTCAATACATCTTTCAAAGGAGTCCTGAGAAGGTTTAGCTGTAACTTTATAGAATGAGAGAGGGAATATCTTCACACTCACCCCTTCCCCCCCCATTTCTGTACTAAGTTCAGTGGGTGAAAATGATTCACTGTGATTCACTCTCATTCCCTCCCAAGCTGTGTTCTTCCCTGAAAAGTACAATATATCTTTTCATGTTCTCCTTGAATACTGTGGTTGTGACTCCTTTCTCCATGTTTCTTGTGTTTAGCAGCGGCTCCTGTGAAGAACAGGCACCTGAGGAGCATGAGGGAAAAGCTGGGATTGTATCTGGAACAAGTTCTCTGCAGCTCTGGGAGAATAATAACCAGGTCTTGGAATAAGGGACAATGCTCTGAGGATTGTTCAGCTGGACCTAAAAGTTTCTGGGCTGTGAAATGCAGAATTAGAGGAAATGTAGGATTAGAGAAGCAGGAGATAGAAGATAACTACAGAGTTCCCTGCAAATCCAGATTCTGGCTTTACACACTTGGCCTCTGGGAAAAAATACAGTTGGAATTGGCTTGTAAAGCAGAAAACATGTTGGTTCTTCATCCAGTTTTGAAACAAAGAAACCCCAAACAACAAAAGCATTCATCTAGATTTTCACACCAGCAGATGACTGTTTAAAACATGTATTCTCAATCACTGTCTATGTCTATGTTTAGTACAAAACCATGTTTATGCAACCAAAGATAAGCCAAGAGACTTGTGTTATCATATGATTTTAGCAAAGTTACTCTCGCAGCAAGACAAGTAGTTGTATTGAGCATCCTGACCCTGGAATTTGGGCACCTCTGCTTTTCCGTCCATAAATCCTCCTAAGTCAATGGCTTCTGGGTGTTGATGGCTGATGTTAGGCCCTCTCTACTTACCATCCTTAGGAAAGGAAGCATGGGATATCTGTTTCAGGTTCCAGCTGCTGTGCTTGGGGATGTGAGAAGCGTGCTTAGGCTCATTAAATCTGCAGGACTTGGAAGGTGTGCCCGTGGTGACACCACAGACGACATTCCAGTGAGACCCAAGCACGGGAACTCTTTGGCATCAAGCACAGACCATGTGGGAGCTCAGGAGCAGTTCCAGAGCCAACTCCAACATGTCTCCTTGTTTTTCAGCTGCTGACATAGAGGTGGTTTTTACAAAAAAAGTCAGAAATTAAACAGATGTCTTTGGGGAAGCTGGAGATGGAAATATTTCTCATGTGAGCCATCGCACACACTCGGACTGGAGGCTGCTTTGGGAGGTTTCTCCAGAGACCAGTGACCTTTCCTGCTGGTCGTGGGGAGCAGAGCCTTTCCCTGCCTGGAGTTTTGTGGGTAAAACACAACACAGGGCTTGATGTGGAATTCTTAAGCTCACAGAGGATAAAATCCTACAGGATTTTTTTCCCCAGGCTAAGAGAGGACAGTACTTTTTAAAAACATGGATAAGCCAGCCGTGCTACTGTGCCATTTCAGTTGTTTCCAACTACAGGCAGAGATCCAGAGGCATCCTGAATCCAAATGATCCATTCTGGATTCCAAAAGAAGGAATCTTTCCCTTTAAGCCTGCTTATTTCTTCAATTTAACACAGCTAACCTGAAATACTCTGTTTCTTTCAAACTCTCTTTGCTTTCGAATTGCTTTCATCTAGAGTGTGAAATTCCAAGTCACTGTGAAAAAGCTGCCTTAGGAATATTCTTGGCAAGGCTGCAAGCAGAAAGTACAGGAAACCTCACAAGGGAGGTTGTTCCAGCAGCACTGCCATCCACGTTTCACAGCTGCAGGGACATCCAGAGCAAATCCAAACACAGGCTTTCCCCTTCAACTTAGCCTTTGCTGAGCCGCAAGTACCCGGGAGCCATCCCTGGAAGTGTGCAAGGCCAGGCTGGGCCGGGCTTGGAGCAACCCAGGACACTGGATTATTCCTCCAGAGGAATAATGGAGGGTGTACTGGCATAATTGCCCTTCAGTTGGGTTTTAATCTCAGTTTTCCTTCAAGTTTGCAATACAATTAACCCCTTTTAAGCCCATTGCTTTCAGAATTATTTTGCTTTCAGGCAGTAGAGGTGTTATTTATTTATTGGTGTTACTGACTTTTCTCATTTCTCTATGGGAAATGATAGATATTTTTTCCTAATCCTGGCAACTGTAATAACCACATAACCCTGACCTTGCTATTGAACCCACTGGGGTTGATTTATGAAAAACCATCAGAGAGGGCTTGTACAGTTTAAAAAAATACCTGTATAGCAGTGTGATTGTGGGTATGTGTGAACAGTCAGCTGGGTCAGAAAATAGTTTCTCAGTAATTCCTCTGCAGAAGTCTGACTTTTTATTTTCTGATGTATAACATCGGAATTAGTCGGATTACACAAGGCAAATTTAAGGGGTGAGTAAAACTTCTGTGCAAATGCAAAGACTTGGCCCAATAAATCAGAATGCTTTACCCCTAGCCAGAAAACTGCAGTAAAAAATGCACCAGGCTGGTGGATTTATTGTAAGTAAAGTGTAGTCTCGAAGTAAGAATGAGTGTTGATGGGGAGTGATGAGATGTGAAGTCTGACTGGCACAGGGCTCAGGAATTAAAAGTTGGCCTCGGCATTAAGAATAAATCACATATAGAAATATAATTTTGGTATAGTTCTGTTCCAGCTTTTGAGGATGCAACACCAACTCCCAAAAGGCATCCTGGAGCCTGTCTTTATTTTGGGATGCCTCAGCTCCAGTTGGATTCCAAGTTAACCAACAGCATTTGATTAAAGCTACATCAAAGGCTTGTGTCAAACAGTGTAGATAAGTCAAAAAGGAGTAAAAGTCAACTAATTGGCTTCTGAGACAACTTTCCCAAATGTATTAAACTTAAGGAAGTATCTAAATGCATTCTTAAGGTATTTCAGGAATAGGAGATATCCTTTTCTTGCAACAAATGACTTTAAAACAGAAAATAGTAATCATGTAGAAGGGCAAAGCATTAACAAATACTTGATTGCACTAAATACTCCCCTTTAAAAATTTTCCTGATTGTTCTGACCTTTTCTTTTTCTCACTTAGCTGATCTGCATGTTATGAGTTACTTGGTTGAATTGGGTGTAAAAATATTTAAAAAACAACTCCCAAGTCTTTCAGGATGACTAAAGTAAAACCAGATGACACTTAGAAGATAGCCATGCACTCGTATTCATTATTCAGAAAATAATATATGGGAGCAAACACTGGGAAGAAGGAGTACACATTTTTTTCCCGTTGTTATATTATCTTCCTTGTGAAGTATCAATGAAGTATGAAAATCAGTTAAATGATGAGGCAGAGGTTTAATTTACTAAATATATTCAAGATAGAAGAGACTTGATAACCTTTTCTGCTCCCAGAGTGGATATAGCATCACAAAGAAGGAACATATGCTTTCATCTTTTGCTAAGGTATTACTTTTTTTTTTCTTTTTCTCTCATTTTTCTTTTTGGGTGTAAAATAAATAGTCCAGGCAGAAAATGGAAAGTAATGGTGTAAGGATTGAAGACTTTAAATCATATAAGTGGAAGGAGTAAAGAGAATCCAGGTTCAAAGTGAAAGCAGCACCTCAGTGCAGCAAAAGCCCCGCAGCCTGGCAGTATTGGGCATTATGAAATGCAATAGCCAAGGGAATGAGTTGGAAGAGGCAAAAGTTTCCCAGGATTTGCACCCTCCATGGTAAGAGTATTGTAATATCATTTTCACATACTGCATATAATCAAGTGGTTTTTTTCGTGGGAAGCTGTGGGAGTTGTAAGTTGGGAGTGGTGATGTGTTGCTCATCCTTAGGAGGAGAAATGCTTGGGAAAAGTTGGCCTGTCCGGTCTACACACAGGGAAATGTCCAGGCAGGTGAGGTGCAGAGACACTCAGCAGGTTGTAAACTCTGATTCTGCTTTACTAAACCCTGACAATGCTCCTGTTTAATATCTGCACGTCCTTGAAGTGCAGCTTTACATCTTTGAAATATTCCACTCCACTTTCCCCCAGCAATCCCTCAGCACTCCCAGGGAGCAGGCTCTTCCTGCTGGCATGGAGAGCCATTTTACCTCCTACAAACACAAGCACCTCTGGGATAAACAGAGCCACCGAGGAGTTCTGCAGGTGACAGAGTGGGTACAACCTGGTGCAGCGTGACAGAGTCACACTTACTTACAAAAACTTCTAAAATCTCCATTATTGCTCAGAAAGTATCAGCACACACTGGTGAAAACTACAGGTTTGGGCTTTTTTAATAACTTGGCTGGAATCGCTGTAATGACTCTCAGCATGCAATAATATTTTCCCCTTGGAGTTTGGACAGTAAGAGTTAAGAGAGCTCAAATCCTGTATTATTCTGGGCAGCTGTAAAGGAAAGTACAATTTGGTCGAGAGGAATTGCTGGAGTGTGTATTTTAAATTGAAAGTGCTCACTAAACTGAAGTGGTCTAAGTTGAAACTATCATGGTTTTTCACGAGCTTTAGTAGTTCCTTTAGTTTGATCAAGGAGAGGGGAAATTAGTACTAAAAAACAAAAGTGTAACACATGCATGGTTTACTGTGTTTGTACTCTTTTAGGAATGTGGTTATTGTACATTTTATCCATAAAAAGTAAGACAAGCCCTTGTTTAATTCCTGTAGTAATCCCAATATTGCAACTGCAATTTTTCCTATCAAATTTCAGTGGAACAGCTTTTGATTTTATGTGAACTGTCAGGGGTTCTTAGGCCTTCTGGGTTTCATTGTATTGGTCACTAAATTGTTGAAGCCTAAAGATAAAAGGAACTTTTGCATTTGGGGATAGAGGTAACATTGAAAAATACTTACAGTCAAGAATAAAAAGGTATTATATAATATCAAGAATGTAAGAAAGTTGCTGACTTTATAGAAAGGGAGGGAGAATGAATATACAAGTGGTGGCTTAAATGCTCTTTTATTGCTTTGATTTCTCAATTTCAGCAGCTGGTATGGCTGTTAGAATCCTTCTATTATTTACCTTAAAAGGAAAAGGAGAGAAAGAAGAGGAGGGTATCTGGGGAAAAATAATAAAAGAAAAAACCAAATAGAAGCTGTGGGGAAAGTAATTTTCCTTTCTAAGTACAGCAATTCAAATGGCTCATAAATGGGGTCAAATAAAGATAAATGCAAAGAACCCCACCAAATGCAATGTGTGCTTGTTGCTCTGTGATTTTATGGTTTAATCCCACTGTTTTTTCCAGGAAAGTGCCCCATATGCCGTGGTTATTCCTAGTGACAGATGTCATTTGGTGGTGGTTCCTCTGGAATGGCTTCAGGCAATCACAAAACCAAGCATGCTGTCCCGCTATTCCCAGCTCTTCCTTGTTCCCTTGTGCCTTTTCCTTTAGGTCAGGACTTCCCTCTCTGATGAGCAGATCCCTGTGTCAGATAGGGAACAGCCACAGCCCAGTTATCTTCATCTACCCAGCCTGCCTCCAGCAGAGGGAAAAGGATAATGCTTAATGTTTTTTTCATGGGCCATCATAAATCTGTCACTTTGAAAAATAGGGAGAAGGAGTTAAATTAATTACTGCCATATTGATTCCCCTTGGCCAGATTCATTAGAGGATCCCATTCCTACATTAACCACCCCCCCAAAATACCGCTCTGGGTAAAACCTGGCAGAGAAATGCGTCGCCTCCACCAAAGGACTCATTCATATTTCATTGTTTTAAGTGGTTTCCTCTGTAAATATTTCATAGATGATGTATATGGATGAATATCGAAGCAGAGAACTTAAAGTAGCCTTGACTGCAAACTTTCAGAGGTTCCTGATAAACTTTGTTAATCAGAAAAGAACTGACAGCTCACTCCTAGCACAGGCTGATTGGGTTTTTACAAATGGGGAGCAGTTGCCTAAATACCAACATCTGCCCCAATACTTGCCATTAAAAACTGCATTGATTTGCAGATGCTTGCACACAAGACCTGCACACAGGTCTTATTATTCACATCAGCATCTATTGTTTGAATCAAAATTGAACTTGTATCTCAGGATGTAGAACAGAGGAGGTGTCCATTAATTTCTTCCATGACTCTAATACTTGACAGCAAAACCCTTGAGTGGCTATTTATTTATTTATTATGATTACTGTTCCTTTACACTTCAGCTGGTTCAGACAGACCCATGTGTGCTCCAAGCTTTTTATTTCCAGAGAGGGTGGAGATGGCTACAACATAAGTAAAGCCATAGTAGCTCATGGAGTAGTGACACAGGAAGAGTCTGGTGTGGTAATTGATAGCAAACCTAAACATTAGACTTGTAATCGTGCAGGGGCCATCAAAATTAATTGTACTTGAGCACAAACTGTTGAAAAGCTAAATCTCTTCAGGGAAGGATTTGTGGAAGTGCAGTATTCCTCAGGGAACCATGCAGATCTGCACTGCAATAGCCTGTTTCCTGAGGTTTCCTCAGGGATCCCAGGAAATTTATAGGAAGGCTGTATTTTTTTGTAGTCTCACCGCCTTTACCAGCTGCACAAAATTCTTCCTTGAATGACTGCATTCCACAAAAGCAATTACAGAAAGTGCTGGGCTTCTTATTTTCATTTCTTTTAGTTGTACTACAGAGACAACTTCCCTCTAAGAGGTACCCCGAGCGTGCACATGCCGTGGTGGCGAGAAGCCTGCATGTTTATCCTTTACACTGAGGGTGTTTGGAAAATGCTATTATGTTTTCAGGGTGTTTGGAAAATCCTGTTCTGTTTGCATGCACATTGTATGCAACTGAATTGGAACAACGTTTGTGATTTTTATAAGGAATATTGAAAGGAACATTGACTTGTGCCTGTGGTGGGTGGGACTGGATATCCAAGGCCACACAGAGCAGAGATTTAATTCCTACTCTTTATCTCTTCTAGTGGTCCTGCCTTGGAATTCACTTCCCATCAATGTAGAATAAAAAAAAATAAAAAAGCTCTTTTCTTTTAAAGCAACAGCACATAAAGAAAGCAAAACCTGACCTCATTTGTTGGTAGCAGCACTGAGATGAACTGCGGCTCTGACCTATTTCTCCAGAGTTACAATTATCTGCTGTAATGGTACCATTTTACTTCTTAAATCCTGGATTACTGTAATTTGAGATTTACAGAAGTTACTCTCTCTCTCTGGTTACAGACCTTGGTCCTTCAGGGGCAAGGCAGTGTGAAGGGAGAAAGAATACACATGAGGCAGCAAAGACAAGGCACGGGATCAAGCCATAAGGAATTGGTAATTTTTTTGTTAATATTTTTATAAACATATATAATTCAATAAGTTCTCTGTGTAATTTGTGTGGTTTTACTTATTTTCATGTATATATAAAATATATTTTTATTTACATACATTTTTAATAGATATTTTAAAAATGTACTTCTCTATCCATATGTGTCCCTACGTGGAATGATCTAAGCCAGGGTCACATGGTGAGGGATCTGGGTTTTGTTCAGTTGTCTGGCAGAGACATGCTCAGCATCTCTGTGCACCATGGGAATGATAAATACAAAAGACTTGAAGAACTCAAGTTCTTAGATATTCAGAACCAACTCCCTTGGTGATAGAAGTTGACAGAGCTGCCTTTAAATCAATTTAATACTTGCTTAAATCAGTGAAAGGGAAGTGAATTACATTGCGTGAGGATCTGGTATTTGTAATCTGATTTCATTTTTTATTTATTAGCAGTGTATCCAACCTCACAGAACAAATTTTCCCCCCACCTGACTTTTATGTTTGTCTGTATCACCAAAATGAACAGAAAATACGTTCCTATATTTTCCTCAAGTCAAATTTCAGTCTTCAGAACGTATCATTCATTCAGTGGGTTCAGTGGCCGTGACTGTGTTTGGGCAAAGGTTGCACTTGATGATGGACCTGGAGGTCTTTTCCAGCCTTAGTGATTCCATGATTCTGTGCTTTTTGTTTTACTGGTAGAAGCGTTCACAGCAACACCGTGCTGGTAACAAACACTGAGTCCTGCCAACCCAGATGGGCAGAAATCATGAGTTGGGTTCTCACCAAGCACAGCATCAGCTCTAAAATGTGAGTTTTAAGGAAAAAGACCCCAGCAAACCAAACCAACAGAACCAACTCATATCTTTTTATTTACCCTCTGCTTTCTAGCACATATTAAGTTTTGCCCCAGCCCATAAACACTGACAAAACACTTAACACCACAAGTCTCCCACAGTTACATCCAAATGCCATAAACTTTATTCCCCACTATCACCAAGAACGGTGCCCAGACCATTCAGGCCATGCATTTCACATCAACTGGACTTGTTCTATTCAATCCTATTTCTGCATGCCTTCAGTTTAGTGGGAAATCATTCCCTATTTGGTCACAGACCTACTCTATAATAAACTGGTTGTTCAGGGGTGCCTTTTGTCCCTGTCAGGGAGATGCCACGAGCACCACCCACGGAATACATGGATTTTAAAGAGCAAAAGCTGAGGAGATTGAGGTCAAGCAAGGACAAGCAAACTCCAACTGGAATTGCTCTTAGTGAGGGGCCTCGCTTGTTTTTGGACTCCTGTGCGAAGTCATTAAGTTTTGCTGTGGGGGGAACGGTTGAGGGTTTGAGCAAGACATTTATGGCTCCATCCCCGGAGGGCGGACACGCGGGCTCAGCATCTGCCAGCGTCGGGTAAGGATGAAGGGGGAGCACGAGGGCTTGGAGCAGCATTAGGAGCAGCTCTGGCTGAGGCAGCCAAGAAAGATGAAAAATGTGCCACTCTTACTTCAGTTACTTAAACAGATTTTAAATCTTTTCCATCAAGGGAGCAAAGAAGGCACTCCGATTCCAGTAGCGGGAAGTTTTGGAACAGAAGCAAATGGAAGATATTGCCACGGTTTGCGCAAAAATGAGACAGAACATTTTCCTTACTCCTGAGGGACGTGCCTTGGGAACAGGCTAAAGGTGGGTGCATCCAAGTGGCAGTAAGGTTTTGCTGTAAATGACAACATACAGCATAAAATCTCCAGCATTAACAAAATATAAGAGTAAAGCAAACATTTTCCTCATTCTCCCAACAAAACAATTCAGGAAATGCATTGGAAAAGGTAGATGAATAATTGAGTCAGTCTTTGTTCTCAGCTCTCCAGGGAATTTCAGGTACTCTTGGAATCTTGTGGTTCATGATATGGCAATAACGTGCAGTTCTTAGCCTGGGCTTTTTTAGAATTTTCTTCTTCTTTTTGTCTATGTACAATTTTTTGGTGATAACGAGATATATACATCAAGATATCATCCAGTTTATAATCAGCCATATGCTGGTTATGGTTTTATTATCATAACCAATTACTTTGCCTCCCTATAAAATATATAATTAGCTTCAAGGTCAAGAAAATTTATAAATGCCCAATATTTAACAATTACTTGATATGCATTCAATTAAAATTGAATCTCAACAGAGATCTTGGTTAAAGGCTGAAAATTGTGCAGTGGGTTAGAAGGATTTCACAATGGGTAAGAATCACCAGCACATGCAATAATCTAATACAGCCAGACTCAAATGTTGTGTCCTGCTATATAGTTGTAATATAAGTACTAATTGCCTCTTACACGATGCAGTGTTTAATATTAATTACTGTTTCTAGGCTTTACATCAAATTCTGGGCTGTGAAGTCTGTCCCATAGGCATTTTTTCAGCGGTTTATCTCCACTTTGCTACAATTGCAGCAACAGTAATTCCTTGCTAAGAAAAATATAAACACATTTGTTACAATGTAGCTTAATTTTGAGATTGGTTTTTTGGGGGTTTTTTGTTATTAAAACTTAGAGTCTGACTAATTGTGACATCACTACATCTTTAAAAAAAAACAAACCCAGATGAACTTTATCAAGTCCTAACTAGTTTGTCAGTTTTGAATCAGATTTCAAAGTATGACATTTTGACCAAAATAGGAGGAAAATCGCAATTAACTATAGAACTGGTCAGGTTTTAAATGTGACTAAAAACAAATATGTTTAAAATCTGTGTCCAGCTCTCCCCTCTCCTCACTATTCCCTGCTAGCTCAAATGGTAGTCTGGGAAGAAAAGGTGATAAAATTTCTCTTCACCATCTGTTCTCTGACATTTGAAAAAAAGTCCTTGTTTGACCAGTAATGAGAGAATTAGCAGCATTTGGGCCATAGATCATTGCCCTCAAATTTACAAAGCTGGTACATTTTTCCAGGCAAAACTGATAATACCCTCAGTGGAAACATCCACATCCCCCAATAAACAGAGCCTCATCCCAGCGTTAAAATGCCAGACAGATGGAGGAGCCTTTCACGGGAATATGCGTAGGGAAAAAAAATGGCTGAGAAACATGGGCTAAGAAAACCCTGCCAAGCTCAACAGGGCCACAGAAAGTGTTAATGACTCAAGGATTATCTTTTCCAAAACTACATGAAGGACAGAGCTACAAAGAAAGATGTTCTCCCGACACAAACACCCAGTCAGGAAATAGCATATACCAACACAGGATTATCCCCAAAAGCTGAAACTGGAAAGGGTTTCCCATCCTAATTACATCAACCTTCTGAGGATCAACTTTAGACAAAATATCCCAGAGCTGACTTGACAACTTCACAGGATAGGGAAAGAATAAAAAGCAGACCCAGATGTTCTGTGTTACGGGCGACTTCATATTAATGAATCATCTGCATTATGTAAGCAAAGGACAGGGAAAAAGGACCATGTGGAGGTCACCTGAGGGCTTCTCTTGTGCTGGGCACTGAGAAAACATGGAATATGGGATGGCCCCAGCCTCCAAGAGTTCAAGCTCCGAGTAGAAGTTGGGTGGGGAACCACTACCTCGTGTGAATGTTGTGTTAATCCAACACTGCTTACAGGGAATTGTGGTGCTGTGATACATGAGATGATGATGGGTAGATGGATGGGCAGATGAAGAGATAAATACTCCTTTTTTTTTTTTTGGCAGAAGTAGAGAAGGTAGATCTCGCTGACTGCAGCAGATTGGGCTTTCAACAAATGTAAACAGCATTTGGGGAAGAAAGCTGTCAATAATTTTTGTGCCTGTTTCTGCTTTCTGTGTCATTTGCCCGTAGGAGATGATTAAATGCCTCAACACTGCTGTTTCAGGAGGTTACACATGGAAGCCTATGAAGGTCTCCTCAAATTCCCACTTCCCACACACCTAAGGCATGTATGGATGCACCCTGGTGTTCTTGTCTGCTCTGCTGTGGGGGTACAAACCTACCTTCTGGGACTGTCAGATTAGCAGATCACTACTTGCCAGCACCTTATAAAGAGAATTCCCCAGGGAAGGAACATTTGCCTTATGCAGACCATGGGAATTTCGGTGTGTGTAGGAAGTGAACCAGGCACCGTGGCCGTGAGAAGTGACTATGCCTTTCTGTTACTGAACATGAGATACACTCTGTACCCCACTGGAGTGAAAATGGAAGGTATTTCTTCTCCAGACATCCAAAGGGAATGTTCTGCCTTGGCTGTGGTTCTCCTCTTTCCACCCTTCCTATGGATTTTATTTGCTTGCTCACAGGGGGAAAGCAATAAGTAAGAAAAGCCTAATTGAGGCAAGATTAATGCAGGTCCTCTGAGAGTAAAGGAAAGATTTATTCTCTCCCTCCCTTCCACAGATGTCTTGTAAGGGACTCAGCCTTGCCTCACATATGTACCTTTATTCATTTACTTCCTTCTGGTCCTCTGGGAGAAGACTCTCTCCTGGAATTTATTGCCTTGGCCACCTTGTTTCTGTCTCTGTTAATAGTAAGACGTATTGAATGCCCATATATTTGTCTTATTCTCAGAAGTGAGTGAAAGGGATTTATCTATGCTGAAAAATATGTACATTTGGCTTGGGACAGCCAGGAGTTACCGTAAAGAAAACCTTGAAACTGGAGCCCCTGAGCTGGCAAGAAATGGAAAGCTTTGAAAGAGTGGGACCCAGCAGAGCTGCTGAAATAAAGCATCAGGTTCCAAAGGAACGGGCAGCCTTGGGATCCTGCACCATGAATTTCTTACTCTCTCACCTTGGGCTGACAACAGACATTAGCAAGTGATGGAGGAAGGAAATACTTATTTTAAATACCTGTTTGGTGAAAGGCTGTGAGAGGGGATGAGGAGAACATAGGAGCCCAAGTTAATTTGTGTATAATTGACTCAGACAAGGAGAAGGAGCTTGGGCCAAGCCCTGCGTGGGGTGTGTTCCTGCTGACCTTGTCCCTGAGATGGCTAGATCAGTGTGTCCTTCACAGCTCCTTCTGCAAAGGACAGCTTTGAAGGTCACCTCACGGCATCACTGTGATATTTTACCCAAAAAAGCAGTGTCTTTACCCGTTGCCAGGCTCAAAAACCTGCCATTGTCATTAATAAGCTTGAAACAGGCCCTGGGCCTTTTTCCCAGACAGCTGCATTTACTGAAATTGTCTGTACTTTTCTATATTCAAAATGTCAGTTTCAGTTTTGCTGTTCAGCTGCTGTCCTTTGCTTTCTCGTGTACAACCTGCCCTTGGCATTTCACGACTTCCCATCTGGGAATGTGCTTTTGGGGAGCCGTGAGTGATGCTCCTGGTCCTGCTTCCCACGCTGGTCTGAAGCTGCCACAGACAGCACAAGAAGCAAAGGTACTTTTGCAAACCTCTCAGTATTTCAGCTCTGCTTCCATATTCATATTTTCATGCCCTTTGTTTCTCTTTCTTAAAGTGCAATTTTTCCTTTATATTTGCTGCTCTCACCTTTTCCTTCAGCTCTTCCATGGCTTAGCTCATGCCTGGGAATGAAGGGAATGCTGTTGAACAGAGCAAGGAAATGAAAACAGCAACATTTATCTTGCTTTATTGTGATTTTCATTTCCTTTAAAGCCAGGCTGCTTTTCTAACCTGCAGTTTTCTTTTTTTAGCCCAAGCTTGTGGTTTTGGGGGCATCTGCTCAAAGTATTTTTATTAAGTCCTCAATTGTCACTTTCTGCAGTTTAATTCCTTTTTCTCTCACACCTCATGTTGCTTAAAATTGGTTTTGGCTTGTGAAAAACTGTCTCTTAAACACCAACTAAAATACACTGTTTATTCAGGGTTGGAAATGGCTTCTTGAGTTTGGGGACTCTTCTGTAATTTGCAGAAATCCTGCTCCAGCAGTAGAGGCCTGAGGCTGCCATCAAACTACAGGTAAGTATTTTCTCCTACCCTTAGTGCTCAAGGATGTTCTTGCTGAGGAAATTAATAGTGGATTCCTCTTTGTGCTTCAGTTTCTAGGGCTCTGTTCAGGACACTTAGTGTCCAATTTGTTGTCATCATGGTTACCTACATTTTTTATATTTACTGATATTACTTTTCTCTTACCCACTTGATTCTGGCTCCAAGCAACGATTTAACAGTGGATTTTTAAAGAAAAAACCCAAACAAAATGACTCCCAAAATTCCACTGGACGCAAGTGCTGGCAGCTAAAATGGATTCAACTAATGGAGTCAACTAATAAAAAAAAATCAAATTGTTTTTATTTATTCCCTGCAATAGATTTAAATTACATCTTAGCTTTTCCTAAGCAGCTCCTTGATATTTTTCTTGTTATCTTGACTGCTAAATGATTTTGCTCACTCTGTCCCGTTTCAGCTTTTCCCTTCTGTGCTGGTTTAAGTGTCTCCTGAACAATGTACCCTTGGCTCAACACAAGGTGAGGACTATCCAAGATAGTTTTTAAAGCTTTTTTACACAGCCAATGGGGCACTTATGGCTTTTCTCTTTCCCTGTGGGACAGGGAGGAAAATGGGATGGTAATTTAGGAGTTGTTTCTGAACCAGTGATGTTCCTTTTAAACAAGAAAACTCTGCTGCTACAAGGAATTAACGATTGTTTTCAGCTCCTGAATAGTCAGTAGTATTTGAAAATTGTTTCCACTGCTCCATCTCCAAATGAGAAAGGGGCATTTCTTCTCTCAGTCTGAGATCAATGCAGGGAATTTATCCTAATCTTCCTAAGCCATCCAGCCTCCCAAACTAACAGTCACAATCAGGAAGCTGGCAGGTCACAAACACCAGCCCTGGGGGGACTGTGACGGTGAGTAAGCAATTTTACAGCAATTTTACTGCAAGACAGGTCACCAAGAGGCATTTTAACCCAGCAATTATTTTTCCCAGAGTCAATGACATCATGAAAGGAGCCAGGAATGTATTTCTTTGGACAATTAGAAGCAGAGATTGCTCTTGACCTTGATATTTATGGGGTCCCAGCCATCCTGCAGGAGGAGGTTATATGAGTCTCCAGAGCAAACCTGCCAAAGGTTCAGAAAAGTTCCAAAATAACAATAATCCATGATTTCATTGTGCATGGCTAATTGTTTTTCCTGAAAGAAAAAGCTTGTGTTTGGCAGGTTCCTTTGTAACAACAAGATAGCAAAGGTTGTAAATCCCTGCACAGCAATTACTGCACAATCAGACTTGGTAACTCATATATATCTCCCCTGGAAATACAGTAATGTGCTGCTAAAGGCAGGAAAAAATGGGATTTGGGGCCATGGTATTTCAGTCTGAGCTGCACAGAGAAACTTGAGTCTGTTTTCAAGTAATGATTACTTAGGAAATGCATCAGTATGATAAATATCAGTGTATGTGTATGCAATATGTACACAGTGCAGTGTTCTACTAGTTCACTAATGGAAAAACACTATGGAGATTGTGGGGTTTTAAACAAAATAAATGTTAAACAATTTATTTCTATTGCTCCCTATAAATGAAAGGAGAACACAGGTAAGAGGAAAAATGTTGATTAGTCAAAAATCTGGTCTACTCTACTCATGCCTGAGTCCAAACTTTTGGAAAAGGGAGGGAGTATCCTCTCTTGGACTAAATCCCTGTTGAATTTTGGCTGTCTCTAGTTGAGTGTCTGAGCATCGCTTGGAAACAGCTACTTGGAGATAGGCTTGGCTTTGCCTTATTCAGACGATGGTTATATGGGCTTTGTGGTGCCAGAATTTGTCAGAATAGATATAAATACATTGTTATATTTTAAGCAGAAATAGAGAAGGGCTGGGGGGATATCTCCACACACACAATAATTTTAATGAGATTTGGACGTGTAATTATAAATAATATGTAGAGTTTGGCTTTGCCATATTTGAGAAAGAGAAAATCCAATCTGAACAGCTGCCAGGGGATGGAACAGCCTGATCTGAACAGCTCTGAACAGCCATTCAAGGATGATAGGGAAAAGGAAAACCTGTCTTCCAATCAGAGACTGAAACCAAAGACTCTGAGAGAGGATGCAACTGCTCCCTGAACACAGAAATGGCATTAACAGCATTTGGGGACAGGCATAATGGAAATTAAAGGGCAGCACTGGAGCAGAACAAATGGCTCTATGCTGAAAATGGAGATGCGTGGGCTGGCTATTAAGCAAAGTTTTCCAACTGATAATGTTGTATTGGCTTGCAGTAGAATTTTAATCTGATTAGCAGAGGAAGACGAGAGATGAATCCTGTCTGTATATATGGCCCAGAAGCATCCTTCTGGTCCTATATGTTCAACTCCTGCATGCCTGGAGCAAAGACAAGGCCCATAGGCAGGCTGACCTGCAAAGGAGTCAGGGAAGAAAAACTGGAAAGAAAACCAAGGAGCACCTAAATTCTTTGCTGAGATTTCCTGTTGCCTCAAATGTTGTAATCCCCATTACAATTTCACAGATTCAACCCCTGTGTCCTTATGGATCTGATTAAAAAGAAGTGAACTAGCAAGTACTCAGTTAGGCAAGCGTATTTCTAAATTCATTAAAGATGGGACAGCGAGCAAAGACGTTTTCTGTGATACAGGATATCTCCTACAGGAGCCCTTTCATTCCCTGCTGCTGTCTTTCTAAATGACCTCTTCAGTTTTAATGATCACTGGGTAGTTTCAAGTTAGCAATTAATCCCAGGCAGGACTGAGCACAGGCTCCCCTAAAACACCACCTTCTCAGTGATGAACTCCTTACCTGCTGGCAGCATTTAAGTCCCCTGCTCACAGCTATTGCAGCCAGAGAGATCAATATGTCACCATGCCTGTCAGTATGAGAACTGGGAGGTGCTTCTACCTTGAATCTCCCTGGTTCCTTGTTATTCCATTCAGTTAACCTAAATTTTCAGCTTGATAAAGATTTCAGCTGACAGGCATTATTTATAATGCCCATAACTTCAACTGTGGCATTTGCTTATAAATAATTTATATAAAGGCATATGCTTTCCTTTTATAGAGACATGGGAGATAATTCCATTACCAGTGGTTCAGTTATTAAACACATTCATCCACCTTAAAAAAAAAAAAAAAAAAAAAAAAAAAAAAAAAAAAAAAAGAGAGACTGAAAGGCAAAGCAAATATGGTGGGAAAAATATTGGGGACTGATGTTCAACCCTACCTGGTAAGAACAAACTATGGGAAACTGTCTTGACCAAAGGCTTCTCCCTCTTGTTGTTATCCTGTGTCTTTTTCACGCTGAACACTTGTCGTGTTTCCATGAGCTTCCCAAACTGGGCATAATTGGTAAAGCCAGTGCATTACTGGTACTTGATGGTTTGAATCTTTCTTTTTGCTTTGAAAAGGAATAAGTAAACCTTGATAATCAGTGCAGGGAAGGCAGAGAGCTACATAGAAACTACTTTGCTTTAATCATCTAGAAAATATCTTTTCCTCACTTAGTGGATTCAAGGTCACACAGATCTTATCTTTCAGCTGAGATTGGAAGGTGATGAAAGAAATGAGACAACTACAGCCCTGTCTCCACATCCTGAAATAAAGGGATCTTATATCATGGATGTATAGCCCTTCTTCTGCAGGTGATGGGTGGGTTTGTGAGTAAGCTACTTGCAGAGATGTTAAATACAAATGCAGATGAGGGCACTATTTTAACACTTGGCAAGCGGCTTTCTGAACCCTTTGGCAGGGCTGCTGAACTTAACACAAAGCTTTTATCTCTTGAATCACTCACAGGGCAGATTAATCCTTCACTTGTAGGTTTGTCAGATGAAAAGCAGCTTGGATGGTTTGATTTTTATTTTTTTTTTTAATTGTGGCTAAAATACTGTTGGAGCTGTGTACAAATCATATAAAGCCAGTCAAAAAGCAGGGACACCTCCCACTAGACCGAGTTGCTCAGAGCTCCATCCAACCTGGCCTTGAACACTTCCAGGGATGGAGCAGCCACAGCTTCTCTGGGTGCCCAGGCCTCCCCACCCTCACAGGGAAGGATTTCTTCCTGCCTGGCATTTCCTCCTGCTGCTCCAAGAAACACGGGCAGGGCTGGAGAGGCCAATGGTTTGACGCAGCCATGTGTTCCTTATGCTCTTATGCTTGTTGGATCCTACAAATCCTTACTTATAAAGCAATCTTCTCTCGTGTAAGTAGCTTTGAGCACTCAGGCAATATATGATTCTTTATCTGAGAGCGTCACATCCCCGTTTTCTGTGAAACAAAGTGGGTCACAGGCATTTTTGTGTAAGTCTTTCACTTGACAGGTCTACACCAAAGGTGAGGTGGTTCGCTGGGTTTAAGGGGGAAGCCAGTTTCTCTCTGCCGAGTTCTTTGCCAGCCATTCTTAAGGCTTATCATAACCCAGTTCTTCTACACAGAAATGACACTCATTTTCTCAGCAAAATGGGAGAATAGCAGCCTAATTTATTGCAATCCCTGCAATGTCTCTTTTGAAGCTCAGACAGGATTCAGAGATGTTCAGCCTGTTCCAGTTCTGAACGGCTTACTGAGTTCTGAAAAACTATTATTCAAATCTTTCTTTGTTTTTACCTTAGTTTCCTGCCGCCTCTTTTCACATGGAATTTGTCAAAATCAAGGTGATGTCTTTTAAAGTATTTTCAGAAAGAAAATTTGATTGCTGTTTTCTACCTGGCCAGGTACATTTCGCATTCCAGTTTTACATTGATTATTAGCTTTAAATACTTTATGGGAAGAAGGAGATAAGCGAGAATATGGATAAGAGGAAGAAGGAAATGACAAACCAAAGAGAAGACATTGCTGGGGATTTACACTCTATGAGTTGAATAAGGCTGTGAAAGAATGTGCCTGTTCTTTTTGTACTCTCACTAACCTGTGTAGGTGACTCTGGAAATCTTTCTCCTTGTGTTTTGCCATTTCTTTTCCCCAGTGAGGACATATATCTGTAGGTCAAGCACAGAGGTCTGAAGAACAACTACATCAACAAGGAAACAACACACAAACAGAAATTCGAATCCATATTCAGTCAAGCCCTTTAATTATGCAGCTCATTTTGCGTTGATGTAAGTAGATCCTTAATTCTGAAGAAACCTGTGCCTAGGGAAAAGGAGTGGAAGAGACTGTGGTGTCCCTGTGCACAGCAGCTGATGGGCAAGCATGATACAGTGAAGAAATGGAGAGTGTGAGAGATATAAAACCTCAGCCAGTCTGACATTCAGGAGTAGTAGAGACACCAAGGGAGAGGAGAGGGAATATGGACCTCAGGAGAAGAAATTATTTTAGAAGCATGTATATATATATATACACCTGGATTTGACCCATCTTTATGTCAGATGAAAGGCCTGGTATAAAAGGAAGTTTGTGTGATGAAGAGTGGAAGGTTGTCATCAGGCCATGGAAAAATCTCTTCACAAATTCTTTTTTCCCACGTTGGAATTCAGGAACAGAGGAATGTCAGATCTGACTAGCTCACATGCTACAATTTTTAAAGTAGCTTACTTTAAAAATAGAAATCAGATTTAATCTTTCCTTTGGGAATAAAATGTTGTAGAGAAAGGTACAAGGAGTTCTGGATCAGATTCTGTGTTCAGCAGCTCAAGTGGCTTGAAATGATCAAAACTCCAGTTGAGTTCTTCCAAAAGACTGTTCAGATTCCTCTGGATGTGTGTCTGTGCTGAGTGGTCACAGCAAGACACATATCCAGCCCAAAATTGCTGGAATGGAGGACAACAACCAACTTTGGGGTGAAACTCCAGTGGAATCACAGTAAAACATCACTGTCACTGGAGAATTAATTACATCATGTCAGTCAATGTGAACATGAGAGATAACACCAAATTATGGGTACTGTTCTGAAGAGAGAGTTCCTGGCTTGAGAGCACCTCGCTGTGAGCTCTGTCTCTGGGAGAGATGCCCGTATCTATGGGCATGCAGGTTTTTAGGAACGGTCCACGGGGGCTGAACATCTCCTGGGAATAGGGGAAAGCCAAGAGCGCTGGCAGAGGCAGCAGGCTGGCAGCTAATAAACTGCACGTTACTCTGCATCTCATAAATCTCCACGAAGTTCATTTCTTCTCCTCTGAGAATGACTAATGTGAAGCCTCTCCTTGCCAGTTATTGTAGCACTGCACCAAGCGGGTTGGATGTGGAGGCTGCTATTAATAGCAGCGAACGAGCCACTAATTGGGCAGTTATGTAATGGCTTTGTTATGAAACCTGGTTTGGGTTTGACACCTTCTGTTTGCTAAAAACAATAGTAACAACCCCAAACAAATCCAGGGGTAGCAGTATGTGACACAAAATAAAGGCTGAACAATCGCCACCTTTCAAAACTCAAATAGAATTAAAAAGAGGGGGGAAAGATCAATTCGTTCTTCTGAATCCTCACAGGATGTGAGCTGGAAGGGAATCATTCCATAGATCTGCTGTTCAAAGGGATACTTTAAAGTAACTTTCTTTAATACCTGCACTGCAAATATTGGCAAAAAAAGAGAAAAATATCCCAAGCAGCCTGTTTTTGTGACTTGTGAAAGTGCTTTTTTCATTTTAAAAAATGGGCTTTGAATGAGTATGAACAGAAGATAGTTTAAGGAGGAAGAAGGACCAGAAAATGTCCGTGTGGCACACACTGATACAAATCCTACCCTGGGATGAGGCACTAATCTCTACTCTTGTAAATGATAATAGACAGCCTGGGCAGTTTGACGTTTTTAAAGTAACTTCAAAAAAAAAAAAAAAAAAAAAAAGAGAAACAGATGGGGGTGACATTTTGTTCCCTGCCATACAGAAGCAGAGAAAATTGCATTCCATTAGGAGAGAAGCTTTTATCCAGGGTGGCCCTTTGCAGTGGCTATTCCCGGGTATTCCAAAGGCTGGACATTACCGATGCAATGTACGGTACTGGGAGCTTCTCCTCCTGATGAAACCTTCTAGCTGTGGGGCTCTTTTCCTTTGGATGCATCAAACACTGCAGTATGGAGAGCCTGGAAGAAAAAGAATCCTTGTGAAGGTTTGTAGTTGTATGTATATAATAATATATAAATGTCATAAATATATAAATATAATAAATATATAAATTTCAGGAAACTGGCCACAGATACCACACTCAGCCCTGCTGACTCTCTGTTATTTCCACTCCTTGTCATTTTACATTGTCTAGGTGATGACAAACCCCCTGATTTATCCAGCGCTCTATGTTAGGAAGGGTTTATTCTAATAAAGGAAAACTCTACTTTGTTACTTCATTATTAAAACACCCAGAGGAGGCAGCCAAAGGGCTTGCAGAGATTTGATGCACAATGTCCCAGCACCACACTAATTACAGCCAGCATGCCTAAAAAGCTGTGATAATTTAGGGTTCAGCAAGTGTTGAAAGGAGTAGGACACTATGGAAACCAAGCTGGAAGTTTGGTGGTCCAGATGGCTTCCACATGTATCCAGTTAATTATCAAGATCTAAAATCTCTTATCCTTTATGTGTGTGTATGTCTATATTAGTCTGCAGAAATATACATATACATATATATATATATATATGTATATACACATCTACTATTCACCTCATTAGGATATTTTGGATTTACCATGTGGCAAATAATAGAAGAATCTTCTCTTAAAATAAAATATAGGCAAGCTTTCCTACTCCTACACATCAGATGAAAGGAATTATCTCTTAGATGCATCTTTTCACTAATGGTATAACTTGTCTGTGTTGTCACTGCTCTTCTATAACCTCACCTGTGAGAGAAGGAAGAGGGATCAAGCAGCTGCTCTGAGTAGTAAATTCATGTTTCATATGTTGTAGCTATTTCATATTTCTGTTGTGCTGGTACCAAAGGGTTCCAATAGGGTACAGGACCTGTCACCTGTTTCACTGTAGGACAGAGTCCAGAATTCATTCACAGTACTATGATTTCTTAATTCTCAATTACTCTGAATTCATACTGCTATAAATTTATATTTTTACAATACTTCAAAAACTTTTAAAACACTTTTGCACTGTCTAAATCTTTAACTGCTGTTTAAATTTTAAATACCCTAAAAATATCAAAAGTTACCTTTAAACTCTGTTTAAATGTGGGAATATTTTTTCCTGTGTCTGATATAATTTTTTCCCTCTGTAATAGTGTTTTTTCCACCCTTTGCATGGCCTGCCTGCATTGATAGTACGTCTGCTACAAGTCCCTGTGTGTCCTGCTAATCCTTGTTTTTCCCAGGATAAGGCAACCCAACATTTCGCGTTGGTGAGTGCATGTAATTAATGTGTGTCTATTGTCCACTAATATCTGTTAATTCTAATTTCCTGCTGGATATATATATGTATATTTCATGTGTCCATCATATTTTCATTGATTTCTGGCAAATGATTTTCTAATGGAGAAGTTGAGAAGCTTTCCTTCATCCAGGAAATACCATTTTTTTGTTTTCCTCTGTATTTTACCAGGTCTTTTTTCTTTTCTTTCAAATACATGGGAAGACCTCCCTGTAATTCTGAATCAGAAAGAAGTCAGGATGAGGAAGGAGCTTCCCTATAGGTCCTGCCAGCTGGAGGAGATGGTGTTGAAAGTTCACATATCACATATCATAAGTGACTATACACAAGTTGCACCAGGACAGGTTTAGGTTGAATACTAGGAAAAATTTCTTCCTGCAAAGGGTCATCCACCCACGGCACAGGCTGCCCAGGGAAGCAGTGGAGCCACCACTCCAGGAGGTAATTAAAAGACGTGATTAGGGACATGCTTTGGAAGTTGTACATATCCTTATGTCCTTTCATTTTATCCTTACTGTGAGCACTCCCTGCTGTCAGGGTGATGAAACCACACTGCATTTCTCCTCTGCTTCCATGTAAAAGCTCCACAACTGTGGAGGTCTTACAGCTGTGTTTTCCTTAAAACTCAGCTTCTTCCCAGTCAACAGTGTCTCCTATGCATTGGTTCCTTCAAGATCTTTTCTGACAAAATCTTTTCTCTCCTCTTCGACTCAGTCTGTCCAAATTACTGCCGTCAAAGTATTTCCCTTTTCTCACCGCCCCGAGCATGTTCCCCTCCTTCTAAAATCTCAACATTGACTTATTTCCCCCGTAAAATGCAAGCCAGCTCTGGCTAACTCTGTTACTGCTTGCTTCTGACTCCCCTCCTCTTGGAAAGCCTTCTCATCTCCAGTGCTGGGAATGCCTGTGCATGGGAAGCAGGGGCTGTTGGTGTTAATTCCCTTCTTCCACTTTCTTCATTGAAAGGATGCTCTGAATCTAAAACATATGGTAGGTTAAATTACTTCAAGTCCCTCATTTGTTTTAGCAAATGCCTGGAAATGTTTCCCAAACAGTCACCAAAAGCACTGAGAATGAAGATTCAACACAATTTAAATGATTGCCGTGCCATTGCCTCACCAGCCTCACAGGGAAGAATTAATTCACAGCTTGAAGTATCTCTTTTTTAATTGTATCTGTCTTTCAAATCCATGTCATACAAGCCAGTGGCAAAAGGTCTTGTTCTCGGAGTGTTACTGACCCTTGTAATTTCTTGGAGGAAGAACTGTGTAAATAATGAAATATTTTGTTTGCTAAGAATTCATTAAAAATTACTCAGCTCAAAATAACCAGGACAAGTGGATTATAAAGACATCAATCTCTTCAAAAATATTATTTTTAAGAAGCATTCTTAATTAAAAATACTTCAAATAAAAAAAATCAAGAAAAATATATTCTTTAAAATTCTGAGGTGAAACTTGAATCCTGTTAGAGCACTCCTGTTGCCTTTCCAATGTAAACAAATTAAAACATGTCTGTTAGGCTCAGCCTGTGTTTTTGTCCTTGCCCCATGCAGAAAGCTAAAAAAAAAAAAAAAAAAAGGCATTAATTTTTCACCTCTTTCTCCCTGTGGTGCTTCCAGAAGTAGGAGTTAAGTGGCCAGCAGTACCTCCTAGCCTGTCAGGAGTGATGCTTTTTTTTAGGCCAGAGAGAACCTTTGGTCTCCTGCACACCAAGAGCATGACAGAAGCACTGAGCTATCAAATCAGTTATTCTGCCAACATCTTTGTGGTTCACTGAGGAGTGAATTAATGATCCCTAGGAGTGCTCCAGCAGCAGGGAGAGGCAGCACTCACACTGCCCTGCCCAGGCAGGAAGGTGCTGCCAGGAGCGTAAGTCATGGAGAAATAATTCATCTTCCTTGAGGAACCTTCACGGATCTACTTCGCAATCCAGCAGAGACCTGGGATGTCTGGGTGATGTCACCAGTCTTTCTGCTCCTCAAAGCTTCACTTAGGAGAGTCCAACAGCTCCAATGAGAAAACAAGAGACATACGTCCTGTGATGCAATGGAGAATTCCATACTGACCTGACATCTGGTGCCCCCAGTCCAAACTGCTCAATGAACTGCAATCCCATGTATTTTCTGTGTGATTTTTCCTCAGTTCATCCTTTTTTTTTTTTTTTTTACACTGTTCCTACATCTTTCCTGGTTTGTACATACTTGTTGGATGTTTTCCTTGCCTTTCTGAGGTGATGTACCTGTAACTGCTCCCATGTTTCCCACCAGTTGCCCCGAGGCAGTTAAGCGCTTTGACACAAGAATATGTGCAACCTTGGGAAGGACCAAGGATTTCTGTTCAAGACCATCTGGTCATAAAGCCAGTATTTATCTAAACCTCAGAGCACTCAGGTTTTCGGGGCATTTTCTGTCTAGACCTCTGCTGTAAATGACTGTTGCATTTGTTCATGAACTAAACACACAATATTCCTAGCAGACCTCATAATGAGCAATCTACACAAATGGCCTTTTGAAAGCTCTCTGACTCCTTCAAAACATAAGCAAATTGAAAATCTGTACTTGCAAGGTCAGAAATAAAATGAAAACCTCGCTTTGGCTGCCTAAAAATAAAGCCATGCAAAGCAAAGACCTGGCTGAATAGCAAACTCTTGAAATAAATACGATTTCCTTTGCCACAATAAATGTTTCAGTATAAAGTGGAATGTATAATTCGTTCTACTGAGCTGTAACATTTTGTTGAACTGCAGGAACTTTAGGAGAAGAGCTCTTCAGTTTCTTTCAGGCTTGAACCACTCTCTTAAAAACCCAGAGAAGAGAAAAGTGTTCTGGGATGGTTTTTAAGCTTTTTTTTTTTTTTTTTTTTTTTGTTGGTTATTGAGATCTGACTTCCTTCAACCTGCCTGCTTTGGTCTGCTCAGGAAGAATTTGGGGAAAGTACGGAGTGCTTAAACGGCAGCTACAAATTAAGGTTTTCTTTCAGTTCAAGAGTGACACTGAAGAGATGATTGTTGGAAAGAGAAAAAACCCTCTGAACTGAAGTGTTTCCAAGCTACTCATCACTTCCTTAATACCTCTTCTTGTGGAAATCAAGTCCTATGATACTTGATCTTGTAAACAATTATTTTCTTTCCTTAACTCCTGTGATGAAATTCACACTTGATGTTTCTGTAGGAACTTCTTGTCCCCTTCTTAGACTTGGTTTGGTTTTTTTTTTCAGGTTGTGAAATGGGGGAAAAAAAGAGGAATTTTATTTAATTTTTTTTAAAATCTCAGTTTTGATCACTTATAATGTCTTTAAAAAAAACCCATGAAAACATTAACAAGAAAAGAAAGTGAATCGAAATTTTGAAATTGATTTTACCAATTTCTTTGGACCATTTTTTTATTAAGTAATAACTGTATGACACGATAATAGCAGATACTTTGGACAAATGGTTGTTGTCAGAATATACTATTAGGGAAAAAATTACATGGGCCAGAGGAATCTGCTTAATTTTTTCATACCTATTACATCTGGATAAGGAACCTGACAGGTAAGTCCCTACAAATATGGTCATTAGCCCACACTGGGGTTTCAGCACTGCTGATCATGTTGTTTATGCAGATGATATACAAAATGATGCACAACTTGCATATTATACTTTTGTTAGAGGGGACTCAGAAATGTGCTACTGTTCTGAATACTTTTTAATGCATATTCCTCTCACGGATGTGGGAATAGGTCCGTCCTAGCTGGTCTAAATTGAAACATCTCCAGTCTCTCTGTACTGACACTGCTGCACAGAGCGTCTCCCTGGAGAGGGACCGATGGAGTATATGCTTTGTACTTGCTCACGAGTTCCAAAGGCTCCCTTTGCTGCCACCTTTATGCTGCAAATTCCGTGTATTTGTACGAGGCGCGGCTGCCTCACCCAAAGGAAAACTACTCTCAGCATTCCTGTCGTACATTCACGTTCCTTTTGTGAAGAGTTGACAGGTTCTAACTCTTCCTACAGGATCACAGCTCTGGATCATGATTCTAGAAACTCCAGAGATTTCATGTAGAGGAAACCTTTGTGGATGTATTTTGTCTGTGTGTCTTCTCACGCAACCAAATAAGGATGGAGATGCTTTAGGCTGCCTTGTGTTGTGGAGCTCTAATTTTGCCCAGTGATCGAAGTGCTGTGCAGGTGTTAATTTAACTCTTTACTTGTCTCACCAGCACTGAGTTTGTCAGAAAAGAGCAAAAGCAATTCAAGTTCATCAGAAAAGACTGAAAGCACTTCAGGTGGCTTCATAGCCTCCAATTCTGTGTTCAAGTGGTCACGGCATCAAACCTGACAGAGCTCAAGGAGCGTTTGGAAAACGCTCTCAGGCACGTGGGATTTCAGGGGCTGTCCTGTGCAGGGCCAGGAGCTGGACTCGATAATCCTTGTGGGTCGTTCCAGCTCAGGCTATTCTGTCATTCAGTGTGGCCTTTGACGGTGCGGTGTGTGTTGTTGTAACAGCAGAGCCCGGCCCGAGGTGAGAGGAACGGGCCTGCTGTGACATTCCACGCGTGTGCCCTGCCCTTCCCGGCGCTCTACACAGCAGCAGGCGCGGCGTTACTCCGTGTCCCGGCGGTCCCCTCCCGGACCCACGGGTCATTCCCACGACATGCAATCCCCGGGGCTGTGCCGTGTTCCGGCGGGGCGGGGGGTCCCGCGGGCGGTGCTGTCCCGCAGGCACGGGGACAGTCACGGACACGCTGACAGCCGCGGCCGCGACCCAGCGCACGCGCCGTGGGTGTCCCCCCGCGCCCCCCCCCGCGCCTTCCCGGGCCCGCTGCGACGTCACGCGCCGCCCGGTGTGTCCGTGTGTCTGTGTCCCGCTGCCCCCGCCCCGCACGCGCCCGGGGCCGCTGTGACGTCACGAGCCTCCCGGTGCGCGTGTCTGTGTGTGTGTGTGCGCCCCCCGCTCGCGCCTCCCCGCGTCCCGGCGGGGTGTGACGTCACGAGGTGCCCTGTGTGTGTGTGTGTGTGTGTGTGCGCGCGTGTCCCCTCCCCGCACGCGGCAGGGGCTGCGGTAACGTCACGGCCCCTTTGACGGCGAGCGCGCCCGCACGCGCTTCCCGCCGCTGCCGCGCGCCCTCCCCGCCTCGCGCCCGCCTCCCGCCCGGGCCTCGCAGGGGCTCGCAGGTGCACCCGCTCCCCTCGGGGCAGCGCCGCGGGAAGGAGGAAGGGCCGGTCCTCCCCCGCTGCCCGCTTCTTCCCCGGGTCTCCCCGCTCCGACGGCCAGCGTGAGTGTCCCCGCTCGGTGCCAACCCCGTCCCCGACGGGAGCGAGCCGCGGGCCGGGGTCGCTAGGGGGAGGCAGGGCACCAGCGGACACGCTGAGGCGCTGGCGGGGCGGGGAGGGAGCGCCGCGCCCCCCGCCCCGGTTTTGCTTTCCTTTTCGCCGCCGCCGCCTTTCTCCCCGGCGGGCGCGAGGGAGCGGGGAGGACGCGCGCGTTTGTTTATTTATTTATTTATTTAGTTAGTTATTTGTTTGTTTGCTTCCCTAAAGGGCGAGGGGAGGGGAGAGGGAAGACCGGAGGAGGGCGCGGAGGCAGCGCCGTCACTAGAGGAGGCGGCGGCGAGGAGGAGGAGAAGCCGGAGCCTCGCCTCGCCTCGCCTCGCAGCCGCTCCGCCGTCACCGCCTAGCCGTCCCCGGCCGCCGGAGACACCGGCGGCCGCCCGTCCTCATGATGGCCTCGACCACCTGCACCCGCTTCACCGACGAGTACCAGCTCTTCGAGGAGCTCGGGAAGTAAGGACCGGCCCGGGGGGTGAAGGCACCGCGGGGCTTCGGGGTCGGTGCGTGAGCCGCGCCCGGGGCTCCCTCAGCGCTGCCGAGAGCCCCGCGGGAGCGCCCGGGCTACGGCCGTACGGCCCGGCGGCGGCGGCGGCGGCGGGGGGCTGCGGGCGGGCGGTGGGAGCTCTTGCTTCTATTTATTATTATGCATTAATTTTTTATTTTTATTACTGTGAACTATTAATGTGCCGCGGGCGGGGTGGGGGGTCTCTGTCCGTGAGGGGGCTCCCCCCAGCGGGGGGGCGGGGGGCGCAGTCCCGATCGCCATGTTGGGTGTCACCCCCCGGTGCCACCGCCGAGGGGGACACGGGGCCACCGCCGCCCTGTGGCCCCCCACCCAGCCCCGGGATCCGAACAAGCCGCCTGCCCTCGGCCGCACGGCTTCCACCCCGCGGAGTTCTGGTGAATGAAAGCAATGCCGACCGTCACTGCCAGAAAATCAGAAAATCTCTTTCTATTTTTTTTTTTTTGTCTGATTTTGATTCTGCCGACATCACACCCCTCCGTGCAGCCCGTTAGCCGGTAAATGGCAGTGGAGTGTTTCAGTGGGACTGACACTTTGCCCGGTTCTTGGTTTCCAGAGGGGCGTTCTCCGTCGTGAGGAGGTGCATGAAAATCACCACAGGACAAGAGTACGCTGCCAAAATCATCAACACCAAAAAGCTCTCGGCTAGGGGTGGGTATATTTTAACCTGGTGTTTATGATGCCTCCTCCCTCTTTCTTGCATTCATATGCTAAGCATTAAAAAATGATAAAAATAGCTGAGTTATTTAATAGATTTCTTAATACGTTTTTAATTATTATTTCCCTTGTTTGATTGTTTTTTCCACTTGATGCCTTCTTTTTTCTATGTTGAACGTTCCATGGATTGACTACATGGAAGTTGCTGTAAAGCATTTCAAGAAAAGATGTTCAAAACCAACTAAACATAATGCAACCTGTTCATTTTTGTGTCCAAGTAATTTGAGTATCAGCAAAATTATGAGTGTCAGGAAGCATTTTGCAAGCTGATATTTTTGGGGAGAGGTTGGTAAATATTAAGTTTCCATTACAGATTTTATCTTAAATATTCTAGTTTTGCTGAATTCTGTGTTTCTACTGCACCTAAACATGAGCATCAAGGCCTATCTAACTATGAATGCATGAGGAAAAGTGTATTTTTTTACCTCATAGTAAATTTTCTTGTGAGCTGAAAACGATCATTTTTGAACTAACCAAGTAATTGGTTACTGTTACAACCTTGCTGCACAGCTTGTTTCTGCCTTCCTGGGATGTGTGTATTCCCAGGAGCTTGTCTGTATCAATGGCCGTGTTGTTAGGATACATTGTAGGTAAATATACACACGGTGTGGGTTGTTGTTGTGGAAAGGAAACCTGAATGGTGCCGTGTCAATTGCTTGTGAATTCCCAGTCCCAGTGCTTGTGTTCGGATGTCCGGGATTAGGCAGTGTTTGCCCTTAAGGTTATCTGCGTTTTGATATGAATTTGTGGTGTGCTTAAAGAACATGGGAGTGAATAAGCAAACAGTGTCAGGGTGAGCCTGTTCATGGCCTGGTTTGCTTCTGACCCGAAGGAATCACTGTAGGTAAATTAAATTTATACACAAAATATTGCATAGGACTTAATGGCATGTTCTGATAACATGCTGTTCTCTGATAAAGATCTTTTAGCACCATGTCAATACTCTTATTTGCAGCTGATGAAAGTTGTGTGAAAATTTACTTTTTGCTGAATTTCAGTCCTTCACAGTCTTACCATGAGGTTTGTTTTCCTTTATTTTTCAAAGGGTACCTAAATTTAAAATATTTTTTTAGAGTTATGAACGTAAAGAGAGGGAGGTTAAGAAATTCATAATACCTGAGATAAAATATTTTCATAAGTTTGCTTATGGAATGAGGCAAATTTCACACAGCTTTTTCTCTAGGGTTAGCATATAAAGCCCATAAAGGAAGGGTCTACGTTTCAAAGCTGGGCTGTGAAATATCCTTTCTTACCAGAACACGTGTGGTTCTATGTCCATGAATGCAGGGAATGCCTTTCCCTCTCTGTTTTCAGACATCCCAGAAACGTTGGCGGTTTTTTACTTGCTTGATTGTTTTTCTCTGGAGGTTGCTTTGGTTTTCAGTGCTTTGACATCTCCTAAACAGCTTCCAAAAAGCAAGATTCTTGAAAAAATCTTCAGATTCTTATTAGGCAGTTCTTTAATTGCAGGAAGATACCCTTAATGACACTTGTGGTGCAAAAAACTAAGCACTGAAAAGCCTCACACTTTGACACTTTCACCTGGCTGATAATAGGGGTGCAGTTCATGAGTAGGGTGCTGTTTTTCAAACCTAAGTTTTGTGGTGGTCCATGTGAACTGCTCTGTGAGGAGGTAGCAGTTCACATCTGTGTTTCACGCTCACTTGAAATACCAATTACAGTGTAAATCACTGGGCCAGCTTCCTCTGTGAGCAGAGTTAAGAGGTTGTTCTTGGCTTGCAAGTGTGTATCCCTTGTACTGTGCCTGGCTCTCTGGAAGCCTTTTAAACAAAATGTCAGATCTGGGCCCTCTTTGTCAGATTGAGGAAGACCAGTGTCAGTGTATGACACGGCAGAGTCCAAGCTCTTAACACTAAAGGAAAGCTTAAGGTAGCTTTGAAATTAGAAGTTATTCACTGCATTCAGCCCAGTCATAACAGTACTTGTCTCCTTAGCCCTCCTTCACCTCAGCCATAAATGTTCTTGGAGATTTATCCAAATCCTTACTTTAGTAGTCCTTCTAAACTGAGGAACTGATCTGAGCACAGGCTAATGCCAGTGAAGATGTGTTCTCATCGGTTTCCTTGTATAGTTACAGGGAAATTTCAGGCTAATTGCGTGTGTGCACAGGCATGGGCTTGGGCTGGAATTTGGAGGGGAAAGAAAGGTGGGTCCCCTTTTCTAACAGGAGTAACCTTTGTGCTTTTCAAGTTGATATTTATATAATTCTGATTCCATGCTTTTCTGATTTATAGTAATAGAAATAATACACATTTGCAATTTAAATCTATTTCAGTGTAGCAAAAACGCTTTTGCTTGTTAGAACAACATATATTCTTTTCTTGAAGTACCCTTAAGCTGCACTTGAACGTTCTGAGCTTTGACTTGGCCTTTTCTAAGCCAGCTGGAGTATTACATTGATAGTAGAATATCAACAGCTAGTTTTGTATCAATAGAATATATTCTAGACAAGCTTGCAGAAGTTGATTATGATGCTGATTTTAAAGGGAGGGGGAAAAAGATATCCTCTAAAATTAAGTGCAACAGTGAACAAGTACAGAGAAAGCTAAGAATAAAGTGAAAAACTTGTGTTTGCTGATTTTGGGTTCTATATTGTTTCATCTGATGAAGTTCTGGGGTTTCCCTTATTACTCAGTGTGTGCTGTTTTAGTCTTCTCTGCCTTGTTTTTGTTGTTTTGTGCTTTATTTTAAGTGTCAAAATTCAACAGATCACATTGTTCTAACAAGTTAAAAACCATGCAGATAGAAGTGAACTTCTGTAAGGTGACTTTACTTTTTCCTTATCAGTTCCAAATACCAAATAATGAGCAAACAGCCTGTTTCTTTTTGTCATTATCTGTACATCTTTTATCTTCTCTTTTGAGAGTCTTCTGGCTTTGATCCAAATTGATTTCACATAAATAGATCCATTTTCTTAAAAGGTTTGGCCGTCTTTTTCTGTCTTAAAAAAAAAGAATTAGGCAAGTGTTTCAAGTGTTTGCTCCTCTGATTGTGCTTGAAAAAGTGAATTATTGGTATATTTTCATTGGGTGAGACTCTTGCCAGTAACTCACACTGACAGTTCCTTTGGTGGCCAGAAGCCTGGTGCCTTACGTGGCGATTTGATGGCATCCATGTGAGGAGGATCACATTCCAGTCCCTTTTCTTTTCCAGGAAGCTTTTGTAAAAAGATTGGACACACCTTTCCCAGCCCTAGGATTGCTGCAGCAGAACTATGAGCACTTTGGGTTTGGGTACAGGAATAATGCAAGAATCAGCTGGAGGTTATCGCTGCTTGTGAGCTTTCAGGGACCAGCCATTCCATCAGCTTTGAGCTTTGGAGGTGTCACTGGGTATTTACTTTCCTTCTTAGCAGGAAATCTCTCAAATCTTTTTCAGCATCTTTCCATTGGTAGTGTATTTGCTATGAGCTCATGCCTGCAGATGTGAGGCACAGCCAGAGGTGATCAGAGCGATCTCACTCAGCTGCACCAAGCTGCAATGGGTGCGGAGGCTGCACACCCCACCCTTTGGGAACAGTTCTGGGCACTATGGAGCAATCAGGCTGTGGGAAGAGCATTTCAGTGTCTAAAGCTGTCCAAGTAGGGCACCTTATGATCCCTAAAGTGATTTAAAATACATTAGGGAGATGAATGAATTGGGAAGCACATAGGGTAGTGTTTTTCGGCACAACTCTTCATAACACAGAGATAAGCATTTTTGATGTGTCACTAGACCAACATTTCCTGTAGTCAGGTAGCCTGTGTCAATCAGTGCCAGATGTTTTACAGGAAGGCAAGCTCTAATAAGGCTTCCTGTACTCCACAGGAGGAGAAAATAATTCTTTCTAATCTAGCTAAAGATGTTAATCCCTGAAGTGCACATTTACCTGGGCAAGTTTATTACAACACATGTATTTTTAATGCTCCTTTCTGTTCTTACGCACACGTGATGTTATTCCCGCACGGAGAGTACCCTCCTTAAGGGCATTCAGTTGTCACTGAGGCAGTTGCTGTCTTTGTGAAGACAGGAATTAAGCTTGGGATTTTAGCTGTTTTCTCCGTGCCTTGCTGCCCTCTGTTTCTCTCTTAATTACCTGTCATTAAGAATGTTTTGAAACTCTTTTTCCCTGGTATGTAAGAATGCTCACCTGCTAACATGTGGTTGCCCCTTTTTTAACATTTATGCTCAATGTTTGTGTTCAGCTTAGTCAGGGCATTCTTTTCAGTTTGACATAGTTGTAACACAATGTGTTTGTTTGCATTTTTATCTGCAAGTATTTTTCAATGGCAAATTACTGTAATTTAGCAGGCTACTGGTTCTGTTAAAATCAACTCCATTCACAAAACTCTGGGTAGTAGAGAGGTAAGAGTGTTATTAAAAAAAAAAAAAACAAAAAAAAAAAAAAAAAAAAAAAAAAAAAAAAAAAAAAAAAAAAAAACAAAAAAAAAAAAAAAAAAAAAAAAAAAAA
>JAWWES010000133.1:2343635-2410333 GCA_035583135.1 Lophotriccus pileatus | reverse complement strand
AAAAAAAAAAAAAAAAAAAAAAAAAAAAAAAAAAAAAAAAAAAAAAAACAAAAAAAAAAAAAACCAAAAAACCAAAAAAAACCAAAAAAAACCCAAAAAAAACAAACAAAAAAAAAAAAAAACAGAAGGGATTTTTGGTTAGGTGTTCTGTTTTGCAAAGGTTTGGTTTTAGTGAAAATCTGAGGAGCCTTCAAATACCAGTGAGAATGAGGACTTTGAATCTCTGTGATGAATGTTGGTTGGTAGTAATTTATTCTAACAATTCCAAATAGGTTTGCAATGAAATGTCCTGGCAGTTCAGAGTTAAATTATTCATGGCAAATACGATGTGATTTTTATAATGTCACTTCTGGATTTTCTGCAGAGGAGTTATTTTCTCTCTCCGTTGTGACTGGTGGTTCTCTTAGAAAGGGAAATTCTCCTCGTGGCTCACACACTGATGGGCCTGAAATTGCATCAGAGTTTGAAGATGCAGATATTGCTCTGGCTACCAGTAAGGCTTGTTGCTGGTGTTGTTACTGGGAGGTATGTACTGGAAAAAGTTAATATTGTAAATAAATGTCCTTGATGTGTAGCTACAGAGCTTGGACTGATACTTTAAAAACAGGGCATATAAGTTATCCCTAAAGTGGAAGTCTGTGCAAGTGTAGCCATTGATGGCAGTGGACACATGAGCCAAATCCAGTATGTAAAATAACTTTGGGAGGCTTGGAGAATTAAAGAGGTGTTTGCATCATCTGTCAGGTCATTTGGGGAGGGGAGGAAAATGTACATAAGAGAGGATTCTTGGGGACTTACTTGGCTACTGCTTTCCTGCCGTTTTCTGTCATAAGTTGCAAATTTTGGCGCTGACTCTGTTTTGTGTGTTCACTTACTGCAGTCTGGAGACTTAGCTGCACATCTGAACAGCTCCAGTTCCAGAATTGCTTCTCTTGGGAGAGAAGGGAGAACTAGATGCAGGGGAAAATAGAAACTGGATACCTTTACTGAGCTCCCACATCCTGATACTGAAATGTGGATGTGTTCTCTTCCTCCTGGTCTGGGAGAAGTTGTGTTCTCTGCTAATGTTTTACTACATCCAGGATATTGAACTTCCAAGGGAAATGTTTGGTCAAATATGAAAACAAGGAAATGAGCACAATGGTCAGTACTTTGCCTTTAATGTAGGTTGGCTCTCTTTATACATAGAAAACATTGTTTTGTGTGAAACCAAAGCTCAGGTGTTTCAGACTTGCATCTGCTCTCACTGACAGCAAGGCACTTGTTCCTGGAAGGGCCAAGACTGGACTCCTGGGGAGATGTTCTGTACTTCATTTCAAATCCTCTCATAGTCTTAAAACCCAACTAAAATAACAGGGGTATCAAAGTCTGAAAGTCCTACTATATGTAGACAAATTGTATTGATCCGAATACTGCACATTATTTATGCACTTTATCTGGTTATGATTAGGGGTATGTGAACATTTAGTCATTACATTTATTCACACTTCTATGAATGAAAGATTGAGGGGTTGATTTTTTTCTTTTTTAGTTTTTTTTTTTTAATTTAATTGGGAAATGTCTGATCTGAGAGACTGAAATAGAAGTCAGTGAAATATTATGCTTTACGAATGCATGTACAGCCAAAATAGTGCTTTTCATGTATCTGTCCTTCATTTGACCTCCTGAGAAATGTAGGCCAGGGTGTTTCATGTGTCAGGGTCCAGCTTCCTCCTTCATACACATTTATTGCACATATGTCAAATGCTTTGTAAGGACACTGGGGGGATTTTTAGAGGGTTATGTGACAAACACAACTTCCTTTGTGCGTTGAAACAGGTTACTAGAGAACATAACCTTAACAGTGATAGTTCATCTTGTTTAATTCCTTATTAAAAATAATTATGCCTTGAATTTGAAGAAACATCTGCTGTGTTTTGGAGGTGCAGAGGAATCCAATCTGTCTGTTTATTCCTTGGATGTGTTGAGCTCTGTGTGTATCTTTGAGAGCATGTTTGTGCAAACTCCTCCTCTGTTTAATCCTTGTATCATGAGAAATGCCTTGTGCTTGGTATCAGAGAGGGTGCAGAATTTGTGTGACATGGGGTTGGTATTTTCTTCCAGGGGAGACAATTGTGCTGTTACCCAACATTGTTTTCTGGATTAGTGTCAGCTTGTTCTGAACTACACTGAGTTTCAGTTGTTTGAATCAGAGAACTTCTTTTAAAGCTTTGCAGCCCCTGTTAATTCCTGAGGCATCTGACTGAAAACTGCTGGATATATTCTGCTGAACGGAGCTTTTACTTAATTTCTCTCCAGCCCGTTGCTTCTAGATGCCACTGGGTAGAAGCAATAGCTACAGCAGGGTCAGAAAATCCGGGGAGGGGCAACTTGTGCAAATTTGCAAATATGTCTTATCCCTGATTGAGCTTTTATTCTAATCCAGGACCTCTTTAGTGGAAATTGAGAAGTGTAAATTGTACTGCAGCATATATTTGTTTTTCCTAATTAGGTTTTTACGTCTAGAGAATGATAGTTAATGTCCTGAGCAAGCTATTACAGATAAGGCTGTGCAACTGTTGGTTTAAGTTGGTAGAAAGGACCTTTGCCTACCTGGTGGGTTTGAGGTAAGTTCTGTTGTGTGTCTTCCTGACCTTTGGTAAGCAGAAAGTATTTCACAGGAAGCTTGGAGAGCAAAACATGCAGACTTAATTTAAAAAAAACCACCCCCCAAACCTCTCAAATGTAACAAAGTAAATTTTTTTCATGGAAATGTGATGCTGTGGATATTTGTCCGTCGAGATGAAACATTTCATCTTGTGGTGGGAGGCTTTTTTATTTTTAAAAATAACGAAGAATTTATCACTGCTGAAGGTATAAAGTTAATATCCTGGTGATGCTTTCCAAGAGAGCTCTCTGGCATCCATAAAACCAGAATTAATTTAGGTTCTGGCAGTCGCTTTCACCTTGAATATAGAGTGTGCTTGTTGTAGAAGTTCACAGCTGTTTGTGGGGCTTTTTTTGCACAGTTGCAGCCAAGTCAGTCACTTTGGGCTGTCAGTTGGACAGTCTCTCCCATGTGCTATATGGGGAGTTGGTTGTTCTTATTATGCACAAGTTTTTACTCTGCCAACACACAGTTGGCAGTGCCATGGCAAGCATGGCTGCAGTCACCTTCCACTGAATGGAGAGTTTGCCCTAAATCCACTTGAGTCAGAGGTGCAGAATTAAAAACTGCAGCATCTGATCTGTAACCAAAAAAAGGCATGAAGTGAGTGTTTGCTGGGTCGAGAAGCAGCTGCATGAGTTCTGACAGCTGTCTGTTGCAGGATGTATCAGACCCTGGCAGTCACACGCAGTTGGTGTGTGTGTGGTCTGCAGGCAGGTTTACAGCCCTGCTGAACAATTCTTCAGCCCTGTGGCCTCCAGCTGGCAGCTCCTCACCTGAAAGATTGTTAATTAATTTGTCCAGCATTCTGGGCAGGCTCTGGCTCACGTGGCACAGGGCAGGCTGCCACACACACTCCTTCCCTGTGCTCCAGAGAGCACTGCACCTTGCCCAGCAGGAAGATTAACAAGCCCTGGTGCAGGTGGAAAGGGTATCTCACCTCTGCTTAAAGTTTCATCATCTCAGCACATGAGAGGAAGAGAAACATAGACTCAGAGCGTCAGAGCTCATATCTGTGGGCAGCAATCTACTGCATGTTCTTCCAGAACTTTTGTTCCTGATGTAACTGGGGTCAGGAACTGCTTACTTGTAAATTTTCCACAATGGGAATGCAATATTGCAGCAACAGTCACGTTGCATATTCATGTTGCTGCACGAACAGATGGGGTTCCTAAATAATATCCATATTTGACAATCTGATGGGATTTGCCAAGCCTAAGCTTTCATTTAAATTTTAACCTCTTGGAGAGATAGTTTTGTGATTTAATCAGTCAAGGGAGGCCTTCAAGTTATTTGTATTGCATAGCAGATTTCAAGCTGGTGCTTAGGTGTGACTTTGGTCCGGAAGACTTCCTGTAGGAATGCTTTGAACAGGCTATTGCTCATTAGGATAAGTACTTGCCCAGTTCAAAGACTTCTCTTGGAACCTTATTCATTTGGTGGATTTTGCTCATATCCTCATATCCAGAAAGTGAAGATGTATATTGAGTTTTAACATGGGGTACCATGGGCAGAGTGCTGCTGCTGCTGCTGTGGTACTGCCTTGTAGGGTTGATTTTGTTCTGTAGGGCAGATGACCTTTGGCTTCCCTCAGGGCAGCTCCAGGTGCTGCTGAACTTTGGTTGTGAAAACTCACTTAAAGAGTGAGTTTTAGACATCTTTTTTAGAGAGAGATGTCACTAACATCGAGTGTATCCAAGGTGCAAATAAATACCAGTAAAAAAACCTTCAAAAACTGCATTTTCCCATTATGTGTGAAACACTGTAGCTATGAAAATAAAGATCTCATCTTGGTGCTTTTTATACTGTGTATATTGTGTTTAAAATCGAAAAACCTTGGGTGTAAGGTAGATTGCTTACTATTTGCTTTACACAGCATGGACAGCTGGAAATTTTGGTTAGGATTGCAGTGATATGTGCTCCTGGGACTAAATACCTTGCTGATCATGGCATAAAAACCTTCTTTTTTAAGGACTTTTTAGAATCACCACTCCAAAAGTGGGGAAAAAAGAAAGGGATGGAAGAGCTTCCAAAACCCAGTTTCATTTTTTATAACTGTAGCACTTGATGGCCTTTCATAGCTATTGCATTTTTGGGGATAAGAAGAGGAAGGAGAGGCCACTGGTGCAGTGTTCTGTGTCTGTGTGCATGTGCACATGTTAGATGCAGAAAAGGATCTGGCAGAACCTGTGTGTCCCCAGCCAGCTTGTTTGCTGCAGGAAAATAATTCATACTAAAAGACCTATTAACTAAAGTGGTTTTACTTGTAATGAGGGCAGGAATTGGTGTCTTTACATTTTTGTTTATTCGTGTTAAACATGATTTATCTTTTTAAAGCCATAAATTGCTTTCAATGCCATGTTAATCACAACATGTAATGAGATTAATTTTCCCAGAGCAGAAATTGCTGATGTGTGGTCCGTCCCCTCCCTTAGGAGCTGTGTGCTAATGATACAGAAATTGTTTCATCTCAACAAAGCTCATACTCTTTAAAGTTCAAAATATTTGAATAAAACATTTTCTTTGTCCTATACGTAGAATGGATTCACCTCCACCCCCTTTATGTAGGATTGATTTCCCCCCGTCCCCAACTGTCCTGCCTAAGTAGTTGTGAATAGAAAGGTTTACCAATACTGAAAGTGAAAATCAAATTTAGCTATATGTTTTTGTCTGCTCTTGGTTTTGGTGGTTGGTGTGACAGAGTCTGCTGAAACTGATACCTTCCACTTCCAAATCACATTTATCCACTGTCAAACTTCTATAGCATAAGAGAACATTTGAGCATGTATTACCTGGTCTTGGCCTTAGGTTTAAAGTAGGAAATGAAATTAAAATGTATGCAAGGTGAAATTGAGTCCTTCAACAGAATAAATAATCTGATTCAGTAGTCAAGCTCTATCTTAAAATTAACTGGGGACGTGAGGGGGTTCGTTATTTCTGCTGTAATGAGGTGAGAATTTAGTACTGCCCTCTTTTACTTCAAAGACTTTTCTGCTTTACAGCCCAAATTTAGTCATGGACAGTGTTTGTTGTCTGTGGCTGGGCTGTCCTTCAGAGAATGCTTCATCTTCAATCAGTACATTCATGAAGGATGATCTTGTTTGCATTATTGTCTTTAACAATAATCCATCTTCCTTTAGTTCCTCCTGTATGACAGACTTGCCATAATTATGGCCATCCTTCCTTATGCATGCTCTAAACTGATATATATATTTGTATGTTTGGAACGGGGGGGATTGGAGTTCACCAGAAAAAAAAATAGGTGAGGTTCTCTGAGTGTCTTCAGTGTCTGCATGGGAGGATCTTGTTGGTAAATTCCAGTGTTTATTTACAGATTCATGTGGCTGATTTTGAGGCTGATACTGAAGGAACTTGTTTAGTAATTTCACTTCAGCTTTCCCTGTTCACCACCACGTTTCCTGTCACCTCTTTTACCACTTGCCTACCAATTTCAAAGTGATCTCCATTTTTACTAATCCCCAGATGCCTCATTTTCTTTGTTTCTGCATCCTGAACAGTGGAGCCTGGCAGGAGGCTTTGATCCCTGCCTGGAAAAATTCCCCCAGTAACATTTTAGAGGACTAGCTGTACCCACCCAGTAACAGATAAGCAAAGATGTAGGTGGCTGCAGGGTTTTTTCACACAGTTTCTCGAGATCTTGTACCTTGAGACCAAAGTCCAAACCCATTTCTTTCCATCCCAGGCTGTTGTGCAGTTCCTGACACGGTGTCTTTCTATAGCCTGCTGTTATGTTGCCTCTGTGCAAGGTCGAGAGGAAACTGCTGTGAAAATAGCTCCATGAAATGAAGCTAAATTAGGAATACTTTCTGTTGAGTGTTGACTTGTTTCTTCAGCCACAGATGCTCATCCAGACAGCAAAATGGCTCAAGAAAAAGAAAACTCTGCAAATGCACTTAGAGCAACCCAGTTCACTGTTTGTTTAAAGTTGTAATGATTCACAGGCTGAATAAACTGAAGCACTTTCAAAATGTTGCCAATTGTTGTTGACTGCTTTCGTCAATCAGATACAGCGTGTAAAAAAGCCTAACTACCTCAACAGGGATTTTTAAGGTTTTCCCAAATCGCAAGGCCATTTCTTTTCCTTTGCTCTTTTTTCCTTAGAGGTACCTTCCCTTCATGTTTCTCAAACTGTTGTTTCTTAAAGCTTCTTAAAGCTCTGGCAATGGACAGCAGAAACTCCCTGAAGAAGGAAAATGCGTGAGCTTCTGGTGATGTGAATTGTGCTTTTTTCTCTGAGCTGGTTTGGATTTGTGGTGTTTTGTGAGGAAACTGTGGCAGTTGCTGGTAAATAAGTTGGTCTAAGGGGTTGTGTAAGAGGACTTGGATGCTGCTTGTCCCAGGTGACCCTGGTGCTCCATGGCATTGCCTGTTGGAGCTTTCCCTGGGAGAGGGATTGGCAGAGAACATGGTGAGTGAGGCACCTCACTTCCCTGACCTTTTTATGGGAGCTGGGTTCTTGATACCACTTCCCTTTCCATGGCTAAGTGCATCTAGAGCTCCTTGAAATAAGGGATAAATAGGTGGGGTTAAAGTCTTGAATGCAGGGAACAGAGAAGTTCATTAGTATGATATCAAGTCTCCGCAATCTAATCTTGAAAATGACATGATCGATGTTGGGTTTTTTACTTAATAAACGAACAATGAAAAATTGATGTTACACAGATTAGAAACCAAAAGAACAAACGAAACTCCCATTAGTTTTAGTAAAGTTGGTTGAGATTCTCCCTGTGCCCTGCCTGACCTTGATCATCCTCATTTAGGGGGAAAAAGGAAAGGAGATCTCTACAAGGAGAGTAATGCTCCCCTGTAGGACGTTTTGCAAGCTAGAAGAGTTAGTTTTACAGAAAGGGGGGGTGGAGGGGGAAGGATAACAGCTTGTTTCTGATACTGAAATAAAAACTGGAGGTATGAAGGAAATCTCTGTTAATTCAGAACCAGCACTGCCTCATCAGTAAGTAACAGAATTCTGCAATCATCCCACATTAATAGTGGCATTATCAGACTTAAACAGCAAAAGTGGAATGCATATTATTGACATCTCTCTAATATTCAGCAGCCCATGCAAGTTCTAGATAGAAAATGGGATTATGGGAAGGAGAACAGAGCTCTATATCTAATGCTACAGTGGCATTCCTCTCAAACCTTAGTAGCACATCAAAGCTGAAGTTGACCCACTGGAATCTGTATTTCACAGCACAAAGTTAATGAGTAATCTCAGCTGTGATTTGAAAAAAAAAATAATTTAATATATCTCTAGTTGTATTACAAAAATGCATTTTCAGTGGGAGAATGACATACTGATCTGAGCTAGTCAAAGTGGCTCCAAAATAAGAGGTCAAACCCCCAATAACTGTCTTGTTTGGCAGAGATTATCAGCTCCTTTGGGGATTTTACTGCTGGTTTTACCCAGGAGGTTTTTATGACATCATCGTGTGTACCTGAATAAAATTATCACTGCGAATTTTGAGTATTTGCAGGCAAATCCTCTTCTGCCCTTCTGTGCTGGGGTGGACAGAAAGCAGCATTTGCATTTGATGTTTTGTGTTTTTGGAGGATTCCCATGCCCCTCTGTGTTCTTAACGCATGGGTTACTTCTTAGCCAAGAGAAGAGTCTAGGAAGGAGCCACCAAAAAGCTGAGCATGTAGACTTGGCTTGGGAGCCTCTGTGGAGGATGTTTGGGCTCTACATGCTTTATTTTGCAACTGTGGTGGCTTTAACTCTGTACACTCAAGAAATGCCACTGGTGGACAATAATTTTCTTCCACTGCTGTAACTTGATGCTGTTTAGTCTGATACCTGTATCCTTGGCAACTCCTGGTGGGATAATAGAAGGATATGGAGTCTGTGCTCTTCACATGCCCTTCTCATGCCCACTTACCCCACCAATTTGGTTAAGCTATTAAAGAGCTCCTGCTCTGAGAACTATTGCTCTCACTCTAATGCTTGAGGAGGTTTATAAAATCAACAGCTGAGTTTGTCTGTGTAGGTTTGGTGGTAGTTTCTTGCTTTTGTTTTGGTGGGGTTTGTTTTTGTTTTCCTTTCAAATTGTTACAGTCCATCTCCGAGATAGTGTCCTTATACCCTCACTGCAAGGTAGTCTATTTTAAATGCTCTTTCATATTGTTTTGCTTGAAATGTGCTTGTTTTTATTTGCTGTGTTACATCAATATTCAATGTAAAAAGAATTCCTGTAGTTAGAATATTAAATCTTGTGTAAAAATGCCCAACTAGATCAACAGGGATTTTGAGGGTTTTTCCCAAATTGCAGGGCTGTTTCTTTTCCTTTTTTTATTTTTTTCTTAGAGGTCCCTTTCCTTAATGTTTCTCCAACTGCAGTTTATAGACAGCTGGTGTTTCATAAAGCTCTGGCAGCGGACAGCAGAAACTTCCTGAAGAGGAAAAATGCATGAGCTTCTGGTGATGTGGATTGTGCTTTTTTTCTCTGGACTGGTTTGTATTTGTGGTGTTTTGTGAGGAAGTTGTGGCAGTTGCTGGTGAAGAAGAATGAAAAAAGCTGGTTATCTTGTGGGGGAAGTAATGGTTTTTAACCTGTTTTTTTATTGGTAATTCTGCCTAACCAAGAAGTGAAAATGTTATCCTGGTGTCCCATTGTCCTGTCCATGTAGCACAAGAGCTAAAGAAAATGCATGAAGAAAGAAATGTCTGCTGCTGGGTATCAGTAATTAACTACAAAGGTGTAGCTTGATCTGGCATCAAAATACAAATCAGAATAGGACTTTGAATGACAGTTAACTTTTAATTGCCTATTTACAAGGAAACATTTACCTTCTTAGTGTGGGAAGATTCTTCATATTTTCATGGGACTTTCTGTGGAACAGCTGAATAAAATGCTCAGCCACTACTTGAGCCTGATCTCATTAAACACATTGATATTCTGTGGTGGATTGTTGAGTGACAAGCATTGCAAATGTGCTTGAAGTTTCCCTTAATGACTAAGCTTTCTTGCCTAATATAAAAATGAACGGCTGTGCCAGAGTGAGCAATGTTGTCAAACCTGTCATCAAGTCCTCAGAGTTGCTTTGAGTACTTGTAATATGCCTCCTTTAATTGACTTGGAAATTGCCAAAGGTTGGTTATAAAAGGGGAGAAACAACTTTTAAAGGTGGTGGGAAAATTTAGCTTTATAGTTAACTGTGCGAAGGCCTAAATAATTAGCTGCAGTTCAGTTGCCTGCTTTCATCAGTCTGGAGGTGTTTTATATTTTCTTTTGCAGTAGGGTGAAAACTTACTAAAGAATCTACAAGTCTTTGAGAGGGTTTGGAGGTTGAACTACAAAAAAATGTCAAAAATCATCTTTTAATTTGTTGGATATGAGTATATCGTCATGACCTGAATGTCACTGGCTTTCTTATTATCATCAAGGGGAAAAAAAGCCCTACCCCACTGCTACTGAGGTCTGAAACGGAAACTTTTAGTGTTTTGAGAAATGACAAACAGTAGTTATGGTAGCAGTTGGGTGGCAACAGGTTAAAAATTAAAAAGAATTCAGAAACCGTAGTTTTCTTGAACTACAATTTATTTTTCCTTTGCTGCAGAGGTGGCAGTTAGAAAGCTGGAGTGTGCACAGCTTAGCAAGAGCTTCTTTTAATGTCCTAATAATCATCCATAGCATAACCCTGGGAAGCTTTGGGAGCATGGCAAATGGGGATCGGAGGAGAATCCATGGTGAACCCTCCTTTATCTGATCTTTGTTTTAAGCTTCAGCCTAATCCGCTGTGTCTGTGGAAGCCAAAGGTAAGGCAGTGTCGTTGTGTCCTGTGGTGACAGCTCTTGGCTGCCTTTGTCACCAGTGCCATGACCAACGTTCAGTACTGCCTTGCCGTTGTACTCTGCTGTGATCATGATGTGACCATGGGATGTAATTCCTCCTCTGAACGGAGTTTTCTTGATTTGTCAGCTCAACAGAATTAAATGTAAAGAATAACTTGTGAAACTGTTGGATTTGTACAATTGCACAGTGCCAAGGACAGATGGGGAGGCAATGATATTAAAATGGCAGATGGCTCTCTTGTACCCTCTGCCAAAGAAATTGCAATAGAAGACCAAAAGTTTCCTTTAACTTTTGGTTTCTGATATTTCCTTTAGGAAATGGCGTATCATATTTTTCACTCATGTGCCTGTCCAGTGATTCCTGTTTAACATCAGGAGCTAAATCGGGAACCAGGGAATTGCCCTTAGGAAGATGATAAAAATTGATGGTGTAGAGGGCTGACTTCAGAGTTGTCTTTTATCTGTTAAAAAATGGGCAAATGATTGAGATGGTGTCAGTGATTCTGTCTGTGTGTTTTTGACACTGCTTCATGTCTCAGAGCAAGCACAGGATCCTCAGGGTGATCCTTCACCGAATTCAGCTGAACCCAAGGAGCCTTTAAATTGGTCAGAAGGTGTGGGTGAAACCCGGACTGTGATTTTGACAGGTGACAGCGTGTAAAATTGCTATTTCCATTCCTTCCTGGGGCTGTGCATGTAACTTTGCCAATTGCCTTTCTGACATGGAGTGATGTTCCACAGCAAGTGACCCTGGAAGTGATCTGTCAGGGGTTATCCCATGAGTGCTGGAGCCGATAGGAAAATTGCAGGGCATGTCATAAACAGTTGATGTACGTACAGCTCTGCTGCCACTCAGCCAGGCAGTGTCGAGCCTAATCAAGGGAACTTTAGCTGTCCTGCTTAGTAGAGCGTGTGTGTTGATTCCAGTAAATGGACTGCGGAGAGAATCCTCAAACAGCCTGTCCAAAACTCCCTTTTCCTTCTCCTTCATGCCCAGCGCTAAGCACTGCTCGTCTGACTGGTCCCCTCTGAACACAGTGTTGTGTATGTCTGATGTGGACCAGCAGAACAGTTGCACAAGTGGTCTGTCAGAAAATTGTTTGATTAGTACAAAACCTAGTGATGGATTTAAAATAGCACCTGAAGCTGCAATAGGCTTCCATGATTCAGTAGTTGCAATGAAGGTTTTGCTTAGATCTTGTTTACACTTAAATACAAAGATTTGTTTACTTATAAGTCAGTTGACTTTTCTTTGGAGAAAAGCTTTTTCCAGTGTAAGCTCTCTTTTTATGAGGGGTATTCTTTGATTAAATCTCAGATGTCTGCTTTTTTAGTGTAAATCAAGCTGCCCTGTCAGGTGGAGGGCTAGTATTTTGGGTTTTTTTAATTGTTGAGATCATGTTGATAGATTTGAAATGAAACATCTGATTTATTTTATGAATTAATAAAATTTAAAATAGTTGTCCTGAGTGACAGGTCTCCACAAAAATCTGGTCTATATCCACTCAGTCATTCTTAGACCACAGAATACACTTGCTACTTCTTGAACTGTGCTGGGGTTTAGATTTTCGAAATATTTGCTGCCAGGCTATTTGATTATTGATTTCTGCAGAACATTCCAACGAGGAATTTTAATTTGGAAGTGAAGAACCAGAGCTAATGTATTCCCATCTACAGAATACTTGTAAGAGACATCTTCTGTATTACATGGGATAGTTGGTAACAGCTTGGAAAGAAGGATTACTTCATCAAAAACACTGTCATTTTACCCGTCTTTGGTGGTGGTACTTGTTTGATATTGCATAATGTTAAAAATCAAATTGCAAGGGGGTGAAACTGTGTTACTGACGAAGCTTTAGATCCTGGTTCAGCACGATGATTATTAATTTTATATCTTGTAGCCTGTGAACAATCCATGGGACTAAACATACCTTAGGTCTGCTTGTGTTTACATCCATTACATTTCAAATCTGTTTCAGACCCAGGACAGGGACCATCTTGCTTTGCTCAGTGATTGCCTGGTCCAAATAAACCCACTGGCACAGGTGATTAGTGTATGGGAGAGATTTGGCAGATAAGGCCACTTGTTAGCTGAGCTAATTTGAAACGTGACCTTTTATGTATTTATGTCTCTATGGTACATGTGTAACAACTACCAGGGGAATTCAGAGCCGCTGGGTATCATTTCTGTTTACTGTAGAAATCCAGAGGCAAGGAAAGCCAGTGTGGAATTTGTTAAGGGTGGGATTTGTTCAGGGCCCATTGCAGCTCCTGCAGCCTCAGGTTTAACGGCACAGTGATGCAAGGAGGAGTGTTTGTTCTCAGTACTGATACGGCACCAACGTGACAGTCCCTGTAAGCTTCACTTCTAAGCACTGTTATGTAAAAGCCATCAAAAAATTTGAAAGGGCTGAGGTCACAATGTCTTGGTTTGGATTAGCATCTCAGAGTTTTAACACAGGGGAAATGTGGGCTTCTGTTTTCCTCAGAGATGTTTCAAAACCAAGAGATTAAAAAGTATTTTTATCTTCAGAAATAAGCCACTACTGGTGTCCAGTACTGTTTAACCTGCATTACTTATTGGTTTTTATTTTCACAAGAAAACATTTAAATGGAATCATTTTTATGTTATTAGTTGACTGAAAATAGCCTAGAGCAATATTTGATTTCTTAAGACTCAGGGTGAAATGCTTTGATGAATATTAAAAACTGTGGAAAAACTAGGAGAATTGATGTTGAAAATACTAAGTATTCTTTTTTTTGAACAGGGGGAAGGGTAATGGTGATGAAAGGTGAAAGGCTGTTTAGCTTCTTGTCCTCATTTGGTCTGGGTTTGGCACAGTGTATTTAAAATGACTGTTGGATTATAAGAGCATAAAGTGTTCTTTAAACAATATAGTTTCTGACAATTTTTCATAAGAGTTGGGGAATAATGTGCAGCTGAAGTGCTGCAAAGTCCTTGATGAAACAAGGCAGTGCTTTTGCCTGCGATGATGAGTTCCTGTGTGCAGTGAGATTTGGACGTGACGCCATCGCTGTTGGTGAAGGAGGTGTCAAATAGAGACTACCCAGCTGAGCTCCTCCTCATGGAAGTCTGACCCAGGATGCTTGCCTTGCTTCCTGGTGTTCAGATCTGCAGAGGTGCCACATGTTCTCCATGAAATACAGATCTTGTAATGCCTGTTCACCTTTCTCAACGTCTGTGCCTGTTCCTGAAAGGGATTATCTCTGATAAGCTCTTTAAGCTGCTCTGCGCAGGCCTTTTCCTTCACAACTCTTCCCTCAGGATATTTATAGGTAAAGCATTAACAACATACACCTTCTTACAGGCCTGCAATGGATTTTTAGATAGGCTTTTTCAGGTTAGTCAGCTAAGGAAACTCAGCGATTGGCTCTTTAAATTTTGCAAGGTGTTCGTGTAGAATTCCATTCATGAGGAATATTTGATTCTTGTGAGCAATGGCCCTACTAGCATTTTTCACCCTTCTTCCTACATTTCTACAGTCTACATCAGACAGAGGTGGCTTGTGAACATGCAGGAGGAGAAAAGAGCAAATAGAGAAGGCGAGGGTGGAAAGAGAGGGTGTTTTTTTCACTTCAGTGATGGGAAGCTGTGAAGGCATAATAGCTGTATCTCTTTCCTTATGATACTTTGCCATGACACTATGGAATCAACCTTTAAGGGATAGAAAATGTTCTTGTGCTGCACAGAATTACTCACAAGAAGCCGTTCATTCCAGGAGGCAGATTGTAATGTGGAAAGGATGTTTTTCTGCTATAATTACTTGGTATATGTTTATATATACCAGCTCTTCACAAGAAACTCTTTGGAGAGATGACTGTTTGCCTTCAAATCAAATTATGCTTCTTGAATGGTCAGTGAAAAGCACATGGAAAAGATAACAACAGTCTCTGAAAAGGCTACTTAACTGCAAAGCAGAAATTATCACTTCTCGTTGAGAAGTGTAGCTTACAGTCATTTCCACATTAAATATTCAGGCTACTTTTCTTTCCACACTTAAGTGTGCCTGTAAGCTATCATTAGTTACTGCATACTTGTACAAATCTTGGGAGGATGTTCCTCAGCTGGTATTTCTATGCATAAAAAACTGTTCTTTAAGGAATTGCTAAGCTATTAATAATAGGCTTTTTCAAAGGAGTGTATCCTAACTGCTCTCACCTTCCTGGCAAAACTAGGCAATAATACATCTTTTTGCCCAAAGCAAAAGCATCACTGCTGTTGAAACTGGTTTGAAAGCAGTGACGTAAGAAAGGCTTCGATGATGCCACCTGGTAAATCATTTTAGACTTTACCGTATGCAGTGTGTTCATGAGCTTTTGTCTTGGTCTCAGTTATTTCTCTTGGAATGGCAGGATGCCACTGAGTAACAGCATAATTTCAAAGAATGACCAGTGAGTCTGGATAAAATAATTCTGTGTGGCTTATACTTGTAAATGCAGATAGATATCTCTGGATGAGATAGATATCTCTTGTTAACTTCGTAAATTTTGACATGGTTCAAATGAAAGAGCTTACTTGGGGATAATTAGGTGAAGCAGAACATCTTTCTGAGCAAGTCAACTGGTCAAGAGGTTTGAGAAGTAAAAATTTGGAAAGTGCAATAAAACCTGCTGAACAAGCTCTTCTGGTACGGAAGGGGAGGAAGGGGGTTCCCCTTTGGTGGAGGGGGAAAAACAAAAGCCAAACACGTAACCAGAAAAATAAGAGAAAAACAGACAATTGAGGAACTTCCTCAGGACACTTGGATATCTTCTGCCCAAGTTGTGAAACAAGACCCTTGTGAACTGCTCGTGGAGGAAAGTGAAGCACTGTGGTTCTCACAGACCAGGAAGGAACTGAAGGTACTTCTCAGGAGGAACAGTCTTGTCTGTCCAGGCAGAGTGAGTTCTTGACTCCTTTTAAACTCAGAGAAGAAGCTGCTGGTGAATATTAAAGAAGAAATTTTATTTAGCCTGAAGGAAGTGAATAACGTTTCTACTTAGGCTGTCCTTCACTCCAGGCTAGTGATTGCCTTCCCCTGCTTCCCCTTGGACAGGTGATGTTTACAGGTGGTAAAGAAGCAGCAGCCAAATATAAAACAAGCTCATTAAGCAGAGCAGAGAGGTAATGCATTTTTCTATATTTATATTGAAAGTACCATAAATACTTCTAAATTTTCAGTGCAAGTGTTGAACTGTGTGATTCTCATACCCAGTGATAGAAAGTTGCCACTATTTTCATTATAGCTGAATGATTGATATAGCTTTGTAGTCTTTGCTTTTTTTTTTTTTTTAAACAGGTTATCTCCCAGAGATCTTGTTTTTTAATTAGAATAAATTAAATTTACATTTCTTAGGCATTTTTATCCTACTGCTACTGCAGTGCTAGCAACTGTTCAGTTTGATTGGTGAGATCGTATGGTTATTAAAAAAAAGTAAGTAAATTACAAAAATCCTTCCAGCTTAGAGGTGCATTGGGTTCTGTTGGAATTTTTCCCTCTTTCTGTATATGATCATAGTGGGATTTTCCACAAAGCTGCCTTAACAAGTCTTCTAGCCTTCAGGAGAATGCTTCTCAGCTTGTTCACTGGCCTAGCTGTTTCCTGATGTGCCAATCTCTGGAGTCATCTGAAGAGCAGAGGGTTTTAACACTGACTGAATGTGAGTTAGACAAGCTTTGCTGATCTAAGGTTGACTTGCTCTTTAGGAGGCTTTTTGTTGGCAGCTCTCGGAATGCTTTTTAAGCATAAAAGTCCTTCACGTTTCAACCTGGTCTGAATCCTTGGGTGACATCTGAGTCTTTTGGATGCTTGATTTGTCTTCCATCCAGCCCAGATTTGAAATACTTGCTTTACACAGTATTTTTCTTCTCTCTCACATTCCTCCCTGTCCTCTCCAGTCCTTATCCTCCATTTGGAGAGGAGATGACACCCGTCAACCTTAATGGCATATCAAAAGGGTTTTTGAAAGCACATGGAGTATAATTTCCAAAACTTTGTGTAGCTGCTTTGTGTACCTGGGAATTGTCAGGCAGCTCTTGAGCTGCCAAGGCCAAAGCTAGACTTGCCCAGTGCACTGAAAGCCAAATGTAACCTTTTTGTGAGCATCCTTTGGAGCACTCTAATGTGCTGAAGCCTGAGTTCACAAATAACTAGAGAATACATAGAAATCTTTTAAATACATGGATATGCAGTGTTTACTTGCCAACAGAATACAGATTTTATTTTTATCTGAAAAAAGTCAGATTTTTATTTTGTGTATTTAGAATCATTGGAAGAGAGATAAAGGAGCAAAATTCCATTGTTACTGATGACAATTTTGTTCAGTCTGGAATCACTTCTACATCCCATTAAACCTTCTGAACTGTCTAATTTGATCTCTAAGCAGAAATATTGACACATGACCCTTAACTGCAGATACGTTAAATTGAGATAAGAGTGGGCAATTAAAAATGTATCTTTAAATAGAAGTGCAGTATCCAGCCCATTAAGCAAACTCTCAGACTGTAGCCTCTCCTTGCTGAGAGAAATTGGTGATTGAAGTTCTTGAGGTAGTGAAGGAAATAAAAGTGAGGATTAGGAGGATGGAAGATGTGTTTGAAAAAAACATGTTTGTTACATGTGGGTTTTTGGAGATAATTTAGAAGTGAGAGGCTGAACTTTAAATCTCCTGGGAAAGATGACTGATATCTCACATTATTACACTCTAAACAAATACTAAAAGGTGGGGGACAATAATTTTTAATTTTGAACCATGGAACAATGAACTCACACCACTGACATGCTGCACCCCATTTGTACTTCAGTGTCCTTGTGCACACCGAGTTCCGTAGCTTGCTCAGAATGTTTCCTGACTTGGAATAACTCTGGGATCCTTTGGGGTCCCTTCCAGCTCAGGCTATTCTGTGGCTCTACGAATTCTTTGTAGCATTTATGAAAGTCATGAGAAAACGTGGTGATGAGCTCTGTGGGCTGGCATCTGTTTACTGAGAACTTGGTACAATGAGTTCCTGTTAAAGCAAACAAACCCTCCTTCCTGCTTTGCTCTCCTGAGCTATCCTGCTGTGTTCTGTGCACTGATGGCTCTTCACAAGAGCTTAGATTGTCCTGGTGGACCGTGTGTGTTCTCCACTGAAAAAACAAGTGCAGAGGGAAATCTCTTCAGATTGTGGGGTTTTCTTTTCTGTTTTGTTTTCCCTGTGGGAGTTACCAAGGCTCTCTTTGGTAGTAGCAAGCAAAGCCTTACGTGCAGAGCTTAAAGCTATTTGAGGATTTGACCCATTGATCTTGCTTTCTAAGTTAGAATGAACAATTAATTGGCAGTAGAAACCTGATAAACTTCCAGTTGCTTGACAACGTCAAAGCAAACAATACTACCGTGTGTTTTCTCTGTTGTTTGTATTTAAAATAGCCGTGAACATGTCAAGTGGGGACATGAATAAAATGCTGGCCACAGAAATGACTTGTGTAATTAAATAGAGTTTTAAGTACATGCTTGTTTCAGTGGGTGATGTTGCATTGTGTAAACCTATTACTTAGGAGTTTTTACAGCTGTTTCACTCACACTGGGATCTAAAGGTCAGCTTGTGTTTCTTTGTGCTGGACTCCTGTTTCTGTGCAGCAAACAGCAGATCAGAAGTTAAAGCACTGGTGCAGTGCCAAAGGTACCCAAAATTCTGTGCTTTTGGGAGACTCCTGGTTGGTTAATAATGATGAAGAAAATGAATGTCTAGTTACATGCATACTTTAGAGTCAGTTGGCATTGTATAATCCAACTACAGGTCATTTGGCTTTGTGAATTAGGAGTATTAATTCTGTAAATAAGGTGCAGTTATTTTTCTACTGTGGATCATCAGCTGGGAATTCTGGATCTCATACTTGCATCCTTTTTTACTCTCTATTAAGTCTATAAAGCAATAGAATGAGAGAACTGATTATGGCATTTATGCAAATCTATTCTAAAATTAGAAGTTTTGAACAAACTAATTATCAAAGGTCTTTGTAGCAGAATTGATCATTTAAACCTGTACAAAATGCTGCATTTTAATCCAAATCAATCAATTTTTTTTAATTCTCCCTTTAGTTCATGTTAGTGATTGTAATGATTAATTTATCAAATGGCCTGAAAGTATCCTCAGATAATAAAAAGAAATCAGCAGTGGTTTTTTTTCTGTGTGAATTTAAGAGGGCTTCCCAAAGGAAAGGCAGGTCTTGGGCCCTTTGCAGTTAATACAGGTAGCAATCACACACTTATCTTCCGTTCAGCCTCTCTGCCAGATGTCAAACAAAACTTCCTGGACGTTTTTCTAAGGGCTAAAATGAATGCCGAGCAGTCAGACAGTGGCTGCTTCAGGGCAGGGATTGAGCTGTGCAGGCAGAACAGCGTATCTTTTATGCAGTGAGAAACGAGAGCTTTTCGTGACTGTGTGGCTTTTGTGTGGGAAATGTCAGTGCTGGAGGCTTGTTGGCCCAGCTCTGGTCAGAACTGCCCATTTTCATGTATTGCTTCCACGGCTGTTTTCTGCAGAGGGGTTTGTTGCCAACCTTGCACAGCATTTTGGTCTGTCAGCTACTTCTGAATCTGTAGCTGTTTATCTTCTGAGCTCCTAGTAGTGGTTCTTCCTCATCCCTGTTTAGGAGCCCATTTTTCTCTCCTGCCAGAGTCAGGTGATTTGAGTAATGTGTTTGATTGCTCAGATATATAAAATGGATTGGTCACATCAGCTGATTGTACCTCTCTGTTAGGGTTTGTCTCTCACTTTGGTGATAGTGCTGCACACCGCAAGTCACATCCTGACTGTGAGCTATATTTGCCTGGCCTTGTGGCTTTTCTACTGTCATTACCTCATTTTACCACAAGCAAATGAATAAGAATTATGCTTTGTTCCAGTTCAGTGCTGTTCTGGTTACTTTTTAGATGAAAATGGACATCACTGTTAAAGTAACTATGATTTTATATGGGGAAACTCACAGGTCAGCTGTACATGATTTTTAAAACATGATGGTTTAAAATTAGTTTGTGGCAGTTAAGATTTGTTTTCTAGAGATAATATATTGTATGGCATCAAATTAAACAGGCTCATCTTCTACACCAATGCTTCCAGGTATAAATAGCACAGTTGCTGTTCATAATTTATAGCTGATGGCTCTGCCAGTTTTCTGTTTAATCTCTCTCTCACACTTCTGAAATCTGGAAGTCAGTTCAAATGGGCAGGATTTGCTTGGAAAGGTTGTCACAATAGATAGGTAACTTCAGTTAAGAAAGAGAGGGGAAAATAGCCCTTCTGGATTGTCTTGGGGATGATATATCTTGAAATTTCAGTAATTCAGCTACTAAATATTGGAGGTTCGTAGCTCCTCTTAAGAAGCCCTTTTAAAAGATGCATCTTGGCCCAAGCGAAGTTTAATAATTACTGACAGAGATGGTGTTACTTCAGTGAAGTGGCAGCATGTGAGGTGTGCTCAGCGATTCACACGCTAAATAAGCTTGGTTCATGTTTCAACTCGAGACATTCAGGGCACACCTGGCCAGCAATTTGCTGGGGGTGTTAATTTTCTTCTGAGAAAACGCTTGTTAGCTGCAAACGTGCCACAGGAAGTTTCTGGTTTGTAGCAGTGTTTTCCTTTGCAAGGCAGCTGCCAGCTGAGGTGTTCTGTGCATCTCAGAGACGTCACGTTGCTGACAGCGGTCTCTGTCAGGTTCAGGGTTCTGACAACGGGGTGGTGATGTCAGAGGGCAGCTGTGGGGGATTTGAAGGTTGGATTTGAAGGAGAGTGGATCCCTTCCTCTTCCCTGCGGACAAAAAGCCACCTTCCTCTTGGTTGTGAAACAAACCAGTTGTCAGTGCTGCAAACTGCCTTCTCTTCCTTAAGATGAGAAGTGGGAACTGGGATGGAAAGAGAGGACGAGGAGCTATATAATGGCACTGATGCCTAGAAGCTTGTAACATGAATAAAAATCCTTGAGACACCCCATTTTACACACTGTGATAACTCAGAGGTGTGACAGCACCCTTGGAGAGGGTGATGTTTGAGGAATGAATGTACTTGAGAATGTAAGTGGTTCTGATACCACAGCATTACAAACTTTATTTCTTGTGCATTTACTGAAGGGAATCAGACGCGTGATATTGAAGTAATTCAACATCCTGGTGGAGGAATGCTGTCAGGGATTTAGATTAGTCTATAAATAATTGTTGGATTTGATTGCTTAGAGCTGATCATTAATCTCCAAAGAACACTATGAATTTTTTTTTTGCCAACTCTTTTCTGAGCTCACCAATCATACCAAACTTAGCAGTTAGTCATTGGCTTTTGTTTTATTAGAAAAAATGTTTGGCTTCAGAAGTTCCTAAAACATGTCTGATTGCACAGCCGTGTTTGTAGAGTAAACCACTTCAGGAGAAGGACCTTGTATCCTCCTCTTTATCTGTGTCACTAGGGCTGGGTATGACCTGGTTGTTGGTCCTGGTGCAGTGCAGGAAGTTTGCCCTGCACATGTGGGGAGCGGGAATTCTCGGGAAGGGAAGAGCCAGCTGAAAGGTGCCCAAGTGGAATGAGGCAGAGGCACGTGGTGTGGTTGGTTTCCTGGTAATATTTGATCAGCACTCGTGAGCAAGCTGGTACAATGAGTCAACCAGCCATGTCTGGGAAGTGCTGCAGGTCACACTCGGGTCACTCAACGTGGTCAGCTGGGTGAGAAGCGTTATTTTGTAACTGTAGACAGCTCTGAGTGGTTCTTTTCCAGTTGGAGCGCTCTAAGTGGGGGTTTGAAGGAGGTTGCATTTAAAATGACAACTTTGTGAAGCTGATCCCACCTTTCAGTATTAAAAAAAAAAAAGGGAGAATAACTGTTGGTAGTGGTTCACCAATTAGATTGCTCCGAGGCAAGTTTGGGGTTCATAACTCACTCTGAGCACGTTGGAAGTTGAGGGTAATTTGATTAATATTAGTCAGATTGGAATGTGGCTTGTTAATCAAGAATGCTATTTCAAGGGGCAGTAATGCCTCTTCGCTGCTTTCTGCTCCTGCTTTTACTGCAGGGAATTACATCCGAAATTTCTTCTCTGTGATTTCTTATATGCATCAGCACTGGCCTGATTCTTTGCACTGTGAGGAGGCAGTTGCATAAAGAATGTTCTTCGCAGACAGAAATATAAATGAAGACACATTTTTTCTTGCTGAAGTTTGATTGTTGGTAATAATACAACTTGATTTTTGAGTCCTAGGATGAGATGGCTTTTCAGAAAAATGTTAATTCTGCTGCAGAGTCTGTGTGGATATAAGAGCCAAGGGAATGCAAGTTATTTTGTTCCATTATTCTTATAAAGCTCTTCTAGAAGTAGGATCAAAACAATAAAATAAAATGTGCCATAATATCCATGTTGTTTTGCTACCAAGTGACATGCTGTGCTGGTTGTACTCAACACAAATAATTAGTGGTTTAAATGCCTTATTTCTGGCATTAAATCTTGAATTTCTTTCAAAAGTAGTGGGTGCTGTGTTTGAAAGATCACTTGCAGAATACCTAAATAGCCTAAATAACAGTGTCCTAGAGAAAAATGATCAAGCCAGGGATGTGAGAAGGTTTAGTTGGTTTTGGAAGGAGATTCCAGTGCCATGGATGCTTTGCCTTCCTTGCCATCAGTGACACTGCACTGGCCCCTCAAAAGCAGGCGTGTTTGTGGCTCAGCAAGGGGCTCCCTGGATCCTCTTTTCCTTTCGTTTGCTTGACACTTCAAGCTGTGAGTCCTTACAAGTCCTGCTGAAGTATTTCAGTGCTTCTGTTTCAGGCTTTTAATGTATTAAAATGCCCCTCTGGGCCCCTACTGAAAACACAACCTCATTAGCACATTTTTGTTTTGCTTTTTGACAAAGCGATTGCACATTGAAAGAATTTGCTACTCACACCAAGCTGCTAATTTTCATAATCTATCCAAAATACCAAGTTGATAAAAATAAACATGTCTTTAGTCCTAAAAGATGGGTTGCCAAAACTGCACGTGGTGGGTGGCAGCTCCTTAAAACACTTTTTGCTTACACCTGAAGCTGTAAAATAGCTCTTTTCAGGAGCACTGTTTCTGAATTCCAGTTTACAAGTTACTGGAGTTGGGAAGTTTTGTGTTTTGTTGCAGGATTGACACATTCCTGAGTACTGCAATCAGATGCTGTATATATAGAAACTCCAGTGTTGCAAGGTGCAGCCTTATTTAAAATATATGCCAAGTTACTGCTTAAGCAAAGGCATTGATATTGTTGTGAAACAATGAAAACAGTAAGAAAGAAATGACCCAGTACCACCAAAGTCATGTTCAAAGAAACGACACAGTACCACCAGAATCGTGCTTATGCCAGAGTTGCTGAAAATGCCCATGAATTCATGTATTTTTTAAAGGACCACTTAGTGCAGCCTTAGTGGTTTCAACCACTGAGATAATTTACTTTGGAATTGTTCTTTCTGCTTTAATTTTTGCTTGAGTTTTTGTGGGTTAATTTCCCTGAGAGGCGGGTCTTGCTTGTTTAAATCCCTGATGGCCAGGCCTTCATGTAGCATTGTATGTGGTGTGAGGGTGGGGAGAAGGTTGGTGTGTTAGTCTGTGTCCCTCCTTTTTCTTTTTTATATACCTGTATAACCCCAGGTTTTTCCCCTCAATTTTTTTATGATCTAGATATTCTTTTTACATTTGCTGTATAATGTACCTCTAAGGAGAGTGCTAAGTTTGTAGCTTCCTGCAGCTCTTTTTTAATGCTTCTCAAAAGCTGCTTGTCTAAAGCCATTTTAAAGTTTAAAGAAATAGTCTGGATTTTATTATCAATAATTAATTCTGGTCAAATCTCTGCAGTGTCTGGGGAGGAGACTCATTCCCTGGTTGTACTTACACGTCCATCCGGTTAGCACTGAAGCCTGACTCCAAAGGGTTGCTCAGCACTATTGGCTGGGACAACAGGAAACCCCATTTTACTAAACTGGAAAACTTGCTGGACCAGATGGTCACAACAGACTTAGGTTGTTCTTTAGTCCAACTAAGTGGATTTGTGGAATTTGCTATCAGTGAGCTCTTAAGTTGTGCCATGGGCTTAGCAGCAAGTTGTCAGAGTGGTGCTGGGTGGCTGGAGAGGCTCTTTCCCTGCCGGCACTGGGGTGTTCCAGCTCACACAGGCACAAAGCAGTCTGCAATGCCTGCAAATCCTCGCTCTTTAGGGCTGCTGCAGCTGTGGCCTGAGGTGCCCAGGTGAAGAGGAAGCACTGCAGTCAAGCACTGTTTAGATTTCGTCATATTCCTCGTGCTCTTAACATGTCTGGGGTTTGCTTTTACCTTCTTGGCTTCTGACACTCAAGTTGGCACTTCAGCCCTGCTCAGTCATCGCAGATTTGCAAATTCCACATCTCCAGCTGCTTTGTACCTGGATCAATGGGATGTGCTAAAGCACACTTAAACAGGAGAGTACTTTCAAGGTTGACATTTATTTGTTTATTTAAACTTGTGTGTAGGATTGTTTATGAATGTGGAACTGGGATTTCTAAATACACGAAAGTGAATGTAGAGGCCCAAAGCCCCCGTAGCTGGGAAAGGGAAGCCCCAGGAATGAGATACATAATTGTGCTTTGCTTTTTGTAAATCTGTTTCAGCCTGAGAATTAAGAGGAAAATGCAAGTCTTGCATCTGAAATCTGTCTAGCTCTCATTTTTCCTCTCCAGCTCATTGATTGCTGATAATAAAATATTTTCACATTTTGTCTTGAGCAACTGGGATCCACATAAGGAATATCTTCCTCCTTTTGAGAGGGATGTTTTCCTGAACTTTATTTTGTAGAGAAGTTATAAATTCAGTTAATTGTGACTCATTTTTGGTAGAGGACAACAGGCTGCTGCCACAGGTACAGAAGGGAAGGCAGTTGGATGCAAAGAGCCTGTACAGCCGAGTGTTTTGTGGTAGGTCTACAGGGGACCTTACTGGTTTCACACTGAAACCCAACTGACCGAAGCTTAACTTCTGTGTGCTTAAACCTCATTTGCTGTGAAGCTGCACAGTAACTTTTGGTGGTCTTTTCACTAGGCTTTCTGCACTTATTTGTTATGGATTGTGTTTTTCTTGGCCTGTCATGATTAATGAGCAGTGATAGAAAACGAAACCGTATCTCTGAAAGCCTGGCAAAAGTCTTCCTGCTGTTGTTACATGGCCCTTGCAAAGGTGAAGGCTGAATATTTTTACTGGTCATGTCAATACCTCCATATTTTTGCATGCTGACCCAGTTTCTCTTACAGCTCACACTGCGACCATGTCAAGGCCGGCTTGGCTGGCCACAGCCAGGGGTCAGGAGTGAGGGCACCTGTGCCCAGAAGCTCGAAGGAAATACGGCAGGGGTTAATAATGTACAATTCAATTAGTAGCCTAATTTGGGCATCACAAAGGATGAGAAATGTGTGTGTTCCAGAATGAGATCCTTGCCAGTAACAGAAGAGTCAGTTTCCTGCCTCTGGGTTTTAAAAGGTCTCAAGAATAGCATTGACAGTCCAGTAAAACTGAGGTTTAAAGGTGGGTTTTTCCTTCTTTTAAGTCTTTAATACTTTAACTATAATATAGGTAAAAGAGTTGGGTTAGTTTTTTATTCTTAATAGGAATGCTGTTTTTACTGTTTGTGTATTTCTCATCATCACTGGATTCTTCTTTCCTCAAAGGCCAAGGACAGTAATAATAAATATTCTCATCTCATTTTTCAGTGGTTACTGGATGCTTAAGAAACTTGTAAGTGCAACTTTCTTTTGGCAGCCACCTGAGAATGTTCTGTGACATTGACACAGGCTTTGGTCGTAGCTCGATCCGCAAGAGACAAACCCTAGAGATCTTTTTTAGAAGAGAAAATTCTTAGTGTAATATTTTGTCTTATTCCTCTATGCCTGATAGTTGCAGAGGTCACCAAATCTTGCCCAGTATCTTTGGACTATGTTTTAAAAAGAGAAGTAGCAATTGAGGAAATTCTCAGGAGAGTTACAGCAGAAATAAACCCAATAAAGATAAATGAGCTAAACATTGCTTCAAAACATCCAATTAAAAATAAAAGGCAACAGAAGGGTTTGTACAAACCCCGTGGGAGGAAAAAGTGAAGCAAGACATGTTCAATAAATCTTTTGGGCTAGGCTAAAATATATGGAAACAGTTTACTTTGTGCATATGGGTTTCTTTTACACTGTACCACTGCTGCTTCAATGGATTCTTAAAAAAAAAAAACAACCAGGCAGCAGCTTAATTTGTGACTGCTTGTAATTTGGTCCTTGAGGAGAGAGGCAACAAAATAGATCATTTTCAGTGTCTCTCTCAGTATTAGGTGTCTGTGCTACCTCTGGAGCCAGTTTGTGGTGCTGAACAGTCTTTTGGCTGCAGACACAGATACTGATATTGTTATGGTAAAAGCTGGATTGTAGGATGTTTGAGTGAATTTTAATTAGATGGGAAGCAGCTCCAGGAGCCAAGTTTTTGTAGCGTGAGTCATGATTTGCGTGCTGTGGAGCAGCTCCATCAGTGAGAGTTCTCCCGGAGTAATGACTACAGTGCTGGCCGTGTGCCAGGGAAGGGTGCGAGTTTCTGGCTGTGCCTACTGAGGTGCTTGTTAGCCCTTTTCTGACTAAGAGCTCCTCTAAACTCTTAACTGAGAAAACAATCTACCTTTTGAAAAGTATTAAGTTCAGGAACGTGCAGAGGTAATGGTGCCTGTGATATCTGCAGTGGTCATGCAGGTTTTGGTGCTGTGTTGTCCCTCCAGACCACGGTCGGTGCTATGCAAGGGTGTGCTCGCCCTGCACAGCAGAGGTTTTGTTTGCAGTGTTGAGGTGTGGGAGCTGGGTGGGCGAGGGCTGGAGGCGACTGTGTGCGTACACGATGCATAATAACCTTGCCCACAATTGAGCAGGAACACAGGTTATGATTCAGGCTGGAAGAATGCGAAAGTGAGGCAATTCCGAGTCATGTTTTCCATGGCACCAGCACCGGGTTCTGCTGCGCAGTGTAAGGGAGTTTGTCACACTTATCATGCACAAGTCAAAGTTGCCTGAGGAGCAAAAAGGGGACACATTCCAGAGGCAAATCTGATCAGCTGGATTTGTGATACTATTGCATGTTCTCTTCAGTAGGTGCAACAGTGAGTGCCAGAAACCAACCTCTATCCACCCCTACTTGGGGAAATTAGAGGTATTTCTGCTGGCAGCCTGATCCTGGTTGTCTTGCCAGCCAGGATCTGTCCCGATGGACATTTCCTTCACGTGTGCTTACCTGAGCAGTCACAAAATGGTACTATGTGCCAAGGTGTGTACAGTTATTTTGGGTATCTCAGAGCAGAAAGTTCATGGCAGATTAGTCAGGGTGTTGCTAATAAAATAGCAATTACCTAAGCAGCAAACTTCTTTGCATTTTTAACATGGGAAATGTCTACTGAGTTGCACAAGTGGAATCTTGATGTACTAGGAGGTGAGAGGGCTTGAGGAATGTGTGTGCTCTTCCTGTGGTGGCATGAAACAGGTAATTCTCTTTTGAGATAGGTATTGCAGAGCTTGGTTTAACATCAGTCCAGGCTTGGGAGCCCTCTCTGGAGAATGCCTACAACCATTCTCTCAAGGACTGAGGGTTGTCATCTTTACATGGAACACTTGTGTGTGAAGACACTGAAGCCACAGTGAGCTGGCGTGGGATATCCCTGTGGGATTCCTTCAGCCTGAGGGCTGACGGAACTCTTGAATGGCTGAGGTTGGGAGGTAGCTCTGGAGGTTGCTCAAGCAGGGTCGCCCACAGCAGGCTGCCCAGGACCATGTCCAGCTGCCTTTTGAACAGCTCCAAAGATGGAGACTTCATAACGTCCCTCCCCGGGAAACCTGGGCCAGTCTGTCACCCTCACCCAAAACTGATGAGCTGCACTGGGAAGAAGCCAAGATTTGCTTTGTGTGTTATCAGCCCTACCTGTGCCAGTTCTCTTGGATGTTTTAGAAGACGAGCAAGTGCTGTGGTTCTTTTCTGTGCTGAACTAAAAAGTCCTTTCATCTCCCAGGCTTTCCAATACACATACTGGCTGTGAGCTCTTGGAATTAGCTGAAAGGACTGTGGGCAAATACAGTATATGAGTAATGAATTTCTGTTTTAGAAACTTGCTATAACAGTGGTACTATTTCCCCAGTGCTTTGCCAGAGATTTAATTAGAAGTGGCAGTTTTAATTAAATAACACAACTGGAGGCTGGGTTATTTCTCTCCTCTGGTTCCTTCTCAGTTTCAGCAGAGAGGTGTTTTTTTCTGCAGTGTATATTGTAAGTAGAATATTCAGCTGTGCCATGGAAACCCCTTGAAATGTGGCTGTTTAATAATAGTGGTGCATAACATTCATAATTTAAAGTATTTCCACTAAATAACTTTTTCAGTTATCCAGCAGGTTCTGGAAAAGCAATGACAATACCAGAGGCTGATACTTAGAGGGAAAAGGAATTGAACAAACCACTCTGTTGTTGTTGTTGTTGTTGTTGTTGTTGGAAATAACCTCTATCTAGTTGAGAGGTTTTCTGTTGAGTAAATTGAAATTCTGCCCTTTGACTCTGAACTACATTTAATTCTTGTGGTTTAGTTGTGGTTTGGACTGCTTTTTGGGGGGATGGGTTGTCACAAGTGTTTGCTGGTTTCTGCCAGTGCCTTGTGCTGTGATTTTTCAAAGCTATACTTGCATCAGGAATTGGGATTTGGCAGTAGAACACTTCTAACATACCCTCTCTAATTGAGTTAACAAAATTCCTGACTTAAGTGACTACATGGATATTTAGAACAAATTATGTTGTTGTAAATATATTCTTATACATTTATTTTCTCTAAATCATCAGGCTAATCAAATTCAATCATTTCTTAATTAATATTGATTACTAACTTGTTTTCTTTTGTAACATCAGTAAAATACCGTGCAATGATTGCCTTTGAAAATGTTCCAATTTTACTCTTTAAGACAGCTAATATCAATGATACTCCAGTTTTTCCCTTTTAGATAGCTCATGTTAACCACGGCGCCAGAGTTCAGAAGCTCTGGAATATTAGAATATCTTCCCTGGGTTTTTATTTACAGAAACTGGGGATACACATTCATTATCTAGATGGGCTATTGACTGGGTTTGTTATATCCCTGAGAGTGTGTGGTTGTAAAAGATTGATCATATCTTTACCTCTCTAAGTGGTGGCAGGGATGAACCTGACACCCTGAGAGACTGAAATGCATCGAGTGTTCCTTTACATAAGTGGGATTATTGGGTGGTTCTTTTATTTTCCTGAGGTACATAATGATTTACTCACCCTGTTTGTTTTGCCAACAGAGAGATAACCCAGTTTATTAGTGTTTCCCAAGAAGCTTGGGAGCTGACACGACACATGTAAATACACAAGTGTGAATTTCCTTAATAGAGAGGGAAAAGCTGAATTCCCTTTAGGCGGGTTTTGTGCAAGCACTGTCCATTAAGGAGGATATCTTGCCTCCTGGGAATTCCTGCTGCAGCACTACGTGGTTGTTTAATTCATACAGCAATTCTACATACTTACACTTCCTTTGGTTACCTTCCACACTTTGATTATATTCCATATCTTCGGGGTATAACATACTGCACAGACTGTGTTAAGGAAACCACATGTTTTAGGGAGAGAGCTTTACACAATAAACCCCAGAAATTTGTCAAAAGCTGAGGTTTAAATACCTGTTAATGCTTGCTTGAACTTTTATTTGTGGCGGGTTTTAAACATTCTGTTTGTTCTCACCTTACTTAAAAGGAAAAGAAAGCCTCAGACTTTGCCTGGGAGCAGCTTTATTCACTGTCTGTAGAGCAAGTGAAATGATGCAGCTGTGGAATCCTACGAGCTATGTGGGCATGTCTTACTGCAGCAACACCACTGAGGGGTTACAAGGCAAACAAAAATATTTCATAGAATCCTATAATGATTTTGGTTGGAAGGGATCTTGAAGCTCATCCAGTCCCACCTTCCCTGCCATGGGCAGGGACACCTTCCACTGCATCAGGTTATTCCAAGCCCCAACCTGTCCTTGGACACTGCCAGGGATGGGGCAGCCACAGCTTCTCTGGGCAGCCTATGCCAGGGCCTCAGCACCCTCACAGGGAAGAATTTAGTCCTTATATCAGGTCTAACCCTCAGTTATAAGCCATCCCCCCTTGTTCTGTCACTCCATGCCCTTTTCACAAGTCCCTCTCTGGCTTTGTTGTAGGCCCCCTTTAGGCACTGGAAGGTGCTCTCAGGTCTCCTGCAGGCTCCTCTTCTCCACAAACCAGGAGAATTAAGCTACATAAAAGTGATTTCAGAAATAATATCATGACAATCCTCTTTCAAAAGAAGTTCATACTCCTGCAGCTTGGAGGTCATGGCATCAGCATCCTGGTATCAAAGATGGCTGGAATATAAAGCCTCAGATGGTTAAAAGCTATTCATGCACATGGTATTTGAGGAGGAGATTTGTTGTGATTTTGAGCAAAGGCTTAAAAACTTGGCAGAGCAGAAACAAAATAATACAGTGGGTTAGTCATAATCCACTTCTTTGTTTTAAAACAAGGCAATGGACGGAAGACTATCAAATTACAACTTAATGTGTAACTCCTTTCTGAGTTTATTATTTTTACCAGTTTGGCTTTTTATAGACCAAGGAGAATGAAATACATACTTTATTTATGACCTCCTATTTTGTAAAGGCTGAGCTTTAGCCATTAGGGTATTTTTATTAATGCAGTAGTATCTTTAGTCCTAAAACAATAGTCCAGCCTACTGTTATTTGTGAAGAAATATTCCTGTAGGCATGTGCTTATGTATTCTTAGCATTTATCTTTGTTATGAAAAGCTTTGGCTTTGATGTGCTGCTTAAATTTCCTCTGAGTCATCACAGTAGTTGCCAAACCATTGTTTTTGTTCTATTTGGACTTGATTCTAGTTCTACAGTTGTTTCCTCCTAGGGGGTTAAAGTCCATGAGCTTTTATTAAGATAAATGTCAGTGATTTCAAGTGGATTTGCATAAAAGAAGCCCTTACTCTCTGGTAGGATAAGTCATGTGTGATGTTTAGTTTTAAAGTAGCAGTGACCACAGGAAATATTGCAAATAAAAGTTGTTGACCTTTTCTGCACAATGGAATTTCCCTTTCTGTTAAATAGGGAATACTCTCTCATCCCAAGCTGTCAGTGAACTGAACTGTGAATCCTCACTGGTCATCTTCTGTTTAAAAATATAAAGAAGTTTCTCCCTCCCAAACAATGAATGCAACATCTTATTCTAGAAATGACATCAAGGCAAAAGATGGTGAGTATCGATAGGCTTTCTAAAAACAAGCACTGCCAAAGTGAAGAACTGAAAGTCAGAGTTCAGAGTCTGCTCTTTGCAGCAGCTTCAGAATCAGTATCTTACTCATGTGTATCCCAGCCAAGTGGCTGTCCTAGGTCATGACTTGGTACCAGTGTTACATGTAGTAATTATTCATTTATTTTAAAATGAGTTGGCATCAGTCAGCAGATCACAATTTATTTCAAGTTAAAAAGGTCATTTGCTGCTATAGTTTGCATATTGCTGTACCTCACAGGGATTTCTGGCTTTATAGTAATCTGAGGGGCTCTTTTTTCTTTAACTGTGAGCCAATGCTGTTCTAACAAGATCTGCAAGGGTGATGAGTATTTCTTATGTGTGTCTCCCAGCATTCTTTCAGAACCCAAGGTACTTGAAGATGCCTCCAAAATTTGAGTTGCCAAACACAAGTCTGTTGAGGGTTTCTAATGCTGTTCATGGATTTAATGTGGTTAGAATGGGGTCTGTGGGACTGGAGTTCAGCAAGGCACTCCAGGATGTCCTGCAGCCCATCCCTCTCCAGCAGAGTATTTGAGATGCTTTAGTGCTCCTTCGTGCTGAGTCAGTGCCTCAGACTCCAGGCATCTCATAGACGGTGCATTTTTCTGAACTGGAAAAAAGATCTTAGGAGTTGAAAGTAAGAAGAATTGGCATTGACTCAGCCCTAATGAGCACCCAAGCAAACTGCAAAGTTACTGTGCCTTTTGGCAGGAAATGAGTTAAGAAACAGAAACAATATTTTGCCTAATTATGGTTTGGAGCTATTCATTCAGGACCAGCTGTATAAGACTTCTTGTCAGTGTTGGTGTATGTGCAAATACGTGGGAGAAGGATGAGAGGATTTAGTGTTTGGTTGACTGAGTTGTCAGTGCACGAGGGGATGGGTAGGAAGGCTTTCAGACAGATGCTTCATGGGCCTCAAGTGCTGATTCAGCAGCATTTTGTAATTGCAAATGGTTTCAGTCCCAGTTTCAGAAGGTCATTTGTGATGCATTTAGGGTTTTCTTCACACCGCCCTCTTTAATCTCATTCTCCACAGCTCTCAAAATGTACGATGCACGAAGGCGGTGAGCACCCTGCAACTCCAGTTGTTATGTATTCCTCAAAAATCTGGGAAATGGGAGCTGCCCTTGGGCTGCAGTGTGTTGTCCTAAAGCAGTCCCAGGGGTAGAAAGGGAATGGCTGAAGAATATTTGGCTGACTATCTGCTGTAACAATTGGCAAGTCTGAGTCACAAGGGACAATACACTGGTGTGGGCACAGAAAGGGGCAGCAAGGGGAAGGTTGAGGGTAAAAAGCGCCTTCAGGCTTTCCTGGTGAGGCAGATGTCACACTTGCATCAAGATCTGTCAGGGAGGTGGTACCACCTGCAGCACTGGACAGGAGATCAGGTTAAAAGAGAAGATGGGACACAGGATGCACAGAGTTAAGTGTCAGGTGCAGGTTGGTTGGCAAACAGATGGAGGTGACCAGCTGATCAAACTCACACTTCTGGCTCTTGGGGCCTTTCTATTTACATTGGCACTGCAGAGTTTCACAGCACATCACTCAGTTTTAGTAGATGTGCTGTTTATGTAGTATCTAAAATATAGAAGAGATATAAAACTACTGTACATAATTGTGCATGTATTTTATATAGTAAACATCAATTAATGCATATATATATCAATTAATGTATGTATATATGTATTTTTTTTAAAAGAATGGAGATGTATCTCCTCTAACTTGATGAGGGTATTTAACTCAGCAATAGGCAAAATGCATATAAAGAATAACTACTCTTTCATTCTCTAGGGACTGTTGTTTCAAGTTGATTTCACCTGTGCCAGTGTGGTTTGCTGGACAGTGCAGCAGTTTCAGAATTTTACTAATACTTTTCCTGCTTTTCAAAGTCAGGAGGGTGAAGTGAGTGAATTGCCAGCTGGCTGTTTCAATCCACAGCAAATTAGAGTATAAAAAGGTGAAAAAAACAGATGTATTAGCTCAAACTCAGCACTGTTTGAGTAAAATAATCCAGTGTCCACTCCTTCCATTCTGTTGGTCTCTTCTCTCTGTTCCTTGTAGACATCATTAAGCACAAATCAGGGGAAAAAAGTGAAATCATGTGGGCTCAGTGCTTTGCTCATAACATCACACATTGTCTTCACTCCTTTTGTCACCTCACTGAAGTCACAGACTCCTCGGTTTCAGCAGTGCTGCCAGAAACAGAAGCAATGCAGCAATACCCTGCACCTTTGGGTCACAGGTGTCATAGAAATCAGGGCTTAAGGGTCTTGATAAAGTGGCCTGAAGACACTTGCACCATCTCTGTCTCTAATGTGTGCTTTGTAGGCAGGAATAAAGTCCCTGTGTCCATTTATCAATTTCTCACATGCTGGGGATGGTAAAATATTAACACAGAAAGCAGGCGGGAAGTGGAAGAAAGCCCTGCAGGAACATCAGCCAGCTGAGAACTGCTATTGTTGGGCCTTTGCAGCTGAGCACAAACGTGCCTTTTGTTTTCCCAATGCCCTGGGGCAGAATTTGAGCTCTACAGGTGTGGCTTTTATTCATTATTTTACAAAGCATCCTGAATTAATATATTTTGCTTTTCCTTGATATTCAGAAGGCTGGTTGAAGAGAAGTGTGTATGCGAACACAGAAATAACTGGAGGCATCCTCAGTGCCCTGATTTCTGCTCTGTTGATGCTTTTGACCAGTGGCCTAATAAAAGAACTGGCTCTGCTATTGTTGTTGCATGCTCCTACCCGTTATGGAGCCAGGTATCCATGGAAAAGATGTCTTGATAACAATGAACACCTGGCATGGTTCTGCTCAGGAAACATTAGGAGGGGTGGGTCAGATGAGTACTTGCAGTGTCTGTAATTGTTTATTATAAGAATGTCCCACTTTCTGAGCTATAAATACCTGCAAGAGAGGAATAAGTAAGGACTGCTTTCAAATGTCTCCCCAGGAGCAGGTAGTGAATGCTGGAACGTGCATTTTGAAAAAGTGCTTTTGGGAATGGAAGGCCTGTATTCCTTAGCATTTGCCTTCTTTAAGAATAGTGGAGGGGTAGGTGAGGTTTATCTGTGAGCATTGCTGTAGCATGAACTCAGTAATGGAAAATTCAGAGGCCTGTATGATGTGCTGTTATATGAATAAATGTGGTTCTTGTTTAATCCTACAGGCTGAAAATGAATGGGTTACAAATTGCTAAAGGTCTGTAAATTGTCTTTCACAAGAACTAGCTCAAGCAGGGGCTTAGTAATACTGTTGGTCCCCACCGTTGTGGTTTAGCACCACACAGTTCACTCATTCACTCCTCCCACAGCCTGCAGGAGGAGGGGGGAGAGAATAGGAAGAAATAAAATTAAAATTCATGGGTTGTGTTTAAGATACTTAGATAAGACAGAAAAGGAAGGGAAAAAATAATAACAAGGAGGATGATGAAAGAATAAAAATATACAAAATGAGTGATGCATGATGCAACTGCTCAGTGACCAGTGCCCACCCAGTTCCTGAGTAGCAGCCCCCAGCCAGCTTTTCCCCCAAGTCTGTCACAGAATGGCTGGGGTTGGAAGGGGCCTCTGGAGATCACCTGGTCCAAATCCCTGGTAAAGCAGGTTCACCTGGAGCAGCTTGCACAGGATTGTGTCCAGGCAGGGCTGAGTGTCTCCAGAGAAGGAAAATACACAGCCTCTGTGGGCAGCCTGTGCTGGAGCTCAGTCTCCATCACAGTAAAGAAATTTTTCCTCATATTCAGATGGAAGTTCCTGTGTTCCTGTGCCTGTTGCCCTTTGTCCTGTCGGAGGGTGTTATGGAAGACAGTATCAGAAGTTTTGCTGGAACCAAGCAATATATATTTTTACTTTATATATTTATACTGAGCATGACACCATGTGGTAGGGAATGTCCTTTGGGCTAGTCCAGGTCGGCTGTCCTGGCCATGTCCCCCTCCCAGCTTCACGTGCCCCCAAATATTCTCACTGGTGGGGTGGTGTGAGAAGCTGATTAGTGTAAACACTGCTTGCCAGCAGCTAAAATTCTCATCCTAAATTCAGAACACAGAACTATACCAGCCACTAGGAGGAAAATTATCCCAGCTGAAACCAAGACACCCAATAATGACTTCAACTTACAGAAATGGTCAGGTCTAAGACAGAGAACTGGACTGTTTCCAGAGCCTTAATGCTTCCTCAGAGGGAGCTCAGAGAATTCATTTGGTGCAGTTAGATTGTGTACAAACCACATTCCTGGACTTAAAGCAAGTCTCTGCTGCAGCGCTGTTCCTATACACAGCATACCCTTAGACCACAAATATTTACATTCCACGAGACCCAGGATACTTCACTGTGCTCTGTGCAGTTGTCAGCAAAGTTGACAAAATCAGGGTGGTGATGGGGGAGGCTTTTTGCTCTGTTAACCTGTGTGTCTCCCTCTCTGAGTTGCAAAGATTGGTTTGCATAACTGCCAGGGTTATATATATACATATATATATAAAGATATATAGAAAGAACATGGCTGCGGTTTCAGTCACCCAGGCTTCACATCTGACATTTTGATGCTACTGAAATTTAAACTTTCTTTGATGCCTTTTCTTTTTTTCCCCCCACCCCACAGCAAATTTTGCAGCTCTGTGGTTTTTTTGGCCTAGAATCTGCACCCACGGAAGGGTCTATCTTAGTCTTAACATTTCAGTTTTAAATATTTTTACTACAAGCAGCACATTTATTTCTCAAGGGAGAGTTCCATTAACTTTATCTGTGCCACTGCATTGTAGCAACATCATCCACGGACTGGTTCCAGCCAGTCCTTTTTATTCCTTAGAAGTGAGAGTGCAAAGTTGGTTTGGACAGCCTGTGTTCCTGTCAGGAAACATCTCTTCCATCCATCTGTTCCATGCACAGACAGTGCATGGAATTGGTGCCTTTGTTTGGGCACATGCATGGCTTTAATGGTGTCAGTGCAGCCCGGGGACTGGCCCCAGAACTTCTGCTTCAGGCAGATATGTTCTTCTGGATGATTTAATAAAAAATAAGAATCCAGGGAACCAATGCAAAGCTGGAGGGGTCCTGTCCTGCAAGTCTGCAGCTCTAGATGTGGTTGTGGTCTGGGGTGGGAGACCTCCAGAGCTGTGTCCTTGTGTAGTGTGGAACGTGTGTGAATAGCAATGCCCTGTGTAAGTCAGCAGGGAGACTGTCAGCCCATTTGTGTGCATCCCCTCCTCACCTCAGTTAAAAAATCCTGGCACTCTTGTGAGAAAGGAGCACAAAGAAAAGGTTTTGTTCCTCAGTGGAACATGACAGACCTGCCAAGCTGTTCTCAGTTCTAAACCCTTAATCTTACAAGTGTCCTGGATGTGGGGAATAAGGGTCAGATCTGACACGGGCTGTTAGTTGACCTCAGGTTGTGCCCATAAAAAAAATCCCCATTCAGCAGCTCCTTGCCTTAATATTACCAGGTGTTCCTTGCACACCCCAGAAACTCCTCAAGGGTTGTGTGGTTAGGTTCTCCCTCACCCCTGAGCTGCCCAGAAATTATGTGGAGGAGGGCTTAAGCTTTTAGGGAAGGGCTTTATCTCCTTAGCAGGCTCAAAGCCCTCTGATGCTTCGTTCAAAGACCTTAAACACCTCTTGTCTCAGGGAACAGTCTCTTGATCTCTCTTGTTAAGATAGAAGAGTTTATTCTGGTAAGATTTTAGGTACCCAGAGGTCACATTCTGCAACAAGAGTTTTAAATTCTAATAGAAACAAAAAAGCATGAAGAGAAGAGAGATTTTAATGCTTCACGGGGTTTCTTTTTAAATGAAGCTTTCTTCTTCTTTTTCTTTTTCTTTTTTTTTTTTGTGAAGAGCGAGCAAAAGAAAATCTTTTTGGTCAGTTTAATATAGGAAAAAGGTACAGCTGTGTCCTAGTACATTGTGTTGTCAGAATTTCTGCGCTTTAGATAGCTGTGTTGATAAGTGGTGAGCAGTAGGCATTTCTGCTGTGGGGATAAGCTCAGTTTAAGTGGCCATGCAGGATCAACACTTTGGGTTAAGAATCATGGCGTCTTAGTGGAAGAGATTTGTGCTGAAGACATTAATTATACACTGCTTTAATTATAAGATATATTATGTGGTAATCCAAGAAATGGGTACAGTCTATGTGTGTAAGTTTTTGTAAGAAAGTAAATACTGATACCACTGAAAACAATCTGTTACTTTCTTTGCCTCATAGAAACTCTATGCAGACAATCTAATTTTCTGATGCACATGTCATAAATTGTAATATTAGATTATTAGAATGTTGTCATAGGTATGAGGATTAGATCTACTCTTTACATTTGTACAGTCAGTCAGTACCCCAAATTTTACACATCTATATTCTGTTTCAGGTTTCACGGAATTGCATTAGTTATTGCAAAGGCTGAGTTTTTCATGGTTCAGTGCACTAAATCTTCCCCCCCCCCTTTTTCTTGGCTCTATGTCAGATCAAAGTTATTTGTAGGTGGCTGCAAGGATTTTTCCATTAATAAACTCATATTATTCTCATTGCTGCCTGGTTTCTGATTGTATCAGTGGTTCACAGGCAGTGATCTTTTTCCAATCTTGATAACTGGCTCTTGCTGTGGTAGAGGCCATTGTTCACAAATGGAGACCTGCTTTCATAAAATAATCTAGAATTTCTAAAGCTTTCCCTCTTCTGCATTTGCTTTGCTGCTTCTTGAGCTTCTTACTTGTATTTTTCATCTAATTACAGTTTCTTATGTAGGCAGTGTAGGAGGCCTATTTGTAATTGAGTCTAGGTAATTAAAAGAGCAAAGGAAGCAAGTATATAAATATACATGTGTGTTCCCTTTTTATTGTGTGTGTTGCTTTAAAGCTTGGCTTCCTCTTCCTTGTAATCATTTTTCCCATTTCTGGGTAAACACAATTTCAGCCATGAATTATATGCTGCCAAAATTGAGAGGAATTAACTTCTTGATTTTGATAAGTGACCTATTACTGGATTTATTTTTTCTAGAGCTTTTCCTCTGATACTGTAGTAACATAAACGTGTTATGGCAGATGCTACCACAGACTTCCTCAGGATTTGTGGGGGTTTGCTGCCTGCCAGGTAGTTTCTCTGGCTGTTCTCTCCATGGCAGGACACTTCCTTCCCAAGGAACTGGGTCGAGCAGCACACCTTACACTTCAGATGTTTGGGAGCTGAGTGCTCCAAGTATTTCAGTTCAACCTGCCCTTTGACATTCACCTTTAGCTCACCAGTAACTGAGACCTGGCAGAAACCAGGGGAACAGAAATAGATATTTATGTCCAGCATTTGCAGTTGCACGGGCTTGTAAATAAGCTGAGTGGAGAGAGGAAGGAACACAGCATTCCCTGAAACTCATAGAAGAAACGTGAAGGTTTTAAAGCAGAGGTGGGTACCCCACGAAGTTAAATTTACATTTGGTTCCCTCCAGAAAGTTGCATACTAAAGACTTACTCAGAAGGTTTCTGAGTAACAGTTTCCTCTGACAACACTGAGGAATATTTTAATTCTTTTGAAGTGCAGCTGTTACCTTCTGGATGTTAATGCCCACTTAAATGCCTGACTCAGGGAGTATCTGATGCTCTTTGTGCTGCCTCATGGCACAGTGTGTATGCTGTGAGGTACCTCCAGTCACTGGCATTTCCTTTACAGCAGGTGTAATAGCAATTACTGAATGAGTTAAATGCAGACAGCTCGTTATTGTAATTCACGTGGCACTAGAGACCACTTAATTGGCACCTGTCAATATACTAGTTCAGTTTGGGGGGGAAATCTGGGACTATTGTAGTGCAGGCAATAGTGGTAATGACGATGTAACCTTTGTATGCTGCAGCACATCCAGCAGCATTTCTGAGTAAGATGTTTTTGTGGTGACTTGCAAAAAGATCAGGCAATTTAATCAATACAGTTCTTGTTCTTATATCATGCAATGGCAGTTTGGCTTCTCTCCAGACCTGGAAGTGGTCAGCCCTAGTATTTGTTATTTGAGCCCACTGTCATGTGTGTAAGTGAGAGCTGACTATTAATCTCAGCATGGTGTGCTATTAGCCTGTGGTAGAACATGATCATCAGTTATCCTGTAGTTTTATGGCACAGCCTGGAGCATCTCCACAGGCACAGCCACCTCTGACTGGGTGTTGTGGCCACACGACACGTGGGGTATGTCCTTGCTTTGACACGTAAGCCGAAAGTGTGAGTAACAATTGTGTTCACTGGCTGCTTTTAATTGGGAGGTCTTACAGCATGGAGCTTTGTCTCTAAGAAAACATATTAATTCATGAAGGAAAAGTATTTTTTTCAGAGAAATATAATAGCTGTAGCATCAGAGTTAGCATTATGAAGTTGCACAGGCAAGAATTTCTGTAGTTGAATAAATGGAATACGTTGTTCAGTTATAGTGGGTGTCATTTCAGCTTGCAGCACTTTGGTCAGTATTTCAGTACCTGAACATGTGCAGATACCATTTAATTTTTTAGGCAGTTGATGCCAAAATGTGATGTCACAGTGACGTCAGTGGGAGCCAAGAGCTGCCAGAATCTTGCAGGTTTAGACTTGTAGTTTTCAGTTAAATGAAAGAGCTCCATCTAGTTTATGCTCCATCAGCTGCGAGTTTATTTCACCTAGAAAATTGTGAAGTAACAGTAATTTGTCTGGTTTTTTTCACCTTGTTTCATTTACTTTCTTACGGGAGCAGGAGGAACAGTTGTATCATGTTGGCCATGGTTTGTATGTGTTTGTACTTCAGATCAGCTCACCCAGGTGGTGCCTTCCTGCTCTGGGGGTTCAGAGGGGTCTCAGGAGGGGAGAGATGATCCTTAAGGTCCCTTTGAACCCAAACCGTTTCAGGATTCTATAAAAGCAGTTAACCAACCAATGAAAATTTTTAGTGGGTGTGAAAAGTTAATCCTATCCAGTATCAGTTCAGAAGCTGTGGTATAGCAAAGCAATTTCAAGTGTTTATACTCAGAGTTGGAGATGAAGTTCTCTATTATATCTGTGTTATTCCTGAAGAGTCGACACAGGATGTTTTTAGCACTTCATAGAAGACTCTGGGACACTTTCCAGGTTTTTGGCTCTGCTGGCTTATCCTGTGAGTATAGATGGAGGTGGTACAGAACTGCCTTTCAAAGCAGAGCTGGTAGTGCCCTGGAGATACAGCTCTGATGCCAAATGACCAATAGTCTCTGGATTGTTTTTTTCTCCCGAGACACTGATCACATTTTCATGTTTCTCCTAAGCCCAGCCTAGCTCAGTTTGCTTTCAGATCATCTCCTGTGCGCTGAGTGTAATGTGGCAAGGGCTCAACCCACGGTTGGGTTACAGCCAGAGCTGATTGACATTAAGGGGCTGTAACTGGATATACCTGTGCTTGTGTTTCAAACTTGCTGCAACTCAATTTCTCAACATAAAACCTCAGTGTGAGAGCTTAAGTTCCTAAAAGAACCTTCACCTTAGTCATGCAGATTTTTAATTTTTTTTTTATTATTTTTACTGTCTGAAAATTTTTGGTTTTTTTTAATTGAGATGAATGAGTTCAGCTGACAAATTTTCTCATGCAATTGGTGTAGACTTTGAGGCCTCACAGGATATGATGGTTCAGCTGGCAAGTGGTGACTAGCCCAAGAACTATCCCAGTTCTTAAAAGAGTATAAAAATAATCTGAGCTTTTAGCATATGCAGAATTGATTCCACTTGTTTCTTTTGTTCGAGTTGACTGCAAATATTGGGAAGTCTTCCTTCTTGTTTTTTCCTCCAGATTTAAAGTGTTGGTTTATAAACTTAAAGTGCTAAGTGTTTTAAAGATGGTGTTTGCTTTTTCTGTTTTATTTGAAGTCTGTTGTTATAGGGCTTTTAAACCCAAATATCTAAAACCTACATATCTAAATGTCTGGATATTTTGCAGTAAGAACTGAGCTTTTTAATTTTCTTTTAACATGTGTTGCTAAAGCATTAACTCTTTAGAGTTGTCATCCACATAAACTTTTTCTAAACTTGTTCATTCCATATCACATGATGCATTTTTTTTTTTGCTTCTCTAAAGCAAACACACTGAACTGTGTTAATCTTCATACTAAAAGCAATTGTTTCCCTTTCCTTTGTTGCAGATCACCAGAAACTGGAAAGGGAAGCCAGAATCTGTCGCCTCTTGAAGCATCCCAATATTGGTAGGAACTTTTCATTGCTTCATATGGTGTATATCGGTTTCGAAAACTGAGGGGAAATGCAAAATAATGAGTACAAATAGCAGCTCAGAGAAGTCAAGGGCAGATATCTCCAGGCAGGACTATTCCTGCATAATGTGATGCTGCCCATGAGTTCTGCTATGGGATGCAGTATCCTGATGGATCACCTAAAGCAACGTGCACTGTTCCATCTTTAAGCTTTTGCTCTCTATGCCAAGTGTTTGGGGTTTTTTTGTGCAGGGTGTAGGAGGAGTTATTTCTGCCCATGGCTTTTGGAGACCTGCAGAAGAATTTCAGCTAACAGGGTATGTTGCAGAATGTGGATAGAGCTGTTTTTACTGAGATTCTTATTTTATACTGTATCTTGTGTTTGAGATTCTGTTCTTCTGCAGGAAAGACAGGTGGATGCAGAAAGCTCTGCTCCTTTTATTTCCACACTTGTGTTTTCTACTCATGTAAAGCAAAGAAGTTATTTGGGAGGGTGGGGTGTGTCTGTCTCCTTCCTTTAGAAATAGTATTAACAGGTAAGTACCTTGATCTTTAAGGAACTGCAGTGTAGCTGGGTTTTTCGGTTTTCCAGACACTGAATTAGATGCCAAGGGTATCACTTACAAGAATATTTGCTGTACCTGAGGCCTCTGCAGAAGGGTGGGAATTTCCTGTCCATCTTGTTCCTCCGGCCCCATGAACTTGAAAGTTGTCCCCAGAAAAACTAGTAATCTCACTGAATGTTTTAATCAAACGTGTGCTTGGTACTCCAAAAGCACTTGGCAGTCTGCTTGATCTTCCTTCTGGTTAGTTCTCCTCCTTTTCATTTTTAATTTGGAAATATTAGGGACATTTTTAGATGAATGTAATTGTTTTGTGCCTGGGATAAAATCAGCTCTTTCCTTTTAGTAATAAATATGAATTGAAAACAAATGTACCACTGTTCAAAACCGAAATGTCAAGTCTCTGAAACAACTCCCTTAAACTCAGAGCTTTGACACAGAAATTTGTTTAAGGAGGAAGAGTAGTGATAGCTCTGTTATTTTTACCTCTACCAAAATTTTTGCTTTGTAAAGTGGGGAAAGACCAGGGCATGTACAACTCCTTGTGGGGAGAAGGTGAAGTTGTGGTCACACATCTGGTGGTGCTATCAGGCTCTGAAGTCATTCAATTTGCTGTAACTGGAGTATATCTGTGAGCTTGAATAAGCCAGGGAAGATAAATAAAACCCAGTAATAAACTGGTGCAGTGGAAGGGCTGAAGAGCACAGAGCTGAGCTGAAACAAAAGTCTAAATTGGTGCCGTATGATCACGTGTCTGCAGCTTGTTGAGTAGTTTGGACCAGTGTGGGATGTGGTCCAGATGCTGTGTTCCACATGGAATATTTATACTCGGAAGGGTGTGACTTGGAGTGCCAACAGGCACTGGCAGCTTTGGCGACAGGCAGGTAGGGCTCTAAGTCAGCACTAATTCTGTGCATCACCACCTGCACCAACGGGCACAATTTGAAGCGTCACAGACACAATGTTCTGCCCCTGTTCCAGAAAAGATGATGTGTTCTGGATCTGTCTGACAGAAGATTTTTCACGGCCCAGAATTGATATCCCAGGGTTTGGCAGCAGGCATTGGATTCTGTCATCATGTGCAGTTTCTGCTGTCAGCTGTTCTGCCAGCTCTGCCTGTGTGTCTGAAAGAAACTTGTCAACAATAAATATAATTTAGAAAATAAATTAAAAAAAATTTAAAGAATAATTTTTTTAATGTGATTTCTAGAGGAAAGCAGAGATCTAGTTTAATTGATTGGGCAGTTTCTCAAAGATGATATACCCTGCTTTTCTGCATTTTCCTCCAGTGTAGCTTTTTTTTAGTTCCTTGTCTTTTTGAATTACACGTTCATTGCAGGGCACAGACTTCTGAAGTTTCAATTCACTAATCCTCTCTTGTCTTTCTGCCTTATTCTTCTTTATTCTCCCTAGTTAGCTTCATTAAGTCTCCCTTCAAAAAGTCTCTTCCTGTGAAGGTGTCAGTTCCAGGTTAACTTTATTTCTAAAATAAAACATGTGTAATAATAGCATTGTATGGTCTCCTCTGTTAATTATCTTCCAAGTCTTGGACTGTAGCAGATACTCCAGGGTGTAAACCCTTTGTTAGTTACCTTTTTCATGCTCTGCCTCCAGTCAGAGTGAAGCAGCACAGCTGTGGTGACTCACTTTTTTGATCTTAGCCTGTGAGTAAACACATTGTACTCTTCATGTGAGCAAGATTTTTTGCTTTAGAGAAACAGTCGAAAAAAAATTCCAAGCATTGGAGATATTTTCCAGTTATTTTTCCAGAGAAAACAGTGAATTATCAAAAACTTTTACAGATCACTGGTTTCGTATTTCCAAGTTAGGCCTCCAATTAGTACCTAACTAAAAAAGTCTTTAGTTTTTTAGTTATTTCATCAGGATAAGAAAGATTGCAGGACTGAACTTCTTAACAATCAACATACCTATTTTTAGCCTCCCAAAAATGACGTTTTTATATCCCTTTCATATCTTATTGGCTGGTGGTTTTATTTAATGAGTGCCATTATGCAGTTAGGAACTCTCAGGATGACATTTGGAAAAGGCTTTCCACAGTGCTCTGCAGTCAGAGCTACTAAACTTCAGAAGTTCCTCTGCTATTGGCAGAGGAGTCTTAAAATTGGATACGAGTGCTTTCATTTCTTTTAAGTGCAGAATTTGAGCAAATGGTTTGGAAAAGCTTTTGGGGAAAATAGGAGACTAAATCAGAACTCTTTCTTTCAAGAGGATAAAATTCCAAAATTTGGAAAATAAGGAGATACCCATGGTAATATTTTCACTTCAGTTCCTGACTTGCGTCTCCCCAAAGGATCACTGTAAATGAAACAACTGTGAGGAAACATATTTCTTGCAGACTTTTTGGAACTACTTATGACATCATATTATTATTTCAGGGATCAACAGATCTGCCAAATGTTCACAAGTAGGGCATTTAAATAGGTATGGAGGGAGATTGATTCTTATTAGGCTTTTCTGCTGAAGGAGCGATTCTGAAGTGTAGGGTAACATAACTTGGAGTAGTTGGTTTCACTTCTTTTACAAGTAGAGCTCCAACATATCACTGAAAGCTGAACTTCTTTGGCCAGGCTCTGTTTTGCACATAACTAATTCAGTTAGTTTTTCAGCATCTCTTTATTTTGTTCATTCTTTTAATAAATCCATGATTTCTGCTCAATCCAGCCATGTAGTCACAATGCCTAGTGAATGGTGTAGGAAAAATAAGGAAAGCGGATTAGAAATTTTTCTTATTTCTGTTCTCCTTTTTTCAAATCTGCATTTCCCACTTCAGTAATGTATATCTATGAAAGTTTGTTTAAAACCCACAGAATTTCCTCATGCTTTCCACCTGCAGTTATTCCTTACCAATACTCATTGCTCATGTTCTGATTTCTGCCTCTTCTCACCTCAGTTCTTTGTATCATTGTGATAGAAAGCGAGTCCTGCTGAATTTTTTGCGGGAATTGAAGTGAGGCAAAATCCATTAGCTGAACTTCCAGGCTCTGAGGAGAAACTTTGTGGGGGCTCAGAGTCCTTCCTTTCCAGTCAGTCTTTGGCAACACTGATATTTTCTCCTCTTCCAGCATTTCTTGAGCAATCTGGCTTCTGTTCCACTGTGGTAGGAAATTTCTGGGCAAACACAGCTTGTGTTCCTGTGGTAACAGAGCTCCTGGGTTGCAGTGCTTTGTGCAGGAGTCTGATTCTCAGCACTGCTGTGTTTCTCAGGTTGTAACCATGAAGACGTGGCTGTTGCTTCTCTGCAATAGGTTTTAAAATGAAAGACGTAAATGTAGGTTAAGCCTTGCTGTTTGGAGAACATAATGCTTTTCCTTTCTGAGACTGTACATCAGGTTACATTAAAAGCTTCCTTCCTTAGCTGAACAAATACCCAGAAAGGATTTGTCATCTTGTGTAACTTTCTTTTTCCAGCAGTTATGTTCTAATGCTTCCAATTTAGAAATTTGGAAAGAAAATTGCTAAGGAAACTAGTCTTCACCAAGATAACATCGCATCTCTTCACCAAGAATTCCAGTGTCATTTTTCTGTTTTTCTGTTCTTTATCTTCTTTTGGTAAACTTTGATTTCTTATTCATCTTTCAATAGCCTTGTTTGTCTTTTAACAGTCTGATTTCTAGTCTTGCAATCCACATATTTTTGGTGCTGTAGCAATGTTGTGCTATCTCATTATTGCTTTTGGTATTGATTTACAGCCTACTTTGCTAAGTTTGGTTTATGAGATCCCAAGTGATGATAAATCTGCATTATCCTGATGATGCAAGCTCTGACCTAGTCTAAAAAACTATTAATTCAAACGTGGTATAAGTGGGGTGTTTTTCCCAAGTTGACTTTGTACACGATCTGCCTGTTGCCCCTTCCTTGGCGGTGTGTAAGATATGTCAGGCAGGATCTATTAGTCAACTACTTCAGGCTCAAGTCTGACTCTGATGAACCTTCATCCCTACCCGAAAGGCAAGAGCGGAATTTACTGACATGTGGCAGCCCTTCAGGTGATAAATGAAGTCCTTTTGGCAGCAGGACAGGTTGTCCCTGGATGGCTCTGTAAGTCAGGGTACTTAGAGGTAAGTAGGGCTGCCAAGCAGAGACGGTGCCATGTCAGCCCCAATAGGCCTGAGCCTGTTCCTGCAGATCTGCCTGCCCAGCCCAGGTTTCACCTCTCCACAGCAGCACAGACCACAGGCACAGAGGTTGTTCAATTCCTCACATAGGGGAAAATAAGAAACTGCACATTGCCCTGTCCTTTTTGGACAGAGGGTAATGAAAGACGTGTGGGGGGTTATGTCCTTTGTGCACGACAGGGTGTCCTTTGTGTTCTATATTCACCAGGTATGTGCATGGACTTCATGAAGTCACAGCAATCTGAAGAGAAGCACTATTAATATATAAAAATGGGGATGTGGTAAATCCTTTCTGAATTTCATTTGACTTACAGTGGCACAGTTGTGAGTAGCTCAGCTGTCATTAGTTAAGTGTCTCTATAAACCAAAGAGAGTGAAAACCAGACCTGTTCAGGTTTGGTGGATGTCATTCTTTAGCACAGTGGTTCTTTTCTGGGCTTGCTTTCAAGTTTCACTCTGCATCAAAAATGTATAGTTCTTTCCTGATACAAATCCCCATACTACATAAATTTATGCTCAGTAAAACATGGCCCTCAGGGATATATTAACTATAGCTCTGCAAATAAATAAATAAAGATAGCTCTTCATATAAATATGAAGCTTTTGTTTACGTGGGACTGATGCTTTAGAGGCTCTCACTTCCTTTAATTTTTTTTATTGCTTAGATGAGCTGATCATTTCAACAATTTTAAATCTCATCCATTCTGTTGAATTAATTAAATTTGAGATTTCTGTGATGATTAAGGGGAACCATAGTCCTTGAGCGAATTAAAAGAAACCATCGAGAAACCAAATAAACCAGTGATATAAAATGATTTCATACTTAATGTAAAAACCAATTTAATGAGTATTATAAAATAACAGCTTCAGTGTTTAAGCTCAGCTGTGGCTGCAGAAAGTAGCTGACTAGTGAAGTGCAACAGCAGAAAACAGAAGGTGGTTTTGCAGTTGCTATTTGTGACATTAAATGTACTGTAACAGGACTGAACCAGGCAAGAACACAAGGAACCAACATTGTGGGGTTTATTGCAGCTGGTTTTTCTGCAGGGTCTCTTATTTTCAGCAGTTTTTGTTGTTACTGTGCATTTCACTCCTTTTAGCTGGTGAAGCTGTGAATACATGGTTGATGTTTAAGAGGAAAAAGCTGAAAGTTTTAACTTGTGATGTTGTAAGAACGTATGGGGAAGGGCTTTCTGTAGAGCTGCTGATGGCCCTAAAAGTGAGTTGAATATCAAAAAAACCCCCACAACCAAAGTTCAAAGACTGTAAGTTATTTAGTGCTGATCAATGTGTCAGTAATTTTCAACATGTGACATGTGAAGCAGATAATGTGGCCTGAGTGCACCAGCAAAGAAGGGTGGAGGCAGCTTCACTGGGTGTCACAGCTTTTGTCTCTGTTTCCCTTGCAGCAGAACCCTTTTACTCTGGTAAAAGTGACATTGCTTCTTTATGTTTTACTCTTCTGGGTTACTGTGGAGCATAAAAATGTCTTTGAGTGTAGACAATGCCACTGCTCTTTGCCATGCTGCGTTAATTCCCTTTCCTTTTAATGGAGCGCGAGGTTATTTGAGCTCAAGTGAAGCACTGCTGGTTGTAATATCCCTGATAACTGTGGCAGCAGCCAGAATAGACTGAGGAAATGAGGTTTCGCTAAGATTTGCCACAAATTCTGTCATTTTCTTTCCTCGCAAAGTATATGCCTAATTTGTACCAAAATAGGTAATGATAAAGTATAAATCAAGTGTGAACCAGACCTTGAAGCATTTTCCATGCTGGCTTAGAGCTGGTTTTGTACGTTTCCTTAAATGCATGAAAATTCTTTTCACAGTGTGCCCGGGGTTCTTTTAAACATCTTCTCTTTCCATAAAGTCTGTTCTGCTTTTGCAGCCACTCATTTTAAATGTAAAATAGAGTAATCCACAAAAACAGGGAAGTGGGATTTAAACACCTCTCTTGAGGAACCTGCCGCAGGGGGGAGGAGCACTTGGGTGGCTGCCACACATCCCATCTGTATTTTCATCTCTCTTTTTTTTTTTGTTTGTTTTACTTTCTATATGTGCTTTCTGGAAGGAAGAGTTTCATAATTGCATTGCTGATTTCAAGTAAATAAGCTGGATTGAAATGAGTTGCTCTCTCTTTGCACACACAGGCTGGATCTTTGAGAACTTACTTTTTTGTTGTTGTTGTCTGAAAGCTTTGTTTATTATGAATCTGCAACCACGTGTTATGCATAGGGATAGACATCATGACTCCCAGCTGAACCACAAATATGTAATTTTCCTCTGGACCCTTTCCTCCAAAAACAGAGATCTCTACTACTTCAGCTAAACTAAGCTTTTTCTTTCAGTAAAGCCAGCACAGACAATTTAGAGCATTTTTAGGGGATGTTGTAAGTTCTGCTCCCTTTGCTTTTATAGTGTTGCTGATGGCCTAATAGGTGGATTCTGCTCTAGTTCTTGGATTGATACCCAAATATTGTGAACCTTTCCTTGAGATGGGGATGAAAAAACCCAAACCCAAACTGGAAAAGGGTTGCAGAATATTCAGTAGCCTGGAAGGGTGTCACTGTTTGGATGGTGTTAGTGCAGCTCCTGCATGGGTGGTAAAACTGCTGTGGGGTTCTTTCCAGGATAACCCAGCTCCAGCCTTGGCATTTCTGCCTCTGGGCTGAATTCTGTGGAACACTTTTGTCCCAACCTGTTTCTTTTTCCAAGAAAAAGTAGGGAGTTACCATTCAGGCAGCATTTGTTTCTCATGCAGCCTAAATCTGCCCCTTTGGAGTGTTTGGCACCCCAAAACAGGGAGGGTGAGCTGTCAGCTGGTACCTGCCTGCTTCTGGAAAAGGTCCCTCCAAGGAGGAAGTGTTTGGCTGTCTGTGCCACCTCAGAGCTGATCCCACCCTTACCCCTCCTCTTTTCTCTGTGACACGCACAAAAGAATAAATTCAAGGATGGGGAAAGTGAGAGGGAAAGGAGGAAGCAAGTGAGGGAATGGGGCAATGCTGGGGCTGGGAGCTGGGAGCAGCAAGAGGCAAAAGAAAGCACTCCTGACTTTGGCCCATGGATCATGTTTTGATTTAGGTGATCATAAATTAGGAGTGGAGCTTTGGGAGCTCACTGTGGAATGTCTTAGCTTCTTTTCCAAAGGGATAGAAGGCCAGAAAGCTCATTAGCAGAGGGAATTCATGGGGCTACTCCCATCTGCCCAGAACATCTTGCTTCACTTACATATTCTGTCTCCTGTGAAAAATCATGGAATCATGTGGGTTGGAAGTGATCTCTGTAAGTTATGCAGTCCCAACCCCTGCTCAAGCCATGCCCAGTAAAATTCGATTACTGAGGGCTCATCCTGCTGAGTTTGGAGGCTCTCCGTGGAAGGAGATTGCACAGCCACTCTAGGTGCTACTGCAGTGTTTGACCACATTCCCATCCACAAAAATAAATAAATATATGAATAAAAGTGTCTTTATGCCTAGCTGGGATTTTTGCATACTCCAGCATGTGTCTGTGGTCTCTTATCTTGCCATTTGCACCCTGGAGAAGACTGATTCTCCAAAGTCTTTCCTGCTGATCAGCAAACAAGGTACTAGAAGGAAAAGTGAGTATTCCCAAAAAGAGCTGCATTCCTGTCAGGATGTTTTTGTTTTTTACATCTTCTTTCATGTCTGAGTATTGGGACATAAAACTCTTAGGAATGCAGTTTTTCTTTGGTTGCAAGGTGTGCGTTTGGAAGTGCATTTTATATGCTGACCTTGTGTTTATCATGTCACATGGAGAAATCCCTTTTCCTCTTGCCTTTTGCATTTCCTGTGCATCTTCTGCATCCTTCTAACAAGTGTTTCAAGAGTCCTTTAGGATTTTCCTTGCTCCTTCAAACCTTTGCCTTTAAAAAGTCAGAGTCCCTTTTCATCCTGGTTTTGTTGCTCTGCTGCTGTCAACGCCATGGCATTCCAAAGGATGCGAGCTGGACTACTTGGTTTTCCACATGCTGCACCCTGGCACAGAGTGAAAGCTCTGACCCTGCAAATACCACCAACCTTCATCCCTGGCAGTGGAGAAATAGCTCCTAATTGCTCAGTTCAGGCTGAGTTTTTTCAGATCTAGGCGTTGAAGACTTTCCTGCTCCTGCAAAACTGCTGATCCAGGCTTTTTTTTTTTTCAGTTGAGAGGGGTTTAATGATACCTCTCTCCTCCCAGTCACCTTCCAAATTTGGAAGTTCTTTTTTTAGTGCCTTCACCAGAGTGTTAGTATTCTCATGGACTGCCCATGGGAATGTGCTTCTAATTTTAGTTTGTCCTCTGCATGTCTGTCTCCTTTAAATACATCCAGCTTCTCATTCCAGCCACACTGGGCCAAGCATGACACTCTGCTCCTGATACTTGTATCTTGAGGATGTTCTGGTACTGTATTGTAATCAAATCCACAGCTTCTGCCCTTGTGTTGCACAGCAGTCAGTAGCACTCATGTATCAGCACTCATGTACCAATCAAACAGTGCTTTTTAATTCCTTTATTTGTCATGCATTTATTTGTCAGGTGACCTTGAGAGCTATTTAATTGTACGGCGTCAATTTATACTTGGTCTGACAGTGGTGGTGTTATTGCTGGGCTTCTGTGGAATGTGACTGTGCAGCCTTGCCGGGAAGGACTTGGTTGATGGTCTAAAACCATAATTGCTGCTGAGTGGCTTGCAGCTATCTGCTGTAGGAGATATATTTTGGGAGTTCCTGGATGTGCTAAATGAGAGGAATATTTAGAAAGAGATTTCAACAGCACTGGTAGTCTGGTTTTGTGAATACAGACTGGCTGCAGCTCCCTCCTGCAGCTCTTCCACCCAAGTTTCTGTGGGTTGTCACTGAGTTAATTACAGTCTTACAAATGGTCCCACGGGACAGGACAAACTCTCTAATTTCCATTTATTGTGAGGCTCTGATTAAAAGACAATGGCAGCTTCTCATCATAAGCCTCAAGTTCGTCATCTATTAAGTTAATATGCATTCCCCGCTTTTTGTAAAACAAACAATTGGAATCATTTGGGATCATCATTCACTTGTAAACTTGCACGTTAGGGAAGTGACAGTAATTTATAGTTGCCTTCAGTTGTGGGAGCATGACTTACTGTGACAGTTAATTGATGGAGGGGGAAGGCACATTCACTCAGAAAATAATACAGATGGTGTTGAGCCCAGCCCAGTGGAGAGAGATGCAGTGGGGTTATTATGGAAACACTCTGGCTGGGCACAGGACTTGGAATTGCTCAGGCTCTGTTAAGTTACCGAAAGCTCCTATGAATGGAGTTGATCTCTGGGATGATCCCGTTGCTCACAGTCAGGATAGTCAGGATATTCAGGATTGATGTTCGTGAAAGAGGGCACCAAGGACAGAAATGTCACTATAATTATGCTTTAGGTCTGTTCCATCCATTTTAGGTCTTTTTCCTCAAAGTTGGTAGCACAAAATTTGGGGACCTGAATCTGTGAAAGTGGCTTTAGCCTTGTTCTCCTGCACAGATATAAAAAACCCATCAGATGAAGGAAGGGAGAAGCTAAATTTACAGTGGTGCTGTGTAACATAAGAATGTAATAGATTAATTCCACAAGACATCGAATTTTCTATGAAGTTGACTTTGTTGTCCTAGAAGTAACTTTTTTGGCTGGAGCAGGTCCAGGGCCTGCAGATGCTGCCATCACTTCAGAATAAAGCCTTTTCTGATCTTTGAGGACTTCTGGGCCTTACTGCATAACCAAGAAGTGATTTAGACATTATGTTGACTTGGTGTAAAAGGTGGTGCCTACTGTGATTCAGTGAAGGGGGTGGTTGTGCTGCATAAAGGTAGTTGTGTGTAGGTCCTCAGAAAATGACCTCCAACCTGCTTGTCTCAGGTTTATAACCACTTCCCTGAGAGGTGTGACTGCATTTATACTGCATTTGATGGGTTTGCAACTTCTCCATCCTACAGCAAAGATGATATAAGGCATGATCTTCACTGCAAATCTGGGGCGTTTGAAGATCACACAAATATAATGATTAAATGAGGGACTGGCAGTAGGAGTTACATTTGATGGAGCACTTCCAGCACAGTGGTAATTAATGTTAAACTTCCCACGTAGGAAGTAGCGTTTTAGGTCTGGCTGCCTATAAAAGCTGCCCAGCTTAATCAAAAGCTGATTTATTTTTAAACTGATGTAGCTGTTTCTTTGTGGCCTCCTACTGCTGTGTAAACTGGGTAATTGGTTCAGTTTAAATTAGCTGATGCTTTGTTTTAAACTGAATTAAGAGAGCATAAACTTTGTTTTTTCTGGCAGCATAATAACATAAACTGGAGCATTTTTCTCTTGTAGACAAAGGTCTTCACAAGTAGTATTTGTAATGCTCACAGCCTGCAGTAAAAAATAAGGGCAAATGAAGTTCCTTTGTGTATTCTGTTGTCATCTTCCCACAGGGAGGGATGGCAAGAATTCCCTGAGACAACTTCATTTGAAAATAAATTAAAGTTTCCATTTTATAGGTAATTTATTCCAGCTTGAGTTAAAATGAACTTTATAACTTTATAGTTACTTATTTTTTACAAGGTCTTAAGTGTAATTTTTGTGAAAAACCAAAGCTCAGTAGCAACTTCTGTGTTTTCAGGAGATCAGCATGACAACAATTATAATTTTGACATGTAGATGTATATATATTGAAAGACTACATTCAGCCTGTTTTGTGCGGTGTCTAACATATATTTAAGGGCAGAGCTACAAGAGAGGGTTTTTATCCTCTGGTTCACACTCCACAGTTGGCTCTGGGAATTGATTGAGGCAATTCCAATGATGGCACTGGGAACTGAATGAGACAAAACACAATTCCTTGTGTTTTCTGTCCCCCAATACAGGAATGTTTTAGCAGTGAAATTTATTGCTTTGGTTTTCTCTCCAAACCCATGTTCTTGTTTTGGAAAGTACTGCTGGAAATGGAAAGTTCAGCCTCATGGAAATATGGGTTTGGTTCCTTGTTCTAGCTGGAAATGAGGACAGTGGGTCAGTCTGGAGTTGTATGTTTGTCCTGCCCAACAGATGGAGTCCATATGGAAAGGACTTCTGCAAATGTTTACGAGTGTTTATCGGTGTGAGCAGATTTGTTACAGATCTGTGAGCTGGTCGGGTTCTTAGAGTGGTTGTAAGTGCCTTGGAACAGCAAAGTGCAATTCTTTCTGTGGCCATTTGTATCACAGCTGGGGGAAAGGGAATCCTTAATAATTAAGGATTGCAGGTCATTAAATAGCCAAAGACCAGCTTGCTCTGTGACATTACATGATCATTTATTAAATTCCTCATTAAGGTAGGTCGTTTACAAACATCTTCCTTACCATAATTTATTGATGATGTTCCACTAAAGTGACTGGGACACTCTTCTAAATGGGTTCTAGAAAAGTTTTCAGTGGCAGCTTTTTTCCCCATAGTATATTTTCATTAGAACAGAAAATGCCTGTATAGTCACAAATTTGAAAGTACTTCTTCTAACAAAATGAATATTTGTATTTTAAATTAGTGTTGAGTGTAGGTTTGGATTTCTTCTTTTCATTTTCATAGCCAGAAAATTATTTGTTAGTGTTATTAGTAAAGTTTCTTCGGCCCTGCTGCGTTTCCATAGTGTTGCAAAGTTGATGGAATATTATGACCTGAAAGATAATTTTAGGGATATGGGATTGATACTTTAGTTGTCTTCAGCTGCCAGAATGCCCTTTTTAAAAACGTTACCGTCCTGGTTCTCCTAAAGCACTGAGATACCAAAAAACAATGACTGTGCATAGAAATACTACATTTTCAGTATTGCCCCTTGGTCAAATCAATATTTCAGGGTAATTACAAATATGCTTTGTTAGGATAGTTATGTAGGAGTGGTCACTGAATTCAAAGCAAACAAAAATTAGAATGTCACTTAGTTATTAAAAGAATTTGAATATCCAACATAAACATCAATAAAGACCATCTTTATATCTTTTATTTCTTTAAGTTACCATAGTTCTAATCAACTTTGAAATTAAGAATTTTACAAAGCTATCTGGAACACACAGTCATTCCCTTTTTGGTTTTACTTGATGGTCTTTAATAAACTAATGAATAAGCTTTTACAATTGAAAAAAATTAAAGGCCAAGAATTAAAAGCTTTAGGAAATTTAACTACAGACTGAAAGGTTTAGCTTGGGTTTGCTAAGTAACTTGTGATTAAGTTACTCAATAAAGGCGCTGATTACTTGGCCAACATTGTCTCAGGCTGCTCCTGGGTGAGAGGTTCCTTTCCTGTGGTACCTCTTGAGCTGTGCCACAGGATTGCAATTTTCTGCTTTCCTTTTTGTTTAAAATATTTAAAGTAGAGTGGCTTTGTTTTCATAAGCTGATGCCTTCAAATACCTCGGGGCTTGGTCCTCATGAAAGGGGAGCACTTAAAAAGTAACCACTCCTGGTTCCCTGAGTGGTCATTATATAAATTGTTTGTACGTCTGTGTTTTGTATGTTTTAACAGAGGAAAGCCAAGAAGGGAGACTGTGTCCTCCCAGTGATTACAATCCCCCAGTATCCAATTTTGGAGTCATGTAGGTCCTAAATATTATTTATATAAATCTGTTCCCAGGGTTGGCCAGCATGGTAAATATCAAAAGGGACAAAGTCTAATACCCTCCATTAAAGTACAAAGTGCAGCTTTCAGAGCCCCTGAATTTTAATTGATACAACAACTCTATCTTACAGCTTGTCCTTTTGTTAGTTAACAGTCCATTAAATTCTTGTGTCTTTATAATTCCTGTGTCTTTATTCCTCTTCTTACATCTTCTGATGAATGTTAAAATGGTTAAAAATTGTTAGTGCTTAAAGCATCAACACTGGCAGCTGAGACATCAGTTTGCTCTTAGCAAAAATTTGTGTCAGCCTTCCTTTTAATCCATGAAGTTATCCTCATAAGGCTTAATCTGATGACATTTGTAAGGCTTTTTGTTGCATTGTAAAAAATCTTGTTAAACTTACAAAATCAGGGGTTTGGCTGCAAAGGGGAACTTGCTCAACCTGAAACACAGGATTTCCAGTAAATGCCACAGTTGTGTATTGAGTGAAGACATGAAGATACAGGTGTACACTTTAGTCCCCTGCTCTTCTTTTCAACAACTCTATACAATTTTGCTGGTTTCATACACGAATAATGAAAGAGGTGTAGCTCCAGCTGTTCCTTTGAACGTGAGGGATATGGGATATGATCCTACAGTCCCGTTCTGGGCGTGTGTGCACACATGAATTCACACACACCTGTGTTACGCTGACCGAAAAGCCACAGAAACCCGCTGGCTAAAGAAATAAGTGTCAGTTATTACACCTGCTCTCCCTGGAGTCTCCTGACACAGAACTATATGGTTTTGGAATACCTGTTGGGTTTGTGTTCTTCTTTTTTTTATTTATTAGTTAGTTTTATTTGGGGTGTTCTATTTTTAAAGACTGTCAGTCAGTCCTCACCCAGCAGGAATGAAGCAAGAGTCTCATCATGACAGAAGAGTTGGGAATTTGGGGTCATCTGCTTTGACACGTACCTGGACTCAGCCTCACTGCAAAATTTGATCTTTTATCTACTTTGACAAATGGTTTCTTATTTTCTGTGTAGCCAGAGTCTTTTACTAACGTTAACAGTGTGGCAAACTAACTTCTCCACTTGAGGGCCTTTAATGAAGGCAGAGGATGTAAATATTCCTGGCATTTAATCAGAATACAGACATTTATTGTGTGAGGGCTTTGATGGGGGAGGGTTTTGGTCACAAATGAATATTTTTGCAATATATGGCTTTTTGTTCATAGTAGTCAACACATGCTGTTACAGTGCCTCAGGGACAAAGGCAGTCTTTCCAAATATTAAATTGCCTAATTATTTTTCCCATCATTTTTTATGATACCAATTCAGATGCAAATGAATAGGATTTTTTCTCAAGTCGTTGGCCCTAAATAACCATGAATTTGCACAGTAATAAAAAAGTTGTGTATCCTCTGAATGAATTTGGAAGCTCTGTAGTTTTGATTCACTGTTGCTGAATACAGGCCACCTGTTAATGGCATACACCGCACTGCTGACTTGCATAAAGCCATTTAATGGCAGTAAATCTTGCAGGATGCCACTGGTTTTTGTTTAACAGCATGAGGAGGGTTATTTTCTTAGCTGTGCAAAATATTGCTTCATGTTTAGTGTTTATCCCATACCTACTGGCAGGCAGGTAGCAATTCACAGAAAGCCCGAAGTTCAATTTAGTCATTCCATTAAGTTCCTTCCACAAACTAATTAATGAAATAATTTGGATTTCATTGAATAATCATTTTTGAAAATTTGGGGTTTTTTTCTAATAAGAGTGGTCTGTGTAAGATCTGCATAAATACTGTAATACACTTTTGGAAGTGAACATGGAGGGAAAGCACACCTGTCCCTTTTGCACTCCTCTTGCAGGAAGGCAGGAACTTAAAGAAATCGCTTGCATGTTTTAGCAAATTTTACAGAAGCTTTTGTGACTTTCAAACCCATTTTAAATCTCTACTGCTGATGAATGACCCTGTAACTTCCTAAGACATCAAACTTCACAGAGTGACAGCATTAGTTCTTCTAGGGCTACAGAGATCTTAATCTTTAGTACCAAAGGGAAAATGAATGCCTTTACCAATAACTGTTTGTAACCATTATCTTTAAATAATTTGTCCTTGTAACACGATAGCAAAATGATCATTTCAGCAATTTCACACAAAGTATTTTAGTTTGATATGGTTAAATATCTTTGTGCTGGAGAATTTCTCTCTGACTTTATGTACTGTTTGACTTGATTCCTTACCTGGAAGAATTTGATTTGCTTTGAAAGTATGTGAAATACTATTATTTTGTTGTGTTTGTTTTTTTTCTTTAACTGCAGAAATTCAGAAAGGAGATAATAAGGTTGCTTGGCCATTATATCAACTGTTTTCTGTGGAATAGACACAAAATACTACAGTTCAGCCCAAAAAGTCAAATAATGGAGTTCATTTTACTTTTCAGTCAGATTGGAGCTTGCCCACACTAATAGCTAAGTACAAAGATAATAAAGCTAATGGGAGTTCTCCCTAAAATTATTACAATGACTTTTGCAGGGCAGTGATTGGAAAGTATTTCAGATGAAAATCAGTCAGGGATATTCCTGATGTTTCCCGAGCTTACAGTACTTCTCCAAAGAAAAAAGAGCTGTGTGCTCCCTGAATTCCCGTCAGGCATTTCAAGTGGTTTGCTGAAGAGCAACAACTTTGTTCTCTGAGGTTGTTAAACAACTTCCCTGGAACCCACTGGAGGAGAGTGCCCACAGGGCTACAGCAGGGAGCAGGGAAAAGAATTACCCCAGTGTCCTTCCTGCCCTATCGTGGGTTTGTTCCCTACAGCACTGATGGAACAACTCCAATTAATAATGATTAGGTCTAGCTGTCTAACTTTTCAAAAAAGATAAACTGAACTGTTTCTGCTGATGAATGCTTTGTGACTCTGGAGGAATAGCAATGGCAGTGTGAGTTCCTGATGGGAGCTCCTTTATTGGGTGGATAATCTGTGTAATTGCTGCCTTTTGCTTTGTCATGCCTGCTATGTGTGCTGCATTTGCCCCTGTGCTGTTGTGCAGCCTTTCCTCTGGATTTTCTGCCTTGTCTGCACCAGGGATTCTTTTCCTCTGCCCTCGCTTATTTGGGATTTTCACCTCGCAAATTTACTGGCCTAGCCCTGTGTCTGAACTGACCAAAGGAGCCAACAGAAGCACTTGCCAAAAGGCAGTTTTGCTCTTCCCTGGCTGCCTCAGCCTGTTTTCCTTTCCAGAAACAATCAAGGGCATGTGATCTTGATTCAGAGAAGGATTTGTTCCATCTCACTTCTGTGATTCAGGCATTTGGGAGGAAAAGGAAAGACAGAATCTGATCCTTGAGGGAGATATCCCCATGGACGTGTCAGACTTGAGTTTGGCTAGTAAGGAATTAGCCTCGCCAGACTGAGAAAAACATCATCCATCATCTCAAATCACAGGCCTTTTTGAGTCAGAAGGGATGGAGCCATCTGTCTGTGGGGACACTGAACCAAGAGCCCTCTTCTAGTAAAGGATGTGTCAAAGCAAGAGCACCTTCTGCTTCAAAAATCCCCTTCACATGCTGCCATCCTAGGCTGCTTAGTAACAGATAATACACCTCTCCAAGACAAAATTTCTCCTCTTGGCTCTAGTTTTGTTATTCAAGATCAAGCTAAGACTCTCTGGGTTTAATACCAAAGTTTAAAGGTGGATTTCATTTCTGAATTTTAAGATGTAGCACTTTGATTCAGTTTGCTAAAGCCATTTCAAAAATCTGGGTTGTTTTGCACACTTTGGAGGTCTTTGGAAACAGTGGAGAGCAAATACTCTGCATCACCAGAAGTGTTTGGTAGTTCTCACTATCCATACCTGATATGGGAAATCAAATATATTCCATTCTGCCTGTGTGACTAGAATGCTGTTAGTGAGCAGTGAGGAGCAGAATGCTGCTTTCATTTCAAAGTTGGAGTCCTTATCAATCTATTTCAGGAACAGTCATTTTCTGCCACAAAGTATAACTTGCAATGTATTAAATCTTAGAGAGTTTTAAACTCTCTTGGAGAGGTATATGTTAGAGAGGTATATGTAAGGTATGTGTGACTTGCTGCTCTCCAGATGTTACTGGTTTAGGGTTATGTTGCATCTGTGAAATACTCCATTTCATGGGCAGTGTCTTTGGAGCTGCTGTACTCGACAAGCAGATGTTTTAGGGGTCTCAGCTCTGAGACAGAAATGTGGGGATAGTCCGTGCTGTCTCATCTCACATTAGGTTTGCTTTAAACCCCAGACATTTGGGGGTATTGAGATCTCAGCTCAAAGAGTGCAATTGATTTGGGGTTGGGGTTCTTTTGGTGGGTTTTTGTAGGGGGGTGGCTTGCACTTCACAAAAACATCAACTAATCTAGACTACAGAAACCAGCCAAAACCACAAATTCTGATTTAGACCTACTTGGCTCCTCTGAATCATCACGAGCTCTGGGCACTGAGTCAGGCAAGAGCTGGTTTTCTCTTCAGTGTTGTGTAAACACAAGATGTTTCCTTGGGCTAAATACTATTAAGTTAAAAAGTCATGTTTATTTGATCATATTTTTCAAAAATGTCATGTATTGTATAAAAAAAAGATTAATACCTGGAGTTACCATCTGGGGAGAGCTGAAAATCCATTTCTTTTACACTTAGTTCACTTTTGAACACAGATCAGTTTTAGATTAACCTGATTTTTTTATTTAGTTCTTTAAGTGATAATTATTTGAATCAAACTACCAACAAAGCTTCCTGCATCAGCTTTGGAAATTGCAATTTCATTTAAAGTAATTAAGAAAAACTGAAGGACTTAATTCATAGTTGTACCACGATGTGATGTGAATTCTCAAAATTCAACATGAAGTCTGCAGCTGACTAGGCCATTTTCATCTGGGCACACAGGTGTGTTTAAACATGACATGGAGCTGTAGCAGAATTGAAATCCTCTTTTCTCTCCCCAAATCAACCACAGGCATCAAAGACATGAAAAAGATCTGGTATTTATCTTTTTTCCCTCCTTTTCCACAGTGCGGCTCCATGACAGCATATCAGAAGAAGGATTCCATTACTTAGTCTTTGACTTGTAAGTATGTGTTTTTGCATATTTTTAGCATGTGGGAGATGTGGTATTTAAACTTTGAGATGCAAATTTGAGTTCACAAGAGAAGTGCATGGTCCTGGTGCAATGAGTTGGACAAATAGCTGAACAGCTAAAAAGGCAGTAACGTTTGGTTATTTGCATGTGCAAGAACTCATTTGTGTGTCACTGTAAGGATTCTATATTAGAAAATGTTAAAAATCCACTATATCTATATTAGAAACTATTAAAAGTCCACTATTAAAAATGTAAAATGTAGGTATGTAAGTAAAAGTTGCATGATACCTGCCAAAGCTAAGCAGGCATACCACTTAGAAAATAGAATTTGCTGCAAGCCAGTTGTCTGTAAAGGAAACATTAAAAAACCCCACTTGGAACAGTAGCTTCTCTACAGAAAATCTCTGCTGCTTGGATTGACAGGTAAGCCTGTCAGTTTCCAGAGGGAAAAATTCTTTCAGAATAGTTTAGAGAGGGAAAGATTCTTTCGGTATTTTATTCCTGATTCATATCTCACTGATCTATGGAATGTTTCAGCTTGATACCACTCCAAATGTGAAACACACAGACACAGATAGGAAGTTTCCTACTCATATCCTTCAGGAATTTAAGTCCTGTGAGTCTTCATGTTGTGACTGTGCCTGTATGGAACTTGTTTTTCCCAGATGAGGCTGTTCAGTGGAAGAAGGGCTGGTGACAGCATGAACCGTGTGTCCCAGATTCTTACCTTAAAAAGAGAGACACTGATTTCCTCATTCTTCCCTGGGATGGGCAAACTTTTCCACTCACTTGAAAAGTTACTGCTTATGGCTCTGGGTATGGACAAACACAAATGACAGGAATTGTACTGCATTGATGACTTATTTAAATGAAATTATCTCTTTCAGCTGCAAATTTTTCTGGACCACTATATGATTTAACTGATAAAACACCCTCCTATCTTAGGTGGCTCTCTTAGGCCCACCATGGTTCTGCTGGTTAGAATGAGAATACATTATCACCCTAGAAATGTGAAATAGCTCATTTCTAACCATACAAATGGAATTATTTGCTTTCAGCATGGCTGAATTAGAGCCTGGATCTTCCACAAGCAAATGTGTGCTTTCATGTTCAGGTTGCATTCTGGTTTATTTCCTGACTTAATTTTTTTTAGAAGAAATTTGTAAAGACTTCTTGGAAGGTAGATTTCAGACTAGAAATACACAATATTAAAATAAAAAATATTAAACAGTCTGCATGCAGTGAAGGGATTCAGGATTCAGGACTCAAATCCTAACAGGAGCTTATATCTGGCTTGTGTATATCCCAGGTAAGTGCTGTGCCTGTTGCCTTGGAAATGGCTCCAGGGCACAACACACACACTTGTTTTCTGCCATGCACTGGGGTTTGTTGTGCTTTTCTTTTTTTCTTTAAGGGCTACAAAGGAAATCTTTCTAAGTGGAATTGGAAAAATCTCCTTAGTCCTGAACATTTCCAAGAAGTGCATGCAGAATTCTTAGTTCTAAGGACAATATCCCATTTATAAACTGGCGGCTTTTTAATTTTCTGGTTGTGCTACTGTCCTGTTCCAAACTGTGGCCCACTGTGATTGCAGTTAGTCCACGTCTGCCTTAAACTGAGTGTGTAGTGCCAGACTTATCTCAGGGGATTATGACTGCCATGTGAACTAGAACATTTGAACAACTTCAAAGTTGTAGATACCAGTATCTATATCTTGATAGTAACAGAACAAATAGGAGCCTGTATTCTGCAATAAAAAATTAATACCTAACCCAAAGATTCTGTCTTAGCAGAAAACTAGATCCTGCAGGAAGCATTCTGCACTGCCTGGAACTTCCTCTGTTTCCCTGACAAACATAGGAACAGACTCAAACATGAATATACAGCCTTTATGTTTTGTTTGGTGTTTTTTTGGGGCAAAATTATTTATTTTACAACAAAGAAAACATCTAAATGGTAAAGGCAGTAACTTTGCAGACTGATTGTTGTCTTTGGAGAGGCATCAGGTTGCATTCCTGAGGAACTTTTGCCAAATGACAAAGAATGCCAGTTCACAGTTAATTTTTCACATTCAGGCTAAGAAATCATTGTTTTAATGCTCACTAATACTATTTATTAGTGAGCCTTAATCTTTTAGTGCAGTTACAAATATGTGGGTTGGTGCCTTGTTGAAATGCACATAAAAGAGCTGCCACACTGAAAAGGTACCGTTTGCACTTCTTGAACATGAAGGCCGAGTGCCTGCTTTTCTTTCTTTAATTTTTATTCAACAGGAACCTGACTGTGGTGTAACACTGTCACTCCACCCACACATGCCATCATGTCATTTTCTTAATGATTTCTTTCAGACTGTGTGGGATTTAGTGCCACTGTTTCTTTAGAAATTTCTCTTAGACTGCATCCCACGTAAGAAAGTAGAGAAGAAGACTACCTCTTCTGTGGATAGAAAAAAACAGTTATTGTCACCCTCTTTTTGAATTTCTAATAATCTCTTTGGCATAAGTGCCACAGAGATGTCTGCAGCCTGAAGGAGAAGCCTGTTGCTTCACTTGTGTACCTCAGGCATAGCTGTACTTTTGTCTGGAGAAAAAACAGTGTTTGAGGTGTTCTGTTCCAGGCCTGCATTTGTGTGGGCAGTTGTTGCGTCAAGTGGGCAGGTGGAAGTCTCTTAAAATCCACGTGGGAAATGGACTTCATGGATTTAATAATGGACTTCATGAAGATTTTGCTCCTCTTCCCTCACTGGGCCAGGCCCGTGCAGTCAGTATTTAAGTCTGCCAGCCCATTCCAGTTGCTAAGCACGAGTGAGACACCGTCTTCAGCCTTAATGATGTTAGATGAGTTCAAATCCAATCAATTCTGTCAGTATTAATTGCTGGATCTGAATGGAAACAGCTGTAGCACTTGAAGACTCTCTTGTGCAAGTCAATGAGATCCTCTATTTTCAGTGTCTCACATTTTAATGCACTTGATGAGATGCAACAATTGGTACATTAAGAATCCTGACATTACTGTTGGATTCCAAGTGGAGGGACTGTACTGTGTAGAATAAACACAAAATATCAAAAAATAGCCTAATTGCAAAACAGTGTTTGCCTTGGGTAAGTGCCTGAACATCTCTTTTTCAGAAGTAGTAAGGCCACAGGTAAATGTGAAAATTCTGTGGCCACTCTAGTTTTGTAGGACTTCCTCGTACCTTAAAGCAGTTCAAGAAATCAGAAATGTAAGCTAGAAGGAAACCACATCAGTGTGATCATCAGCAGAGCCTGTTTTAGCTGCCTTAGCTAATTTGTGTGTTCCCTCTTATTATTCTCTTGTATTTGTAACTACAAAATTCTGCAGTTTTTCTGAAAGACGTGCCTGGTGCAGAGGGCCTTGGTGTTTCTACAGGCTGCTTGTACCTTTTTTGTTTAAACAAACCCGCGTGGTTTAAACAAACCCGCGTGGTTTAGATGCTGCCACTTGAGTCTGCTCTTCAGAAAATCACAGAACCACAGGAATTTGTGAGAATTTGTGGGTTTTAAGTTGTACTCTGAAAGTTCCTAGAGCTCATATCATCAATGTCCTGTCATGAAATGCAACCTCACTGGAGGCAACAATATAGATATGGAAATTCCACAACCTCTAAGCAACAAGTGCTTAGTAATTATAGTAACAACTAAGGAGGAAAAATCTTTGCACCTATTTGGTGTGCTCTGGCTCTAACCATTTCGGTGGCACTGCATTAGCGACAATCCATGATTCCTTCCCTCCTTCTGGCCATTTAGCTGTTCTGAGAGTTATTCCTAAGGAATATCCTTTGGATACAGAGCATGGAAATTGTTGACTGCTTGTTTGGTTGTCACAGTGAAATTCACCTGCTCTGTTCTTGCTTTCATCTTTTCCTCTTTTAACAGTGGTTATGAATACCAAGCAAATGTTTAGTGTCAGCAAGTGGGATTTCATATCCCCTTCTTTCCTCTGTGCTACAGAAAAGCAAGCATCAATTTGATATTCTCTCCCACTGAAAGGCACTTTGATGACTAAAGCCTTTTGTTCTTGAATCAAAAATAAGCATTTTAGGAAAGAATAAGATCAAAGGATGCTTTGTTTTTTCATTTGTTGAGAATTTGAGAATCATTCCTCTTTACCAGAACTGTGGCAGACAAATATATATGCAAAGAGGAGATATGAGAGACTGTCAAAATGTGCATCAATCAAACATTTTGTGTTACAGCAACCAAAGCCAGTTTCTAGAAGGTAAAAGACAAAAAGAAAGAGAACACAAATTAGGCAACAAGATATTTTACCTCCTCCAGATTTTACTGCAGGCTTTTGTACAAAATAGCATTTTGGTACCTGAAAGTCTCTACCTTCAAAGTCAGTAGGGTGTGAAGTCAGAAAAAGCATGTTATAACCCACATGTAACTGAAAATGTGGAAATAAAGTTTTTGAACTGGCCTTCTCAAAAAAAGGAGAAATGCTGCTGGTTGAGCAGGTCCTTTCAGTCATCATCTAACATGACTGAAAGCTGGGATCCTCCACAAAGTGCTAGTGCAGCAGTCTGCAAATGAATTTTACAGTTCCAAAGATTCCAAGCATGCTCACTTCTAACTTTTCAATACTATTAAATTTAATTGTATTCAGTAATAACTGTGTTCATTGTAGTATAGATTTTTAAACATCTTAAAGTATCTTGTAGCCCTCTCAAGCTTTTACTGTGGGGAATGTATTGAGAATGTAGTGTGCTAGTATCTGCATTCCTAACCAGTAATGAAATCCAAACATGGATCTCTCCCCTAGGAATTATTTTGGTTAACATATCAGTAGTTGAAGGTTTTGGAAAGCAGGAATTTGCACTAGTTTGTGAACCCAGTGTGAAGAGGCTGTGTTTAGGTGCTCTGGTTACACTGGGCATGTGGGTACTCCAGGCTGTGGGAATTTTCAAGGTTTGCATCTACTTTCAACTGCCCATTACATCACTGATATACATGAAGAATTGCATTTAGCTGTGAAAGTATGCCAGCATATTCCATAGAAGAGAAATATCCCAGGAAGGGTCTTCCTGTTCCACGAGTCCACTCTTCTTCACACAGGCAGACAAGTTTTATGATTCTATTTAAAAGCTCATCAATCTTCATCTTAAAAGTAGAGCACTAAACACTGTTTAATTACACCAGCTTTATGATTGCTAGAAAACTTCTGACTTTAGCCTTATTTTTACTCCTAGATGTTGCATGCTCATGCATTATTGTACCAGAATTGTCCCTACAACTCTTCTCTATGAAGAAGAGTTTATGCTTGTCTTCAGTATTTATTTTCATCCCCCTTAACCTTAGTTTTGCTGAGCTAGACTGGCTTTGCTTCTCTGAGGAGATGTGATGAGTAAGTGACCAGATAGCACAGTAGCAATTTTTCTGTTCATCCTGCTCTTCCAGTTCCCTTTTCTGAGTGAGCCAGAAAGAGTGACCAGAACTGCTATGATATGAGGAGGGATTTTACTGCTTTATGTGAGGACTCATTCTGGGCTGTCATCTCCAGGCTATAACAACACAGGTTTATTCCATTTTGACTACTTGCTATCATTAAAGCACTGGTTGTACAATGAAATCCTGAGTATGCAACGATGCACAGTTGCTTCTGTTGCTGATCCTCTGGATCATACAGTTCTCCCCTCATACTATTGATGGCCCTTAAATTATTCTAAATAGCACTTTGAATAAACTGTTCTTACTTTCTGGACAAAGATAATTGAACATTTGCTAGGAAAAAATCAGCCATTAAATTGATTAAAGAACTCTGCTTCTACTGATACTTTCCCTCCAACTCAGCAATCCTCTTTCTAGTCAAAGCACAAAAAGATGGCCCTCTGGCACCTGAGTACACCTCTGTTGAGTTTGACCTGCACTGAGTTCCTACACCTCTTGAATTTCTGTGTAGATATTTTGGTTATTCCTCTCTGACTTCTCCCTGTCAAGTTAATTTTCACTTACGAAATCCCCCTTTTCCCATCTTGCTTTTTGTAACAGAGTCACTGGAGGTGAACTGTTTGAAGATATAGTTGCAAGAGAATATTATAGTGAAGCAGATGCCAGGTAAGTCATTTGTTTTTCTCATGTTGCCTTGGATAGTCCTAGGATAGTTCCTTGAATATCTCCTGGTGTTTGGCATCAGTTTCCCTAGCACAGTCTGTGAGACTCCAGGATTTCCCCTGGAGTTCTTCTAGACTTGGAAGGGCACAGTTTGGCACTTTGAGCTCACGACTGTGGGATGGAGAACTCACATGAAGTCTTGATGTCTGCTGATCTGAAAAAGTCAAAACTGCATCTCAGTTTGATAAAATCTTTCTAAATTTGTGAAGTTGTTAAAACATCACCCTCTTTTCTCCTCTTCAAACTGGACATACCAGTTCAGCTATCGCATCCATGGAATCTTACATTTGCTGATCCTAGTTTACATTAAATATCATTTTTATTCCCAGTCCAGAAGCACTAATTTCCTTTTCCTAATTAAACATTTTTGTTGTGTTTCATAAATATGCAATTATACTGTGCATCTCGTAGTCTGAGCTCAAATATGAATCTCTAGCAGTTTTCTGCAAGTGCTTGTTGAAAAACTTGAAGAATAAGTTGACAATTATCATGATTTCCATGCTGACATAAAGTATCAGGGCCAGTTTTCCATCTCAGAATCTGTTTGCCCTCATATAATAATAAATCCTGAATATTCCCATGTAATTATGAACCTTCCACATTGTGAGCAATTGTTTCAGTATAGGTTCAACCACTACGCTCTTCACAGAAACTAATCTCAAAATAAATTTAAACAGTCCTCATGTTTTGATGTGTTTTTAGTCACACACCACCACTGATACAGATTTAATTCATATAATTTTTAATTACGCCTTTACGTTTGGAATTATTCGGCCGATGACAGGAAAGGATTAAATGTTCCTAACAACAGTGGCAGGGTAATGAGGAGCAGACAAGAAGTTATTCTGAACATCAGGAAGCTTTCCCTGGTTTTGCCCTTACTACATCTGTAGGAATGGTGGAAACATCATTGCTTTAAGCGTTTAAATATAGAACAACACATAGCTGTAGAACAGAAGACAAAATTAGTGGTTTAGGTGGGGTTGAAGGAGAGGAGGAGCTATGTTTAAAAAATTTTCAAATTATTTTTTCCTGCTGTGATTCAAGCAAAAATTCTAATATTGATGCCAAAGGCCAGTATGTGATGCCCTTGTGTGGTTTTAAGGTACTTGGGATTTAAAAGAAAAAATTGCAATGATGATTTTTTTCAGTTGTAGAATTATGATACATTGGAAGGGGCTGTGCATATATATATATATAATA
>JAWWES010000133.1:2304498-2343535 GCA_035583135.1 Lophotriccus pileatus | reverse complement strand
TATATATATATGCATTTTATATATGCAGTAAAAACTTGACCAAATAAGTGAAATATCTAGTTATGATGTATCTCTGTATTTTATATATTTTATATAAATATATGTATGTGTGTATATATATATATATATATATATATTTATATCTCTGTAGTGTGTGTATGTGTGTAACCTTATAGAAGTAGTGAATGTCCTATATGGATGCCTATCCTAGGATGTAACACTGGTCTGCTCCTGCAAGCCCTTCCTCACACCAGTAGTCAGTACTCACACCAACAGCCCAGGTCAGTGAGTTGGGAACTACTTGCCTAAGGAAGGGTTTTCAGGCTTGGGCTCCAGTTACTGATTTATGACCATTCCTTCTGAATTCCATGGTCAAAACGTTTTGGATGAGCAGTATCAATCCCTTGGCTCTTGACTGTTATGGATTACTTATCATCACTCACTTGTGGCACAAGGATATCTTAAAAAAAAAAATTATAAGATATTGTGGTACCAAAAAAAAACATTTGAAAAAGTTTCAGTGTTCAAAGAGATGAATGTTTTAGTTGTGCTTTTTGGCACAGTAGGCTGGCCAAAACTTGCAAACCTGGGCATGGAAAAATAGATGCTCGTTAAATTATTGAAAGCACCAAATGAAAACATTTGTCTAAATTTTTAATGTGGACTCCAAACTGAACTAAAGCTTGATGCTATTTTAAATGATAATGCATGCCACCTTTTTGAATGACTTGGCTTTATTCTACTAATAGTTTTAAAGAAACCACTCTATTCAAAATGGAAAATGTTTTGCTTTTCCTTAGCTTTTGACTTTTTTGTTTCATTTGTTTTCTGTATATCATCTCATTTCTGAGCATTTTCTTGTTTCAGCACTTGTTGTAATATTAGCTTCACCATAAAAAAAATTAAGAAAACAAAAAAATGTCATGAATTGTTTTATTGCCTCCACTTTATTTTGCCTATAGCAGTTTTTGGAAACTGCAAAAAGCTTCCATACTGCTGAATGAAAATACAGTCTAATGATTCTGTCTTGTAGGTGTCATATGTTCCATGTTAAATGTCTTTTTTGGTTTGGTGGGGTTTTTTTGGTTTTGTTTTTGGTTTTTTTGTTTTGCTTTGCTTTTTGGATGTGTTGGAGCTGGAAATATCCAGCTCAAAGTGCAATCAAGACTTGTCAAGAGATGTAAAACTGTTTTTGTTCTTTACCTTTTTTTTTTTTTAAGTTTTGTTTTATTTTGTATTTAATGTGATTATGTGCCTTTAAAATGTTCTCCCTTCCATTCTGCCCTTGTATCTTTGCAGTCATTGTATACAGCAGATTCTAGAAAGTGTTAATCATTGTCATCTAAATGGCATAGTTCACAGAGACCTGAAGGTCAGTATCTGGTGCCCATCAATTGGATATAAGAATTTTGGGGTTTTCTTTCTGCTGGGCAGGGGCAGAGGGTGGGTTGTCTGTGATGTTCCCTTGCCCTACCCTACTCACCCTCCAAACCACCGGTCCAACAAATACTGCATGACGCCTCTCTCCAGTTTGCAAGTCTACAGGCCTAATATACATCATGGCAAAAGGGGGGAATGGTTGCCCAAAAAAACCATGTCGTTCCGAGGCGCTGGATTTCCCCCGTGCTGTCCGCCGTGTCCGGTGCTGTGTTGGCGCTGTCCATGTGTGGCTGTGTGGGCACACAGAGGTGAACCTTGGCTGTGATGTATGTCAGCTTGCAGATGTAAACGCCACCGCTGTGCTGAGGCCCTGGGGTGCAGTAGCAGAACACCAGGGCATGACGAGCCCTCAGGCAAGTGATGCTAATTGCTGCCTAAATTGGAAGGCGACAAGTTAACCATTGACCTCAAACACCTGCCTGGAAGGGGGGAGTTTGGGTTTACCTCAATGCCTGCTGCAGTTTCTAAGCCTTCCTACAATTTTTTAATACCTCTGCCAAGGCTCTCATTGTGAGAGGAAGGAGGAAAAAGCATGACCTTGGCAATGAATTAGTGGCAAAATTTTTTCCCTCTAAAAATTGTCATTAAACTACAAACCAGTATTAAATTAATAATCCATAGTGAATTAAAACCAGACCCAAGGGCAGTGTCTCCAAGGCCGGCCCCTTGCTGCCATCCCCCCCACGCAGAGCCTGAGGTCGTCGTGCTCTGAGCGGGGCCGGGCGGGGCCGGGTGGTGTGGGGCGAGGAGCACGGCCACGCCCTGCCCCGCCCTGCCCCGCCCTGCCACCGCCGCCCTCGTGTCCGTGCGGGCGGCGGGCGCGCGCTGGGAACTAACGGGCGCCCCTGGCGTTTGCATGCAGTCATTGCATTCAGCAGATCCTGGAGGCCGTGCTGCACTGCCATCAGATGGGCGTGGTCCATCGCGACCTCAAGGTGAGTGCTGCTGCCCCGCCGCCCGCCCCGGAGCAGCGTCCCTTCCCGACAGGGCCTTCAGCAGCCGGAACGCAGATGCTTCCCTCTTCTTCCTTTTGCCCTTTGGTTGGTTTGTTTCTAACTCGCCTTCCCATGCTCCGGGCTGGCTGGTACCTGGCCGTACAGCACCTCTTGGCAGTGCCAGGGAGAACAGGAGGTGCTTGGCAAGCACTGGGTGTATTTGGTGAATACACGGTCTTCCTTTGTGCCATCCCGAGCTTTTGGGGCAGAGTGTAGCGGGAGTTCTCCATCTCTCAACAACATAATTTGGAGTGCTTCTGGGAAGCACAGTAGCCTTTGCATGTCACACATCTTAGTGACGGAAGGCCAGCTGCTCTGGGACTGCTGGCACAAAGACCTCTCTCTCCTCCAGATGTTGGCTGGGCTATAGAACATCTTTAGAACACGGGAATTTCTGCAGTGTTCTCACTGCAGTCACCCAAGGAGTCCAGCTCCTTCCAGACAAACTTTAGCGTTGGGATAGAAACTTCAGAAAGAAAACTCTTGTGTTGAGAAGAGAATTCCCTCTTTCTTAATAGTGTGCTTGCCCAAATGGCTGGAGACGTCTGCTGCAGGAATGCTCTCTGCATTTAAACTGTGCTGGAGTGGGAAGAAAAAAGTCGAGATCATTTTCTTTTACCCTGAGGCTCAGAGAGACAAGGCTGTCCCAGAGCTGGTAGTAAGCTCACCTTGTGGATGAAGGGAAAGGACTTAATTTGGTCCCTTGGACTTCACAATCCTCAAGGAAAAGAAGATTGTTTATTCTGAAATCAAGCAGAAGTGCACCGTCTGAACTATCAGATCCTTTATGAAGGCAGAGAAAAAGTGGTGTGTGGGCTAAGGCAGCAGAACACACTAATCCCTTCTGGCACAGTTTCTTGGGCTCTTGTTTTCCTTTCTTGAATGAGTTATGGGGAGCAGGGATTTCCTCCTGGGACAGGAGCTTTCTAGTGGTTATCATTAGTAATAATGTTGGAATCAGAAAGCTGTCATCTTCCTTGCCATCCCTCACTCGCAAATAAACAACCCTTATTACCTAAATGCATAAAGTCTCTGCTGTTGTCCTGTGGGAACATAAAGGGTTCTGCTCCCTTTAAATGAAAGGATTTTGAATTTGTCCAGCTGCTCCAGCGATTCCTGTCCCCACCATACCGGCAGTACTATGCTTCCAGCAGCAAAAGGAATTTAAAGAATGGGATTGTAGCCATGCAAGCTGACAGAATAAGGAATGTTTTCTAGTACTTTTCATACATTCACACAGAACAACTTTTTCTTTGGAAATGCATGAAATCCAGCTGTTCCCTGCTCCAGACCATGTATGGATTTTTTATTCTGTCAAATCCAGGATGAACTGAATAAACAGTGAGAAAAAGTGTCTCTGCCAAGCTGTGGTGCCCGGTTTCATTTCTGAAAGTGAAAACTTGAGGAAGAAGAAAACCATTCTTCTTCAGTTACTACTTTGTGGCAAAAGCCAAAAACCCAAAGACTGAAATGACAGACTGTGGTGAAATCCCAGCAGAACTCTTTGTGCCGAAGAGAAGATGCCAAGGCCCAAGACCAGAACGGCAAGACATGTAGAAGGTGGTTGTGGGCTGGCATGGATCCTCAAACTGCAAAACTTGACGTATTTTTTTTTTCCCCAATAACTTAGTCCACAATTTGACAGCATATTTGGGGGTGGAGAGGGCACCAAGAAAAGATTGTGGATTATCTCCTTTTATTTAACTTTCCTTCTATTGTAATTTAGTAGCAAGAGGAGCTTTTGCAGCCCCTTCTCAGCTGCAGAAATGCTCGTTGCTGCTCTGTTTGTAATCACTGGTGTAAGTCAGAATGGTGGTAGATCCTAGATCCAGAAAAAAAACCATCCCGTCTTTTACAGCCAGTAAAAAGTGCACTTCCAGGTAGGAATTCCAGCTCTTGTCAAGTAGCAGCTTTACTGCTTTTGTGAAACTCTGGGATTACAACCCTCTTGCCTTCCCCCAAAAAGCAGCTGCTCTAGTTACATTCAAGGACAAACACACAGAGCCATAAGTACTTGATGTCTTAAGGATTAAAGACCTTTGGAAAAACACGGCATAAATCAGGTTAATTTATTTGTAAGTAATTTTAGCAGTTAACACTGCCATTCTGCATGCTTGGCTGCAGCCCATCCCCTGGGAGCACAAGGTGACACCATTGAATCCAGAGTGCAAGTCCTGCGTGGCCCACGCTGGGCTGTTAATGTTTTCCAAGTAATTGCAGCCATTCCAAGTTAATGCATGATAATTAGGCAGCGTGCCTCTCATCAGCCTCAAATGACAGCTGCATGTTGGTTAAGTGCATGGTCCCACTCGGTGTTGTCCAAAGGGCTCTTGTTTTTGGCATGGGAGTAAATCAGGAATTCTGGTGGAAGGTACATCTGACAGTGGTGTTTCTGCAGAGCACTGTGATTGGCAGAGCAAAGACACAGAAAGGAATTTAAAAAAAAAAAACATTCCAAGGGGAAAAAAAGAAACCAGCAGCAGGAGAAAGCACAAAACTCCTGTTTAGAAGGAAATCCCATTTTGGGAAATGTTATATGCTCGGTGGGGTAGTGCTCATGTTCCATCTGAGAGGGTGAGGCTTTTCTCTGCTTTTGGCTTGCCTGAAGGTCACGAACAAATAGGATCATCCATTGCTTTAAGAGGTTTATATAAGGAATTAATTACTGTGAACTTCTCTCACTCTGAGAGGAATCTTTTCTGATCTGTGTGACTGTATGGTGAAATTAGTGTCGTTAAATGGCAAGGAGTGTGACATTGCTTAAATCAGTGTTGATGAAGCATCCTCAGCTATGCACTCAGCGTGCCATATAATGTAGGTGAGGTGATTATTGATAATGTAAGCGAATATAAATATTGTATTACCTTATTCTCTCCATTTTTTAAAAATATGGCAACAGAAGGTCAGCACGTAACTAGTGATGAAAGTTTTTTAACGTTGTCTGTTCTCTGACAGAGCAACAAAAGGACAAGTGAGGGAATGGTGTTTGTAATTTGCTGAAAAAAGTGTGCCTTTACATTTTTATGAGAGTGTAAGAAACACCTTTAGACTAGAGAGTTTGTCAGGGCCAGTTGTGTTGTTAATTAATACAAGTACAGTGGCTGAGATCTTAATTAGGCTCAAGCATATTTTGCTGGATACCTGACATGTATTAAAGACAGCCTTTGCTGAAAGAAGCTTATGATCTTAATTGTTTCCAAACTCAGTACCTGCATGGGATTAACTGTAATCACATAAATAGTCCCTTGGAAACGATATGATTGCTGCTGGATTTACCACAGAATACATATTTAAGAGTTTGCAGGATTGGGTCCCCAGTGCCAGGCTGGATATAGTGAAGTCTCTTGTCATAGACCACTTCAAAAATTGCTTCTGAAAAGCCACAGCCATAGCCTTGAAAGTGAGGTTTTGTTGTTCCATAAATGTAGAACAAAACCTGTTTAAAAAATCATGGAGATGTGAATAAAAGAAAGGGCAAGAAAATACTATAAGGTCACAGTTCTCTGAAACAATTTGTGGAATTCTACAATGAGTTATTTGGTTTTTTAAAGGTAAACATTCATACAATGAAGTTGTGTTTGGACAATTTGCATTTGATGTATTTGCTAACTGAGGATTAAAGGGTACATTATGAACAGTGGAACGAACACCATTGTCGTGTTCATGTTTTTATGTTTCCTTTAATTGTGCCAGTGTACCGGCACACTTGATTTGAGATGTGATTCAGATGTGACCAATGTACCCTAAAAAAAAAAAAAGCAAAGTGGGAACTTTCACTGACTTCCACTGTTATTTCTAAAGGTTCTCTGCAGGCACAAACATGGGTGGGTGTGCTGGTTTAGCTGAAGGATTTGCAATGTCAATACACCTGCCCTCTAAAGATAAATACAAATGTAATCATCGGGCTGGGATTGCTAAACTGGCATGCAAAACATTTCTGTTTGACAGAAATGCCGAATCCTGCAAACTGCAAAGGTTAGGCTGATCATCAAAGAATCCATGTCTCTGGGGGAGGTTCTGCCACTTTTTTCCAGTAGGGAATCTCTGAATTGTCCTGTCACAGGAATGGGCGTCACAATTCCATATTCCCATCATGGCTGACTCCTCTCCACGCTGTCCTTAGCCTTGCTGTCATGGACTCATGAAGGCTGTTTACAGGCCTGTTGGCTCTTTCCAAGTAGGAAAAGGAAGTGCAATTTTTGCAATTTCATGGAGAAAACTCATGGGTTTTTTCTCTTTTTCACTCTCCTAAGGATTTGATCTTTTCCAGACTACCGTAACTAAAAAAAAAAAAAAAAAGACAACCTGTCTAAAATGTATTTACTTATCTTGTCATCTCAATTTTTTTCTCTCTCTGAATAAAGCCTGAGAACTTACTTCTAGCTAGCAAATCAAAGGGAGCAGCAGTAAAACTGGCAGACTTTGGATTGGCTATAGAAGTCCAGGGAGAGCAGCAAGCTTGGTTTGGTAAGTACGTATTATTTTTTTCCTCACCATTTATTCAGTGTAGCCATTAAACCTCCCAGCTCTCACCCAGGTGTAAAACAGGGGTGTAGAGCCTGGGAGAGAGATGGGTGGCTTCCCATCAGGTGCTCAGATGCATAAGACCGTAGGTTAATACTGAGTATACCTGCCCAGTCATCAAAACATTCTCTGTCAACTGGAGACACCTGCAAATTTCATTCTGAAGCACTTTGAAATGTGACTTGAAGGGGAAAAAATAAGGGGATTGAGTACCTGAGGCTGTAGAGAGGTACTAATTACAGAGTGTTTGTTACAATTAACAGCTGTCCAAAGGAAAATATTGGAAAATACTGAATACTGGTCATTTTAAATAATAGGACACGTACAAACGTGCTGCACATGTCTCGCATACCACCTTCTGAACAGACATCCAGCACGGGATAGAATTTATTGGAAATCCCAGGTGGGAAAAAGTACAGAATAAAATATTTATAGCAGCTACCTCAGAGCAGCTTGAAAGTGCAGTTTGAAATGGAACAAAGTGACTGTGAGCTTGCTGTCAAAGGTTGGAATGGAAGAACAAAGCTTTTATGCAGGCAGGGAGTTGGGATGTTGAGTGTTTGCAGTCAGGGCTGTAACTCCCTGTAGATGCCTGGGCAGTACCATTGGACATATGCTGGCAGCTTTATAAGCCAGCCTGTTGTTTTAAATCCCAGCCTTTATATAAATGGATTCCGGTAATCCACAAAAGACAGAGAAGATTGCTCTTGCACAGCAACTGATAGACCAGTACAGAAGGAAGGGGAATAGAGACAAGGCAAAAGACAAGTGGTTTGTTATAATGACAAAAACAGCAGGTAAACAGGAAGTACCTTAAGACAAAATCAGCAGATTGAATTTGACTTCAGGGACATTTTCTGTGCTGCAGATGATGCAGAGGAGGTTGCAGTTCCCTGTAAAAACCTGCACTTTATTTTTTGGTCATTTAGTTCTTGTGAAGTTCTTGGTTTAGACTTGTAGCATCATGAGAACTTGTTAGAAAGAAACAGAATGTCTTCAAAATATATATGTAAGGAAGAGTCAGCGAGCTAATAAGAAGAAAGTAGCCTGGTGTGGCTCTGTTTTTTTTTTTTTTTTAAAGTGGTATTTGTTCTGTACCTTTTTTGGAACTTCCTCTGCAAAACCTTTCCATAGTGGTCTGAGTGCTTTCCTTCAGCTCTAGGACTGCATTAACAGAACAGAACATGGACTCCAATGTACTTGATATTTTGAATTTTTTCTGGCTTTCAGAAAATTGTTCTGCTTTCCCCTGGATTCTGCAGCACTTAGTGACTCATGGCATGCTCTGATTCTAACTATAGCTCTGCATCACTGTGTTTTACTTTGTTTTTCCTTTTATTTTTCCTTTTCTCTTTTTCTGGGTGCAATCCACTGGTGTGATGGTCCCTTTTCTGCTTGTGCCATGGCTGTGCCTCAGCAGGAAATCGGCTGTGTGTTTGGATACAAACAGGATTCTTTCCTAGTTTGCATGTTTGCAAAACAAACCTGTTCTTTGCCTATTTGTAGAAAGTGTTACAGGGTTTGGTGAAACCTCCCACACTCTTAGCAGGTGTTTGATATACTGTGAAGATGTGATGAACAAGGATTTTGTCTTGTGCCTTTGGACACTTATTTAAGAAGTCAAATAATGATAGGAGTCTTCAAGGCCCCTTCCAACCCAAACCATCCTATGATTTTATGTAGTAAAACCATACCAACTATTTCTGTTTAGATCCATTCTGTATCTTCATCAAGAGATAAGTTTAGCTAAGTCCTGTGTTTGCTTTTGCATTAAAGTTTATTTTCAAGTGATGCATAGTAATATTCAGTGAGCTGTGGTAAGTTTTAAAGTCAAGGCAACATTATTTCCCCTTTAAGATGAGCAAAAATATTAATGTAGAGCACTACACCCAAAAGGGATATGAAACAGCACTCTATTTAAAGCTACTTAGAACATCTATATTTCAGCTTCTCCAAGGAGCTTAGGATGTGTTTCCTGCGTGATAGTACTCCTTAACAATTCATAGCTCTCATATCAGGAGACTGCAAACAACAAGCTGATTTTTCATTACCATATTTTAGCTCTTTTCTCAGTAGAATATACAGAATTTGTTCCTTCATTTCCTCCTCCCACTCCAAAATAATTGTCAACTGCAGGGCAAAGGCTTCTTTTTTCTGTAGTTATGCACTCCGTGTGTTATCACTATCTTTAATGAGTTTTGTGGAATCCAGGGTGGTATTGCACAAATGACACGTGGTCCTTCGAGAAAGCCACCAAATTCTCTCCTTTCAAGTTACTCCCAAGTATTTATTTTAGGCAAAGGTGCTGGAAAGAGCAGACATACTCACTGAAGTGGGGCACGCTGTTAATGGTCATTAAGTTTTTATCCTTTGCAGTGTCCTAAGAGAAGTAACATTTCTCTCTCCATTTTGCATTTCTGCTAGGAGAAAGCAGCACTGCCAGTCATGAATAAAGGATGAGGGATGTATAAATTTTAAAGGCTAGATTGCTTCAGAGATGCTTTCTGTAAACTTTTGGACAGAGGTTTCCAGAAGTGGAACAACTTCACGGAAATGGGTTTTGCAGCGGAAAGATTGTATTAAGGGACAGCAAAGGCTGGGAGAAGGCTGAGACTGCATCAGTGGACTTCATCCTGAGTAATACCCTTCAGAAAGCTCAGCCTGAACATCTCTGAACATTTACTTTGCCACCATCTGGCTTTGACTGAATTGGGTTTTCACTTCTGTGGGAAGAATTTTGAACACTGCTTTTACTCTCTTTTTGGATTCTTCCTCCTAAATGAATTCTTTGCTTTTCTTAAATCTAACCCTACATGTTGTTTACTCACAAAGCTGCCTTCCCATACTACTGAGCTGAACCCTCCAAATGCTCCTTATATTTACAAGCATCCCTTGATTTTTGCAGAGCACGTTCAGCTTTTGACAATAGTTGCCTTGCCTTTTGACAGGCTTTGCTGGTACCCCGGGATACCTTTCTCCAGAAGTGTTACGAAAAGATCCTTATGGAAAACCTGTGGATATGTGGGCATGTGGTAAGATGTGTCTCTGTTCAGTCCACTATGGGGTGTTTTAAGGCTGAGAAATGATGTCCAGAATATGCTATGCTCTGCATCAGAAAATCAATATTTAATAAAAGTCAGTATTCATTGGACTTTTTTGTTATTTTCCCAGTTTCTTTTTTTAAAAACAATTATTTGTGAAGGTGTGTAGTCATGGTATAGTGCACTTCCACAAAGTATTACAAAAATAGTTGCAGGTGTAAGATGCCTAACTAGTTAGGAAACATAACAGCTCATACTGTGAGCTGGGACTTGGTTTTGGTTCACAAGCAGCCTAAGATTTGATCTGACCAGTATACCACAAGTGCAGGTATAAACTGCAAAATTAAATGTTCTGTGAACTGGAGTGCAGAGCTGTTACTGTATCATGCAGCTCTTGAAACAGTGTAGTGTGAGATATTCCTACAAGTGGGAGCTCCCTAGCTGAGCACAATGGCTGCTTTCCTTATTTTACTTCTACCCACACTTTTTATTTGGTTTTATTTATGAAAGCACTTTTCTTTAGCCTCGGTGAATCATCTCTGTAAGACTAGCAGGTGGTCTTTTTGATTTCCTATTGACTATATACAGATAAATTGCATAGCCCAAGTTTTCGTCGCATGAGATCAGTTAGAAGACGATCTTGCAGACATCAGTAGAAGCCATGATAAAATCAGAAGTTAAAAAGGTGTTTTCCTAGGACATCCAGAATCATGGAATATTATTTCTCTATCAGTTTAGTTTTTCAGTGTTCCTGCTCTGATGTTGTGTCAGATGCTCATTATTGTCCCTGCTTTCCATAGGAGTTTATCTTATGAATCCCACTTTTCTGTTTTCCACAGTATTTTCCAGTGGCTGGGATAACACTCTTGAGGTGTTTGTTTTCCATAGGTTTTAGGTGCAAAATTTCTGGAGTTTGTCTCTTGAAATCCCTTATTCCTGGTCTGAATTTTCTGCAGGAGTCATTCTGTACATCCTCCTGGTGGGATACCCTCCATTCTGGGATGAAGACCAGCACAGGCTTTACCAGCAGATCAAGGCTGGTGCTTATGATGTATGTACCACACTCTGCCTATTCAGTTATTTACCATTGTACCTCAAAATAGGAGTTTTACAGAGTGAAAAGTGAAATTAGAATTTCTCCTAATGTTTTTGTATCTTTGAGTCACTCCAAATAATAAATACCATTTTATTAACATGAACCTTATTGGAATATGCTAATTTAAGTCTTATTTCTGCTGTTGTATTATCTTATGCTGTTGTATTGGCCACTATTGGAAATACAAGCTGCTATAGAGCTTTGCAAAAGGAATAGTTTCATTAAAGACAGGCACTCTGACAAAAAACATTCCAGCTGTTGTTAAGTAAGAACTGATGATTTGGTGGCATATGAATTTTACAACATCATCTATTTATATTACATTAAACAGACAAAGGGCTGTTTGTCCCCAGATTTAAGCAATTTATGAATGATGAAGAGGAAAAGGCAGAGCCTTATCATTTTTAAGCTCTGATTCCAACCCAGCAGTGGATCCTTAGGTAAAGTTATGTAAAGATTGTACAAGATAATGTGCACTTGCTCACTTTTTCCTGAAGTTCCCCTCACCAGAATGGGACACGGTGACTCCTGAAGCAAAAGACCTCATCAACAAAATGCTCACCATCAACCCAGCGAAACGTATCACAGCATCAGAAGCACTGAAGCATCCATGGATCTGTGTAAGTAATTCCCACAGATTTCACAGGATAGATAATTGGGCAGACAAAGCAGAATCCAGTGAAAGTGTTCAGAGGATAAGTTGTGTCCTTACTCATGCAGCTCGGTAACTAGAAGCTGTAAAATTGTAGTTACACAGCTACAGTCTGTAGTGGTGTATATTGAGATCTCAGCCTGGGATAAGACTTTTGCAAAAATGAACTCCTTGGCTTTAACTTTCAAAAATTCACTGCCAAAATTAGTGTCATTTTAAATTCTCAGTGAAGAAAGATGTTCAAGAAAGCGGCTTTGAGTTAGATAACGCTTTGCATCTTCATTTCCCTGTAGTCATTATGATAAGTGTGAAATGTAAAGGCGGGAAATTAAGGGACTTCTAAAAGTCAATTTGCAGGTAGCAGAGGCTGCCTGGTTGTTCCTGGATCCAGGACTGCTTTCCAGTTCTCAGTATATTCCACACTGTGACTTTTCAAGAGGATTTACACAGCACAACTGGCTGGGTGCCTTAAAATAATTCTTTTCTTCTTCTCTCAGCAACGTTCTACTGTTGCCTCTATGATGCACAGACAAGAGACTGTAGATTGCTTGAAGAAATTCAATGCAAGAAGAAAACTAAAGGTAAGAATGAACACTTGTGCTTGTTCTCCCTGTGTAAAACATGATCTCCGAGTACATTTTTTCTTGAATATTGTGCTTAAATGAACTATTGATAGGTGGTCAGCTTTTGGCATGAGGATCTTAAAAGCTTGTTCTTTTGGATTATCCTTTGTTTTCTCCTGGCCAGACAGGGCAACTTTGTAGATGTGAACTATTTCTAATGTGCATATTACAAATAAACTGCTACTCCTCCAAAAAAAAGAACCTGAAGGTTGCTAATAGTCTGTTTCATATTCTGATGTGTATTTTGCTGATAATTGTTGTACCTGTGAGTACTCCTGGCTTGTGCTTCACATACTCAGAAATGACAAATATTTGAGCTTATCAAGATTGCTGATAGGTGTGTAATTAAGATTAAATGACAGTTTATGCTCTCCTGGCATGGCATGTGAGAGTTAATGCCCAGGCAATCCATTCTTTCAGGATTAATTCAGTAATTGCTGTAATTTATACGTTTTCCTTTTTGTTGTGTTGTATCACATTCAGACCTTTACACTAGTGTGATGCTAATTTGAGAAAATGTATGTGTACACAGGGGGCCATTTTGACAACAATGCTGGCTACCAGAAATTTCTCAGGTATGTTCATTGAGCTCCAGATTGATGCAGTCTTTATGTTTTGATGTCTGTGAAGACCCAAATCTGATTAGGATTCATTAGTACAGAAAGATCTCTGTTATTCAGGAGCATCTAAATATGATATATCTTCAGTTGTTTCCTTTACAGAAGTAATCAAAAGTTAAACTGTTTGGGCCAAAGAGATTCTCTTGTAGGTGCCAGTCTGATTTTTCTATAAAAGCTGAGCTCCTTCCCTGCTTTTTGATTATTACCTGTCAAAGGACAGTGTTTTCATGTCTGTTTTGGTGGAGGAACATTGAAAGTTCTGCATGTAGCTCCACATGCATAAGTGTCACCAAACAACATCTACAAACTTACTTTTTATTATGTGAAATGTCATTCCGTGATTCTGTTGCATCCTGTATTAAGAACTAAAATAAATATACATTCATTTCTTTATTGCTTTGCTAAGGAGTAAGAAACACTGTAACATGAGTGTTCCTGTTCCTTCTCTTCTAATGCCCAGCAAGGCTTAGCTGGTTATAAAAAGAGTTGTTTCCTCTCTATGAAATAATTTTGTAGTGATGTCCTGGAGATTATGCTAAACAAATTTTAGTAACCAAAGCTAAAACTCATTTGCTGTTAGTAGAGTTAGAACTGTTTTCAATAGTAGTATTGCCAAAATCTTCATGTTATGTTGAATTTTTCATTTTGCCATTCGAGATTTTGAGTGAGTAGTGAAAAAGAACACCAGATTTAAACATCAGTAATTCTACTTATCCTCCTACTCTGTGATGTAACTGTTGGACTGTAACATAGATTACTGTACAGACAAAAACATGAAGTGCTTTGGGCATGTTTTGAATAATAACAAGCACTGACTCATCCAAAAAAAATTACATAATCATGAATGCAAGAGCAACTTGTTCAATTTGCATAGTATTTGAAATACAATTTCTTTCTTAGTCAGTTCCCTTATTTAATACACACCTAAGCACAGAAGATTACATTTATTTAAATCACCTTGAGTTAGTGCTTAATGAATTGCCAGTGTTTGCCAATTCACTTTAAAGGTGGGAAGGCTGTAGGCTGCACATCTTGTAGGAATGAATTACTGTTAAATATCAAACAAATAAATCATTCCTCATCCCTTCTCATAACTGTCACTGTCTGTATGTGTAAGGGTCAAATTCAACTTCCATGAACCAAAAAAGCTGAAGTCGTTTTATAACAGTATTTCAGCACGAAAAGCAAACAGGGTTTTTGGAATTTTATTTTATTTTATTTTTTTCACTTACCATCCCATGTTTCACACCATAATGACCCACGTTTTTTGCTTGTTGACACTTTATTTTTTCAATTTATTATTCCCTGTATTTCATTGCGAAGCATGCTTTTGAAGGTCATTTGTCCATAACGATGTGGTTGTAAAAGTGTTTTATTTTCCTTTTTTTTTTCTTCCTTTTATGTGGAATGTATATTTCTTGTGAGGTAAGACCCTCAGCACGTGAAAGGAACATCTTTTTTCTCTTCTAAATCCGAGCTGCTGTTTGTCCTCAATCACTTTAATTTCTCCATGTTGCCACAACACCACTCCCTTTCAGTCTGCTTTCTGGCCTATTAGTGCTGCCCTAGGTTGTATTTATAGCTCTTGCTTGTAGTTGCAAGAAATCTTTCATTGTGAGCTTAATTTAGAATCTGCTGATTGCTTTGCCCCGCAAATTCTTTAAATATTTGATTTGTCTGCAGTATCTGTGATTAAAAAATGATGAGTCAAAATACTATTAAAAATGCATTCCCAGCCAAAAGCACTAGAGGCAGCTGAGCACGGAATATGTCCTATAACATGGAATACTGCATGGAATACTTTCATTCACTCCTTTACAGAGAACATGTAATGTTTGTTAAGCATTAATAACTCACAAGTTTCATGCACAAATTTAGCAAAAGGACCTACAAGCAGCCTATAAGAATTAATTCATGTTTTTCCATATTTTTGTAAGGGCAAAGGGTATAAAAGAGGCTTTGAAAGCAGTTAACTTCTGGGATTTTTGGCCTTAGCTCCTCCCTTTTGCTTTCCCTAAATGAATTCCTGAAGTTAATGGAGTGCCCACGATATTTTTGGGAATGTAAAAACTAAAGCCCTGTTGCATCAGGTTCTGTAAGCACACATGACAACAGGAAGTCTCCTACCTCAAAAATATATGGAAAACAATTTGTTTTCAATATTTACCCGCATGTTTCTGTAAATAGAAATGTGCAGTGGTCCAGGCAAATTTATTTTTATTCATTTTAGTTGTAAATCATGGCCTTATGGGAGTTTTAATGGTGGTGTTGGCTGATGTCCATAATTATTACACTGGAGGGCTGATATATTAATGAAATTACAGAACATTAACCTGGCTTCACTTTCCAGGCTTTTTCATGTAAGCAACACAATAATGTAGATAAGTAATTTCTGGATAGTTGCTGAGGTGATTCTACATTTTCTGTGCTCTAAAATGAGCACTTAATGCAGATGTAGCTGGAAAATAAGCCACAATTACAAGAATTAACTTCAAGTGTAAACTGAACACTCAGTAACTCTGATATTCTCAGCCACTCTGAGCAGCCTTAGGCTTGCAAGGTCCCATTGGTTTGGGGTTTTTTTAAAGACAAGGATGGAAGGAATGATGGGCTCTCCATGTCAGGACTGTCTCCCTTATATACAAAACAGGACTTCCTTGCAACCTAAGCTGTGGAACAGTTTCTGATGGGCAGATTGGGTCATGAACAATAACCCCCAAATCACGCCAGGCTCGTTGTGTTATTTATTATCCTCCAAGTCTTTGGCAGTGAGTCATGAAGCATTCACGCTTTAGTGAATAGTTTATTTGGATTTGGTAGGTCAGCCAGCGTGGATTTCTGCTGGAAATGTTTTCAGGTTCAGAGCCATGCTATGCGTGTTTGCATGTTAGCCCTCCAAATTTAGGAATTCCAAATCATTTGATACCAATTTTGAGGGGGGGAATTTCAAGCCTAACACGTTAATAACATTAAGGCAAATGAAAGGTTGCCCATCAGACTCCACTGCTTTGAAGAGATTTGATCAGTGTACAACACAACTGAGAAAACAGCAGGTTTTCTTCCTGAGAAGCTGAGGGAAAGCCCTCCTTTCTTGTTTGTCCTGACCTTTCACACAAGCAGACTGATGCTGTCCTGGTAGGAAATCCCCAAAGATGGAACAGAGAGCATTGCACCTCCCCATGCTCTCTAGGCACCTTACTGATCTCCTATGGATCACTTTTTTGTCACTGTCATGTTAATAACACCATTAAGATACTCTGTGAACCCCTGATCCAAGTCCCTGCCATCAGGACAATGTTTTTTCATAGTTGTATCAAACTATCCCATCAACAAATATAAATGTATTGCATTTGAAAAAATAAATATACCCAAAGCTGCTGCTTTTACGCTCACCTTGCTTCCATTTCCTCTTTGCACCCAAAGAGCTCTCTTCTTGTAGAAGTACAGTTAACCCACATCTTTAATCAGTGCAAAAAGAGATGTATGGTGATCTAAAGGATTGGTAGCTTCTTAAAGACTTCATTTCTCAGAGCAACAAAAGGAGGAAACAAAAGCTGAGCACGTGTCTGGAGCTGGGAGGCAATGGGGGGTTTGCTGGGTGAGCTCAGGGGGACCCACCTGACACTGAATTTCTATGTCTCGTTTTACAGCAGCCAAGAGTTTACTGAAAAAGCCGGACGGAGTCAAGGTAGGTTTAAAATATATTGCATTAGTCACCACCTAGCTGTACCTTCTGCCAGGTTTTAGAATGGATTATTGTTTCTTTCCTCCATAGAATTTGTTAATAAGTGCTTCTCACTGTATATGTGAAGTGGTTAAAGTTAGTAGGTGAAGATGAAGTGAAAGGAATACTTGCAAGACAAGCATTAAATAAGTGGAAGATAGAAAACTCCCAGAGAAAATGCTTTTCTTGCTATTTTAATGAAGGATGTTTGTGTAATTAATGACTCAAAGTTATTAATTAGCTGACAGTAATGGTTTGGTGGTGGGCATGTAGGCATCAGTGTTTATCTGCAGCTCTATTGCCCCTGTGTTTCCCCTTGACTTTTCATTAGATTTCATGGAAGACCAAAAGTTTTTGGGTAGGCTTGGCTCCACATGAGGTGTATTCTGCCAGATGTACTTGCTATATTTGGCAGAACTGCAGGGGTTTACTATCTCAACAAATCAGCTCTTCCTGACTAAGAGACCTTGCTAAGAAGGGAACATTTTGGCAGCTTTCGTGCATGATTTAGAGCTCCTATTCTCACGTCACCAGGCCCTGCAGGAGGAGAGATGCCTCACAAATGAACGTACTGGATAAATACTGGGAAAAAAAAGCCAGGAAAAAAATAATTACTCGGCAGGAAATATAATTTATTTCTTTTCTCGGAGGATTTCTGAAGACTATATAAGATAATATAATGCCTTAAGCTTTCATTATAACATTCAAAAGATATTCTTCTGTGCTCTGTGGGTTTACTCAGAAGTGTGTCTTTGAAGTGAATTTTAATTTTCTATTTAATCTTAATGTCTTACTTTAATAAAGCATTACGAATACTTGTTTAAATACCAGATTCACAGCATATTTGTGCCTATTCTCTGACTTCTGCACACTCTTCTGGTCAAAAAATCATAAGCCTGACCTAAAATCAAATGAGTACCCCACGATTTCAGTGCTTCTCACTGCCAAGCAGTAGATACCCTAGTTCCACAGAGAAGCACGTATTCAGTACTATTCTGTCTCTCCTGTGGAAAACCCTTAACACGTTTCCTTGTGGAATAAGTAAATTTTATGCACTCTTCTCTGACCAGCTTTTCCTTTTTAAATATCATTCCTCCTACAGGTCTACGATGGTATTTGTTCTACCTCAATTCCGATTATTATATGGGAAACAATTGTTGCCAAAATTTTGCCTAAATTGCGCTCGTTGGGATTGGATACTTTGGATTTCAGCACATGTTATGTGTCTGCTGTTTATCTGCATGGTCATGTGGAGCAGAGGGAGTAAATTTACATCTGGGGAAGCCTGTTTTTGTTGTTTCTGTTACTGAGCTACTGTAAACTCTGTAGCATTTTTCCACCCCTTCCTACAGCTTAAGCTGTCTTTTTCTTATTTAAAAAAAAAACAAACAAACAAAAAAAAAAAAGAACCAAAAGAGAAATATACTGTACTCCGTGCATTGATACTTCAAATCCAACCAGTCACATTTTCTTTTTTTCCTTTCTCTCTGACTGGTCAATTCAGAAAAGGAAGTCCAGTTCGAGTGTTCAGATGATGGTGAGGATCTTTATCGACAGATTTTTTTTTTTCCCCTCCTGTGAAACGTTCACACTTAGAAACCAAACAGTTGCATTTAGCTTTGTTAACATACTGTGAGAAGCTGCCAGACTTTAAAGTACAACCCTGTGAGTTTTAAGCCTGCAGTTGCTATATGCCATCCACAGTGAATCGTTCTGCCGTTCTTTCAAGCAAGTCTTTAATTGTTTTTTAACCTGGGGACATAAGAAAACAAAAAAGTAGATGTAACATCAGCCAATGCAGCTGTCCGTAGTAAATAAGAATAGTAACAAAATAGTAATCTTGTAACAGCCTTCTATTCATTTTTCCAACCTCCTGATTTTAAAAGCTAATAGTATTAATATAGAATGTAACCACGTTGCCCAGTGACATCGTATTGCATTAATTGTGCTGCTGTAGCCCACGATGCCATGCTAAATGCTCAGGAGTAAAGAACCCAATTTCCCAGCCTTTCCATACTACAGTTTCCCAGCCAGCTTCCTTCACAGCTCAGGACTGTGTCACAAGATGTCCCCACTGACAATCTCAATAACTTTTCTTCCTCCTCAACCCATTCTCCAGTCCTGTGTTCATTTGGCCTCAGCGTTGCCACGCAGTAACTTACTCTGATCCTGTTCATTGTGGGTTTGAATCTGACCTGTGAGGTGTTCACAGTGCTGGGCTGTGCCATCAGCAGAGAGCAGGCAAATGTCCCTCATCCAAACCTTTCTCTGGGAAGCACAACTCCTTGAAAAGCGCAAGCTGCTGGTGAGGTCTGAGCAGCCGTGCAGTTTTGTAGGAAAATCACCTGTTATTTGGGTGACCACAGAGTTTCAGTGGTGTCCAGAGGGGGGTCACTGGAAAGGTACAGTGTGGACATTGCCAGCATCCCGAACCTGAACTGTGCGTTAACTTTTTGTGCCATCTGAAAGATAAAGCCCCAAGATACAGGTTTTGTTTCTTAAAAATATTTTCATAACATGTGACAAAAGACCACTAATGATTCCCACAGCCATGCCCAGCTGATTGGAGCGTGTGTGTGTGTGTCTGTCCTGCACTGTCAGACCTCGGAGAGGGGCTTTTGGCAAGCGATGCCTTAGGAAAAACTTCTTCACAACAAGGTCACTGGCTAAGCACAAATCAGCTTTAGAATAACTGTTCCCTATGAAAATATTTTCCTCCTTTTGGGGTGATTTCCCTTTGCTGTTAAAAATACATGTAAAATACACACCATGTGTTCATAAATTAATATGTCTGTGTTCTATGAGAGAGAAAACGTGTACAGCTTAGTGCTGTTTCCTCTCAGAGTTTCAAAGGGTTTCACCTGTTCTGTTTACACGGGCAAAATAACTGTATTTTGAATCCCATTCTCTCTCTCTGCTTTTACTAATGAATGCTGAATTCTCCATATCTTACTGAAGAAGTTGTGAATGTGTTTCCTGCAGTTCTCAGCAGTAGCTGTAATGGATATTGTTTATTTTTATAGGGCTCTCACCAAGGGAGTATGGACCCAAGCCTGCTCTCCTTACTCAGGCAAAATTGGAGTTGAAATTTCATTAACCTGGTTTTGTTATGTATTCAACAATGAGCATTCATTTGTCACATCACTCTAGTTTTTGTATTAAGCTTCTACTGAGCAGGACTATATGAAATCTGGTGACATCTTCATTTCTTTCCTCATGTTTTTTCTTTATACCTTTTGATAGGGCCTTTCTATTCGTAGTCTCTATGACTACACTGTCATAAAAATGTGAATTTGTGGGTATGCAATTTGATATGTGAATTTTCTCTTGTTTGGAAGGTTTAATTTGCTGTCAGGAGGTGTTGTTTGTGTTCTCACTGTTCCACAGTTCTGTAGAACTTTCATTCACTGAAATGGATGGGATGTTTTTAAAGTTTTTTCCTGAGTAAGGAGTTCAGGTTCTGCCCATCTCAGAATCCCATAAATATCAAAGCAAGGAAAATACTTGCCAATAATTATGTCTCCCCATGAAAGACTTTCTGCACAAAGGTATTTGTTTTCTCCCTGCCTTGAATTCAGACACCTCTTCAGCTCAGGGCTGCAGCTGTGAATAAATAAATGACATTTATTTGATAATAACTAGGCCAAGTTGTGGCATAAACACTCTCAACTCAATAATAACTCATAGTTTCTCTTAACAACAATTTCTGTAGAAAGACCATTGTTTAAAGTAACTGTTTCTCATCTTCCTACTGTAGAGCATCGTGAACTTTGATTTGAAATCAAAGGAAATTATTTTTATTCCATATGGGAGAACAGTTCCTATCACAAGTATTATCAAATAGCATTTAGTGTCGACATAATATTCCCTGATTAACTAACGAAACTGCTTTATATTCTTCAAAGCCTGTAAAATGCTGGGTAAGATAAAGAAATTTGCAGTCTGTAATTAATTACTGCAAATCCTGTTGACATTGCCATAATATAGACATATCCTAAGGAAGAGTCATTTCAGCTGCAGCCTTAATTCCTGCAATCCACAAGTCAGCTGCCATGCCTGGCCCAAAGTAAAATAATCATCAAAACCCGCTGAAGTTCCATGAGTTTTCATTTCTTTCACTTCCGTGAACTTAATTACATTTCTAGAAAAATCCATTGACAAAACTATTTCAGCCTTTTTTTCATTTGTTTTGCACATTTATTGCTCAATACTGTGACTAGAAGGTTATATAGAGCCTCTTTTTTTTTGGATCAAAGTCCAGACAATATGTATATATATCTTTACACCCAGTTCTGCATGCTGCTTTGGATTGCTCTTGTTAAAATTAGACATCACCAAAATATAAGTAATATTTTTTCCTAATTGTTGTTAGAGGAAAAAAATTACATCTTTTAAAACAATTTTATTATACTTGATTCTTGCTTCTTAGTGCATGTCAAAAGTGGCTTGGTACATTGGTTTTAGTATTTCTGTTCTTCCCATGCCAGGGTATTAATGAAAGCTAAATCATAAAAAAATGGATTTAAAAAATCAGATGCCTTTAAACTTACTGCTAAATGGTTTGATTTGAATTCCTATTTTGTCTAGATAAAAGCCAAAACTCTTGTGAAGGTGTAGTACTGTGCTAAGCTTAAGAAGTACCATGGAAAGTTCAACAGATATGTACTTATTGGTGGAGTAAAACTCCAGGTAGTGTAGTCTGAAACCTTGTACTTCCAGATTATAGGACCAAAACTGAAGGGCTGATCACACTGCCAATTATTTTTGTTGAGAAAAACACCTAAAAAACTAAAAGGACACCAGTCTCTTTCTGGCATCAGTCATATTTATTCAGCTACGGAATCAGAAGCCAGTGGAACAAAATAGATTCCTGGAGAGCTATGAATAATGAAATAATCAAATATTATTTATGGCAGTGATAATTAATTCGAGATACAGAACTACAGGGTGCAATTGCTTAATACTGTTACATGTCACAAAATGGCTATTTAGGACTTTCTTCAGACCAGTATTAATTCTTTATTCTTCTTACATGTGATTAGCTGCTACTTAAGGGCTCTCTGTTCTGCGAAGTGTCACTGGAGTCATCTGTGCCTTATATAGACCTTGGTGGAGTGGCTCTGCAGGGCCGTGGGGATGAGCTGCCAGCCAGCTCCCGGAGCTATTGTTAGCGCTACTGCCAGTTCACAAGTTCATCTTTCTGTGATTCTTTATTTCCATATCTATATCTGGACATAGATATCTATATCTGCCTATAGATGTTCTATACAGAGAGATATAGATAGGGTGCCTCCCGCGAGTTCTAAGGCCTGTCTGTTTCTATTTTCTGCATACCTACAGATAAACAACAAAACCAACGTGGTAACCAGCCCCAAGGAAAATATTCCTACCCCGGCGCTGGTATACCTGGAATTTTCCTTCTCATGCTATCTTGAAGTTTTGGACTGTCTTCTGTTTGTTATTCCTTCTTTTTTTTTTTCCTTTTTTGTTTTTTCTGCTTTTTCATGCATTTAATCTGTTTGCTTTCTAAAAACAGGTTTTGGAAAACCTTTTTGTTTGAATTCTGCTGTCTTATTTTTTGTGAGGAAGTCCATTAGAGAGTGTTTATTGACAGACAATGTTAAATGGAAGCTGAATGCGGTAGAGTCGTAGTGTTTGTAACCATAGCTGAGTTTTTTGCATGCTGTGCCAGAAAGTGAGTAGAATGCGCTTGGTGTTGCTCTTAGCTCTTTGCCTGATGACTGTTTCCACCTTTTAATGTTAACCTTTTGCACCAAAGTAAAATTCTAAATAAAAAAAAGCAGCTCTGTTATTTTCTCTGCTGTCTTAGCATAAGTACTGATACCCAGGAGAGCTAACAGGATTATTGCTAGGCTGCCATAAAACAGACCTTATTCAGATTTTCATTCTGTATTTCTGGCAACTCTGCAGGACTTTGCAAGTCTTTTCTGGGATCAAGAGGCATCTAGAGCTAAACAGTTTTGCTTGTTTCTCTTCCATTTAAATCAGCAGGAGGCATTACTCATTAATAAGCTCCATTAGGGATATATTTCTAATCAAAGGGATGTTTATTGCAGTCTTGCTTTTATTAGTAGCCCCGTTTCTCAGGCATCTGTGTATCACAGGGCTCAGAAACGTAAATGTGACATATTATTTCCCATATGCATATGTAACTTTGAAAGTGTGGGTAATTCACAGCCATTTGGAGAGATGTTTCCTCTGGAATCTTTTGGAGCAGCTGGCACTGACTCATACACTAAGTAATTCCCAAGGACCAGCTAGCAAGTTTCATCCAGGAGTGGATGGCACTCTATTCCTAGATGGAGCCATGCCCAATAGTCCACACTGAAAGTGTGCTGGCTGCCTGCCATTTCAAAGATTATTGAATCTTTTTTCAAGGCAAAAGGATTTGGAGAAATTACACTTTAAAATGACATGAAGATTTCTCTTGCTTGCTTTTTTGCTACTCTGCCAAGGCAGCAATTGGTGGTAATTTGCTCCTTCCAAAACATGGGAGCATTTAAACGTAGTTAACTTATTCTTAATCCTTATCACTTCATCTGTATTTTGATTTGATCCCTTAATTCTAATACAAGCAAACATGATTAAAGAAAGGGGGCGATTTATGGCCGCCCTGCCTGGCCTCACTCAGGCAGGAGAGCACAGGAAGCATTTTGCCTGCCCTGGGGCAGAAGAGCCTCTGCAGGTCTCCAGAGCTTCAAAGCCCTGCACACATCAGTCCTGAATAAGGTCTCTGCATGCTGCTGCATTAGGTGAGATGGCCTTTTTTGCTGGCTTGCTGTTGAGGAAATCTGTGTTAGAAACATCCAGTTTCACCCTCTCTGGCGACAGTTAATGTTTGTTTTAACTCTTGTCAGTGTTCAGCATTTGTGAGCTGGCTCTTCTTGCATTCCCTCACACCAATGAAAATGTATTTACCAATGAGAACTCTTTCTCTCTTTATTTTGTTCTTGCTCAGGAGCCCCAAACTACAGTAATCCACAACCCTGATGGAAATAAGGTATTCAGAAAGTATCAACTCCATCTTGCTTTTCCACAACACACATTCCATCCACCACTATTCCACAGCTAAACAGGGCTGTTCCAGGAATTTACGAAGGAAAAAGATCTCATTCCTGCGTTTGTTGCACGTGGTGTCTCTTGAGCCTGTTTCCATCCGTGTCCATCTGCTGGGTGCTGAGCTCCCAGAGCTCTTGGGGCAGTCGGTAGCGGTTGGCAGGGCTCAGTGCCCTGTGGCTGTGCTGAGATGGTCCTGACGAGTTTCATGTGCAGTTGTCACCTCAGACAAAGATGTCACTGCAGTTTATCCCTCCTGCTGTTTCTCAGCATGCTCGCACACCATGTCGTGACGTGTCTTTTGCACAGGACTTTGGTTCTCTTCCATAACATCACCGAGAAGTTTCAAAACAATTTTTACATTTCAAGTGCCAAATAGGTCTTTTGATTTTCATGTGTTTCCTTCATGCTCCTTTCTTTTTCTTGTGTATTGTGATGTTTGCGTCTGGCAGCTGATCCCTAAAACATGTTTTGTTTTGTTTTTTTCATGCATGGACTTGAAAAGGGCCAGGAAATACCATCATTTACATATAACACATGTTCCTAGGTTTCCTGGAAAGAATTTACTCTTCAACAAGAATTTCCCTGTTTGCAGTGTTGACTTAAAGAATTGACATCTCATTTATCTAGTCTTAACTCCCTGTGGTTATTTCATAAGAGAAGGATTGGATCTGAGTGACAAAATAACGCATGCAGGCATTCCTCAAGCATGGAAGTGCTGATGGTGTGTGTTGTGCTCGTGTATCCCGTTCCTTTATGTCCCTTGCATCTGTCCAACACAGAACTGGTTTTGTGTTACTACTTTTTCAGCTCCCTAGGTTTAAGCTCGTAGGCAACAAGCAGCCTGTGTTTGAACACCGGGCTGATGTTTCTAACTGTTGTCCACTAAAGCCCAGAAAACCCAGATAAAATATTGGCATGACTACATCTACTTGATTTTTATTATGTAATCTTAGCAATTAAGATGCTCAATGTCCCAAAAGATCACAGCAAATAAACGAACCACTCAATGCGGAGAGTTCCTCCCAAATTTGTCTGAAAGGCTGATCCTTGTAGTATGGCAACTGGAGTGGATGCTTCAGTATTAGAGGCTACATCTGCCCTGTGAGCGTTGCATGGTGTTTACAACTTGTATTTGTGTGAGGTTTTTGTTCACTCATAAGTACTTTGTCTAATATTTTAAGTGACAGAGCATGATACATCCGTGTAGAGTGAAATGTCTAACACAGCCAGGGCAGGGACAGCATGGTGACTCCTTCAGTTTTGTTTGTGTGTGAATTAATTCCTGTAGTTTTACTTATGAATGCACATATGTTTTGTTTTTATAAGGTCTGAGTAATGCATTAGCCTTTTGAACATTCCTTTGGCTCAGCCTTGTGAGGACACAGTAAATGAAGGGCACTGACAAATTTACCTTTTATTGCTTGATTATAGAATCCTTTAAAGAGTTAAATACAATACCAGTCCTATCTTCTTTCTCTGATTAAAACAGATTAGTTAATCCTTATTGCTATTGAGCTGTGAATTTAAAAAAATATATTTTTTATTCTACTTCTCAAGAAAGTATATGGATTAAAAAAAAAAAAATCAAGCTTAAAAACTTTCCAGCTCTCTGAAGCTGTTAGATTTGGCAGTGTCCTGTTAAATCTCTCCATAATATTTCATGTTTCTGGTAATTCATGAAAGACTGAGATACGAAAGCCTTGCCTTTTTAACAGTGTGATGGCTTAAGAATAAACTGTCTGAGAGATGAGTCATTCCTCTACATGTCTGGTTGGTGGAAGAACACTGCTACAGAGAAGCCTTAGTTTTTCCAAGTTGTTTTCAGATATTTACCCATTCTCCATCTTCTTCAAAAATTAAAAAAAAATTATCACAACACCAGTATAAAAATGAATCTGATCCAGTCTGCCTTAAATCACCATGAGACTTCATTTTAATATCCATTGCTTGAGTCACATGAACAGAAAATCGGTTGTAAATTGTAGCAGGCAACACTCTGCATATTTCCAAGGTGGAATTGGAATGGAATGGAATGACTTATTTTGCACAGTTGGTTTATCACTAAGCTTAAAATGGCAAGCTCTCCTACTTGGCTGAGGTAATTCATGTGACATTTCAGATGGACTTTGTACAGTTGGATGTTAAAGGAAAAAAAGTTTCCTGTACATTCCTGTGAAGTAAAAGCATCAGACAACAGGAAATGTGTTTCCTTCCCTACCTTAGAGAATGGCAGCGTGTGCCATCCCTTTCAGGTGGAAATGTCTTAATCCGTGTGTGACCATTTGTTTGTGAATGACATCCCCCCCTGCTTCAAGGCTTTGCATGATTCCTGTGACTAATCCTGTCCTTTTCCAAGGCACGCAAATAAGGCTTGGCTTGTTTGATACATTCAACTCATATTTACTTCTCAACAGGAATCAACAGAGAGTTCCAACACAACTATTGAAGATGAGGATGTGAAAGGTAGGATTTTAAGCTTGGAACATTTGGAGAAGCAGTAACATGAGTTTTGTGAATGCATTTCAGTAGGTCATTAACCACAGAAACCCCTAAGGAATCCTTTGAGAGAATGCTATTTTTCCTTCTTTAAAAGATATTCCTTTTGATATGTTTCAGACTTTGACTTTTCAGTTCCCAAAACACCATTTTCCATTTTGTTGGGGTTAAGAATATAAAGTTACTGCTTTTTAACTAAGATACTAGTTCTAGTAATAATAGCAGTAGATTAAAAATGTGTAAGTCAGTGCTTTGTAACTTTCACTTAGTTTATGTTTAACATGCATTTGTGTTTTGGGTTTTGCTTTTTTTTTCTTTATGTCACCATTTTCATTTTTATTCTGTTCAGATGCCAGTGTATTTTTGTGGTTTTCTTTTGTTCTGTCCATACACTTATTTTAATCTTCTTATATTCTTTAAAAAACTAAAATAATTTTTTTAATGTAGACTTAGTTTTGTAAGTTCATGGTTAATATTTCTGTTTCCATTTTTTTTCTCCCTCTAGATATCATGCTGTGATGTTACTCATACCTAGTTTAATAACATTATATTTTAAAACAAAGGGTTTGAAAAAGAGAGTGTTAGGTTTGTGTACCTCTGATTCACGGAAAAGGTTGGGTTTTGGCCTCAAGGAACAATGTGATACGTACAGGTGAGAATGGAAACAGGAGAATGGATGCAACACAGTGATGGTGGTTGGAGTTAATGTGGAATGAGGGAACAATTATAGGGATCTGCATCTGATGCCTAGGAAAATGCAGTGTAACTTACCTTTATTCACAGCACTTTGTATTTCTTCCTTCAAACTACTATATGGAGTTTAGCAACCAAGCTCATTAAATGAATAATTTAATTACAGATCCTCTGCCTGATGATATAACCTGGTGTTATTACAGTAGAATTTTTAGACAATCCTGTCTGAAGCTCAGCACACAGAATTGTATCTCAGGGATACAGTTATAAAAAAGCCAACAATGAAAATAATTTGCCTGATTCTGAAGTATCACAGCCAAGAGCAGCTGGGATGGCCACAATGTACGCTGTTCCCCACCCAGCAAAGAGAAGCTTGCAGTAATCACAGGTCTGAGGAACAAGACACTGGTTATGTCTTTTCCTGTGCACTGTACAGGGATTTCATGTTCTGTTTGTCTAAAGGACAAATATAATCTCCCTGTTATTAATTGTTTGGAAGCTTACTTGTTTTTCACCTTTTAGTATTCCTCTCACACTTCCCATCTTTCCACTGGAGGCTGCTGTTCAGATTGTTTTATTATAAATTAAAGCTAACAGTGCCCCAAGGGTCTAATTTGTAGAATGATTCAGGGAATAGGCAGTCCTGCAACCCTGACAGCTATTATAAGCTCAAGCTTCATGCTTTAGCAAGACACTTAGGAAAGATTATTTTCCTCCCCACATTACACCAAACTTGATTTCTGGATGTAGATTTTTCTAGGAGAACAGTGAGAAAGCTGTGCTCTTGTCAAGAGCAGCCACTGGAGATAAAATACTGATAGGGACAAGTGGATTTCAGAGGTAGGGAGGAGAGTTCTCCCAGATTACTGACTGTCCTTGTCCTCACATGTGTGCTCAAGATGATGTTCGTACCACATTTGAGACCTTGAAGGAATGTTTTCCACCTTAGGTGATAAAGAACCTCAAAAACCATTTTGCTTTTCTTTGCAGCCTGGAGAACAACATGGGAAGAGGGTCTCCTTCCCACAAAGGGGAGGGGGAATGGGGCTGCCACTATGTGACTGAGGAGTGTATTAGGATGTTTTATAGCATTGCAATATGGCCCATAGCTCGCAGGGAATGACTCTGCAAAGGCAGGGCATCTACGCCCTCCCGTTACCCACACACTGTGCGTGGGCTGCACAAACAGGTCCAGGGTTCCTCCCCACGTACAGCCCACCAGCCCACACACACTGAGAACACTCAGCTTTGCATCAGGTGCTTTTCTTCTTCTTTATTGATTGGACTCCTCCAAGCAGCGTGGATCATAGGGCTGTGTGGGATATGCCATCCCCAGCACGGCTGTGTGGCGTGTGCCCCGTGGGAGTGTGTGCGCGCACGTGTCTGTACAGAGTACGATATGATTCACCTAGAAAGGGAGCAATTAAAACTGTCTTTTATCAACTGTCACAAACATGGCTTTAGGAACAGATTCTCAACTCCTATCTGTTGAAGAATGCATGCAGCATTCTCCTCTCATGTCAGGATGTCACCCTATTTTCACTTTGGAAAGCAGGCATTTAACTTAGAGACAGTCAAGTCAGGCTTGCTTCGCATTTTTTATTTACTGAAAATCTTAGTATCTGTAACTTTGCCTTGCTTATGTATGCATTTACATCTTTTAGGACTGAAACATATTTCTTTTGCTAGAAACAGTGTTTGGCAAACAAGAGTGAGCTTTGATATTTCAAGAAATAAGCTAATTCTGTCATTTAAGTCTGAAATGACTTGAAGCTGCAGTTCAGGTTCCTTGCTAACACAAATTTCTGACATTAACCATTGATCACTGGCTTGTCTTCATGACAGTGATTCCTCCTAAATATGACAGGAGTGAACAGAAAGAACATGCTGAGAACTGGACCGTAGGCAATGCCTCCTTCTGGAATTGCTTGTGGGATTTCTCCTTGCTGTAGTAATGAGACTGGAACTATTGAGCAGCATCTCTGTGATACCAGATTGATTTTTTTTTTTTAAAGTAATGCTGTAGAATACCACTGTTATTTTTGTCCAGCAATGCCCACAGGCTTTCAGAAAGGTGAGTTGTTAAATTTATCTTGGACAGCAGACCTGGATTTCTCATGGTATCTTTTTGCCCCTGGAAATGAATTAATGAAAGCATTAGTAAGAAAGATGATTCCCAGTAGGAAAATTTGTGGAGTTGTGGAGCACTTACAGATTAGGTGAATTGTAGCTAATCTTGCTACTTGATACATCTGTAAGGTGCATTGTTTCAATATATTTCATATATTCTAATTTCATTTTATCCCTGTTGGTTTTATTTTATTTAACAGTAGAAAGAAACCAATTTAAACTGTTTCTTTTGGAACATACATTCCTGAAAAAAACCATTCAAATTTCTAAGAAAAGCTGTTTTAAAGCCCTGTGTATCCCAGTCCTGGATACAGGGGTAAATCTGCGCTGGCATCTGAACAGAGTCACTCATGCCCACGACCTTTACAACTGTTCTTTGGCACCCACACTGCCCCCTGAAAGTACATCATTAACATTGTTTGTGTGCTCAAAGATATTTTAAGTTCTTGTTGCTTGTAATTAAATTATCGTTATTTTTCTTTTGGCCTTCTTTTTTTCTTCTTTCACATGTACTTGACCCTCACACAGCTCTCACAAAGGAGGGGGACATGGAGAGGTTGAGTTCCACCCACAACTCCTCCTCTTCCATTGCTTCTTCATCCCACTGGTCACCACCCTTGCCGTGCCCCAGCGGCCGCTCCTGCTGCCAGTGCCTGCTGCGGAGTCTGATCACACTCTACCTCTTCATCTTTGTTTGTTCATATGTTGTGTTTCTTTCCATCAATTCAGCGGGCAAGTCCATGAGAAATGCAAACTCAGAGAGTCAATCGCTTGAGTCTGAGCTCTCCCACTCCACTCCTTCCTCTGTGCTATGTAAGTTGAGAGACTCGGCTGTTCAGATGGTCTCCTTTGCCTCTCTTCCTCCTCCCTCCCCACCATCTGAGAGGAGCAGATCACTGCTGTGATCTGTCTCATCTAGAAATGACCTGTTCTTAGGGTGTACAAAAGAATGGAGTATATTTCTGTAGATATTTATGTCTTGGCAAGGTGTTATTAATTGTGAAAATAGTATCATCAGCAGGATAAATAGGTCTGTCTTTCAGAAAGCTGTATCTTGCAGAGCTGATCTCTGCAGTGTTTTACAGCTTACATTTGACTCTCCTCTCTGGCTTGGATCCTGGATAGGTTCTCAGGAGCAATTACCTGTGGTGTTTAATATATCATCAGGTTGCTTTCTTGAGCATCCCCATTGGTAAAGCCTTGTTAAAGCTGCTGTGACAGCTGTTAGTGTGGAGCGTTGGTACAACACTGAGAGGTATCATGCTTTGCTCAGGGGGACATCTGGGATGATCAGTGACCAGCTAACTGCAGAGGAAATCTCTAGTGTGGGCAGGCTTTGTCTGAGCAGGGAAAACAGGAGAAGCAAAAGGCATTGTGTTAGTAGGTGGTAGGACATAAAAGACCTGAGTAGATCATTTCTTGTTTATAAATTAACTCAACATTTCTTTAGAGGGGGAGGGACCTTGTGAGTTGAAACATGGGCTGTGTGCCATTGGCCTGAGCCTTATTTTAAATCTGAGTGGAATTTTGGGTGGGTGCAGCTGGTGCAGGTGAGGACGTGGGCTGCTTCCAGTCACGACAGTTGCCAGGTAATGCTGGAAGAGAGTTTCATTCCAAGGGAAGAGCTGGATAGTCTCTATAAATACATGGATGACCGCGTATAAATTGGAGCTGCTAATACCGACAGTGCAAACTGCTCAGAGCCTTAAAAAAGGGAGGAATTAATAGGAGAGACATGGAGCTGTGTAACACTGAGAGCTGATACAGCCATAAGGCATTTATTCCATCCACAGGAATATCCCCAGAATATCTCTTATGTGCCCAGCATTTTCAGGCCTGAATGCTGGCAGCTTCACATTTCCCGCTCCACTGGGTAGGTAATAGTGCAAAGATGGCTGTTAATATTTAAACATAGATGTTCATTAGTAATTTCTTTGTCAAATTTAGGAACGGTGGCACTATTTTTTTAAAGGTAATGCAGTTTTCCTGAGCAAAATAGGCAGATGCTGCATTTCTTAGAATTATTGTTTGGGGATTATTGTTCCTATTAACACATCTCAGTGCTTTTGAAACCTTATTTAAAAGGAAGGGGATGCAGAATTGAGGGTTGTTATTGATTTTCACACTAGTGGTCAACAAGATTTCTCTGAATGGGCAGAGTGATTATGCAGGAGCAGAGTTGAAATAAAAATTTCAACAGCAACAAACCTTGTTAATGTCTCAGTTATGGAGACTTCAGACCTCATTTCTGGAGACAGCAGCCAGATTCCACGACTAAAGTAACCTGTTGGGAAATAGTGTAGTATCTTGTAAGTGCAGTGACCATGATAGAGCTTTGATCTTACACTCTATGTGATTTGTCATTAAAAAATAAACATTTGCCAACATTCACTATGCTGTATAAATATTAGTGTCATTTTTTATTGTAATCATATAGAGAGCATCTTTAGATGTAATTGATTTCACATAAACAAAAATATACTATGTAGGGCATGTGACAAGTGGCTTAACATAAATTTGTGACAAGGGTTTAAAAAGAAGGTACATTCATTTGGTTGGATCTGTTTTGTCAGTACAGGGTGGAAAAGTGCTGGGATAATTTTTCAGATATTTACCTAAATGGCTAATGAATTAAGTTTTTTTTCATTAGGGCAGTGGGAGGCTTACTGGCTTTCAGAAAGGTGAAAGCCAGCCAATAACCTAAATAAAATTCTGCAAATCATCCATCCATGTCATAATGTGATGAATCAGAATGAGTCTTTGGAATCAGCAGGCTCTAGGAAAAAGATGTTACATGTAAGATGACAACTCAGCTGTCTTAGCCCATATCAAAGTTTAAGGTTAAGTGGTGAGGTGAGAGGCAAGCTCTGGTCTTGATTGCATCTTCATCAACTTCTTAAATGAGAAGGCCCCTGGAGCACACCCTGTCATCTGAGGTTCTACGTGGGTTTTGTGGAGATCTGACACCCCATCAGTTGTTTATTCATGCAGCAGCTTCTTTCATTTTCCTCACAGAAATTATTGACTTGGAATATTTGGGGTATAAGCAGTAAGAGAAATTATCAGCAAAGAATTTGCTGCGATGAGAACCATTTGGAAGAACATTGTGTGATGTTTAGCAGTCTGTGCTGTAAAGTGGAATGAGATCTGGTACATCCACACAGCCAGAGCTCATTACACAACACAGGATAAAATTTCTAGTCTCTTCCTCTTCCCTTTCAGACTTTGGTTATTTTCAGAGTATAGAAATAACACCAGGGGCTGTATGCGTTCTGTGTAACTGCTGTTTGTTGGATGATGTTCAGATGAGAAGGGAAGCTGGGATCTCCCATGCTGTGCTATTCCATCTGAGCAGTCCAGTGTCACCTTGCCACGGACTGTCGTATTTGGAAACAACAGCACCACAAGTAGGATTTGTCTCCCCAGATTTAGCCACCCTTCCCAGTGTAGATATCTGTATTTGAGGTAGTTGTCTAGACTCCCTTTAGTCAATGCAAATAGGTCAGATGAGTCACACTTGTCTTCAATATCTATTTTAGGCTATGATGAATTGTGCCCTGAAAGTACTTATTTCTCTCCATTGACTGTATGGGAGGGGGGCTGAGAGAACAAACTCACTTGTCCGTACTTATACATGTCCAAAATGTGGTGAGATTAATCCAAACTGAGGTGTACCAAGATGCGGAGCTAAGATAACTGAGTTGAAAAGTTTTAAGGGTTTTTGCCTTGAGAAACAACATGCGAGCGAGGCAGAAGCAAAATCATTTTAATCATCTTGGAGGGCGTGAGCAAATCTGGAACCAGGCTACCTTGTCCTGCTGGAAAGGTGCTTTACTGCTTCACCAGGGCACTACAGTTGTTACGCAGTCAGTCATCTAGAGGATTGATGACAACAGGAAGATGTTCCAGTATCTGAATGAAGCTTAAGGTGGCTTAAATTATTATTTTCAGAAGTAAATTACTGATGTCAGTTCTGGAAAGAAAAAAAAAAAAAAAAAGAAAGATGGGTAATGTGGTGGTCAGTGAACCAGGGGTTCTTTTTTTGTGTTTCACAAAAAGGGAAGTTTCTGGTACATGCACTTCTGAAGGCTTCATTTTCATGTATTTGCAGCTCATTTTTATCCTGCACCTTCTCTCTGCATTTGAATTACCCAAATATCCATCGTTTCTGTGAGATTCTTGTAGACTGAGTTTACAATCTAGGGCTACAGGAAGGGAAGAAAAGCCCCAGAGTTCCCTCCTGGAACAGTTTTTGCGGTTGTTTTGTACATTTTTTTATTTTCCCTGTGATGTTTGATTTCACTGGGTGGGAGATTGCTCCTTGTAGCTTTAAAGTATTGATAGTGTTAGATGCTTTTTGCTTAAATGGTGTTCCCACTTATTTTGTGTTCCTTAGGTATTAGTGTTAATGGTGTTCCTTAATTGTGAAAGATTATCCCCCACCCTGTAGCTGAGCAGGGAAAAAAGGTGGAGAAATATAGCTAGAGGTTAATGTCTCATTTAAAGTTAACATACGTGCTACAGCACTGCTGCAGAAATCATTTCAGCCAGTGCTGGAAAATATTCCTTTTCTATCTCTTCTGATTATTTGGTCTTTTTATAGCTCTTCTTCATAATATTTTTGCTTGAACTGCCTTTGTATTAGTCATAAAACTTCTTGCTTGCCAAAGGAGGGATTGTATATTTTCTGAACTGCTAAAACCTTATTAATTACCTTTACTTACTGACCCTGTGGGGGTAAAGGTTCTGTTTGAGGTGTAGGTCCGTGGTCTTTTCTTTAATGGATTTACTTCATGCGTATTATGAGCAAAGACTGTAAAAGCCACCATCTTTTCCATGCGAGTTTGCCATATCTACAGGCTATTTCATTGGCAGTTGTCAAGAAAATGGCTCAGCACCTTTGACTTCTTCTAACAATATTCTTGGAGAATATTGTTGGGTCAGGCTTTAATTTTTGAATTGACTTTTACTGCACTCTATAGAAAAATAACTGAACCAGTTTTATCAGAATCTCATCACAATGGTCAGTTTTCTTTGGGAAATAAGTTTAGTTGCTTTACTTTTATTTAGGAAGTCCTTGCTGCACATCAAATGAAAAGTATAATAGCATAAAATTGCCACTGTACATCAAACAGCATAATTGTCCTAGAATTCAATACAAGCCAAGTTCACTATTGGATAAAAAAATAAATAATGAAAAAATCAAATGAGAATGGTGATTGCAAGTGACAGTTATCTGGCAGATGGGAACTGGCCAGATGCCTCTTCCCTAATGCCTTGTGTGTTTGTTGTCCTTGTATAGATTGTCATGTGTATTTAGATGGGAAAAAAAATAGATGTTTGGAAGAGCATATGTTACATGGAGTCCATCAAATTTATAATGAAAATTTGGGGGTTTTTTACCTCTTTAAGAACTGCCAATTACTTCTGTCAGATGTTGTCTGCAATAGCAGGACTTTGTTCCTCCCAATACCTGTTTCACCCTGGTTCATCTCTGGAGCCCTCCCTGTTTCTTCTTTGCCCTAAGGATAAGCACAAGGATTTGACCTGGTGCACGTGGCCGCCAGGTCATGGCTGCACTTTCCTTCTGCTGCTTTCCAGTCTCCTTCCAATTTTCTGCTTATTGCATTTCAGTTTTCCCATCTCCTTTCCCTTCCTTCCTTCCGGATTAAACATCTGCTTCCAAGACAATGGATCAGAAATACTTTTGGTATCTGTTTGTGGTCTGTCTCCCTACATACCCATGCAAGAAGATGCAAAAGCTAAGATAAAAACAAGCCCCCCAAAACAATCAGGAGGGGGTTTGTGTAAAGCCACACTGGCAACTGAGATTTTTAATTAGCCTTTCACACCTGCTGTTATTTCATGCTGGCTTGTTTCTTGACCATTCTTTCATTGCAATGAGTAAGGGCTGAGAACGAGGCAAAGGGTTCTGCACATATGATAAATAATTTCTGGAATTCCACTCTCTAAATTATTCTCCACCTCTGCCTTTGGCTCTCTTGCCAAGGAGACTACACATCAGATCACTAAACGGAAAGAAATCTAATTTTCTAGTATGTGTGTAATTGTGTGTTGTTGAAAAGGTAAAAGGAACATACTTGCTTTCGTAGAGTTTCATGTGGTGCTTGTAATTTTGTAGAAAAAAACTGAGACCTGAGTTGAAAGGCAGATGGTTTGGCAACATCTTCCTGTTCCTGATAGTCCACATCGAGAACTGTGAAGTCTTTCCACAGGCACTGGAAGAACTGACACTAGTGCTCGAGTCAGATGTGGATTGACTGGAGCCAGTGATAACTGCTGTAATCTCCTTTCCTTGCTTTGCTGGCCTGTAGAGGTTTCTGATGGATGTGCTTTATATCCACAGACAGATCTGCAGACACAGCTGTGCTAGATGTTAGTATAGCCCAGAGAAGCTTTGCTGGAACCATATTCTGTAATATTAGGTGGCTTCTGTCAGAAAGCTTCATGAGAACATACGTCCCACTGCAATTTCATTTTGGAACTAAACGCAGGAAAAACAACGATTTGGCAATACGGTTCAATTTCTCCCTTCTGGGGTTGATTTGAGTTATATCTTTCATATCTCAACATCAAAAGTATGATGGTAAGACTTGGGAAAGAAATGACTGGTGTTAGTGAAAAAGTAAATATTGCCAATTGTCTCCAGCCAAAATTACGTGTCCATGTGGTTTTATGTCTCTTGCCTGTGGAAACTGCAGGACCTTAGATATATTCATTTCCTACATTGTTATCCATTAACATGATCTCATGATCGTGTAGCAGCTGATCAGAGATTTTTTACCTCATTTCCCACTGTCTGATTTAATAGTGTGTAATTTCCTAGTCTCTGATTGAAATGTGTTCCTGGCTTATTTAATCAAATCCTTCAGCTCTGTTATATTTATGTGAGATGTTGCATGCAAAACTGGTAATTTCTTCACTGCACGAAGCCGGCACTTTCTGGATTTTTTTGCCAGCCTTCTGTAACACTGCCCCATTATTTCTTACTCAGCCATCCTACTCCTTGGCTGGTGCTGACAATACCATACAGTGTCCAGGCAGTCTGCTCTGGATCATTTAAACATACGACAATAGGGACATTTCTGGCCTCTTCATTATAAGTCTTTGTTCTTTCCACACTCTTTGTGAAAAATAAGGCAGTTCATACTTGAAATACTCTTACCCATCGTCCTATCTAGTAGACAAGAGCTGCTCACATGAAGTCTCACTAGACTTTTACATCCACTTTTTTCTCCATCATATCTTTCCTTGCTGGTTTCTTCCTGGTTCTTTTTCTTGGAATATATTAGGTGTTCACTTAGGAAAAGGTTAACACCATGATGCCAGTTCTTGAACACACTATTGGAGACTTACTTTCTGTATGTGCTCCCCAACATTTTCTTTTAGAAGAAGAGCGTGATCTCTCTCAGGACTTTAGTTTTAACATTCCAGGAATGTTTTTGTGTGCATTTGTTAAGGGTCGAATCCATGTGTAGGTGTGTGCAGGAGAACTACAACTGTTGCTTGCACAAGAGAGCTACTACAGCCTGGTTACTTGCATTTATTTTTCTCTCAAGTCTTGGTCTTCCAAATGCATTCTCTGATCTTTAAGGAGTAGCAACTGTGTTGTAAATAGACCCACATGGATACACGTGCATTTTATGGAATCCATGAGCTTTGCACCAGAGGACCTTCATTACAGGCTTAAGGTCCAAATTAATTTTTACTTAAATGTTCACATTTGGCCAAAGCAAACATCAAGTGTTGAAAAGATTGTTGAAAATCAGCATTAGATGCAGAAAAGGTAAAGGCCTCCTCCTGTGTGTATGAAACAATTGCTTCTAAAACAGTAATCAATTCCTTGAATTTGGAGTTAAGAGTTGGGCCTTGGTTTGTTTTGCTTTTTAAGCAGCACATTCTTCAGTGAAGATGATTAGAAGTGTGAAAGTGGATTGATTTTGACGTGTGTTTAATTTCCTCATGGATACAGGAGTGCACTGAAGGCAAGTCAGTGTAAAGCAGCAATATAACCTCATGTCCTTTGGCCATAGAAAGGAAGAGAGACAGCTGCTGTGCCAGCTGAGGGATGACAGGATACCTGTCAGCTGTCACCTTCCACTTTCCCTTCCATCCTAAGGTTGGTTTGTATCTCTCCCCAGCTCGTAAGCAGGAGATTATCAAGGTGACCGAGCAGTTGATTGAAGCCATCAACAACGGGGACTTTGAAGCTTACACGTGAGTTCCTCATTTTGCAGGGAATGAGGAGAGTTGATTTATTTGACACACTATGTGCAAATGTGTGTGTTTATGTAGGAGAGCCTGTGCTTGTATTTATGTTCCAACAAACTCCTCCTCATGAAACACAAAACGTATTCGTGGCTGCTTTGCCCTGGCTTTACACATTGCCAGTTTCAGAGGAGCTGCTTGTGTGAATCCAGTGTAGTTAAAGTGATTAAATCTTGCTTAAATACTGATGTGAGACATTAAAAAATCCTTTGGTTTGCACAGCAGCGGTTTTCAGAGTCACAATTCAAAAGTCTTGTGAATATAATACCTACTGCAGACACCTGGGACCTACATTGGTGGACCTTTTTGGTGAAAAGATTATTTATGTGAAACCTAGCACATCTGAAGTAAGTAGCCAACTGTGCTAATTTAGGTGAAACCAGAACTTCATTCCTTCTCCTCATTTAAATTCTGTTCTTTTCCAGTGTGATGACATGTCTGATTGGAATAAAGGAAACATTTAAAAATATCCTCTCCCAACTTGTGTTCCGTAACCACTCATTACAAACTTTCCTCTTTTCCACAGGAAAATCTGTGATCCAGGCCTTACGTCTTTTGAACCTGAAGCTCTGGGTAATCTGGTAGAAGGGATGGACTTCCATCGGTTTTACTTTGAAAATGGTAAACATTCCTTTTTCATTTCATCTGTTTCGGTGACTGTGTTTCTCCTGTCTAAATAGCATTTTGGTTTGGGAGTGAATTTATTTAGGCAAGGGTAGGGAATGTTCTTTTTTCCAGGGTTCTGCTTTATATTTCTGCTGTGCTCGTTCACATATCACAGGGTGCGTCATGTAGTGGGGGAAAGTTTCAGATGTTTCTCATATTTTTCTTTTTCTCTTGGGGAAATAGATGTGCTTGTACTTTTTTACATTAAGAAAGAAAAATTACCCATAGAATGGATTTAATAAAATTTTGCAGGAGCATATGATGTAAGTAACCATTTTAGAGCAGACTTGACTTAAAAGGAAATAAAATATTGTAAATTAAGATATCAGCTTATCCAATAATTTCTGACTAATGTCTGAGCATAAAATGGGGTTATCGTATTCCTGAATCTAAATATCCACCATCTAAATGGGATTATAATACTCTTGAATTCTCTTCCATCTCCAAACCAGCATTTTATGTATTTTTCTTTGTAATTTTTCCTTTCATTATCACTGCTTTTTAGTTTTTCTACGTATCAGTATTTAATAAAATATGATACAAGAATCAGTTAAAAGCTGAATAAATTTGGCCTAAAATATTAAGTGCAAATCATAGAATTAACTGGGTTGGATTTAAATGTTATTAGACATAACAGTGAAAGTGAAATATTGGGAATCTCAAGATGGTGACTTTATTAATCCATGTAGGTACACGGATTAAACATGTTCAATAGGGTATTATATGTACTATTTGACAGAAAACGGGAAAGCATACTTCATGCTGTGACTGTGCCCATTTCTACAATGCACCTCAGTCGTCAGTCACGGCCATCAGCAAACAGCAGTTATTAATTTATATCTGCTACGCTCGAGGTTTTGGTTTGCAGAATGTGGCTTACATGGACAAAACGTGTGTGTGTGTGTGTGTGTGTGTGTGTTCGTTCCCCAGCTCTGTCCAAGAGCAACAAGCCGATCCACACGATCATC
>JAWWES010000133.1:2288543-2304398 GCA_035583135.1 Lophotriccus pileatus | reverse complement strand
GTGTGTGTGTGTGTGTGTGTGTGTGTGTTCGTTCCCCAGCTCTGTCCAAGAGCAACAAGCCGATCCACACGATCATCCTGAACCCGCACGTGCACCTGGTGGGCGAGGACGCGGCCTGCATCGCCTACATCCGCCTGACGCAGTACATGGATGGCAGCGGCATGCCAAAGACTATGCAGTCCGAGGAGACGCGCGTCTGGCACCGCCGCGACGGCAAGTGGCAGAACGTCCATTTCCACCGCTCAGGCTCGCCAACAGTACCTATCAAGTAAGAGCCAACACAGGCCTCACCGCATAGCCCCGTAGCTGCCTCAGGCCTTAAAAACTACGAGCCGGCCCCTTGGTGGCATCATTGCTTGTGGCTGTTTGTTATGTGTTATATCCACCTGTGTGCGTGTGCTATGGGTGGGGATGCTTTTTAAAGAACACTTGTTTTGGTGTTTTTTGTCCACGGTGATGCCTGTTGATCCAACTCAGGCCCTGAGCAGGAAAAGATTTTAATGTAGGTAAGGTTTGATAGAAGTCACACAAAACAGGATTAGAAAACCTGAAATAGAAGTTCTGGAATGTCTGGAAAAATAAAAAGCGAGAGGATATGTGGAGCTGTTAGTGCTGACCAGAAAGTTTCAAGGAAAGTATCACTGTCAGGAAAAACTGAAGTTTAACTCATATTTATTGTGGTTTCCAGCCACCTCTGCTTACTCAGGCCTAGGTACGTTCACTGCAAGTTGGTTTTGAGCCAGTAGCTATCACGTTCTTATCTCTTTCCCCACACTCACCCTTGCTAATCTGCTGCGTGGTCGCTGTCTCACAGCTCTGACATCCGTTTGGATCAGCCTCACATCTGTCCCGTCATCATCTTCCCCTCTTGTTCGTCCAGGCCCTCCCATGCCCTTGGAGTTGGGCAGTGACCTGAATTCCTCGGGCCAGGCTGTCAGCAGGGTTAATTACAGCACACTCACACAGTTGCACTAACAAGATCAAGAGTCACGGCTTCCTCAGCAGGTTCTGCTCGGGTCCTCAGCTCCCCTCCTTCCTGCAGCCTTCGCTAATGAGCCCAAACCTCACCGAGTTCTGTCTTAGGCTGGGCTCTTTCCAAAGGCCCAGGCAGCACTGGCACAGGCCTTGCTTTGCTCAGTTGTGAGCCCTTTCTATGGGATATAATTACATTTGTATGAGGTGTATCAATGTTGTCAGTGGCTGAATTTCCTGATGTGGATGATAAGGGCTTAGATTCCATCCTTCAAACTTCATCATGTCCTGTAATTTACTTCTTGCACCACTGTTCTCCTGTATGAAATAATACATGATAAAGTAAGGAACAAAATAGACTGAAGTGTTGAACTTCCACGGGGATGAGGAGTTGTTTTTTTTTTTTTTTATTTAGGAAAAAAAGAAGTTTGATTATTTAGTGATAACTATTTTATTTCAAAATGTGAAACCAATGGGCATGCTTTGTTTCTCACATTCCAGCTGCACAGCCAGTGTTTAAACTCATAATATGTAAAGAGTAGCTACATTTGCTTGAAATGCAGTGTTAGGTAGATTTTTGATGTTTTCATAAAGGAGTGTTTTGTCAAGGGATCTGGCCTGGGTGTGTGTAGAGCCTAAGTGAAGCAGGTCCAGTGCACCCTGGACAGTAAGTGTTTACAGCAGAATGACAGGAATTGGACTAGGGAATTATGAAATTTTTCCTTTGGGTTTTTCTTTCCCCCCCTCTGTTTTTCAGGGAAGACCTGTTTTTTGCAGCTGCTCATGCTCTCTAATAAAGAGAAGGATTTCTGGGACTACCAAGGATGGAAGGAGAGGCAGAGATTTCCGAGGTTGTGTCAGCGGATGTTCAGACTTGTGGGGTCAGACAGAGGAGATTTCAGGATTGCAAGAGGGCATCCAAGCTGAAAGGGTTGCAGAGGAGGAGCCTTAGAGCAGGACTCAGGCTTAAGGAGAGATTCCCTGAGGCAGCAACATAGCCCTAGATGTCTGGCACTGGCAACAATATCACATGAATCCCATACCTCACCCTAATCTTGAATTCAGAGGGAGTTTTGGACTTGCTCATGTCGTTGTTCTAAAACACCATTGATCTGGTTAGAAGCCTTACTTCCCAGTCTAAAATTTAATAATATTCAATGTATCCTTGGTTATTCTTATTTCATCCTTGTTCTCCTGTGCTAGGGGTAAGTATGCAGACATGAGCTGGTTTATAGGAGGCCGTTCAGATCACTTCCCACCTTCTGTTTTCATAGAGTAAATAACTCACACTAACTCAGCTGGCTTTTTTTGGTAGGATCTCCATTTTCCTGGCTACCTTAATAGCTCTTCACTTCCTTTTTTTCATTTGACGTTTGTCTTTAGCTTGGATTCTTCTGAAATGGTCTGTCAATTGTGGTCAGGGCTTTATTTAACTCCACAATGTCTGTCTTTTCCCTGCTATGTTCTGGCATGGTTTTTGCACTTTTCTCATCTGCATCACATCCAGCAGCTCATCTGAGCCAGCCACGTGTTTTGCTTCAACTCTCATTCCAACCAATGAGGAGGTAGAAACTTCTGCTGAGCGTGCAGCTTTGCACTCCCTGTTACTCCATGTAACATTTGTGGATTACCCAGCCCTCAAGGTGATTTGGTTCTTCTTGCACAATGCTCCTGTTTTCCTTTCTTTTTACAGTGCCTTCCATCTAAGCGTAAATATACTACATGAGATCAATCCTCCTGCTTGTGCTCAGGACTAGTGGGTCTTCTCTAGGCTGATGGTTCCCCTTTCAGCCCAAACATTGTTGTTTTTCTTCTAGTTATTTTACTTATCTTTTCTCTCTTCCCCATCTTCTCAAGTCTGAGTGGACGATTCCGATGTAGCACCATGCTAGAATTGCCTTCCATATCCCATCCTGACCATCTTTTAGGCTGCCCTGAACTTCACCTTCACTTTTCCCAGTCAGAGCAGCAATGACTCCATTTTAGAAAACTACAGGAGAAATCTAATTAAAATATTGTTCTACTTTATCCTTCTTTTATTTGAAATTTATACAGTCTACAGCTGCTTATTTAATTATTACTAATGCACACTGGTTCATGATGGCAATTCCATAATAAGAAAGTATCTTGCACATCATATCTGAAGAGGAATTCCAGATCTAATCAAGTCACAAAAGCAATTATAGCTGTGATCTGCTTTTGCAAACGTCATATCCTAGATTACGTCAAATCAGTTGCTGCAAGCACAGTAGCTTGTTTGTTTTCTTGACTACAGGAGGGAGTGTGCATAAACCTAAGGATATATCTGAGCTCTTTAATAGCTACAGGTATAGGGAAGTGTTCCCTTATGGCAGAGAACTTATTTGGGAAAGAATATGAGCGAAAATGTGTACTTAGTTTATAAATAAATTTTATTTGTAGATTTGCTGGGAGTCATACAAGACAAACTTTGATTTCTGTCTTGTTCATTTTCCCTCTGATTGATAGGAGTGATGGTAGGAAATTCTTCTCTGTATCCATGTTTTTAAGAACCTGTGCTAATGTGTTTCCTCAGAATTGTGTCTGCTTGTCCACAGAGTGGACCTGCCTGATATGGGCAGTTGGACCCAAAACTGACTCCCAAACCTAACTTGAGGCCAAATGAGCCTCATGTTCCCTCCTTTATCGCAGCTTACAGCTTCTTGTACTTTGCAAAGTGCAATGGCAAGCAGCAGGGACCGTGAGTAAGGGGTGTGTTCTGTGTTTGTTCAGTGCCTAGCGCAGAGGGATCCCCACCACGGCTCCGGCCCGACATGCTACGGTAATACAAGCCATGTTACAGCCTGAGCTAGTTACATACCTCCTCACACCTTCCTGCTCATCCCTCTTCTCTCTGCATATGGCTCCAGCATGTCTTGCATGTTCATGACATCTGACTCTTCCTTGTCACTCGGTTCGGTGTGTGTACAGGCCCTCAGTCTGTGGCAGTGCCTGCGATGCCCATGCTGAGGAAGTTAAGTTACACTCAGAGAGTCACGTCTGAATTCGGCCCTCCCTCCTTTAAGGAATCCCTTAGGGCACTTTGGCTTCCTGCCTCAGTTTCCTTTTTTATTTTAACAGCCTCTCTGGCATCCTGTAAAGATGGAAAATGATGTCTATAAAGTGGTTTGAAAAATAAAAGAATGCTTTGCCTGAGCGTTTGGTTTTTTTTTTTTTTCCCTTGGTTTTCTTCCCAATGTCGTGTTAAATGATCTTGAGTAGGTGGGGGTTTTTTTCAATAGCATTGGCTAACACTTGAGCATGTACTGTTATGTGGTGGTGATGTTACCAGTAATGGAAATCTGTTTTCTTTTTCTCCTTCCTGCCAGCTAAAAATATCAGCGGTGCCGCTCTTGCATTTTCTGTCCCCAGCACACCTGGTTGATTACCATCTTGGCCATCCCGTTCTCTTCATGCATGTTTCTGAGTGCATGGAGTCGTGAAGGTTCTTCATGTAACACATTTGTGACGCACCACGTGGCTGTATATTCCATCTGTACACTGTTAGCATTTCAATGAAGGCGATGTTCCATGCAAATAGAGAATAACAAGGAGTAAAAGGAAAAAAAAAATAAAAATGTTGGATGGACGGCAGTAGATACACAATACATCTGTCACTTCCTCCATTTATGCCAAGTTTTGAGAGACAACTTTAAAAACTATCCTGTTTATTAAAAAAAAAAAAAAATGGGAAAAAAAAAAGAAAAAGTATATTTTACCTTCTTTTTTTAAGAACTGTTTTTTGACTCCTCCTTTCCCCCGCCCCGAGTCCCAGGATTTTGCTTTGGTTCTGGTAGGAATGGTTAGGATTTCCGCTGGCAGCTCTGTTACTGTCAAACAGATTTTTATTGTGGCACGTAGATGGACAAAATCACTGATAAATGTGGAAGTGATAATATCTTGGCTTTGTACCAGCTGAAGCCTTCTTAGTTTATTAGTCTGTGTAAACTGGAAAAAGCTCCTCATTTGCTGGCTTGGCCACTCCAGAATTAACTGTCAGTGTTCTGGTGAGTCAGCAGCTTCTGTTTTCCCGTGGACTCCTTTTTGCTTTCTTGTTTTGCTTAACTGAAAATTTCTATTGGATGATTAAGCAAAATGAAAAATTGTAAGGAATTAAGGAGATAATTGAGAGGCATTTTCGAGGATTAAAATGGAAAGAGAGAGAAAGATTTTTATCGCTTTTAGGATGTACTGTAAATTTTTTAAGGAGGCTTTAAAAAATATAAAATAAATATGTTGGTTAATCTGTAGACCAGTTGTGTGGTTGATATACTCAAGAAATATTAGGCCTTAAAGCTGAGTATGAAGAGTTTACTTACATTACACTGCTGCTGTTGCTTCTCTGGAAATGAGTTATGGACACACCGGTTTTACCACAGATTTGTCTCCCCCTCTTCCCCCTCGAAGCGCTGTTGGCTCCTTAAGCTCCTGATGCAGTGTGTGGTGTCGAGCCCAGCGATTCCCACAGTGATCTCCATGGGTTTGGCCGGAGGCAGCCAAAGGAGGGACACTCTGCTGCCAGCGCAGAACGCAAACCTTGTAACAGGGAGTGACTAGTTTTCCTTCCCTCACGTTGCTGTGAAAATACATCCTCGCAAGAATTTCGGTTTCCTCCCTTCCATTCCCAATAGCAGAGCACAGAGATGGGTTGGTTATTTTGTTTTTTCCCATTGGTTACTGGTTCTGTTGGCAGGGCTCCCTGCTCTCCACAGCGCTGTACAGTGCATGGGATCTCCATCACGCTCCTTTTTAGCCATTAAAAACTTACAACTCGGCAGCCTGAAGTTTTTAAAATGGGAAAAGCTTCCTAATTTGTATCATTTCACCTTTCTGTGTTGATGACTAATCAAAAGCAGTTCTTAAACATGTCGATGTTGTTACTAGTGGATGTATGGTAGACGGATTTAAGCTTCTCTGATAATTACTACATGATTTTAAACAATATATATTTAAAATAAGCATCTACAATAAATGTGTTGAGCCATATTAACCTGCCAATGGGATCTGTGAAAAAATTAATGGCCCAATTTTTTTTTCATTAATTTCTTTTCCTTTTTTTTTTTTTTTTTTTTTTTTGTGAAGCGGCTATAAGTGGCATAACTGTATTTAAAATTAACAAATTAGGTGTAGGGTGTTTTTTTTTTTTTATACTTCTAACATAGCATGTGGTGTTGACGTATTACTGTAGACCAAGTTTGTCTTCCACACCAAGACGTGAGGAAATTGTGATTTGTTCTCTCCACCACAACTGAATTATACACTTCTGTCATTTTGGAACACTGCAGTTTACCATGGGACACAGTGTACATATTTCTTGCCATAATGGTAAATGATTGATATATTTAAGAATTAATAAATTTGTGATTTCTGCTGACATTGGGCTTGTGTTTTAATTTCCCAAGTAATTGTGATCTTCGCATGGGAGAACCTGCAGTTTGTGTTTGAATTAAGGCATTGGAGACCCACATGGAGTTTCTTAGGAGCTGAATTTTCAGTTTGAAAACAGGAGTGTTTGCTTTTCTGGTTTGTCTCTGGGTCAGTTCTGAAGTGCCTTTGCTGAGGGCCCAGCTGTACACTGTTCATGCTTGACTTTTTACATACCTTGTACTCGTAGGTCCATATTTAGAAATGTTTTAGGTACTTTGGATGTTTCTGTAGCTGCCTTGCAGCGTTTCACATACATGCTCAGCCTGTAACACAAGACTCTGTAAGAGCAGTTATTGTATGTTATATAACACCATAAAATATATATGGTAACATAATGCCATAAGATGCAATAAAGTCCATAAATAATTAGCATTTAAAATAATGTACAGTTTAAAGCTTTCGTGTGTGTCTGTAGTGATTTTAGGCTTTCTTAAACCGTGCTGAGCTGCAACTGAGAACAGTCTTTTATACCAGCAGAGAAGAAGGACGGAGGAGAGGAGACAACTTGCAGCTTTCCTGGATCAGGGAATGCAGAGCTGGATCGCTGCACTGCTGCAGGGCCAGGGCAGCGTAGCTGGAGCAGCAGCACTGGTGAGGGAGCCAGAGCCTGTCCTGGCTTGGTCACAGTGTCACTGCTTCCTTTTGGGAGGCATTTTGTAAACCAACAGAGAAACACTCGGCAGAGAGCTCAGAGGGTTGGAATTTGTCAGTGAACCCCTGTAGAAGCAAAAGCGATTCAGTCTGGTGGGAGGTTTTACGTTTTGTCACATCACTTCTACATACTTTGTTTGCTCGTTTTTCCAGTAAGTGCTATTCCAGAAATCAGTTTGATTTCTGTTTTATCTGTGCTCCTGCAGAAAGCTCTTTGACAGCAGTAGAATTGCTGCTGATTTCAGGTATGCACAGAAGAGAGATCAGTGTATGAAGCAAAGCAATGAGCAGTGGGGTGGGAGAACGTATCTCCTAAAAATCAGGTTGAAGATTTGGGAGAGGGGCAGGGTTTTGGGTATTTTTTTTTTTTTATAATGGTAGTGGGTGCCCTTTTGTAGCACAAATATTTTAACCTGCTGCCTCCTGGTGGCTTTTGTAATGCTGTTTTTTATTTGGGAGCACACAGGAAGATGCTGTGTGTTCAGAGCAGGAAGAAACCCAGCACTTTCGTGCATTCACTTTTTAATGTGAGTAATGAACACGGAGAGCCTGAAAATGACCCTTTCCTGGGTTGTCAATATACCCTATACACATACCTGGAGGAATCAGATCGGTTCTGTTTTCCAAAAATGGGTTCCCAGGACACAGTTAAGAAAGTAACATCTCCTAGAGTTGTGTATTAAGTCCAGAGTTCATTGAGTCAAAGATTAGCTTTACTGTTTCTTCAGTGAGTTATTAATCTTTGGTAATTTATCATCTCCTTGGGCTGTGTGCTTGCAGAAAACAGAATGACTTCGTTCTTCTCAGGGCTTTACTTTCTTTCTTCTTAAATTTTTATGGTCATACCTCATACGTTACCTATCTTGGGAAAATACTATTATTCAAAAAATTAACTGGATTAGTCTAAGAATTGATCCCAATCACTTCAGGAGTTTCAGCTTCTTTCTTCCTAACAGATAATTAGTAAAATACAGACAGATGTGGGTGAATGGGAGTTCAGTGCTGGAAGGTGCAACTGCTCAATCTCCGGTTCTTGCAGGGAAAGCAGAAGTTATATGGAGATTTTGATACCCACAAGAGGGGAGGCCTCACGTGAAAGGAAACCTAAGCAGAGCAGACTAGAAGCCTTTCCTCCCTTCCCCTCCCTCTCTTGCACAGAGACCTGTGAGTGAGCAGGACAAGGTGCAGGATCTTGGATTCCAAGGCAGCATGCTTGGGGAAAGAGGAGAAGGCAGCAGTTCTGCAGACAGTAAGTTTGGGAAAGAGGAGAACATTGAATCACAGAGTGTGAGGGAACAAACTGATAGAAAAGAGGGTTTCCAAGGCAAAGAGGTAGAGAGCAGTACTCCTGTATTACAGAAATGTCACGTTCTTTCTTTAAAGGTGTTGCCAGAACTCAGCTGTGGGGCTGGACTATCTTAAGAACTAACTGGAAATTTGGCCCACAAACCTTTTTTCATCAAAATGACCTCTAAGTAGTTAAAAAAGTCAAATAGTTGAATGTGTCAAGTGGTTGGGACAGGGCTGGTTCCTTAAAATAGCAAGGGCTGGGGCCTTGATCTTACAGTTACTAACTTCTGGTATTCCCCAAAGTCAGCCCCCATGGAAAGATGCTGTCTCATGTCAGGGCAGGAGTAACAGCAGTGCCTATCACAAAGTTCCCTGCTTGCTGTCAGGCAATTCCCAGTGTCCAGCAGCTGGTACAGGAAGAGGGGGGAGTATTAATGCACAGCCCACTGCATTGAGAGAGAATCAATGGCAAGCAGAACAGCCTAGACTGGGAAGGAAGAGGCCACTCTGCTCTTCAACCACTCCTTTTCCCACCCTTCCCAGGCATTCTGTGCTGGCTCTCAGAGGTGACAGCTGCCCGGGGTGAGGCAGTGACACTCACAGGGCCTTAAGTAACACATGCTGCCAAGGGACTGTACCAGCAACAGCCAGCCTGAGAGGGGAGGTAAGAGACCATGTTTGTGAGCCAGACAGCTCATTTTATAAACAAACTACCTGAACAGAAGTCAAAGCCTTCGCGAGGATGGAGAAGAGAGCACTCCCAGCACGTTAGAGCAAGACATCAACTTAATTAAACATTACATAAAACTGCTGCTGTGTCCTGTGCACCACAGAGAGGGTAAGTACCCTGCTGCTGTGCTGGTCTGTCTCCACCACACGGAATTTAACTGCTTATACACAGTGCTTTGGTCCTAGCAGGAGCCTGAACCAGTGCCTCCAAAACCAGATCCCAGAATGATGTGCCAACACCTGGCTCCCTCTCAGATGCTGCAAAGTAGTTAATATTCCCAGGGTCTTCAAAATACATATATGGAGTGTATTTAAGTCTTAACTGAAGGATAGTTTTGTTCCCTTTCACAAAACCCTTGAATCCACAGGTGCCCCGGGGGTTAGAGAAGATGTGAACATTACCAATACAAAGAACAGCAGTGAAGGGCTAGAAATGGGAATTGCCACATCAGTCAGAAGTGCACAGATCTACACCATATCCTCCAGGCAGCCCAGGGCCAACCAGAGGATCAGAAATAAATCCTGCAAACAGAAGGCTGGGCATGCAACCAATCCCTCTTCTATGTGTAAAGGTGCTCTGCAAAATCCTATTTAGAATACCTTTTCAGTAAGAATAGACTTTGAATTAGAGCTACCTTTGATTAGATTTGCTGCAATGAAAAAGGCTGGCAAGTTTTGGCATCGCCCATCTTCTGTGCTTTACTTTCTAAAAAGTTTTGTTCAGAAAGAAAACTCCAGAGATCACCACTTTTAGTTAGGGAGTAGATGTTCAGGTGCCCGTTTTATCCAAGGAACTTAACCAAGTAAGTTAAGCTGAACTCTTGTTCTTGCTCTGTATGCAGACCACTGAAGGGATCTGGGAGACATGCTTAGAGGTTTTTTCTCTGTTTCAATCAGGCCAGGAATCTGAGTGTGTGTCCCTTGTGCAAGGTCAGTGCCATAACCACCGAGTGAATATCTGAGAGAGTTTTCTCTGTTTTTCCACTGAAAAATGAGTAGAGAAGGATCTAATTTGTGTTTAAATGCAGTTCAGTTTTAAAAAAAGGTCAAAATCCCTTTCCCTGGGCATCTGTCAAGTGAAGGTGCCACAAAGGCTAAAACGTGCCACTAATTAACACAAAGCTGAGGGCAAGAAACATTACAAGTCTCTTTACTTAAATAAAAGGATGTGTGTGATGAGTTCAGGATGTGAACAGATACAAATAACTAAGGCTGGAAGGGCCCCAGTTGGTGCTTTGCTGATCTTCTCTTTGCAGTGGGTTTCCAAAATTAGGACCCTGAGGTGCACTGTGAGTATTTACTCTCCTCTGTAGCTGAATGGGGATCTCACTGTTGGAGTCTCTCCACATTCACACCTTCCTATAAACAGCTTCCCAGTGAAAGACCCGCTTTTCACACATGACAAGGCAGAGCTACTTTACTTCCCACGAGTCTTACACTGCCTGCCAGAAGGATGTAAGGAGGATGTTTGGAAGAGTGGAAGAGCCGGGGGATGAGGAGGATGCTATTTGCTGTTTTCATTAAGAGGCCTCAGCAGCTCACACTACTCATCTCTGAGGAGGAATAACTGGCATGAAGATTCAAACATTCTGATGGTGAGAGGAGTAAGCAGGTGAGGCTTCTCTGCTGTTGGATCCTTTCACCACTCAGCTGCTCCCTGTCCCTCTGCCCTTCCCTCCACTGCCTAGTTCTCTGCTCTGCCTTCCTCCCCTTCCCAAATCTTCTTACACTTTCCCCACAAGAAACCCTGAGATTCTTAGCACATGCCATTTATCCTGTTAAAAACACTGACAACACCTGCCACTCCTCAAAATCAGTCATTTCCTTCTGGGTCTGAAACTCTGCTTCCTCCATACTCCTGATATTTTTCCACTTTGCTTTTGTGTCCCCCTTTTATGTGAGACCCATTCCTGGGGCACAGCCAGCAGCTGGAACAATAAGCAGTGTTACTGGGAGCAGTGCCCTGGTGATTGGGAGGCTTTTCAAAGCATTAGTTAATTAATCCTCACTAGGTCGCTGATGGTAGATGAGCATTGCCTGCCTGGTTTTAGGCCTAAAAACCCGGCAGTATGTAATTTGCCCAAGGCCACAAAGTTGATGGATGACAGGGAAACCCTAGGGCCAAGGGTGAGTTTCTTTCCCCCAGTGACAGTGATGACAGCCTGTGGATGAAGGATTTATGGCCGGAATTACAGGGAGAGCTCAGAGAGGCTCGTGCTCACTCACTGCCCAGCCCGTAGCACATCAGTTTGTGGCCTCTGCTCACATTCCAAGTCCTCCTCACAGGAACTTTCTACTTCCCCAGCCAGTGGAGAAGAGGTGGTGTCCCCCTAAAGAACCAACTTCCCATCTATCCTGGCAACAGGAGCTCTGCAACGGTTCCCAAATCTGAGAAAAGCCACATCGCACCATTCCAAGGGCACGTAGCACTGTCCTCACAGCGCACGTGCACATACCCTGGAATCCTGAAGGTCACCTAGTTAATTACATTACCTAGACCCAACTTCCTGCATCCGACAGCAGTTCAAAGGCAATGCAGCTGGAAAACATTAGCACGAGGCTGTCTCTGTACATCCTCAAAAAAGGCTAATAATAAGAAGAAAGAGAATGCCACCAAAAGTCCTTCCCAGAAAACCCCAAACACAAAGTTACTAGAGGGGGTTTTTTTGCCTTTTTTTCCCCACTGATACTGACCTGCAGGTGCAAAATATTTAGATGGCAGATGAATCTTTCTGAGCTGGCAGTTAGACAAACTGAGATCTGAGATGGTGATGATTGATGGAGAAGATGTAATCACAGGGGTTTGTTTTTGCAGTGGCATGGTTAAAATGTAATGCTACAGAGCACAGTCTGAAGCACAACAAAAGGTTCTGTTGCCTGTTTTTGCATAGGTGACTTTTTTTTAAGCAAAGGGCTGACAAAGGATTAAGAACAGTTTGACGACCCAGATAGCTCCACTGCCTGTACTAGGACATGATACCAGATTTTCTGGGTTCTACTGCAGGTCCCTGAGGACAAAAACATCTGTATTGTTCATAGAATCCCAGAATGGTTTTGTGTTGGAAGGGACCTTAAGGATCATCTTGTTCCAACTCCCTGCCATGGGCAGAGACACCTTCCAGTCTCCCAGGTTGCTCCAAGCCCCGTCCAACCTGGCCTTGGACACTTCCAGGGATGGGGCAGCCACAGCTTCTCTGGGCAATCTGTTCTTATGTCACTGCTGTGAAATCCTGTCATTTGGCCGTGGTTACAAAGAGATCCAGCCCTGTTCTGTGGGCTGAAAACACTCGGTGCAGTCCAGACACTAATACAGGAGAGGTGACCAGCCAGGTAACTGGTGACCTCAGCCTGTGATTAGGTGTGATAGAAAAGGGGAGTTAAGGATAATAAAAACTTCTATCCTTCAACCTCTCATTAGCATCTGCTTGCAAAGCCCAGTGCTGGTTTTTTATAATCTTTAGGAACAGTGGGCTGCATAACAGAGTTCAGGTGTATTCTTATTTTTAGCAGTTAGTTCCCTCCATTTGCTACACTTGCATCCTTCTTCCAGGAGGCAGGATTTACCTACACAAGACATGAAATAAATCTCTTCAGTTTACAATTCTCATCTCATTTGGGGGAGCCTATGCTTTTGTGGGACCTGTGGAAAAATCAAGGCCTGTGTTATTCCTGCTCCTCAAAGAAAATTAAAAGATATGAATGGGAGGTAAACTGAACCGAGTTTGGATTTATAGTGCAGAGCTTCTTAGGGTCTAAGTGCCTTTGAGTTAATTCACAGTTTGGGATGTCCACAGCACAGCTTGTAGGGCTGCAGTGAAGTCATTTGAGCTGTGCACAAATGGATTTGCCCAGAATTGCTCATTTTCATAAAATAGTGCAGACTTGATGTTTTACTCTGTGGCAGGAGTCTGATGTGATCAGCTGTCCCACCACCACATGGAAATAAGCCCAGAGGAGGCATTCATCATTTCTGCAGTAATTTATTGCAGTACCCACTTTTTATTGTTGTCAGCAGTGATTATGATGATGAAAAATTTGAGCACAACCTAGATAAATGAATGCATAGTTTTATCTATGGTAAATGCGTAGTCTTATCTATGACATTCATTTTGCCTCACTGCTGCCAGCCAGTCTGTCTCCCCTCAGGAGTCAGCGTAGGTCAGATGAGTGAGGAATGAGATGCTTTTGATTCATAACTCAGGATAACATTTGAGAAGTTTCAGGAATACTTCTTACAGATGAGCTGCAACTTTTCATAAGAGCTTGGTGTCGGGGAATGAAATAGCAGTTATGGAAAGAGAAAATGGAAGTGTGAGGGAGAGAAATATTGCGTTCGCATCTTCCATTCCCTCTTTAGACTAATTTTCCCCTTTCTTCTCCCTTGCAGTCAAATAATAAAATGGGAATTTAGTGGCAGGTGACAGTATAGAGATGATACGGGCACAGCATAGGCTTTCTCATCCCCTTCTGCTACACATATCTTCTTTGAGCTGCACTTAACCATGTGAGATATCATAGATCCTGAGAGCAGAGGAAAGCTCCAGAATAGCACAAGCAGTTTATAGGTAATGTAAATAAAACAAACCCAGCTTTCAGTTGGAAAAAGGAGGCCATTTTCAGAAACATGTAATGAGCCTAGAAGTATTTCTTGTGAGTACAGGACTCATTCTCTAAGTTGGTCTCCTAATGAGGGATGTCACAGCTGAGGCAGCAGCAGAAATCATAGCACATAAATAAAATGCTTCTGTAACTAATGGAACAGGGAGCTTGGAGAACTGCTGACCGTGAGTGGTGTAAAGGCTTAGTACAGGCCTGGGATAACAAGAGACTTGCATGTGACGCAGTCCCTGGTACCAATTTGGGCCTATAATCAGTGATCTGTACTGAGAAAAAATTCTGCTGAATATAATTCCAGCCTGACAGCAAAATGATGCTGAAGATGCTTGTAGGCATGAGCTAGGAGCTTAACTCTTGCAAGGGATTTAGAACTCCTGTTGTTGCCAACCCAGATCTGAATTCCCACACACACTGTTACCCATCTCCTCCTACGTAAGTATTTCTACATCCCACGAGATCAGGAATTTTGCTGTTTCTGCAATGTCTTTATTTGTAAGTATTGTCCCTGCAAAGGGCTTTCTCTTCCATGCTGAAATACTGTCTGCCCAGGAGCCCAGCCAGAGAACCTGGACACCGTTCAAAATTCAAGTGACTTAACGTGCAGAATCAGCTACAGCTTTTTTGGTGCCTTCCAATTGTCAGGCAAGGCCATAAATGCCAGCCTCTAAAAAGTGTAATTCAGAGTCTCCAGTGCAAAGACCTCGGAGAAATGGCAATTTTTTTCCAGTGTGTTTGGAGTAAATGCACAAAACCTGCCGTGTGCTGTTCTGTCGTGACACTCAGATAATGAAACAAGCGGGCCAGGGAAATTTAGAACAGAAGCAAAGACCTCTAGGCAACAATGTAATATAATACAGCAAAGATATAACTCAATTGGAAATAGCCAGCTGGCACTAATGGCTCATTCGTTTAGACTCATATTTCTGAGCTGTCTGGCTTTTGGTGAGATGGGAGCAAGGAAAATCAGGCCTGGCTGCCAGTGGCTATCAATAAAAGCACTGTTAAACAGATCCATTGCTCCGCAGCTCAGGGGGCACTGCAAACCACCTTGATAAGTGGAAATGGTTTTAGGAAACTGCCAAGGATCTGAGCTTTGTCTTCTCAGGTGCTTGACAGTTTCCTAAAACCACCTCTGGTAACGCTGCTGGCGACAGTGGGGACAGACTCATCCCTGCACATGGCCAAGCTCTGCTGGGCACACAGGGGAAGCCTCAGCTGTGCCTGGGTTAGACCAACAAAACTTGCTTTTAAAGCAAAACATGAGACCTTGCTGTGCCTGACAACACTGCTTGAAATTTAACCTCCATACAGCTCTTACTGCAATGCTGGTGGTTGTAATAACTTTGAACAAACATTCACAAAGGCAGATACAACAAACCAAACAGAACCAAACCCAAACCCCAAAACAAACAAACAAAACCCCCCCAACACCTAAAAAACACCCAGGACTGTTTTCTCACAGCTTCAGTGCCAGTGTTCTTGTAGAAAATAAGCGGAACAGTGCTGAAGTTGACAAGCCCAAATCCAGAGCTGTGAGATGTGCTGGTCGAAGGGTGAGTGCAGTTGGAAGCAGTGGGTACTTCCCATCTGGCCAGAAATGGACTCTAACACAGGATAATGTGACCCATCTGTCTGGACATGGGCATTTGGGGATGGAGTATATCCTGCCTGCCTTCTTCCCTTCCCTCTGACCCTCCTGGATGCAGAAGCAGGTTTGACTCTCTCAGTAGGGTCAGGACACAGGTTTTTATTTTAGGGCCCGTTTATACAACTGTATTACCCCTTCTCCCATCTTTTGACCCTCCTTTCTGCCATCCTTGTACCTCCCTTGCTCTGCCTCAGTTCTCTCCTGAATAAATAGCCTGCCCTGTTTACTTTTTCCTGGATGATCCCAGTTCTAGTAGATCCATACTCACTCTTTGTATTTGTGCTGCTGTTACCTGGGGGGAACAATAATAGCAACAGCAGCAACACTGTTACTATTATGGGGTGCCAAGGTAAGGATGACTGGCTCTTTTTTTGCTGGCAGGTATCTGTGGCACAGTGGTTGCAGCTGTGCCAGGCAGCTGAAGGGACACAAACCTCCTGCCCAAGATGGATTAACTTGCTGAATGTTGGAGTGAATGACCCAGGGCTCTTGTAAGCAAAACA
>JAWWES010000133.1:2205133-2286428 GCA_035583135.1 Lophotriccus pileatus | reverse complement strand
ACACAAACCTCCTGCCCAAGATGGATTAACTTGCTGAATGTTGGAGTGAATGACCCAGGGCTCTTGTAAGCAAAACACAAAGGAGTGACTGGTTAGAAATTACTCATAAAGAACCAGGGGATTCACAGGATTTTGGGTTGGAAGGTTGAGACATCTGGTTCCAGCACCCTGCCATGGGCAGGGACACCTTCCCCTATCCCAGGTTGCTCCAAGCCCCATCCAACCTGGCCCTGGACACTTGCAGGGATGGGGTAACCACAGCTTCTCTGGGCAACCTGTGCCAGGGCCTCTCCACCCTCACAGGGAAGGATTTCTTCCTAATATCCCATCTAACCCTGCCCTTTTTCACTTTGAAGCTGTTCCCCCTCATCCTGTCACTCCAGATCCCAGTAAAAAGCACCTCTCTAGCTCTCTTGTTCCTCCCCTGGCTGCAGTACCTTCACATATATATAGATATAAATTTAGCAGGGATTTTTCATTGTTATTATTATTTTCTCTTACCTTTCTAAAGAGCAAGTAGAACCACACTTTGTGGTGAGTTATCAAAGAACCATGGAGAGGTTTGTTGGACCCTTTCAAGGTTGATTTGGTCCTGCCCCTCGTTTTGGGGATTGCCTGCACCTGGGGGTGCCAGCTGTTCCCCATTCCCCATCAGGATAGAGCACTGCCTGGGCGAGGAAGGCAAACGGATCAGGGCTCGTGGACAGAGAGGGTTACACATCCTCTGCTGTCTGCTTAATGCCCCTCTGACAGGGAAGGTTTGCAGGGAGCAGAGGGGCAAATCTTCAGGGATTCCTGGGGGAGCTGGCGTGTTTCAGCTTTGGGTGGAATGAGCAGATTTTCCTGTGAGCTCTTTACAAACTGTGAGTACTGGCCTCGGGGCCTTGCTGTACCCTGTGGAGATACGTAGGGCTGGGAAATGGCATATCTGGGGAGCTGGGGGAGGCTGCCAGAAGCAGGGGAAGCTCTGTGGATGTGTTTTTAAGAGCAGTTGTGCTGATGTGAGCTCCTGGTAGTAAAACACTGGTCTGCTCCTGCTTTAAGGGCTTACTTTGTTATAAGAACTTGGATAAAGGGCAGTTTTGTGGCCCCTGGCAGGGGCAGGGATGGGCTGTGGCCTTAAATACTACAAAGCAAAGAAAAATACTTGGAAGTGGTCCACTAGTAAGTGTAGTTTGGTTTGTTTTGCCTCTTGTGCTGTGAGGAAGAGGCTTTAATTTTTAAAGTTGTCTTTTAAACACAGAAAATGGAGTAGCAGTTTGCCAGGCAAGCCTCCCCCTGTGCTAGCTCACAGCTGCTCTCCATGTTCAGCTAGAGCACATGGTACTTTGGTTATATGATGTGTTTCATTTTTGGGGGGAACTATGTGAAAATTGCTTGTGGTTGAATGTTTTTCTTGTCTTGGAAACGCTCTGAGAATTCAGGAGGGCAATCCTAAATGCTGTGGGTTTAACACAAATTTTGTAGTGGTTTTGCCTTACTGCGGGCTTAAAGAAACTCCACCGTGCCAGGTGGAGTTGAACCTTTCTGGAACATAAATTGGGCTTTTCTACCTGGGCTGCCATTAAATACAGGCATACCCTTTCCACCTGTGGGGAGGGATAAGGGAGGGGCAAAGTGACACTCTGCTTTGCATCCCTTACCCCTACTGTTGTATTTTCAAGTGCTTTGTTTGCTATGTCTCAAAATACCCCCTGAATAAAATATCATTTGTAGTTGTGTTAATTACTCTAATTAATCTGTTCTGATCTTGGTCTAACGGACTCAGAGAAACTAAAAATATTTGTCAAAACAGTTGTGTAACGTCATTGTACCCGAGGTGTGATGTGTCAGGTACTACAGAGGTGTATGAGGAAGAAGAGGAATTTCTGAATGAGCATCAGTTGAAGTTGGATCAGCAAATGACACAGTTATGTGATGCTTGATTTTTGTTTTTTTTTTTTAAATGAATTTATGTATATTCACAAAAGATGGATTTGTGGACAATGAAATGAAGAACGGTGTCCTCAGCCTCCACTGAAAATTAACCTCTTGATTTCTATTGGAAAAGTATCAAACCTGTGGAATCATAACCTGGTCTCCTGAAATGTAACAGTTTTCCTTTCTGTGTATTTCTCGTTTTATCTAACTTTGCATAAACTTGATTATTGTGGTAGAAAGGCACAGGAAAAGCAGCAACAGGAAATATCTTTGAAATATATTTTAACTGTAGATTTTCAATACAGGGATGTTAAAGAGTGACTGTAACTCCCGTTTCCCAGTGTGGTGAATAAAGCACTGAATCTGTAGCACTTTTGGGTTGGTATAAAAATCCTTCTGAAGGGTCAGGTTGGATCCAGTGGGCTGTGTCTGTTATCCTCAGAATCATGTCAAGGATGGGAATAGGGGAGCAATCTGAGTGTAAATAAATACATGTGTACTTTCTAAAATTTGCAATAACAGATGGTGCTGATACTGGACTATCTGACTGCAAAAAAACTTCTGGGAGTTGTGTTGGCTTTTCCCTGTTAAATACTGATGATTTGCTGCTCTCTAGTGGCTGATTCCTGCCTGACCTCAGAAAGGTTCAACGAGCTTTTATAGGTTTGATTTGAGTTGCCCCATTTTTGCTTATTGTATAATTTAGGCTGGGACTGATTCCCCCTTCTCTGTGTTATTCCAAGAATGGTCTTTCCAGTGTCTTGAATTCATAGATTTCTCTCGGTCTGACTTCCTTTCCCGTGGCATTCTCCCTCTCAGCATTAAGCCAGGATCCTGTAGAGTTAGGAGGAGTGGGAGCAACCCGTGTTATGTGTGCCTGGGATGAATGGCTGGAAAGTCATGCCCCTGCCTTGTCAGCGAATCACTGACTGAAGGCAGAGGGGCTCTGCACTGTACATTTGTTTCTCTGATATTCTAAAAATGTGCCTGGAAAAAGAATAGGCTGCCTCCAAGATGACACTTCTCCCATGTCGTCTCCAAAGCTTTGGCCCAGGTTGAAGTCTGTGATGTAATTGAGATTTTCTTCTGGGGTTTATAGAGTGGGGGGTGTAATGAGCAGAATGGGACCTTCGGATACAGTTAATAAGCGAAGTTTCCCTTGATCAGGGGGTGCAGAAGGACTCCCTGGCTTTCTAAACTTCTCAGACAGGGGTCTGGGTGTGGCTGTGGGCCCAGTCTGAGCTCCAGGCTTTGTCAATGGTTTAGGTCTAAAGGGTCATACAGGGGTAATGGAACCCTTCTACAACTTTGCCCCACAAGATTAAGGAGAGCAGAGCAAATTTATATATGAAACAAACAATTTATTACGAAAATAGTTAGACTAAAAGACCATAATCAGAATTATTTACTACCTAGTCCAGGTAGCTAGGACTACTAGTGCAGTGCCCCATTTTTGCAGGAATATTGAAGCCATGATATTAAAGCCAGCAAAACTAAGTACTGAGTAGAGATTGATGTAACTCATCCTTTCCAACAACCACAGGACAGCCTTTTTCCTCAGCCTTGAGGAGTGACCTTGAGGGGAGACCCCACTCCAGGGAGGAATCGCCACACATACCCCTGGAAGGGGGATGTTACAAGATTCCACTGTTCCAAAGTGGGTCTGGAGTTCATTGGTTAAAGTGATTGTCAGGTGTGTGTCCAGACCAGCTGTGTCAGCTCAAGTTTGGATAAGTTATCAGCTGTACGACTTGTTTGTCCCTTTATCAGGTATTTTATCAGCTCTACCACATCTTCACCTCACTGTGGGGGATGTTTAACTTTGGGATTGGTGAGTCAGGCTTGTTTGAGCTTTCTTAAATGTCAAAAACACTGTGAACCCCCCTTTCTCTGTTCACCACTGACAGCTTTCCAAGTTGTGTGTTGTGAATCCACCACCATTCAGGAAGTGCCCACAGGTCCTGCCAGGATACTCCACCAGTTGTAGTCCAGTTTTATGGAATGTAAACTAAAAATATCACTGGATGGATGTCTGGAGTGACACACTGGAAAGGTTACCGTTAGGGGTAATCCATGGAAGGAGACAGCTCTTACAGGTGCCACGTGGCTCCCTTTGGTGGCAGCTACTGCCAGGATCACCAGAGATGGTTAAAATTCACTGATCAGCTCTGCTGGTCATAGAGCCCAACTCTCTTTCAGGGTTAGCTGGGGAATAGAGGCAGGAGGGAGCAGAACCTGTGCTCATAAAACTCATTTTTGAGCTGCTTTACAGTCAGACAAAAAAAAGCTTGATGATATAACTATTTTCTTTTTTTTTTTTTAGACACCCCCCCCCCCAGTTTTAGAACTGGATTATATTTATTTATATACAGAAATGAAGGGCTTGGTTTTTCAAGGTGGAAGGAAAGAGTGACTTTAGTACCTGAATTGTTGCTGCCACTTATGAGGCCATGAAAAGCACAGCATTAGTCCCTGGATTTAATGACCCGTTTGCTAAAAAATAAATGAATGTGACTTCAGAAAAGATGTTTACTTTAAGTATTTAGCAGAACTGGACAAAGTCTTTCAGCAAAATAGTGTTTATATTTGCAAGTGCTGATAGTGTGGCTCAAACTGATCAGTACTGAGTTATTCCCTATTATTCCTATCTGTTATTTGCCACTTGTCCTCAGGCCAGCGTGATGGTAGTGTGCTAAAGTGGGGTGCAAGTTCTTGAGGGGGCGTTGTTTGGTTGCTGGGCAGGGTTTCGAGTTGGATTTGTTGTTTGATTGTTGGACTTTTTGATGGTAAAAATACGAGTAAGAAGAAATAGTTGGCAGCTTTTGGTTTAGGTCCTTACCTTGACATGTCTCACTGTGTCTGTGACGAGTGAGTGGTGCCTTGGTGCCCCGTGTCCCAGGCTCTGGGTTTATAAGGAATAAACTTAAATTGGCAGCAAACCTCTTCCCAGTATTTTGTGGTCATGGTGTGATTGTAAGATATGACAGGATTTCACCCTCTGTTTTTCTTACCTACCTTTCTTCTGATGAGAAATTGTTGGTAGTGGGCACCGACCGTAGCAAATGGTCTGGGGCACGTTTGAAAGAACCTCTGCTGTTTCCAGCCCAATAAAATAACTGGAAAACAAGGCTAGATCCCCTTTGAGAAATTAATAACAATTACTCAATAAAAATTTTAGCTGACTTAGGACCTATCAATAGTGCTGAATGCAGAATTAATTATGTCTAGAAGGGAGCTGGGTACAGAGGAGCTGCAATTCCCTCACCCTGCTGTGCGGGCAGTAAAAGCGAGTGAGCCACCATTTCTACATTTAACACTTGTACATTTTTATTTCGTTAAATCAGCCATTGTACACATTGCAGCTATGTATTGTTAGTGTTGTATCTTTTTAATTTTTAACTAATACATGCCCTCATAGATATATTCAATTAGTGTTATCACCATGGGAACAAGATGCTGATTCGTCAACTTAAAATTCACTTCTTCTCACAGTATTCAAGTTCTCCGATAACACAGCAAAAAATCAAAATAAGAGGTGAATAACCATTATGTTGTTACACAGAACATCATCTGCACCGCAAATAACACAACAGAAATGCATTTCTTGAGAGCCCCATCCTCAAAGACCCTCCCGCGCCGTCTCGGACGGCGGGGAAGCCACGATGCGCTGTGAGATGTGTCATCACGGGTCTCGTTCGGTTTGGCTGCCAAAACACTTTTTTTCTTTTAGCTTTTTTTTTTCTTTTCTTTTCTTGCCTGCCCAAAAAGTGTCAGCACGGCACCTCAGGTGGTTCTGCCTGCAGGAAGCCAGAACTGCAGAGATGTTTCCATGCTTTTGGCATCATTACCTTAATGAGGAAGTGCCCTTGTTCTGAGCACTGAGTGAGTCGTTAAAAAAAAACAAAACAACAAAGAACCCTAGAACTGCAGAAGGCCAGATAAGATTGGACAAAGGATTACTCCTAGAGGAGAGGGTTGGTTTTACTCTGGTGTCAAGTCTACTATTAAAAAAAATGAATTAACAGCTGTTTAAAAACATTAAGTTAGTGTGTTTGTGTGTACGTGTGTGATGCTAAAACCCTACGGAGCTCCCTCCATTAAATATTAAGGTATAGAACACCCAAAGCTTCAGATCCCTATGTTCCCTTTTCGGAAAATAAAAGTGCAGACATGCTATCGTGGTTTTTCAGAGGGTCGGTTTAGAAATATATATATTATATATAGTTACATAACAAAATATGAACAGAAACTGGCTGCCGAGGATTGTGAGCACTTGTTCTTTAAAAAACACTCCATCGGAAGATAAAAACTGCTCGCTCAGTGCTAAGAGGGCGGAGAAGCTGACATGGTTCTAGGAGGGTTTGGTTCTGACCTTGGAATGCCACATGCACAGTTCAGCTAAGAGGCAATCTCGATAAAACACGGTGAGTTAGTTATTCTCCCTGTATAGTGGGTAAGTCTTTTTCCCGCAGTTATCTACAGTGCAGTGGCCAGCAGGAAGTACCACCGGTCTGTCGGTGAGGTCGGCTAAGCGGTGATGGAAACGGGAAACTACCGGAGTTGGAATTGTTTAATACGCCCTGCCCCAGGTCTGGATCTAATAGGCTGTAACACTGCATGGGGATGTGCCATAGCTATAGCTGGGAGCAACTCTGGTACCTAACGGGGTATTATTTCTTGGATTTTCCTCCTGGAAATCTTTCAGTGGCTGTCGGAAGGTCTTAACAGTATTAATGGCCACTGACAGCTGTTACTCATGTGAACAGCTGGGTTTCCAGGTTTTTAGCCTGACTCTTAGAGCCTTTAACTACAAGAGATCCCTAAATCGTAAGTCTTAGGACTCGGTAGCTCCGCGGCGCTTCCTCCTCGGTCAGTGTGTGTTTGCAGTCGATGGGGACAACGCCGGGCGACCCGTCGCCATTCCGCAGCATCGCCGGGCGACAGTAGCCACGGGCAGTGTGTTTCCTGCAGTCTTGTAAGTCCAAATACTCTGGCTATTTACAGTTTACAAGTGCACTCCCTTGTACATTAGTCACTGGAAGAGGCCTGTGGATGAAGTTGGCTCGAGGAGTGCTGGAGCGAAGGGACAGCGAGAAGCGGCAGCGCCGACAAGGAGGAGGCGCAGCGGGGGAGAAATCATCCTGCTCGAAGGATGCTATCTTTGGTCACAAATTAGCTTACAGGGTACAAAAGAAGAAAAACACAAGATGGAGCTTAGGGTGGGGAAGAACTGAATTTGCTGCAGCTGCACAAGGAGAAATGGCAGTGACTGGGGCGATGGGGTCGGCCTTGCCGTCAGCTCCCCGGGGAAGGTGACGGCAGTGTACGGGGCAGAGGGTGACGTGGAGCTGGGGAGGGGGCGGCAGCTTCTCACTTGGCCTCCTGTTTCCAGTCCTCTTGGCAGAAGTGCCGAAGAAGCTGCTGGAGGTCGTGCTGGAGGTCATCCCTGGGGAGCGCTTCTGGGGTGTCTTCCAGCTCTTCTATGTGAACGTGTTTGCCACACCGATCCTTCATCACGGTCCTCTTCTGAGTGCTGGCTTTACTTAGGGTTGTCCTGCAACAAAAGAAAGCAGAGTTGTGCCTTAGAAAGCCTACAGGTCCCGCAGATGTGCAACAATTTCCTTCTTCAGCTCCCAAGGAAGGGTTAAACGTGCTGGATGCAAGGCACATCATGTCAGCTCTGAGAAAGGACTTGCTACCTGTAGGTTAAAGGTACAGGCTGGGATTACTGCATCACCATGCTGCAAGACACACACATGCACACAGGAAGTGCTAACATTACACATGAGCAGCATGGAACAGCACTGGAACACAGGCCCTTAGATCAGTGGACATCTCCCTGCCCATCAGCACCCTTATGGGACTGGGGGAACACTAACAGAGGTCATAAAGTTCCTAATATTTCACAGGGGTGGTGTCAATGAAGTCCCTCATATCACACAGGTGAGGTGATATTTTTTAGAGGAAGGCAATACACTTTGCAGGGTGTCTGTGTGGTTTCTTCCTATAGGACTTAGCTCTGTTTCAGAAGAACAGGAAAAACAAAGGTGGGGGTGAACACCCCCCGAAGCCCCCATTTATGCCCTACAGGACCCCACTCCGGGGGCGCAGCCGGTCTAGTCTAGGACTACCCAGGCACACCAGCCCTTGCACTGACACAGTGTTAGTAGTTATGTTTAGTACTGTTCACTACAGAGGTTTAGGTTCTCGTGTGTGTTTCACTTCAGGCACTTATTGAAATCCACTCATATACTGTGAGTCTGTTAATTCTTTTCCAGCAACCCTTTTACTGACTTGCCGAAGCAAACCTTTTAATTATCGATCCATCTTCTTTCCTGATTTCTTTCTCTACTAAAGCAGGCAGTTGGAATTTCACGTGGTTACCTGTATAGCTCAAAGCCTCCAATGAAAACATAAACTTCCGATTAAAACACAGCTGAAACACTTAGAGCAGAAGATAATGGCTGTTCCCACCTTGGTAGGATCTAGGCCATTAAAAGAAGCAGGTGGTTGTCATTTGCATCCCTTCTAACACCCCTCTCCTCCAGAGATCAGGTCTGCTTTCATTTCAGTGCCAAATGTACCACAGTCTGTCTCAGTACTTTTTCCTCCTTCACATCTAGACTTCTGGATTTTCTGAGGTGGAAGCTGGCAACTAAGTGTTAATCCCCAAGATGCGCCTTGGAACCTCTGCCAGAACGTTCTTGCTCCCTGTTTGGTTTTGGTGAGGAAAGGGGGATCTGCTTGCTGGAGCCCTACAAGGAAATCTGGCACCACAATCTCGGTTTGTGCTCACTGTCCTCCTGCAAGCTGCAGTGAAGAAAGCATGGCAGAAAACATCCAGACTGTGGCATCAATGTCTTTATGTGCTATTATTTCCTTACATTAAAAAAAAAAAACACAGACATTACATTTCATCTAAAGCCACACAGCTTTTATCTATTTATCTATGTGTTTTATCTCTCTGTTCATCTATTTTAACCTCTAAGACGTGCTATTCAAAGGGGCAATAAATTGGATTCAGACTGAAGCGCTATATCACTTTTTTCTTACTGAAATGTCTAAACTAATCAGAAAAAGCATAAAACCAGACCAGTGCTCACTGGTTTAGTAGCTAGTTTGTCCTTTTAAGGACAATCCCATCACAAACTCTGTTTACCCAGCAAGTACGCTGAACTGTATCCATTCCTAAAATTGGTAACAGATGAATAATCTTCTTTACCAGCACCCATATCCAAGATTTCTAACAGCTTCCCATAAAGCCTCCATATGTGTTTTTCTGAAGAATCTTAACAGGTTAAAATTCTGCAATGTCAGCTGCCCCTACACATTCTTTATACACTGAGCTTTTTATAACATGGCTGAGTGTAACAACACAGCTTCAGACTCAGCAGCTCTGTCTGGTTCTCCACCAACAAAACCTTTCAGTAGAGTAGAATTTGTCCCTGGGGATGTTGCAACCCTCCTTTTAACACTTCTATAAAAGCTGTTTGTACCTCTTCGAAGTCCTCTTTGGCTGACGGCAGATCGGAAGCTAAGCTGGCATCCCCCAGGTGTTTCTCCGTCCTCTCTCCGTGCACTACGGTGGTCTTGATGACTTTGCTGACCTTCCGGCCTTCCACTGGCTCTGACTGGAATTTGGAGGCACTAGACACAACGGCAGGTTCAGCCAGGGTCACCTGTAAGGAGATCAATTCCATATTGCACGATTTGCTCTGGCAAAAGATGCCTTTCACACCTGTGGGCTCTGTATAGTAAAGCACAGCTCGGTTAAGGGTCAGCCAACAAAATAAAAAGCCTCTGTTTGCTTGTGACCTTACTCCTAGAGAATTCATTCTAATGAGGAAGTCTGGCAAGAAAAAAATATCAATGATTCTTTTTGCATTTCTAATCACTGCTTCTTACTACATTTCACCCCAGGACTGCTGAAAGCATGCCCTAGGTCCCAGCTTCTGGCCCTCTGGCACAACAGTTTTGCATATCCAAATGTCTGCAGGGCCTCACAGTGTCAGGATGGCAGGGAAAGGCAGACTGAAAAGCACTCAGCTTTTCAGGTTTTTATTTTTATTATCTGGCTCCAAAACAGTTTGCACAAAAGTCATCAATGTTCTTCAAGCAAAGAACATGCCAGTAAGTTAAACATAATCCAACTGTAGAATTTAGGACTTTTGGCTGTAGAATGAGCACGATAAGATGCAGTGACTAAGCTCCCCATCGGGGTGCTGGTGCTTTGCAGCATCACAAGGACAGGACCACCTACCTCTGACTGCTCACTGTCGCTCTTCAGCACAACCCGCTTCACAACTTTGGAGTAGCCATCTCCTTCTTCAACCGTGACAGGTGCTTGTGGTGCTCCTTGCACAAGGACTTCCTCTTTTTCTGTGCCATCTGGAGAAACGTACCGACGGATGATCTTCCGAGTGACCTGTGGGGACGAAACGGAGCTTAGTCCCGAAAGATCATCAGCAGCACGTTCCTCCTTGTTCTCTGTGCAGCATTTTCCACTCAGAGGGCATCTTTCCCTACATGAAAGAACCTGCACAGATGGTTGGGTGGCTGACTCTTCCACACAAATGCATAGAATTAGATTTGTGGTACTAAGCACTGCTGAACTACTGAGCTAAAATGAACCCACTGAAGAGACTTGTCTGGTGCTCAAGATCTCGAGGAAGAGGAGAAGACAATTACAGGGTTCAAGATGAGATAACTTTCTCAGGAGGATGGGTGTTTGCATCTTTCTATGGATGACCCAGAGCTCTACATGGCATTGTCCAAGGCATAAGAATACAGTCATGCTCACTCCTGTACATCAAAACCCAGGAATATCTGGCTGGGGTGGTTTATTCTGACATGAATTCAAGCAGGTACCTTTAAAAAACAAAACAAAACAAAACAAAAAAAACAACCAAACAACTTGCTTGTAAGACATGTGGATCTATGCAGAATTTTCATTGGTTTTACGTGGGAAAATTAACAAAGCATGTCCCTCTTAACATTATAACATGGAATGATCGTGAGAAGCAAAATAATTGTTCAAACTTTGTATCTCTCGGAAAAGAAATTCTTATTCCTTCCACTCTCTACTTTGCAAATTATGCCCCTTCACAGCAGAAAATCTGGCATGTAGGTGGATGCTTTTATCCTGCCTTCTATGGGACAGGAAGAAGGCAGGAAGGGGCAGAACTGACAATACCTTCTTTACCACTGTGTGGCCATGTTCATCTGTATACTGCTCTTCTGTGACTGTTTCTGGTGGCATGTCAGGCATACTATCAGCCTGTGTGACAAAGAACAAAGGTGAGTGTGAGGCGAGGCCTCCCTGTGGGTCACTTGAAAGGAGCAGTTTTAAAATCGGTTATTTGGTTATAGAATGGGGGGAAAAAACAAATTAAGAAGTGTTAGAAAAAAATCTGTTCTGCAAATAAATCCTTAGAAAGGCACGCAAAGAAAATTATGCCACAGCAGACAGGCAAAGATGTGTTAGTTGACTGCATTGTGTATGGAGCTGAGAAGTCGTCTTCCTCCTCCTATCAAGGTGTCTAATGGAGTTTAGAGTTGGGTTTAGCAGTATTACTGTAATCCTAAGGTATTGGAATGGCTTATCCAATGCCCATGCACTATTTGTGAGTGTCCCAGCTTGTGCTGTGACACCAGCTAAGTGGCTCTCTCAGCGTTTCCAGGCCCTAAGGCACCACAGGCTCGTGCAATCATTCACCACTAGGTACCTGAATAATCACCCGGCGACGAACGACCCTGGTAGTGACCATCTCGTCCTCATCCGAGCTCATCTCCAGCCCACCCAACTCCTCTGCTAACTCCTAAGGGAAGCATGGAAGCAGTGCTCTGTTGTGTGTGGTACTAGCAGTACTTACAGCTTCTGCCTTGTTACACCAGCCCTGGAATTCCTGCATATTCAATGTGGTTTCTGTGTTAACTACAGAGGAAAATACATGAAAGCCTGCTAATCCCCCTTGCTGGGAAGTACAGAGTGCAGCACACAGACAGTGACTGAACAGTTTTAACTAGAGGGCAATGTATCAGGACCAAGTGCTGGAGTTCTCTCTCCTGCATAGGGAAGAATTAGAAACCTAAATGAAGAGGTCAGAAGGCAAAGAGAGGCTAAAAAGAATGATTTGGGAAATAGCAACAGTATGAAAGCATAGAGCAGCAAATAAATTAGGGGTGTGTGTTTCTTTTTGGTAGTGTCAGTTGTTGTTCTGCTTTAATAAAAGAACTGGAGGGAAAAAGCAGCCCATTATTTGAGGGCAGCCTTTCCTACAGAAGCCCTTGTACTGAACCCTGTTGTAGCTACTCTTTCAATCACCTGACACACTAAATTCCACCTTTTCCTGGGATCTCAGAGGCCCTCCATTCTAGAGGTGGTACATTTGGCCACATAAAGAGCACAGACAGAAGAGCCTATTTCTAATGATTGTCAAGGTGAATTGTCAGGACAGGAAACAGTTTCTGCATCGGTAGAACTGTGCCTTCTCTGCTCTAACTTCACTAATAAACACAATTTCCTTTCCAAGGATGCCTTCTCCTTAGCTTTCACTTAGAACAAGCAAAGCAACCTCTTTATTCCGAAACCTTAATCTGCCAAGAAATTTTAATTCCCCACTAAAAGCCGCATGATTTGCTTTCTTTCCTTCGCTCTTGATGTCTTTTCTTCTCGGAATGTTGCAATAGAGTCCCTTTGTCTCACACAGCCAAAGACCTGCCTCATATTGGTTTTGATGTTCCTTTCCCATCCCCATCTCTCTTTATGGCCTGCATGCTACATAAACATCATTCTTCCAGTACATCCTTAGTAAATGCACAACCTGCAGGGAAAAAAGGGAAAGACGCCAAAAAGCAAAAAAACCCAAACAAACAAACAAAAAAAACCAACCCTGCTGCGTCTTTTCCATCTCACTAACTTTACAGATCTTTCATGCCATTTTTTTCATTCTGCTCTTTATAAGCTTTTAATGTTACTACTGTATTTTGCACTACATCCGTTTCAGCTTTTGCTTGTATGTGGTTTGTTCCTGCACCTGCCAGTGACACTAATTCTCTCTCCGTTAACTGACACAGACCAAAGGTCAAATAAGGGCAGAGCAGAACCAGAACTACAGCCTAGACTTTAGGATTTTGGGATTGCTTCAGCTCTGCAAACCCCTACAGAAATGCTCACAGCTAACCCTTCTAACCACAGAGGGAGGGAAAAGAGACTCCATGGCAGATGGGGATTAATTCTCATCCTAAGGAACAAGTGAGACATAAAAATCTTTTGTGTCCAGTATTTTGAAGTAAAATTGTTCTTTACCTTTTCTAAAGATTCCTCCTCATACCCCCTTCCAGACTTCTCCGTCTGCTCATCGGTTGACTCCACTATCACAAGACTAGTTCTCCTTGGAGATGGGTCATCCCGGTGGAGCTGGGGGTCCTCGGGCTCCTGGATGATGGGAGAGTCACCTCTCTGTGCAGAGGATGGGGGCTGTGGGGCTGGTTTCTCTGCCTCTCCCTTGGCTGTGCTTGCTGCTTTCCCAGTTACCAGTGCTGTAGACTGCTCTGTTCCTGGAGCTGTGACACTGCGAATCACAGGTCCAAGGAAGTTACCACCATGCAGTGCCTCCCAAGTGCCATAAATTACACACTAGGCAGTGAATAAATATTGCTGCATCATCTGCTGTCTGGAAATAACTGGTACTCCTTGACGAGAACTACACAGTAATCTGGCTGGGGATCCCTCTCACCTTCCCAAGCAAATCTCCAAATGAATATCCAAACCTTGCAGCCAATCCTGCAAAACCTGGTATTTGTAAAATATTTCAGTGAGCTTCACTGTTACCTGTGCCCTCACAACTCTATATATTACCTACCGTTATTTTAGGGACAGAGACTGGATTGCTATAGATGGATGAGAAGCAACTACTACATTAATTACAATCTCTAAAGCTGCAGGGCAGGAGAGACCAACTTTTATGTAAAATTCCAGAGCCTGACCAAACAGAAACTTAGTAGAGAATCTGATGTTGATTGCATTGCTATTTTCACGGTTGAACACTGCTTTGATGTCATTGCTGTTGCAAGTTTCTGAAACCTATTATTACATACATTACTAACATATATATTAAGGTAGCACATCTAATTCAAGCATATGTTCGTGTAATATTGTTGTATAATTCCTCTTAAAACATCTTCCTCACAAGCTATTTAAAACTAGCCCAATTTTCCTCCAATTTTTAGACCTGCAGTGTAGTGATATTCCCCTGCCACCACTCCTCTCATGTAGAATGGGCAATATTGTCTCATACGTGTTCTCTGTTCCTCAAAAACATTCATTTCTTCAGGCAATTCCTTAGGAGGCATTGGTATTTTTACCTATTGGTGCAACAGAAATCTTCTGCCTTAGATGCTGTTTTGTGTCTCCCAGTCTCTGTCCTGCCTGTAAAGTGTACCCTGAGCAAAAGAGTCCCCCCAAAGATCATCTGCTGGATTCAACTGCCCTTTGAGTGTTTGGAGCTGCATCTCCACATCAAAGCTAATCACTGATCAACCTGATCAACTCAGTGGAGAGGTCTCAGCATGGGCACACGATTAGGGATGGTGTGGATAAATAAACACGATCTTTTTCAAGCTCCTTTTCAAACAAAACCAACCCCGCTGACAGCCCCACAGAAGAACTCAGGGTTAATTCCACTAAGTTTAATATTACTGCCCATCTAACACACAAAAAATTATGCTCAGTTTGGAAAAAAACCAACCCCACCTCAACATTAACCCTCTCTTCTTCCATATGCACTACACTAGTTTATTGCTTTGTGTTCGCAGCCACAAACCGACTTTCTCTCCTGAGCCCTAAGGCTTCCTCCACATGGACTGAAAAATCAAGCCTGGGCACAATAGGAGGAAAATTAAACAGCATTCATATGTTTCAAAGAAAACTGTAAAAATCCTCTTATTACACAAAGAAGAAGGAATCTGTTCCACACAGGTTCCACCCTGGTCTTTTGACACTTACAAATATTCATGTTGTGAAGCAGATGGTTTTCCTGGCACGTCTTGGGGTTTCCCTGAGAATTCGGTTTCTACTTGTTCCTTATGTGCTTGCCTCAGGAGCTCAGCCATGGATACCTCTGCCTCACTCCTGGGAGTAGTGTCCTGAAAAGGAGAATAACTGGCAGACACTTCTTCCTCGGAGACAAGCGGAGGGTGTTCGGTTGGATCACTGTCTTTAGATATTCTGTGGTGTTCCTGCTTGTGTCTCGAGCTGTACACTTCTTCTTGCAGTGCAGAAAACCCTTCAAAAACACACAGAGGAGAAATGGCATTACAAGAATGCAGGAACTCCCTCTTGTGCTCCATGTGCATCTAAAATCCCCGCATGGAACACACTACCTGGAATTCTTAAACATCTTGAGTGGCATAACATAGGCACATAACCTCTCTAAGTAGCTGAAGTAACAATGGAGTACCAGTGCTATTACCAAATTTGGACAGTAACAGACAAAATAAAGTTTACCCTGAAATTTAGCTGAATTAATTAATCTGGAACCCCTCAAAGTATGCAAGAAGATTCACAGCAGGATTTGGTACAAGAACTAGCTCATTTATGTGCTTCAAAGCATACAAACACATCCACTCACCCCTAATCTCAAAGCAATATTGAATTAAACATAATAGAAGAATCACTACTGCATTCACATAACTTGGAAGTGCTTCTTCAGTTTACAATCAATGATCTAATCCACCAAACTTTCACACTTAAGGAATGGAATCACATCCTAGCAGAATAAAAATACCCTGGATTCTTGAATCCAAAGGTTTTGCCAAAGAACCAGAGTAGTTTTCCTTTTGCAAACCTCCATCAAATCCTAATGGAACCTTCTGAATCGTCATGAAAGTACTTGTATGAGCTAAAGAACCCCAATAAACTGGGAAGAAGTCTCTGAGCACATTGTTTGCTAAGAATCAGTTAAAGTGCAGCCCTTATCCCTGGTGAGACAGTGTGATGCCAGGCTTGCATTCATCCATACTATCCGAGCTTTCAAAATGGGATTCTAGTGCTCAAACATTTCCGAGCAGAAGCTTCTGCAAACCGGCTGAGCAGCCACTTACCTTCGCTGTGGTCCAGTCCTATGGACTGTTCCATCTCCGTGTAGGTGCGGGTGCCGTGGACCTGCATGGAGTCAATGCCGCTGGTCTCCATGAGGTGAACGATATCCATCCGGTTGATTTTCGTAAGACATTGGGTCAGGTTTGTATCTGTGGCATCAGAACAACACGTGGAGCTCAGTTAAGAATTGCACGTGGTTTCTCCCTTCTGTTTTCCACACAAAAGGCATACGTGGGATACTGACCAATATACCATCACATATAAATTACAGATGCATTTGGAAACATTACCAGGTAAAATCCAAAAAGAGCTGAACGACTGCCTATAAAAATTGATTTTTCCTTTAGCAATTTTGCCACGTTATATAGATAGGACTAGAAATAGCATTAAGTACAATCCATGGCCATTCTCTCCATAGGCAAAATATTGTCCACATTTCCTCTTTGTGATTACAACACACACACACACACACACACACCTGCCACCCCAAGTAGCAAACAGGAGCCAGTTACACACCAAATGGAAACGAACCTGTTGCGTGCTTCCCATCCCTTTCAAGCCAGTACTTGAGGAGTGCGTGGCTCTGGTCTTGAAGTGAATTGGGATTTTCAATTCGGATCTGGTGAATTTGTTCTTCTGTGAAATCCAGTTCTCTTGCTAGCTCTGAAAGAGAAATCCATCTCTGTAAAGGGGTCATCTACTACTCCCCTGGACTCATTTCCTTAATAGAAAAGCAAATGTCTATGAGTTACAGTTGAACCCCAAAACCTGAAAAAACATGAAACTGATGTCTTTCTAATGAACAAAACCAACCACTATTTCACCATCCACAGTAACATTTGACAAAGTAATCTTTATTAGAAGCAAGCTTTACCATAATTAAAAAAAAGGAATATTTATGGAGGTCTATTAATCTGCCCTCCCTAAAACTCTATAGAACATTAATGTCTATTTTGATGAGCATCCACTTTTTCCCGTTTTGTTTTCAGAGCTGTCTATTCACTTCTATTAAATTTTCATTGTATTCCTAATCTGTTACATTGCACAGGTCCAAGTCCTACTGATTTCAAGATAAATCCATGTTGGGATGAGTGACATATGCTCCCAGTTACTCTACGGATTGAAGCAGAGGACGGGAAAGGAAGAGGTGAGCTTCTAACACAAGCAAAAAAGTACCAGTGATGTTTTGCAAGGACACTTCTGAAAGCAGCATAGAACATAACCTTCATTATCAAGGAATTAAAATGTTTTCCCTGGTATACAGCTCTTCCTTAACTCCTAGAGTATGGCTTATTTTCAGGAGCCTGATACTGCTCTAGTGAGAGATACAAAGAAGCATGTACCTGACATAATTTTTTGCACCCTTTTTTTTTTTTTTTGGTCAGACTGCACAGTTTAACACAGCACAGAGATTTCTGCACAGCTCCTTCTCTTTGTAAGAGCCTTGGAGCTGATTTTCAGTGATATCTGCAGGTCATTCCACGTTACTTTCACTTGTCCCCAGTCCCGTTCGCTGCCTCGGGTCTATTAAATCCACAGTCCTAAAGTGACTGTTAAAGAACAAGTTCTTTGTTATCCATTTTAGGAATCTTCAGTAACCTAAAGACAGTAAGCTGATGAAATATTTCTATAAAACATTTTTTAGATAATCAGGAAATCATCCAAAAGAAACAAGAAAAGAGTGTGGACCCTCCTTTTATTCCTGAGCAGAGGACGTGCATTTTACCTGTCCAGCTGAATCCAAGATGATCAGCGATGTGGGCCAGTCTTTCCTCTGTCCTTTCCTGATCATCCTGTTGATCTGAAGGTCAAAGAGAGCCACAAGTTGCCTTTTACAAGTTAAAAACTGTCTCTGCAGGTGATACAGCCCAAGAAGGGAAGGTGCTGTTTTTTTTAACTGCTGTGTCTAAATGTGGACAGGCTGCGTAACTAAAGCGAGGACTGTAAATCCCCAGGTTAAAAAATGTAACAAAAAATCTTGATTTTTTTTTTTTTTTTTTTTTTTTTTTTTTAAAAAATCACAGGACTATCTACATTTTCCATTTGAAAATCAGGCTTTCCAGTGAAAATCTAAGGCAGGACTGAAGCACCTACTGTGTCTATTTAGGCCAAGAACTTTATTCTAAAACTTCCTTCTAACATTAAATTGAAGGCTTTGTCTAGGTCGAGAGCCATAATTTTCCATGCCTCCTTAGTAAATGCCAGGGTTGAAGAATTCATCAGGACCGGTGCTTCTGATTACGTTCTTTCTGTAGTAGGGAAAATTCTGTTCAAACAGTCCATACAGCACTTTGGAATACGGTCTGTGTTTGAGACATCGTTAATTTAAGTGGCTTTGACCCTTTAGATTAGGGAGTGAGACAAAATACTCACAACGAAGGCAAGGAAAAATCAGGTGGTCATTCATCAGTCTTCATTTATTTTGCTAAGAGTGAGACTGACGGCTCCTCCCATCCCCAAAGCTAATTTGAGGATGGCAGAGTTTGAGTTTTGATTTTCCCTGAACGCACACACAGGTTGTGATACCTCAGGATCAGGACATTGCTTAGGGTTCACGATACATGCACGTGTCATTTCAGCTCCCGGATTTCCATTATGGCTACTCAGCAGGAGTACACAAGTAGGTGAGAGGAAAACCAAACACCAGAAAACTTGTACTAAAATTACCGGTGACTCAGAGCTTTCTTGAGACACAGATCATCAAAAAAAGGAACATAAAAAGCTTAATTCTTTAAAACTTCTGCGGATCTCTTTAACAACTCGAAAGAATATAAATTTGCCTGTCTCGCCTGCAATCGATGCCGAAACATTTTATTATTAGTAGAAGTTAGTAGTTAGTAACAGGGCCAGGAAAAGTCAAAAGCCAAAACGTGCATGACCTAAGCAATCGCTTTAATGGCAAAACAATACATATTTTTAGAAGTGTTTTTGTTTCTTAAGGTAACACTTCCCATAAGCACTTATGGTTTGCAATCTTGAGATTGGTTCACAGACAAGAACACAGACACAACACAAAAAAAACCAAACACGGCTCACAGGGGGGAAAAAAATGCACAACTAACTACCAAAAGCTGAAAAGAAAATGCCACACACGTTACACCTGCACACAAGCACACACACACACACACATACACACACACCAAAGGAAACGGAAACCAAAAAAGTTTAATTCATGACATGCGTCGCACAGGGAATCCCAGTCGTTGGCAAATACCTTCAGCATGGTCATGGACATTTTCGTCAGGGATACGTTCAATCTGAGTCTCTACAGACTCATCCCAAATGGGTCTGATGTCAAAGATGTCTTCAGGAACTGACTGCTGAGTCTCACTGGATGGCACATTTTCAATAACTGAAACTTCTAGGGCGCTACTGTTTTCATCATCTGAAACTAATTCTTGTTCTCTCTCTGACTGCGTGAGTCTTTCCACTAATTTAGAAGCTTCATCACTAATTTCTTCAAAGAACTCTATGGAGTTTTTGTAAAGATCAAAAAAATGGTCCTTACTTTCTTTTGTGGGACTAAAAGCACCGCGGGAGCCTGTAGTGCTTCTGTTTTTAACTGGCAACCGTGATGAAAATACCTTCGATCTTGCTGTTGCTGCCTCATCTGAGTCTAGCTCAAACTTCATCTCGCTCTCCCTCTCTCTGGTCTCTGCTTCTGCCTCAGCATAACTCCTAGCTTTGATTGAACGCTTAGCCTTTGGGTCCACAGGACTACTCGCGTCAGATTCCGATTTACTCCGGTTATCTTGTTTCGTAGGTATGGCGCTTGTCACGTCAAGAGCTTTGGGCGACTCCAGCTTGCGGGCAGACGTGTCCGCGCAGGTGTACTGCGGTTCAGCTTTTTGAGAAGCAGATTTGACGGGAATTTTAGACTTTGGCTTTGCTTGCTCATCTCTTCCTTCACACTGCGAGCTGTCTAGGAAGTCATCTGGGGAAAGGGTCTCGTTTTCCGACTGTTGCGAGGACTGTGATGCGGCAGCAGCTGTTCGGACAGGGATTTTGGATTTGCTTTCACTAGAAGGCACACTCTCCATTAGAGCAGTGGGGATTTCAATCACAGATCTCTGTTCCTCTGGAGAAGAGTCTGGGGACTCCTCGCCGTGTTCGGAACTAACTGATCTGGTGACTTTGGAAAAATCTAATTCATCTTCTACCGCACACTGCTCAGGAGAGATGGGGCAAGGCACCTGATTGCTATCGACTGTGTCGGTCTCTGTTCTGGTGAGGGGCTCAGCTTCAGAGGCAGCAGTTTCTTTCTTTGGTGATTTTGAAGAAGCTGAAATACCCATTTTAATTGGAATTCTGGATTTAAGATCTGCTTTTGAGGTGCCAGTGCTGACACCTTCACCTGTCATCTCTTCTGATTTATCACTAGACTCAGGTGATGGGGGTGAATACTTTACTGTGTCTTTTTCTGGTATATCTGACTCCTCTGACTCTGAAGGTGCAAATGGGTTCAGTGAGCCCTCCAGCTTCGAAAGTTCCTCCTCTGCTGCTTCTTTCACTTCTTCAGATAATGAAACTTCTTCCTGAGGCTCCTGCCCACCCTGGAAGAAGTGGAAGCTTTCATCTGGGTAGTTCCTTTTGGTCATGTCAATGGCTCCACTTCTAGTCATCTCAAACAACTTGCCTTCCTGAAAAAGAAAAGGATTTTGTTCACTGAGTGGCGTCCCTTCTTCGGTGGGTGTCCTGGCCGGTGTTGTGTCAGGGGTTGTGCCTTGCGATCGCCTGTCTACCATCAATCCAAATATCTTTTGTTCCTCTTCCTTCACCCGAGCTTCAAACGCTTCATCATCTTCACGTATTTCGCTCCACATGTCAGAATCCACATCGGTTCTAGTGATGACAACTTGACCCATCAATTTCTCTGTCTCATCTCTTATATCCTCAAGGGCAGATTCAGCCAATTGTGTGGAATCTGAGGACAAAGACCCTTGTGACACTGTCTGAAATCCATCCTCTGGTTTGGGCTCTATTTCCATATATACTTCCTCTGAAGAGCAATACTCACTGCCTGTGTCTCTGCTAAGCAAAACTTCACCTGTCTGATCTTTCCCTTCTGCAACAGAATAGGTTTCCCTAGAGAGCAGACTTCTACCAGATCCTACCTCACTTTCAGAGTCAATAAAGAAATGTCCAGAAGACACATTTTCATAGGGGCTCACTATATATGGAGCACTACTGTCAGTGGCATCTGCTACACAACTGTTAAGTTCCACTGTTTCAGTGGTAAGGGATGAATACTCTGGTAAGGGCTCCTCAGCAGGACTATCTCTTTGAGATGTTTTGAAACCTGTATCTGCTTTTCCCAAATCCCTTCCCAAAGCAGAATGGTCAGTGGTATCATCTTCAGCCAGTTTGCCATCTCGTGGTACAGAGCACTGGGTGGTACCGTGCCCACAAGAAAGGCCACCTGCCTTCTCTGACACAGCTCCTGTAGAAATGAGATCTCTGTGTGTTAATGACGCCACGGGTTTGACATCTTTTTCAGTAGCCTCGTATTGCTCGAGTATTAATGAAGACTCAACGTGAACTTCTTTTTGAGGACTGTCACCAACGGAGTGACAGAGAGCACCCCCAGGTCGTGCAACCGGCACGTCGGGACTGACTGTCTCACAGTCACCTGTACTGCCACAACATTCAGATTCAGCACAACCATCGGAATGACAAGTGCCTGACTCTCCTGCGGGAGCCTTGCAGCTGCGCCCAAGGATAAGTGGTTCCTCTTTGTCACCTCTGCCTTTTGCTTTAACTGCACCTATCCCGACAGAGCATTGCTGGGAATCAATGGGTTGGAAACCTGCTTCGTCAGGGCTGGAGCTGGAGTCCATACTGGATGGCAAAGGTGAGGGCGGCTGCACTCGGATCACAGGCTCCATTAAGAGGCCCGAGTCGGCTTCTTTTTTGAGCCGAGTCAATTCTGGCTCGCTTTCTGAAGAGGAAGAGCTTTTCCTAGATTCAGCTGCAGGTGTAACTACTGTAGGTACATCTTTTTCTACTGCAGCTGTTGGCTCTGAATTTTCAGTTTCACACGTGGCTTCTGAGGTGGCAGCTACAGAAGATTCATCTTGCTTACGATTCCTCTTGTAATCTCTCTTCTGCTTTGCTTCTTGCTCCAATTCATCAAACATTTTGATTTTGGTCACCATTTTAAACATCTCCTCTTCGGGGGTGAATCTCTTCTTCGGTTCGCTTTCCGAGTCATCCTCTGGCTCTTCATTGACTTCAGGGATCGTGGCCGACTTTGGTATGTTTGACAGTGACTGCAAGTCTGCCGTTTTAGGTGTGATTTCATAACTAATTTCTTCTGAACTAGGAGTCTCAGGGGAAACCGGACTTTTGCCCGAACTCTCCATGAGGGACGTTTGCTCTAGACTGTCATCATCGGCACTTCCCTCAGGGTCACGGAGAATCCTGGAACGCACCGATGCCAGCTCTGGGCAGCCTTCTCCTTTGCTAAGAACAGGCTGCAGAGGACCCTGCCCCAAAATACAAGCCTTCACTGTTGGTTCTACGGGGCTGCTTTCAAGGGAATCACGGCAGGGAGACTCTTTCATAGGACTGGGCTCCAAAGAGTCGGGTGTTTTGTGTGATGAGTTATCTTCTAGCACTGGGCTTGCTTCCAGGGAGTCCTTATGACTTATAGTCAAAGAGTCATCTGCAACTGGGCTAAAGCTTTCACTATCATGGCTAGCAAGTGAAAGTTCCAATTTCTGGGGACTTCTAACCGCAACACGGCGTTCACAGGTTATATCTTTTTCTTTCTCTAAAGCAGTGTCATGTGTTTCAGAAGACTTAGTGAAATGTGCAGTGGTTCTGGATTCTTTATCCCTGCTAATATCTTTCATAATGGAAGCTGAGCTACTTCCTTTAAGTTTATCAGCCTCTTCTTCAGAGGCTGTAGGTACATGCTCTTCTGATACATGGTCAGAATGAGACTTACTAGTCTCAGTAACAGCATCTAGCTGTCTCTCAGTAATACCTTTTGCATCTTCCTTTGAGGAGACTTCCTTCGGAGAGAATGTTTCAGCTGTTGTGTGTGCTCTAGCCGCTCCTTTAGCTTCCTGAGTTGGCCCATCAGTTTTCTTTGGTGAGAATGAAAGGCTTTCTGGGCTCGTTTCTGGAGTCTCTGCCAGACCCTCATGCTTGTAACTTTCCTCAGAGCTGATCTGAGGGGTTCCGTCAAGTAGGCTGCCTGGAGAGTCAGCCACGCCTTCGTGTTTAAGGCTCTCTAGGCTCCCATCAAAAGCAGCACTTTGCAGAGAAAGGGCGGGAAGGAATTCATCTTTCCCATCCTCTGTGGGAAAAGCAACACCGAAAGGACTGGTCAGTACTTGCTCCAAGTCAAGTTCTCCCTCCTCTGTCACTGAGAGGTGCCGGAACTGTTGGTATTTGTCATTATCCTCCAGTTCTTCTTTAATGACATCAGAAAAGTCCGTTGAGGTTTTCCTGTCAGGGCTGATCTGGAAGTCAGGATCTCCCTGATCATCAGAAGGCCTGCCCTTCCCAGATGTCGTTTCTTTGGCACTTGCATCAATTACTACAGGAGGGAGAGGTTCTGCTGGCTTTTTGCTGCTCTGCTCTTTCGCCTGGTCTTTACCACCAGCTTTCTTGGTGGTTTCGGTGCTAGTAATTGGAGTTTTTCCTTTTTTGGGTTGCGGCTCTTTCTCTGCTTTTGATAGCGGGCTCGGTTTGTCCTTCTGTTTGTCTGTCTTGAGGCTCATTACTCGCCTTGCTTCGCTCTGCGAAGGAGCTGTTTTCCTCCGCGTTGTTTCCTTCTCAGGGGCCTGTTGCTTCTGTTTGACAGACTTGTGCTCAAACAGGCCAGATACGTTCTTGGATGGGTCCTGCCCTGACTGGAAGGCTTTCATCAGCTCACGAACTGACATGGTCTCTTCGAGTCTCTCAGTCTTAGAAGAAGGCGAGACGGGCGGTTGGGCTTTGTGTGTTACTGGTTTTTTGACTTGTGTTTGTTTCTTAGGCGTCTTCTCGGCAGGGCTTTCTTTTGCTTGAACTCTGACGGGTAGTTTGGACCGTACTTTTTGCTCATCTTCCACTCGTTTCTGAAGAGCTTTCACTTTATCTTTTATGGAGCCAATGGGAGTGTCCTCTATAACAGGAGACACGGCTTTAGCCTCTGGAGCAGCTGTCACCTTTAGGCCAGGTTCCCCGCCCTGCGACTCATCTGCAGTGAGCTTTGGTAGTCTCAGTTTTTCTCCGCTGCTCTGCACCTTGCCTTCCTTTGGCTTTGGCTTCTCTTTTAATTTTGTCCTAACAGGCTTTTTAACTTCTGAGGCAGCCTTCTGTTGTTCCTTTCCAGTTTTTGGAGATTCTTTTCCTCCTTTTTCAGAATCCCTGCTTATTACTACAGCTTCAACCTTCTCTTCTGCTAAGTCCTCTTGTAAGGCTTGTGGACGTACCTCATGAGAAACACGTGGTTTTAAATCCTTTACCTTTCCTTTCATGCCTGGCTCCCCCTTTTTTGCTGTCCCTTTGTCTGCCCTGACACCTACACTGGTCGACTCTGTGACTTCTGAGGGAGCATTTCTTCTGGCCTCTTCGATTTCCTCATCGCTGACAATGATCCATTCTTCTTCTACGGGCTCTTGTTTGGAAAAGGACTTGTGCAAAACATGTTCTTCTCTGGTATAGGATCCCCCTCTCAGAATTTCATTTACTTTTTCTAAGTCCTCTTTCACTCTTTCAACTATTTCGAAAGGCTCTCCTGGCTCTTCCTCAGCAGGTTTTCCGAGATCTTTCACTTTAATGGCGCCTGATTTATCAGAAGGGTCAGTTGTCAGGATGGCAGTCATTTTGATCAAATCTTGTTTCATCTCAGAAACTTCAGACAACAGGTCTGGACTGGCTAGTACAGGGACTTCATTAACCAGATGGCTTTTCAGGATAGATGTTTCTGTAGACTCTGTCTCGTCATCTTTGATGCGAATGAAAAACATTGAAAGTAAAGCGGAAATCAAAAATAGAGATTGGAAAATGTAATCAGGACTGAAAATGACAGTCTTTGGTTGCAGTGGTGGGAAGGTCAACAAAATGGGCTGGGAATGATGGATCCACAAGATCTGAGGGTACAAGTGCAAAGCAAAGCTAACGGGGGGCGGGGGGTGGTAAAAAACCAACTGAAAAGGAAAATGGCAGGAAATAACTTGCTTCACTTTATCGCTAGAGCACAACCACACATACAGTATCCAAGCTGGAACAAACCAAATCAGGACACCACTAAAAAGAAACCAAAACAACAACAATGAAATTTAAAAACCAAAACCAGAAGAAACACAGTGAAGTTACACAAAGAGAGGCATCTCAAGATTGTTCAGATGTTACAGATCAATGTTCAAATAAAAAGAAAAACAAGAAAAAAGGGGGAAAGCATTAGAACTGATTGAAAGTCGATTTCCTCTAAGAGAAAGCCAGTGTTAGCAAACTGTCAGAGTAACATCGGGTTAACGGTTTTGTTTTTCTTAATGACCAAAATAAAAAGTGAAAAGTAATTCTGCAGTAATCTAAAATATGACCAAATACGGAGAGATCTGAGTCAGCTGCAAACCGGCATTTCATCTAAGGGGATTTCACACCTACACAATGAAACAAACAGTCTTTTGTTTTAAGAGGCATGGTCCTTTCCTTGGAACATCCTCATTGACAACTAATGAACTGACCGAGGAAAGAGAAGACAGAGAAGAAAAGGAGAGAGAATAGGAAAAAACTGTGAATCAACTTAGAAGTGATTTCAGAGTTTTGAAAAATGTAATGTATGGCAACCCAAAATCAGAGACAGTCACACTAGACACATACGTACAATTCATGTAAGGCAAGTTATTTCCATGCAAAGCAAAGGTGTTGCAAATGCTGCTGGGGATGTTGTAGCTTCAGTTAAAAAACAAGAGCTCTAAAAGTTAATCATATAAATCAAAGGTACATGAGAATCTTGTAAAACATACTGTGGTGAAATATTTGTCTAATCTGGCAATCAAGATACAGGAAGTTGGCTGCAGTGAATTCCCATTGTGCCACAACTGCCTGCTGGGAATGTTCCGTTTCAGCAAGGACCAGTAGAAAATGAATATTGAACAGAATGAAACAGTGGAGGACTGAAGCAAGTTACGAACAGAACACAATGCTTAGGAATTCCAACTGGACATTTTCCCTTTAAAGGTGGTAGCATGTCACATGGAACTGCACATTTCGGCACTACAGACTTAAAGCCAAAGCGCTGATGCAAATAAGGAGAACCCAGCCATATATCATAAGTAGCTGTATTTATCTGTAAAAAAATAGCTGGTTTGCTACGCTGTTCTCCTGGGTGTAACAAATGGTAAATGTCTGTGCTGTACGTTAATTACAACCAGATCGATGCGGGGTATTTCGGTGCTGAAAACGTGGCCTTTTGGTGCTGCTGTTTTGGTGTCAACTGTCCAGTGCACACTGAAATGCTGGTCAGTAACTTCACAGACTTGTAGGATACACTTTCATAAATATCAAATGCATGATGTCCCACTGGCCAAAGAAGTAAGTGAATTAGCCTGAAGCAAAGCAGCTCCTGCAGGAAATAGAAGGGCTTCTCTGTGGCCTGGGGAGCTGGCGGTGAGGAAGCAGTGGTGGAACAATGCAAGACATGGCACTTTAACTGGAAACAAGACAGATGTCATTCTTTCCCTAAACAGATCCAAGAAATGGCTCATTTGGAAGCAGCTCTCATGAGAGCCTCTCTTCAGTCCAGGTATTTGTTTGATTTGCATCTTCTCCAAAAGAGATCTTAGTGACCCCCCCCCTCGCCCTCAGTGTCTAACAGGAACGGCCTGATTCTGGAGGTACACGGGGTGTATGCACTGTGCCAAGCTTTAATGTCCTATTTCCAGCCATATTTCACCACAGTACAGGGCAGGGAGGGCAGGGAAGGGTTAAAACAGCCTGATTACTTTGGACAGTATCACTTTTTGGCACACTTGTATTCCATGAGGTCAATGAAATACACGGGAGCCTTCACTAAAGTTTTCATGAAAAGTGATACTGTTGTCTGTCTCAAGTATGAGGCAAGAGTGGGTGTCAACAAGTGGAGAAAACAAAAAAAATGGAGGGATGAGCATCCATACAAGCAAAATAGCAATAGCGGGATCACTAGGGATGTCAAAGGAAAGTAAATGCTTAGATGAACGGTTTTAAATTGTTAATTTATATGTTAAAATGTATTTAATTGGATAGCTGCTTCGATATTAAATTGTTTTCTATTAAAGTATTGGTGTTATTAGCAATAGCAGTTAAAAACTTAGCTCTCTTTCATGCTTATCTTTACTCTTAACCATCTTTCATACAAACTGCATTATAACACTTTCAAGTAAAAACAAAAAAGAAATCTTACTTTTTTCTGACGTCATGTCAACCTGGAAGGGAAAAGAGGGAGAAATTTAAAAGTTCAAATCGAATTGATATACAGAAGTCACCCGTGAAGTTAAATCTACTAGATGTATGGAGACACACAGGTTCATGGACTTAAATGGAACCAAGAATATATTTCAGGTAACAGTAAAAGCATGGCTTTATCTCTTTAGTGAAAGAAAATATCACCCTTGCCAAAATAACCACATGAAACAAAATGCACTGTCAGACTACGAAAATTCAAGAAGCAAATTTTTGAGGTTGCCTAGTGATTTGAATTTATTTCAGCTCTGCTAGCCTTTGTCCACACAAGCACATGTTGGGTGAATTTGGCCATGCACAAGTACCCCAAGTCAGAAGTGGCATTAAATGTTTAATTTCCTGTACAAACTTGTGGTGGGGGTAGGATGACTGTGGAGAATGCAAATCAAGCTGTGCAGTACTGCTGGTACAAGATACCGTGTGTGTTAAGGCCCCCAAGTATTTTAGTGGGTGTTAAAAACATTGTACTTGTTTGAAAATATTCTTTATAAAGATAAATGCAACCTACTGGCTCAGTTATGATGTGAGTAAATCCCTGCTTTTCCATAAACTGACAGTGAACAGAAGTAAACCACTGGCCACACATGCATGTCTGTACGTGCCTTCAGGCTCAGATAATTATATTTTAGACTCAGCAGTGTGTGTTATGGATACATAACAGTCTGAATTCCTCTGATGGACAGATCACCCTACATGGAAACCGGGGATCCTTTAATTCCCCTTACTTTATGTTCTCCCACATCAGCATTATGTCAGCTAATTAATTATGTATTAATACTACACTAATTAATACTATTAACATAAAAAAAATGAAGTCAACAAAAAATAATTTAAAATGGGAGGAGGTTTTAGCCACCAACGAGCTTGGCCTTTTGTGCTTTAGTTTCTTATACACAAACGGAAGAACTCATATTAACATAGGAGCGGTAAATATCTCTGTAATGATAATAGGAAACTGCCATCCACACCACAGAACTGCTGAACTCCATTCTGCATCCATGGAAAAGATGTCCATCCCCTTTGGGGGGATGACTATTCTCCCTCTTGTTTCCAACAGCTGAACATCATCAAAATGTGGGGATGCTTTTCTAATGTTACCCATTCATGTAGGGGTCAAACCTTAAGGAACATCCCTAACTGCCATAAGAGGGCTGGGAGCACAGAGAGGAGTTGGTTTATGCCAAAGATGAAAATTCTAAACCTCATACTCGAGGTAAACTTCCTTGTGGCTCCTGGATTAACGCTGACTTTGTGCTGGATGTCAGAAACCTCCAGTCTATTGGATGTTATAAACGGAGGAGATTTCTAATTTTGACACAGGGCAAGTTAAACTCTGTACATTCCAGAAGTGAGCCCGTACAAGAGGTTTTAATTGTACTCCTCTTTGTTGTGTTTGTAGTACTGAGCTGAGGATGAATGTGCCTGTTTTACTATAGATTTAATCTTCCAATTTGTGTCTGTTAGTTGTGTTTGAGCGGTGTGAATAGGCATGAACATGCTGATTTAGCAACATTACCTCTTCTGGTTCTTGATCTGAATCTGATTCCTTTCAGTTCCAAATTGCCATGCAAAAAGAGAAGGGGAAAACAGCAGGCAAAATGTAATATTTTAGAAGAGAGTGGGAAAAAGTAACTTCTGATAACATTTAACAGAAAAGACAAAAAATGCAGAACGTTTCTGCAGTTGATTTCTTATGCCAAAAAGTGCAAAACTGAACTGTCAGTTTAAAACACAAAAGGCTACAGAACCGAGCAAAATACAAACAGAAAGTTGCTTCTGGGTGTTAGACTTCTAGTGATCCTTATTTGTATCAAAACTTTCAATATATACATGCTTTTTCTCCATAAATTATCATGAATGAATACCTAAAATAGTTAAGAACATTACCCACTGGAAGTTAAAATATGTCAAGATGTTCTGTTTTAAAATTACACAAAAATGCTATACTAAAGATTATATTATATTCTAAAGATGCTGAGGGAAAAATGAACACAAACAGGCAAGATTTGGGGCAAACAGCCTCATACATCCCAGAAAGGCATGCAGCTGCTAATGTGACCAGGACAAAAAAACCCTCTCTGTGGTTCCCCAGAATAAACATAAACGGACTCTTTCTAAGGAAACAAGTGCTTAATATCTGATCTTGTTTAAACAGAAGCAAGGGCACTCCCACTCATCTCTTCTGAGTCCTCAGAAAATACCTGATAACACCTCCAAACACTGGCACTACAAGTACCAAACCCAAGACACTGAAAGCCCTTGGGTGGAATTTATTCCTCTTTAAAATCCCTGACCACAAAACTTGTGTTTTGCCCTCCTCCTCCTCCTCCTTTCTTGTTTGCATTATAAATGCTGATGATTAGAGATCAGTGTAATTTCACAGTACCTTTGTGTAAATGGGTAAAGTGATGTTTAAATTACATATGGCTTGGTGAACGAGGCCTCTTGTAGATTTTGGCTCCTTCATGAAAGATAATCGTCCACAGGGTTCTTGAGTGGTATCTCGTACCTGCCAGAGCAAAAATACATCTTTTCAAATGGAAATACTACAGGCACAAAATCAGGTTACACTTGAGAATTTTTTTCCCTTTGTTCACAAAAATATGGTGAAACAATAACTTGAATTATCCAAGAAAGAAGACATTAGCATTACCTTAACAAATAAAGGAAGTCTATTCTCCTTGAAGGCAAAAAAGCTGAATATATGATGTTGCCCACTCTTTGTGAGAGGCACCAAATTGCCAAAGCAGTCAACATAGATGGGTTTTCCTTCTAATACCTGTTGGAAAAGGAAAAAGCAGCAGCACAGCAATTAATCACAGTGAGGTGGTTAGGACTTCTTAAAGAAGGAATCACAGTCAGTGTGATTCACACAGTATTTTCTTCAGCAATCAAATCAAAAGTCAAAGGCAGTGTACATCAGTAGATTTCTCTCTTTATTTCAGATGGATTTGCAAAGGCCTAGGGCTTTTCAAAGTCAGGCCTCAGGTAAACACCTCTCTGAAATCCCTACACAGTGGTACTGTTACATCTTCAGATTGTGCTGTTATGGCCCCCCCACACGTTTAAATATCAGAGTAGCAGTTTGGGAGCTGTTCCCTTCAACCTGACAATACATTAATATCTCATCCTTACTTCCCAGAAATTCAGCCTTGGCAGTTTGATAACCCTTATTTTATCTACCTGCTCTGCACAAGAAATGCCTGTCAGAGCTTCAGGAACAGCGAGGACAAATTTTTTAACCGCAGGATTCTCCAGGAAAAGAGGCTGAGCTAAGCAGAAGAATGTGCCATGCCTGTTAAGTTAAAGCACTTCCAATCTGTTATCCCTTCTGAGGAAGCTGACAGAGCTAGAAAAACTACATTTAGCAGGCAGTTTCCTGGAAAGTTTTTGCCTGTTCAGCAGCAGATTTAATTTTATCTTTGTAAACCAGAATATTAATCAGACTTGCTACTTCAACTTCTTGGTACGTAAAGGTGCTGACAAAACATGACTACCGTCAACTGCTTTTTTGGTTAGTGATATGCATGTAGGAATTACTGGAAACTGAGATTTAACTGTGCTTTTGGACTCTGACTGTCCCCTTTTAGCTGCCCACTGGGAATAGGGTTTCATCACTACTTTTCCCTTATATCTGACTAAAGTCCAAGTTTCCATTTATCACTGCAGTTGATACTGCCTCATGACAGTAGTTGTTGGCAGTTACTTTGCAGAACTTGTGGCAGACAGTAGGAGGAAAACATTAGTTTAAAAGCAGACACTAGTAAATGGAGAAAGCAGGGTCCTGTACAGTACCTCTACGTCCCTGCTTCTGGCAACTTCAGCAAAATTTTCTTGTTGTTCTAGAGTTTTATCCACCTTGTCGTCCGTCATGCAGAAACACCTTAACCGTGCTTCGATGGGATCATGAGATTTGGCAAACACCACAAATTTGGCCATGTAGGGGACACAGATAATCTCTCTGTACACTTGGGAAGCAAAAGTAACAGATTCTTGTGTCTGTCGACAGTCTATCAACCAAAATCTGTAAAAGAAAATGAAGAGTTGGGTAATCCGCATAGAAAGTACTAAGAAAGGAAATTATATGTTTGCCCAGCAACAGTAGATAACAAGTCACAAAAAATAATTGTTACGCTTGTTTTTTGTCCACCATCAAACTTAAAGGATAAACAGCACATTCCTTACATACAATATCAAAACCTGGGGGTCTTCAGCTCAAAATGTAAATGATTTCGTTCTGCATGCAAAGTCAGAAATTATTCTCACGTGAATTTAATCATCAAGTATTTTCCAGGGAGTAACATGTGCTGCCTGCTTTCCCAGCCATCACTCTGGTTTCTCTGCGGAGCTGATGACATTTCTTCTACATAAAATCCACTGTGTGGGTGGAAATCATGCTCGAGTTTCATACCCGTAGGATGGAGACGGAAGTTGGGAGAGGCCAAAGACAGCTCAAAAGCTGACATAATCTATAGGGGGCTCATTCCTTACTGTGGATTACATGGCATTATGACCCCAAAGCACACCTTCTCAGCGTGACTGCTCTGGGCTTACTCATCTGCAGCTGAATAACAGTGAATTTTGTGCTGTGCTGCTCTTTAGAACATTTAACAAACACGCTGGTCAAAAAAACCAGGCTGACGACATTTGGAGGAGAGAAAGCATGTGTAGTACAGAAAGGCTCTGCAGACTGATACTTTCCTTTTCCTGTGTGGGAGAACTATGCAGTGCTGGACTCAAACTGGAGAGGCTGCATCCTCTGAGAAACCACCAGATGCCTCAATGATTTGCTGTCATACACCAGGGGCTAAAAAGCCCAAACAGAGACAATTTTTTAAAAAGCTGCAGCTCAGGAAATGGAAAACAACAGCCATGCCTCCAAGTCTGCAGGGTGATTCACATGACAAATGTATCTCTTTCCCAAGCTCATTTGGGGCAGAGTTAGTCTTATGAATGGGAAAATTGTTGTCCATCAATGATATTTTGCTAGACATAAAAAATTACTGTGAATAGCAAACAGTCAGAAATTAGCTGATTCTTGGCAGGGCAAAAGGACAGTGGCACTTTTAGACCAGGGCACAAGTGAAAAAAAATTAAGGTTAGCTTTTCCTTTGGCAAAGAAAGTAATTATTTCCCTGACTGCAAATATATGAAAAATCCCATTTTCTTACTTTACCAGCACTTAGAGTCATGTTTGAGAGAAAGGAGTCAGCTGAACATTCATTTCATTTACAAAGAAGAGGCAGAACTCGTTAAAGTCTCTACATGGGACCCTGCCTATATCACAAGAACATTAACTACAGTAATCAATTTTCATGTCATCATCGGGATTAGGAAAGATCCACTATAAATACGGGTTGTAGATCCATAAACTGTCCCCCTTATTCTGGCTGTATTTTACGTGCAGCCCTGCTGGCGACTTCACACTCTCAGGGACTTGGACCTCTCAAACTGTGCATCTAGTTTCCACATGCGGTTCTTAAATTAACCTTTAATTCAGCTTTAATTTCACCCTTTACACCGACTGCTGCAGTAGCAGTTGAGAGCTAAGCACACTGTAAGATCTCCCTCTCGTGGCCACTGCTGCTACAGAAAAATGTTTGCCTGAACCAAAAAGGAATGTACATCAGCAAAGCAGCCAGCCTCATGGGGAAAAAAAAGCCCTTTCTGAACTGAGAAAGTATAGAAAAATATTTTATTTTGCCTGATGTTAAACTGGAGGTTGGGCTGCAAGAGCTGATCTCATTTTAACACTGAAATACACTATTTCACCACATAACAAATCTAATCTAATAGTAATAGCTGCCCTGGACACCAAAGGTTTGCACTGAATTCACTGAATTTCATGAGCAAGTTATCCAAGATTTTTGTTTGCTAGACTGCACTCCCAAAATGGAACACTTTCCAGACCATGGACTGCACGTCCTGTTACAGGGGAGGAGTCTTTTGTGCATTTCTGTGATATAAATCATGGCCAGCGTAAAAACTAAAATACATACACACAGATGTATTATTATTATTATTATTATTATTATTATTATTATTATTATTTTAATATGAAATTCTATCAGGAAGATAGCAGGAACAAATGGTTGGATGAGAATTTTCTACACTCCAGTTTTGTACACCTACAGGTCCTTCTGCCTGATTTCTGAGTTTTTGGATAGTCTGGAAGTAATACCTCTTGTAAAATGTATAATGAGGCACCCAAACAAAGGATTTCTATTTCCACAGAAATTTGTATAATATTCTCTGTTTCTTCTTCTATATCAACTAAAACAGTTTAAAGGAAATATTTATTTGGGAAAAAAGACATGCACTTGAAAGTATCACTGTAAAACTCATGTTTGGTTGTGTAGGTACCTGGCAGACACATTTGTCGTGAAGGAAACACATTCATTAACAAATGTCAGTGGTGTTGTCCCGGTGATGTCTTCCCATTGGGCAGGAGTGGTTCCTCCTGAAGTGAGAGAGATTTAAAAAAAAAAAAATTAAAACCAAGCAAGTCCGAAACTTTTTTGCTTCTAAGAAATATTTTAAGTTCTTGTGAGTTTTTAATTGCTGTGAAATCAGTAATAATCCCAGACATGCCTTCTCCTCGGGTCCATATTATTCCACCAATGCTGGTAGGATTCGACGGGTTAAATTAAACATGATTAAATTAATTTATTAAATCAAATGCATGCAGCTCATTTCTGCCTCTTAAGTGAGACTGAGTGAGGCACTGGTCACTTTGGAGTTACAGCAAGTACTAAGTGTTTATTTTTCACTTAAGTGTAGTGCAACATGAAGTCTGAACTACACTTACTCTGCCAGGCAGAGGTATGTGGGTTCTCAAGAAACAAACTGTAAGGAAAATGCAAAAAAACCCACCAAACCTGAAGTCTGTGATTATATTACACATCTCTTGTTAGTCCAAACAACAAATGTTATTTCCGCTTAAAAATAATTGTTTAGAACGTGGTTTATTTTCACAGCTTCTCATCCCAGTCAGGTTTTCCCCGAGTTTCCCATGAGTGCAATCAGCTTAACATTTTCAGCCCACGAGGAGCGACAGATGGAAGATGCACACGGAAAGCTCCAGCACTGCCATCCTACCTGTGATGCTGCATAGTAACCTCAAAGTGGGAGTGTCGCCCCCGTAGCCATTCATCAGCCCGTCGCTGGAGGCCTTGGGGACGGGAATGGTCATGGTGATGGGTTTATGGAACTTCCTCCTCCGGGGTTCCAGCGTGACTATGGGGCTGAAGGTAGCCTTGTTGCCTAAGATCTTCTTTGTAAGTTCAGTGTGCATAGGTTGAGCCTTTCCAGAGCAACGGAAAAGAACAGAATGGTTACTTGAAACCAGTTTAAGGAGTTTGTAAAGAACTGGGTCTGTACACTGGATATTTTTTTTCCCCATGGCATAAGCTCTGAGCTATTTTAGTGTGCTATTCAGCCTAGCCCATGAGATATCAACCATCACAGTCTCCTGGCTAAGGTAAGCTGGGGATGCAAGCTGCAGGAGGGTGAGATGGAGACAGGGGAAAAGACTTCCCTTTCTTTCAAGAGTGAATGGTTAGGCTGGTTCCTTCACGCTGAGAATCTGTACACTGCACTTAATTATTGCAGCACTGTTTACTTTTCTGCTGCCTTTCATACGAAGTATTTAAGAAGCTGTTCTATGACCTACTATACCATTATCAATATATTATAATATTATTACTATTACTAGATCATAATAATCACCAAAATTAGGTACTTTCTACAAGATTATGTGGACAGTTAACAGATACGAATCAGAATTAACTGTAAAAACCCAAAACTTCACCACTTGCTTTGACTTTTGCATGGATTTTTATTTTTATTATTACTGTTTTTACTAGAAACATTGTAGACAAGAGACAACATGATAAGTTGAACATGCTGCTCTCCATTCACAGCATCACAGAATCAAGTAGGTTGGAAAAGACCTGGGAGATCATCAAGTCCAACGTTTGACCCAACACTGCCTTTGTCACCCAGACCATGGCACTGATGCCACATCCAGTCTCTTTTTAAACACCTCCAGGGATGGTGACTCCACCCCCTCCCTGGGCAGCCCATTCCAATGTCTGATCACTCTCTTTGTGAAGAATTTCTTCCTAATGTCCAACCTAAACCTCCCCTGGCAGAGCTTAAGACCATGCCCTCTTGTCCTACTGCTGGCTGACTGGGAAAAGAGGACAACACCCATCTGGCTACAACCTCCTGTCAGGTAGCTGTAGGGAGTGATGAGGTCTCCCGAGCCGCCTCCTCTCCAGGCTGAGCAACCCCAGCTCCCTCAGCCTCTCCTCACAGGACCTGTGCTCCAGACCCTTCACCAGCCTCATTGCCCTTATTTGGACACGTTCCAGCATCAAAATATCCTTCCTAAACTGAGGGGCCCAGAACTTCAGAGAAGGTGTTTTTACACTAAAGACCTTGTGATTGTCACACTGTACCTGGAGGCCAACGCGGATTCGTTTGGTTAGAGCCCCTTCTGGGAAGACTGCCTGCACTTGTGGCACCACAGTGCTGCTCAGCACCCCTCCCTCGGGCCCGATGAGGTTGCTGTCCTGCTTGATCCGGGACACCACCGCGAAGTACTGAGGGAAATCCCGGGTGATGATGCGGCAGATCCGCTTCTTCTCCAGCTCCTCTGGAGTATCAAGTACTGAGGGCAGAAGAGGATATGGTCAGAAGACAAGAGTTTCGTAGAACCTTCAACATGCAGTCAAGCTTTTCACAGTTTGATGCAACTTGCACAACTTTTTTTGTCTAGAAATCGAGCGGGAAAAGGAAACACACCCCAGTGTTCAGCTAAACCAGAGAAATCAGGGAAAGGAGAGACAGACTGAACAACCAACTGAAGGGACCATAAGACAGGCAACAGAATATGCTGACATCTCCAAAATAAGCAGCCAAACAGGCCAAGGGATTTGTCCAAGCCCCTTTCTACTTCACATATTTAGAATGTCATGAAGCAGCACAAAGAAAACTTCAAAACAAAAAACTATCAAAGTATGAGTTCAGCTTTAATTCTGCGAGGTGGCTTGTTTACTTTTGGGTTTGTTTGGGGTTTTTTGTTAAAAAAAAAATCACAAATTCTGCAGCTCCAAGACAGCCCAGGGCCATTCTGTTCTCTCAGAAAGCAAGAGTACCCATGACTGACATTTCCTCCCACACATGGGGCTGCTTGGAAAGGATTAGTATGATAATTGCCTTGTTTTGGAAAGATGTTTGCGATGGAAACCTTTTGTTTTACACTATGAAAAGGAGCAGTAGCAAACACAAGTGTAGCACCTCTTCCCAATTTCTTGATGGCAGATGTCTTGTCCTATGACTTCAGCACACCACACAAGGGAAGTAAGTAAATGGTCAGAGCTATTACCCCCTGTTCAGAGAAGCAATGCAGGAGCAGGATAAAAAACCAAGTCCCCCTGGATACCTTCATCCATCCCATTGAGGATTTCGTTCAGCTCATCCTCGGTGTATTCACAGAAATGCTCCTTCCAGCTGTCCCCGTTCTCGCTGCGCAGGATCACCAGCTCCCTCTCCTTCCCGCGCAGAGCAGCAAAATGGGGGATCTCCACAATCACAGGCCTGGCACGGCAACACAGCGCATTAAATGCACACGGGAGAGAGGAAGAGACAGGATTAACAGCAACTCTATTCAGTCTGCTACAAAGTGACCTGGAATTCTACCTATTTGGCTGGAATACTTTGGCACAAATCCTAAACTAGTAGGCCACTAACACAAACTAAATGTTTACAGGGACCCAGTGAGTGCTGAAGGACAGATGAAAAAGTGCATTCACCTCTTTCCACAGTGTGAATGAGATTTGGTAAGATAATAGTGCTTATCTGGAAATTTGGTGATGGTTTTGCAAATCCATCAAAAACTCATGCTCGTTTTAGTTGTCACTACTGTCTGGGTTAACCTGTGCAACTTCATTTCAAAGAGAATCTACTGTAACATATAGGAATAGTGGGACAAATTCTGATTTCGCTTATACTAGTGCAAATCAGAATAATTTCATTGCTCTCAGGGGGCAGTTGTGCCCCTGCGCCAATTTACTTCTTTGTAATTCTATATATTCCAATGAACTTATTCCTGATTTACACCTTGGGAGAGACACAGGAGGTCTGAGGAGATTGTCTGGGTTGCTATTGCAGTATAAGAGATAAGAATTTGCCTTGTTGCCTTACAAGCACATGTCAATATATGTATCAGCATTACCGCCCATATATATATATATATACATATATACACACACATATATGTGTACATATAATATATCTATATTTAGATATACATATACATACATACTCTTAGAAATAAGAGAGAAGATATAAATATGTTTGTAGATACACTTCTCTGATTAGAGGACTCACACAGGTTGCCATGTATATAATAGATGCAATGTGTTCTATCACACTGGTGGTATCCAACATAGAACTTATTGATTGATCAGTCCTTGATACAAAAAAAACCAGCTTGAAATTTACAGTAGATTCCTTTTTTTTTTTTCTGGTCCCAATCCAGGTTGCTTTGCTACAGACATCAAGCACATAACTAGGAAGATCTCATGCCAAAACAAAAATGAAGGCCACAGTACTCGAAGAAAAAGATACAAACATACCACCAAAACAAAATCACATACCACAAAGGTTGAAAAATGGTCCACTAAGGGTTAAGTGTACAAAATCTCAAATGATAGAAAGGGACAATATCATGGGCATAATGACAATAAAAAAATCATATTGCAGAAGGAGGAGAAGAATGGGGAGGTCAGCATCCATCAATTTGTTTCAAGTCTCTCCTACCCAAGGAATTTGGTCCCAGGAGGCCCCAGCTGAAGGATTCGGCTGACCAAGCTTTCTCCCTCATTAAGTGGGGGAGGAGCCGTAGGCAGATGAAGTTTACTGAGTACATCCAAAGCAGCAGTGAAAGAAAGAACATAAATAAACTTTATGTATTTTTTGTGCCAGAATGCCAGTGCCACTGTCTGGTGCACAGAGTGGAATTAGGCTGTACACTAAATAAGGTTCCGTCCTAGCTGTGACAATTTGGTGACCAAAATTGGCAAAATTAGTTTTGTGAATTTAGGATCTTGTCCTGCTTATGGGGGCTCGATGGGAACAGGATCTGGACCTTAGAATTCACCTCTGCAAACTGTGCAGTGATTTTCTGATTTCACTGCCAGGAAGGGCACAAAGACCTGAGAATGAATAAACTCTGCTACAGCCTCATCTTTTAGGGAGACATTCTCATTAGATAGAGAAAACCATTAAAAAAAATGGGAGACATACTTAAAATCCATTTGTGTGTGACAGAGATAATGGGAAGACTGAATGTGACAGCACAATATTTCTTCTGCTCTTTAGATTTCTTTCTGTTTCTCTTTAAGGTGACCAAGATGTGAAAAGAATAAGTGGGAGCACTAATGAAGACGGTAGTTCTGATGATTGCCTGTTATAATAGGATTTTAAGGCAACTGAGTTGTTCCCAAATGGATTTAAACTATTGCTCTTTACAGAGCCACTTCTTTAATAGTTTCTGAATGTAATAGAAGGGGTTCCTTCAATCATTCCCTTCTGGATGCCACAGTTGATAGGGAGAACAGTTGGCAAAACAAATTTCTGGAAGTGCAAGTAACTGCTGCTTTCAGCTGAAAATTGCTAAAACGAACTGTGCAGCAGACACAAATCTGACCTTTCTATTGGTTTTGCAGCATAGGACAAAAAAAATGGCCAGAAAATTCCAGGGTTGTCCAATTGCTTAGTTCAGCAATTTCAGCTCCAGAAAAGCCAAAGGCATAGTCCAAATTACTGATAACACAACAGAAGTCCCTAAAATAGCCCACTGTAACTTGTGTTGTGTATGTAACAGGCTTCACACTTGGGGTTTAGATCAGCACTGTGCTATTCATATTTTAAATATAGCATGAACTGCCTATTCTGGTTCCAAAGGAGTCTCTTCCCACTATAATATCCCACAACACTGAGTAATAATTATATCCACGAAAGCACATTAACCTTAGTGCGAATGCTTAAAATACCCATTTTGAAAGGAAAAGGTGCAAAACCCTCTCGATTAGTTAACTGGCAACTGATCTGTATTTCACACAACCTGCCTGCTACTGTGCCACAAGGATCTTTTTCCCTTCACGTCTTGAAAAAGGAACTGTTTCAGTGCAACTTAAACGCAAAAATGAAAACGTTTTTCCTCCGGGCCACGTGGCCCCCCTTACCCAAGGAACTGCGCCCCAGAAGGTCCCACTTCGATGAGGCGGCTGGCCAGCCCTTCCCCTTCCACCATGGGGGGCATGGTGGCCAGCCGGTGGCGCTTCACCAGCCGGCATGTCACGCGCGTCGGGGCCGTGCACTTGCGGGGGGGGATGATGATGCGCAGCCCATTGTGCCTGCAACCCCGCATGGCACCCCCGCGGGCATCCACCATGAAGCTCACCAGGAAGCTGCAAAATCAGGGAAAACCAGTCAGAGACAGAGCATTTCACCCAGGGCCGTGGGTATGTTCCACATACGTAACACGCTACGTATGTAAACAGGGCTCTTGCTCAAGAGGCACAACTAGAAAAAGCCTTTCTCCCATGTGAAGCACCAAATCGTGCTGAGGTCACCTATGAACTAACAGCTGCTACCCACGAGTTCTTCACTGAAAGTCTTGTTTTACGGTGCTGCTGTTGGTAAAATACCAGCAGACACTAATAAATGTGAACACGTGTACCTGTATCACTGTTCTGCACCTGCAAACAGCTCTGTTTAAAGAAGGGCACTCATTCAATACTTCACAAGCAAATTCATCTCAATGAAGGAAATTATTTGTGATTCAAAAATACAAAGCCAATTCTGATGGGATGGCTTGGGATTATTTTTTTTTAGGTTCTCAATAGAATTTTATAGTTATTTGGTAAAATATAATTTCTAACAAAAATAGGTTTGGATATTTAAAAAAAAACCAGAATTTTATTCTGGAGCGCGTGGATACAATTCATATTCCATCAGTGGGGTTATCACCTATTTGTACTAAAAAAAAACCCAGCTTGTCATTAGTGCTTGAAGACAAATCTGGGGTTTTGGTCAGAAAACAATAGCTACAGGCACCAAATAAGAGGTGTATAAACTGTATAAGAGATTTATTTATGGATTTTTGTTTGTCTGTGTTACTTTGCACACCAATGCAGTGCCCCACTGGAAAACGCAGAGGTGCACAAAAGCCATCTACAGGGAGCCCTCTTCTAGTACAAGGTAAATTATTTATTTCTTTTTCTTTAAGAGGGAGAAAAACATTTCATTTTGTTTGGAATGTCTTTTGTGCTGTATTTTTTTTAGTTCCCCACATAACCAACTGGTAGATTTTGACAGATTTGGGACATTCTCGGGAAAGGTGTAGAACTACTTCCAATTTTATTTTTTTTTTTAACTGGTTTATGACTTAGGATCATGCCTGATGTGGGATGGGAATGTCAGGTTGCTGAAAGTGAAAGTAAGAGTAGAGGAAACAGAACGGTGTCAGGCCTAGTTCTAGCCACTAAAATAGAATCATCTCACGGGGAGTCGCAGAAATGCTACTCAAGGACCTGCAACAGAGAAAATACACTCCCTGGGAACAGGAGTAACAAACACAGGGATTTTTCCACTGTCCCCTTGACCATTCTGTGCAACAAACATTGCATCCATTCATTGTCCACACAAGGAATTCCACATGCTGTAAGAACACAACACTCGACACACCGTGCAAGTCAGAGGGATGGAGGATGGGAAGGAGCCACAAGCGCCAGTCGGAAGCACACCATGCACCACGGATGCCAATCCGTCTCACACATGCAGTCTCCTAGTCTACTGCCATTCAGATACCTCTAGGCTTTGCTTAGTGTAAAACTCGGGGTAGTACAACCATTATCTCATTCCTTAGAGCTTGGTGTTTCTGTGGTTTTAACAAGGGGGGGAAAAAAAGAAAATGAAAACATTTTACAGCTTCCATTGTCTGGGGATTAGTTGAGAAGAATGGGAGCTTCCTTCACAAAATACATTCTTCATACATGGTAAAGCACAGATGAAAGAAGAGCTTAAGAGACACTAAGTGCTCAATTGTTGCACTAATGCTCTTGGCTTGCACTGTAATTGCCCAGTAAGTGCATGAAGTGGTGTTATCAAAGTGGCGCTGTTTCGGAGAAGTGGTGCACCCAGTACAATGGGTGTTGCTTGAGGCAGTTAGTGACGCCCCTGCAAGAGGAGTTTCACATTTCAAAGCTAATACCATGAGCAACACAAACACTCCCCCACAATTACCAGAAGCTCTGACTGAATTAAAGCAGCATTTCACATTCTCATCGTGTAAGCTGTCATGAAAAAAATTCTTGGGATTAAGTTATTCTCATTACTGACATAATACTCAAGACTGTGTACTTTAACATCAGGATCACCTTCTGTCGCTTGTCCAGTTAGTGCTGGGTCACCTGTCTACCCTATGTTCTCCTTAGCTTATCTCCACAGGTGCCTCAGCAATGCCAAACCTACTGTTAAGTGCCAGAGAAAAATACACAGGAAAGGTAAGGCTCCAAACCAAATCACCTCCCTTCTTTTCATATGGTTGCAACTCTTTCTCTCCGTTTAAGTTTACTGAATGTACCTGGTGGGTCAGTAAATCTATCACAAAGGCTATCAGTCATCTCTCACTGAAAGCAACCATTGCTCCAAAGAGTGGAAAAAGAGGCAAAGACAAGTCTCACTGGAAGGTGGATACAAAGATAACAATGGTTAGGATAAAGACAGTAAGACATTATTATTATTCATTGTAAAAACAGCTGTTTCTATCATAAGGAAGATCTAAAGTAGTTATTCAGACAAGCACAGAATAGTGTGAGCACAGCACAGAAAGATTAGTGCTAATTATCACATTATGGAGGAGCCAGTTCACAAACCCAGCTGTGTAATACTAAGAAATTCCTGGAAAACAGATTTTGAGGAACTACCACGAACACAGTGCAAAGGAAAGAAACTGAGGGGGAAAATTTCTCAGCTCTAGACCTCAAAAGACAGTACACTGACACAGGACTTGTAGAGCTGACACAGAGTGTAAAAACACATCCTTTTCCACCACATCACCCTGTTTATTTCCCACCTGGCTGCCATATTCATTTCATCATGAACTTATTTAATCCAATTTCTTTCCATCTCTCTTTTTTTTTTTTTTAATCAGCACATTTCAAATACTTTTGGATATGCAAGAGGGTGAAGCAAATAATTCATAATAATGCATTTTCTGAATCACAGCAGCCTCTTTTTCTGCCTATTTGCTACATAATAGGGCATCTGGAATGTGCCATTACTGTTCCAGGACCAGAAAAGCTTTTCCCCTTTGAAGGAGTGTGTCTATCAGTATACAGATAATTCATACAAAACTAATGCAGGGTATAAAATATGCTTTCTGAAATCCACATTTGGGAAAGTGAAAGAATTGTATGACTAATATAAAGGAAATGTAAAATGCAAACTAATTCTTTTGCTGCCTACACACACACACACGTTATTTTTCCTCTCTCCAACGCTTCTTTTACCAGGTGTTGTGAAGTGACAAGGCTGGGATAGGAAGAGATTGCACTCGTCAAACAAAACTAGCAGGAGTGATTGGCAGATGAAGCCATCACTCTGCAAAGTGACAACTTATGGTGATAAATTCCCATGGTCCAAAAGAAAATAACGCATAACACCAACATATTAAGAACACTCATTTCATATCTATTCCCTGAAGCTGAGAAGGAAACCCAGAGCTCACCCATGAGCCACCTGCACGGGGGACAACTAAAAGCACTACCAACCATCTGTGTACAGAGAATGAAGAGGAGAGGGATCATTAAAGAGAAACACAAATGGCTGCAAAGAGTTCAAGAAGGGGAAAAAAAGAAAGGAAAAAAAATGTAAATAAAGGGGATTAAACGAACTTTAACTTAAATTTTAATTAAGTGATGATTCAAAGTCAAAGCAGATCATGGGTAAAGGTGCATCTTTCCCAGTACTAAGATAGCCTTTGAGTAAGTTCCACTTCTAGTTTTAAAAGTTCTGGTAGAAATGAAGCACAACACAGACATGTGACCTAAAGAGTCTTGCAAACTGGATTGATACTGAGCTTTCCTGGGATTAAGCAAGGTGGCAGTGCAACATAACAGCCAAATCAATGAAACAAGTCAGGTTTGGAAAAATCACTGCCTTCCTCTTTTAAAGAGAATGAAGGGGAAATCAGGATTATTTTTCTAAAGAAACAACAAAGTATAAAAGCAATTATTTTATAGGAATCAGTTATAGACTGCAGGGAAGTCTATACATGCTTTTGTTAAATACACAGCAGTCAGCTCAAGCTCCCTTCTAACTTAGCAAGACTTACTCATAAATTAGAGAGGCCATTTCATTCTCCTCCATTTTAGAGCAATTCAAAACTACATACTTGCCATATGAAAGGTAACTATATCAAGTAACATTGGCTCCAGTGTCCCTCTGGTTGAGGACATACGCAAAGGTCCCTAAATCTTTCAGGCTGTTTCCATGCCTTCCACAGAGAGCAGAGCTGCTAATGGCTTCACTTGAACAAAACACAGACAATGTTATGCATTAGATAGAAAGACAAAATTTGGGGTGTATTTTCATGAAATATTTGTATTTCAGATCAGAGCCCGAGTTACTGCCTTTGCTGACTTTATTCATATAGAATTAACTTGGTTTTATTCTGCATCTCTGAAAGTGAACAGCAGGATGAACAAATAAATTAAAAAAGGGACATGTCAGTGCTGGAGGGGGTGAGGGAAGATATTTGTTGTGTGCTTTGTGAGGAGTCCCTGTCCTGCGAAGAGCTCTGCAGAGAGGCACAGCCTCAGGTGTTGGCACTCACACATCCCATTCTGCAGAGTCACTGGGAGAGCCATGCAAAAACCAGCAGGGGAAGGAGCTTCCTGGGACAGGCAACAGTTCTTGGAACACACAAAAGAGGCAAAATCTACACCACCACTTTCATCCACTCGGCTCAGGTACAATTATACTCTCAGACTGCGCAGCCACACATGCACTCATCGGGCAGCAGGAAACAAAAGCTCCAAGGAGAGCACATCCACTGGAGACACATGATAGAACTTTTCAGCATAGGTTTTCTTAACTTAGAATAGAAACTGGGAAACAAGGAGATAGCAGCATTCAGTGTTAGTCGCAATGTGAAGAAGCAGAAACAAACAATCAGGGTGCTTCAGCCATCCCAAAGTGTTCAGCAGAAGGAGGAGAACCGAGAGAGGCTGAAATTCCGAAAAAAGGCCTTGGATCCAGCTCCCGCTGAAGTCAACAGCAAGTCATTCAACTACCTCAGCGTGCTTTCCAGCAGGCTGCAACTATGCCATACAGAAACAAGGCAAAATACACATTCCAGGAGGACAAAAGACATGACCCTACACAGGAAACTGCTATAGTATTGACTTCTGATAACATCCACTGCATTAGCCAGCTGCTGAGAGACTGAGTGACACAGGTTTCTAGTTTGGGCTTTCATTTAGCCATTTACAGCTGAATACTTCAGGAGATTTTCACCTTTCTATGGTTATGTTAAAGGAGTTGAAGAAGTGCCAATAAACACTCAGTTTGCCCAGGGAAGAGAATCTCCTTTGGGAATGTTCAGCTTCAGGCAGTTATTCTACTAGTTCAAATATGGTGGCACAATGGGGCAAATATGGCCTAGGGAGTGGCTCTGAAATATTCTTTATACGGACAATGAGATAAAAGGCCCACTTAATAATTTAATACTTACAGTGGTTGTGTTGGATTATTTGTGAAGGAGTTTTACCTTTCTTTAAATGTTAATATTAAAGCATGCCACCACCAAAGAAAAGGTATGGTTAAATAAACCAGTGGTTAAAACAACCTAGGATTGTATAAGGAGCTTTGTTAAGTTTTTTTGAAGTGGACTTATTACGTGTCCAGAACTCTTTTGTTGTAGATGACAAAGCAGAGGGAGAAAGTGGGCACTTACTGTATGAAAAGAGAAATAGGGCCACGTGTAACTATTCCTGATGGTTAAATTGATTTTTTGTCTCGGCTAACATGCACTATCAAAACACTAAAGCATCCTGAAGTGAGGTAAGAGGGGAGGATAAATAGGGTGGGTGAGAAGTGCAATGTATTAAAGAAAGAAATTATGCAGAAGTTCACCTGCTGTTGTCAAGATCAAGACATGGAGAAGAGCATCTGCAATAGAATAGATGATTTAACATCACAAAAGAAAAGAAAGGGGGAAAAAAAAGAATGGGTTAAATGAAATACTGAAATATTGGAAAAAAATGAAAGAGATTTCTAAATCAAACACACGAACCTCTACATACATGTGCATATTCATTCCGTGTGAGAAGGGAGGAGTGAGCATGGGAAATAAGCCTATGTCAACACCCTTGCTTACAAACAGCCACTGCAGCCACTGCTACTACAGGAGTAAAACTCCAGTGAGCTGGGTCCTCTACGGACATTCTCCCACAGGAAGTCAGATGCCTGAAATGCACAGTTAGATCCTGAAGAAACCTTGGAGACACAGACTGAGGCACGTGCTGCTTGGTTGAGGTGGCCACATGTGAAATGTGGGCCGTGATTTATCAAAGGGTAAGGAATCTAAGGTAATTCCAGCCAGTGTTCCTGATTACCCAATGAATCGTTATTTCTTTTCTTCCATTTCCTGTCTACAGCTTCTGTCCTCCCCTCTTCGACATTTCAACATGTTTCTTGTCCTCCTTTTGTTCTGCAGAATGACAAATTCCAAACTTTCAGTTTGACCTGTTTAGGCTTTCAGTAATCACTCAGTGTCACACGGACAGTTAGTTTTCCAATGTCCCTCACTCTACGGATCTCATTTGCCATTTTCTTCCATAAACACCAATTTGCTATTAATGAAACACACCTGCTGTTTTTCCTTACTGTAACTTTCTGAACAAAGGTCATAAAGCTACAGCAAAATTTGAAGTCATTCAGACTTTCAGATTTAAGAAATGACTATCAGCTGGTCGCTGCCAGGTCCTGTTTCCATAACGATTTCCAGGAAAGCAATCTCACATTGGGAAAAGCAGTGTTATGGATTCAAAATACAACACTTGGAATAGATTTTGTTTACCTTGTTAGCAAGGATCCAGCCTCCTTTTTTGCAGACATGCAGCTAAGAATGATAATTCATGTTATTTGTCACAGTACGAGCTGCCCACTCCCTCATCCTTCACCTTTTCTCATTGATGGAGGCAGCAACAAACTCACTAATAATATCCCAACTTTTTTTTCCAAGACAGAAGTACTGATACTCTCAAATCATCAAATAGTCAAATAGGGATTTCTCCATCAAATTATACACATTCAATATCTTTCATTAAATAGGAGTTTTACTGTGAGCAAGTCAGAGCTGGAACATTTGCAGAGCTGCTACATATTTTCTCCAGAACACAAAATCAAGTCAATATCAAATCCTGGACCCAAAGCTAAACACTGCACGTGAAAAGAAATCTTGCAGTTCTGTGATTTTTTGCCTTCCAACTTCAAGAAAATTTGTTCTTCCACGGTAGGATATGGTGAGGTATGAGAGTAAGACTGTGAAACGTATTTGAATTATGTAGGAGTAGTTCTGTCTCTCACAACACTTCAGCAGGTAATTATAAATAATATCCCCTAATATTACCAAAAAAGCGATAAAACTCTTATCTCATTGGATATTTAGCACCCAAACTTTCTGGCATATTCAGAGGTCTTTAACTTAGCTCCATATGTAAGATCGGACTGTTTTATCAGGAGAAGCAAAACTGATTCACTGAAAGGGAGTATAAATGCAGGAATTTATATTTTTACCTTCAGCCAATGCATGAAACTACTCAAAAACTGTCAGCTGTGTAAAATGTCCAGGACATCTTTATGTTGAGATTTTGAGCACCACAAGAGTGTTACCTCTTAAGAGAGAAATGTTTTCTGGGTTTTGAAATGGTTGCCAAAGACTCTGACAAAAGATCTTGCTTTTCCTTCCTTACTGATGAAATTATCAATGTATTGAAACAATAGTTACATTCCCCTTTTAAATGGATGGCTAAAACATTTTCCCCTTCTGAAATTTCAGACATGGAAGGGGTTTTGGTTAGTTATGCAAAGGCTGAAATACGTGCCTGTGAAATTCCACACCGAGAGAACAGTTCTCTCTGAATTTATGCTTTTGCTGGGCATGTTACACCATGATCCACAGAAACATTTCCCTCCAACAGGACATCAGTAAGAACCCAACAATAATTTGGGGTGCAGGGTGTCATTTTTTCCCCTTAGATTGTACAGAATACAAACTTAAAATCTTCTGTGACTAGTAATTCATGTCCAATACTTGCTGATATGTTATTTCACAACCTGAATTCGATACATTTTCCGTGTCTTGGGTAAAACCAAGGCCAGACCTTTGCCCAAGGCCACTGACAATGTTTATACAGGATTTCTTTGAAAATTCTAAGAGTTTTCTTTCGTGACAGAGAAATACTCTTCCACTGCATGCACCCAAATGTTAGCAGTGCTGCTGGTTCAGGAGAACCTACTAATAGTGTGTGTCTGTGTGTGGAGGAGGGTGTGGGTGCCAAGAGGAGTATAAATGACAAATATATTTGTTGTTTCAGTACTTCTACAACTGTTTCACTTCAGAAGCAAACTCTAGTAGTCAACGTACTTTGTTAAAAAAAAAAAAGATATACCCCAACAGTTTATGATAATTTGATGACTTGGACAAATCTAAACAAGATAAAAATGAAGTGCTCTACAGTCTTTTCCAAAGGCTAAGGAATCCTTATTATTGTAATAATAAGGAATTATTACAATATTTAGTGGCAAGTTAGTTGGTGTGTAGATAAAGTAGAACATAATTTGTGTCATGTTAAAGGTCACCATTTAATGTAAGGCTGCAAGAGTTTTGCTCCTATTAAAATCGGATATCTTATCCTACCACTAGCATCCTGGCCATCCCAAAAGATCGAAGTATCACTAATATAATTTAAAAGAAAACCACAGAATTACTGCACATCCAAGAAATAAATGCCACTCTCCTAGAAAGTCTTTAGTTCATCCTCTGCAATCACAGGAAGGACCTACCTTTCTGAAAGGGAAAATTAATACATCCTTTGGAAGAAGTTTGGAATCCATGTAGGGTTAGAATAAAGCACCAAAGCAATTTTAAAGCTTACCAGCATATATAGAAACACATACATACTTTACATATTAAGTATTTTCATTTCATTTGTTAGTTCTAGAGCTCACAAAAAGCAAATCCAAACAACACTGGTCACAGCCAAGTATCCTCCTATCAGCCAACCACAAAACTTCTCATCTATGCCTCATCAAGCAGTTTGCAATCACAGCTATGACAATATTGTTCCTTCTCTAGACCTGTCATTCCAAATGGGACTCCAGTGCTATGTTTTGAAAAATATGGGCTGTAACATAGTTGCAAAGTCGTTTGAGATTAACAAAACTCATCTTTCCCCTAGTGATGTCCAGCCATGCTGTGTACAACATAGTGCCACAGAAATTGAAGGCTTTTTAATTACATCAGTTTTTAATGAACTCATCTGCACATTTCTAATCAAACTGCATGGCAGGACACAAGGGTTAAATTCAATGTGAAGAACAGAATTACTTAAAATACAGTAAGTAGGAGCCTTTAAAAGGCCAGCCAGGACAAGCTTTCTAAGTATGAACTTGGCTGGGCCTGTGTTTTGACCTGCCTTATGCCACGACAACAGGCTTCCCTGGATGCAAATGCTTATGAAGAGTCAGTTGTGAGAATACATGAAGAGAATGGCCAAATATGTGCAAAGTACATGATGTTTAGGTTGCTTTCCTATTCCTGTAATTTAAAAGGCAAACACCAGAGTTGGTGCTCACCTAAACTACTCCACTAGCACAGTAAGTACCCACCATCTGGAATGATTAGGCCTTTGATCTCAGTAATTGCTAACTCCAAAAAGGCCATGTATTTATTTCTCCATAAAATTCACACAGTTCCCGTGTGTATGCGTCAATTATCTCGTTCATTCCTCTTGAACTTGACTCAGGGCTCACTGACTTGCAGCAATTTCAGTGAACAGTCTTGGCACTCAGGTTTGCTTGATTGTCAGAGCTTAAGAGATCATAACAATTTACTGACAGCTCCAGGAGGCAAGGAATTAAAATACAGCTTGTAGTTAAGCATTAGTTGAAGCTGCTGCCACTGCAGGTACACTGTTTCTCATTTTTAAGTAAAATGCTAATTGATACACTCACCCTGAGTGAATAGGGCTGGAAGAAAGAGCCACATTGTCCAAGTTTTCAGGGCCCCAGCTTAAGCGATAGGAATTCCTTTCAGCTTCTTTGGCCAGAGTTGTTACCTTGGGAAGCAAAAAAAAACCCAACCCTTTTAACTGCAATGAAATCAATTAATCAACCAAACAATAAGATGTATTTTGCATAGAAGTGCCTAAAGCATAAACTTTTTTTAAAAAGAAAACAAAGGAGTAAGAACAGCATTAAGATATTATAAACCCCTTATTGTAACACTCTGTATTTGCTTAAGGTAATCCTGTGTTATTTGTCTCAGTGCAATGAATGCTGTGATTTACCAAGAGGGCATTTCCTAAATCTCTTTTTTAACTCAAAGCATGTTTCAGGAGAGTATCTCTGAGAACAATGGCTGTGAGTTCATTAGAATGCTTAGCCTGATGGCTGGTAGCAACATTCAAAAATCAGTTAAAGTGGAGAACATTAAGAACACAGTCCCTGTAGCATTCACACAGCTCATCCATTCATTTTGGAATAGAGTTTAATACTGCACAGTACAATATGCTGTTAAATATCAGCAAAAACAGAGAGACTTGTAGTAAAATAAACTAGCAGCGAACACCACACAGACTCATCAGTGCAATCTTTTCCTCCTCCCCGATTTCTCCCGGCAGTGAGCGGGTTCAGGGGGTTTCCTTACCTGCTGGCTGGGGATCACCACGGTGTCATCGATCATGGCGCTGTCCCGCAGGTAGGAGGCGTGGCTCAAGGTGTGGGACCTGTCTGAACTGAAGGACCGCAGGCTGGCAGGTTGGTAGGATGCCATAGCAATGCATCAGCAGCACAGATGATGTTGGGAAGGTGTCATGACAGATCGAGTGGGAGAATGAAAGAAGCGTGCAATTAGCAACGGGATGCAGCTTCCAGGGGGAGCAGATCCAAGTCCCAGAGGGACACAGCGGGGCTGTGCCACCTCCCTGACCGCAGGCCACAAAGCCTCTCCACTGACCCAGCTGCTTCAAAATGCAGAACCTAGAGATTCATCTACATGATAGCTTTATACTCACGGATACTTTAGGCTTGGCTTTGTGGCATGATAGTCTCCTTATAACAAAAAGCATTAATTTAAGTAAGGGTCTTTGCAGAAGTTCTCTGCTATGTCCCACAAAGCACTTCCAGAACACTGCCACCTGAAGAAAAGCTGGAATGACTCTTGCTCTCTGACCTACCCTCTCCCCCTAAAACTGTAAATAAGTAAGCTTGACGTTGTCCCCTGGAAGGTACACACAAGCAAGGTGAAGTGTGGCCAGCCACAAGCTCCTGTGGAAAACAGAACTGTTCCTGGGAATGCCAGCAGCATCTTTAGGGAGGCAGTCCAAATGGGAGCACAGATCTCGCTGTAAGTACGCACAGCTCCACAGAAGACTGGTTGCTGTAGCAATGAGAGGTGCAAGGCAGTAAATAAGCTGCTTCCAAGCACTGGCTCAGAATGTAACTGCAGCATCCACCAGCAAAAAGCAAAAAAAACCCAGACAAATAGGACGCCACAGAAGGACATATTGAGGTAAATGGGGGTTCTGCTACCAAACAGCACTAGTTTTGTCCCTTCAGTATTCACTGGCTGCAGTTTTACAAGAGTGATTTTTAAGAACAGATCAGCCACCTTCAGATGTTGTACATGTACTCTGTGATAGGTCTAGAGGAATACAGTACATATAACTGAAGGAAGCAGTTTTGTTTTCCTGGCTTACACATCCGTGAGTAGTACTCAGAATGACTAATGTGCGGGATCAGAACAATAGGCCATTTATCTGGATACGCAGATTTTTAAAGGATAATTCATTTTCAGCAGTTAGCAAGTCATGCATTCACTACAGACAAGAGTTTCAAGTGCTTTAAGTGCAGTTCAAATACCATCTGATTCAGACCACTCAGCCTTTTTTAACAATAGCTACATTCACTAAGGTTTGGGGGTCTGTGATCCATTTTTAGAAGCAAATGGTTACCTTATTTTTATTATAAATATATGACACTGAAGAATAATGAACACTCTGGATGACTGACTCATACCAAAGGCCTGTTTAGCATCCTACATGGACTGTACAAAACTGGAAGCAAAGATAGGCACTACACAAGGATCAGGTTTTGGAAATCCTTGAGAAAAAAACTAAACAGACAATGAACATTTGTTCTTTGGCTGAGAAATGAGCCTCAGTAGCAGACCCCATTTGCCCTCATTATCCTGTGCTCATTTGCACGTTTGACACTTCCAGAACTGCTTTGCCGCGCCATGCAATGCTCGTGAGAGAGTCACCATCCAAGTTGCAGGTTCTGCTATTCAATTGTCATGTCCTGGACAGACACTGAGTGAAAGGAAGTCTGAACTAAAGTTGGCTGGATATCTCCATGGTGATTTTGTCCATCTTCGCTGCTACTACCACCACCACAAGTATATATCTACTCTGTACTACCTGTACATAACCTCCAATAAATACACCGAGGGTATGGGCTTTACCTACAGGCATGCACATGTCTGAAGTTTGCAGTTAATTAGAGGCTTAAATTTCCTTCTAAACTCAATTTCAAACCTAGTGTTCAGATGGCACTGCCCCTCTCTGTGTGATAGACCAGATAAATGAAGAGCAAACCAGGAGTTAAAGACTCAGAAATAAAGGTACTTCAGGAATCCTTTTAAATAAACAAATAAAAAACCCCCTACCTAAATCAGAGCCAAAAATACTGTCTAAATATAGATTCTATCCAAATATGACTGATAAATCTTAAGTCACACAGACTGTGGGGCCAATAGCACTCAACCACAGAGATGTAACTGTAGAACCCAGGAATGCCACAAAGCTCCTGAACATGCCTTATGTATCACCCTTCTCTTCTAAGCCCTGAGCAAGCCCTAGGTGGGATCCAGAAAATATAAGCAGCATTCCCTAGCCTAGTTTCTAACCTGGATAACTGGGAGACCATGTTGCAGTGCACATCCACTTTTTAGCCTAGAGAGGTCTAACAAGCTCTAGTCCAGTTAAGTGCAATTCCTGTTGAAGTATATGTTGTTTCAGAAGCTGAGAAAAAAAAACTGGTATCATTGAAAACTGTACAAATCAACCTTGGAAACACTTCCCAACAGCAGCATGGTTAATTTGGTGCTCCAAATCAACTTTCTGGCATACAGCAGGCCTCCAAAGTGGATGAGCAGAGACAGGTGCCACAGAAGGGTATAGAGACAACAGGTGTTCATGCTGTGTAATACCTACCTGGGCATGATGCTAATGAAAGCATATGGAAAAGAAAGAAAAATGAAGGGGAGAGAGAAATAAAATAAATAGGGAAGATGGTTACAAATGAAAAATATATGTTTGGAAATCAAACTGATCAATGCATAAGGTTACATGAGTCTAGACTGCTAACACTGTTCTGCTTTACTGAATTTCTTGGAAAACCAAAGTCAGAATAATGCAATGAAAATCACATTAAAGCAAAAGCGAAACAATAGAACCAATCTCTGAAAGTTCTTAAATCTAGTAACCTGAAGGTGACAGAAAATGAGACCATGGAGTTAGGAAGATGTTTTTCTTCTTTTATTCTTTCTCCCTTTATAATTTTGCTTCAATATAACTGTTCTAAATGGGAGCTTAACTTAAACTGGCTTAACATCTGTGTGCACAATCATTTGTGTACAACATCTTAAAGAAAATCTTTGTTACCATGGAAAGAAAAAGGGCTTTGATTTTAGGCACTCTGCTGTAGTTCATAAACTTCCTCTAAGAGTTAAAAAGCCACACAGTCACTTTGTTTTCAGTGGACTCACTGGAACTGCCTAAAAACCAGCAAAGGCTCCAGGCTTGTGAGACCTGAATGATGGGATTTACACATGCTGTGAGGAAAACCAAACTGTTTCCTGACATCTTTTGTTCCAGGAGCAATTCACAGCCTCCTGAAGTAAACAGAAGGGATCCTACTGATTCCACTCAGCTTCGGAAATGCTGCCAGAATAACAATCAAGACTAGAAAATGAGGTAGGTTAAAAATTCTGTTGCCAAGACTTCCACTTTTTTCTTTTATTCCCTTCAGTGTACCCCAGTTCTAAAGGCAGTAAGTCTGGAGACATATTGCTGACTTACACCAGCCATTTCACACCCAGGAATGCTTCCTGGGTAGCTATTCAGAGCTTAGAACTGTGGGTGTTCCTCTGCCAGCTCAAGTAAGAGACCCTGAAAAGGGGATTTCAAACAGTTATAACGAAGTGAGTATGGAATTATCACAAGAGAAGTGATGTATCCAGGCAAATACCTGTCTGATCGTCCTCCTTCCAAGCTGTACCTCAGGTAGTTCATACCATCCAAGAACTGGCTGCTTGGCAAAGAGTCATCCCCTAGTTCTCGGAGGTCTTCTGGCCTAAGGTACTCTCCCCCATCTCCTGTCATTGTGTCATCACCTGTAAATCAATCACAGAAGGGACAGAGCTCAGTGCACACACACAGGTGGGATTCCATCTGCACATCGGGATCTAACAGCTGGACAGCACAATCAACAAGAAGGCATTTCCCATTCAGGAAACACTGCAAACCACAAGCAATTAATGTGTATAATGAAACTGGCACATCAAGCAAGATATTTAAAAAAAAATTGAAATCAAGGTGATTAATCAATTAGATTTAATCTATTTTTTGCTGTTGCATGTACTGGTAAAGGGCACACTTCTTTGCTCTTCTCTAAAGTCTCTCTGTTCCTTAATCAATTTTACCTCTCTGGTCAGAGCTTTATCCCAGTTTATGGTTAAATATCCCCACTTATATGACTGTAATCTATGTGTTTTCAGAAGAAAACATGTTTTCTGTGGCCTTAGGCCTCATAGTTGCAAACCCTAATTTAAACTCTCCACTGTCCAACCTCCACATCATATGAGGCTCTCTCACACGTGTTACAACATCCTTCTGTGATGAGCAACAAAATTCTTACTTCTAAAACACAGCAACATCCAGAAATCGGAAATAAGCTCCCTGGCATAGATGGGAATGATCACTATTCAGAAAAACAATTCCTAATGAATCACAGCCTAAAAGACCATTGGTTATCTGATACAGTAACCTTTATGCATATACTCTGAACAACGGGCCTTAATCTTTTTTTCAGGTCCAAAACTATTTTCCCCAGGAAATTTTGTCTATATGAAGTCACAGTTTGCTTTCCCCAGCAGACTAACAAAACAGATCCCATTGCCAAGCAAGATGGAGATGTTTCTTTTCATTCCCATCTGCAAGACGCTTTCTCTCTACAGTTTCTTCCTGGATATTCCAGTCATTTTCCCAATTATTGGATGAGCCTGCCAGACCCTAAGCCATGGACAGCTTCAAATTTTCTCATTTTCTAAGCTGTGTGGGCAAACTGGAGGTCATCTTGATATTTGTTTTCACAAAACAAATCAAGCTACTTTTTCTAGCTTGATGTTTCAGCTAAGAAATAAGTAATTTGTTATTTGTCATCTAAAACTAAGTAAACTTTGGGGTGGTTAAGGTTTTCTTTGTATACACTAATATTATATGGAAAAATGAAGCTTGACTCTTTTCAGTGTAACAACAAGAGCTCTTGAAAATTCCATCTGCCCACATTAAGAGGGAGAAACTGGGCACGGTTTCACAGAAAACAATAAAATGCATTTAATCATTTCATGTTTCCTGTCTTCTGACAGATGATGCCTCCTGTTTCCTGGGAATGTCACATTATAAAGCATGGGGTTTAGTGAAAACTTGGAAGATATTAAGGCAATGCTGTTAATCAAACAGTAAAAGGAATTCCAAGTTATATTTCAAATAAACTAGATAGTTATAATCATGCCAGACATTCCATCTATCATAGAAACAAAGGCAAAATCTTCACCACTTTCATCACACCCACATCCTTAAAAAAAATAAAAATATCTAAAGTCTGCTCTTATTCCAGCTTTGGCCTCTCATCTAAGAGTTGTCAATACCAGGGCTAAGTACCTCTGTTTGATGTGCTGGGAACATCTGCAAACAGTAACCAGACTATCCATGGATATCCTTCAATAGCAGACTTGTCTTGAAGGAACTAGAAGATAAAGTCACTCCCCACCAGCCCCTTGTGCCCTTCCACCTTTTCTTAATGAGATGAACTCCCAAGTAGTTCTTTATAGTACATGAAGAGGAAAGCTCCATAGTTAAGTCTCAATGATTGCATATTTAGCTGACCAAGGCCTTCCTTACACAGCAGATCTTACCAGATGGCAGCTTTGTGGCCATACAAGAAATTATCCTTTTTAATTGTGCCAGAAATTATTTGTCTGCCATCACATTCCCCATCAAATTAATCCCAGGAACATTTTCACCACTCACACTGAGCAGTGTGGGACAAATACAAGCCTTGACATTGGTGCTCCACTGTTTGCAGTGGCCACCTATGAACTCACAGGCAGATTTTGAGGAGTTTCCTGCTTAGTGATTAATCTTCCATTTCCTAGAGAGAACACCTTCCCAGCTGAACCGCTGCACTTGCTGCTGCTGTCAAATGTTTGAACGCAGTTTTGAGCATTTTAAATCACTGACTAGACTACGAAATGACACAGGGTACATTCTGAGATTACCTATCTGCTCCCTCAGTCAGAGCTTGGCTGGACACACAGGAACTGGAGATCCACGCTGTACTTACATCTGCAGAGTCCACTTGTTTAGGGAAGGCTCAACAAACACAGTTCCTACCATTCCTATGCTTCCTCTGCTCATAAATGAATTGCAAACCCCAAGTGCTGTATGAGAATTGCTCTGGAATTGTTTCTCACAAAACACAGAGAAAACATAGGCAAAAGTTTTTAAAAAAAAAAAAAAAGAAAGAAAGAAAGAAAGGAATCTGTGTCAAGCTGCCAGAAATCGCTTCTAATAGATATTTTTAAAGCCAGATACATTTACGTGAGTTTGCCAAAATTACTGTTTTCTCTACAGCATGCAGATAAGTCTACAGCTCACCAGAGAAGTGCTGCTCCTTAAAAGTAACAGATGGAGAAGGGAGAGCTATGGCGAGACCAATTTTTATGAAATATGTCTACTCCAGAGTTTCTGTGACACCTTCCTTGGACACCTTCACTTCCCTAAAGTCAATTCTCCACTTACTGGCCCACACTACAAGTTTGCCTGGATTATAGTTTGGCCAATGCTTTAAATTTTCTTTACTTTTAACCAGTCAGGAAAGCAAGGTTTCATACATGGTTTCCTGCAGGATTTTCGGATATTGATACATTGAACAACTGCCTGCAACTTTAACATCTGGATTTAATTAAGGAAATTAAGTTTTCCCACTAATTAAGGTTCTCCTTCAAAGAATTATGTACACCAGCAGTGAATTGTGCCTATTTCTCACACATATGCAGCAGGCCATGTGGGGAGGCACCCAGGAAATTCACTGTTGTCTTTTGGCACTGTGGGTTTTCCGGCTTTTTGATCAGAAATCTGATCCAATCAGGTATGGCTTAACTGTGAACCTTTTCCTGGAAATCTCAGATAACATTATGATGTCCTTAAGTGATACAGCAATTCACAGACCTGCCACTCTGTCACAGGTGCACTTTCATGAAGGGACAGTAAATCCTGCTTTTACACAGAAACTATTCCCATGAGTGTGCTGGAACCAGGCATAGGATTGACTCCTCAGCAACTTCTGGACAAGCGCCCTCATGAGAGAGACACTTTTTGTTCTACTGATACTGGGATTCCAGTGGATTTTTGAGTCCACTGACTACTTGCACATGAAAATCTCTGTCTATCCCTTCTCTAAAACTGAAATGCTGGCATTAATTACTGTTTGGTGTGAGCTGACCTTCACGGTCATGGCCATCTCAGGCCATGCTGCTTGTGATGTCTCTGACAGTGGTGTCTCCCCTTCTACTTCAGCCTTTCTATTCCCTTCTGCCTGCAAAAGTTGTCTGGCTGGAAAATAACTTGTCAGTACAAAGAAATTCATCTGCAGACAGATCAGTTCTCTGGGTTGGTTCACCACATGGTGAAATGTTTGTGCTGCCAGAATGGAGGATGTGGGGAACCACAGTCAGAGCTTGACTACTTCTACAGCAGCCAGAACTTTGTCTCAAATAGGAAGTGAAACGACAACTTTTGAAAATTAACTGGAGATGAGGAGGCTCAAAGAGAAACCAGTGAGAGCTCTTGAACACCCTGGTGAAATAACGCATGGAACGAGTGCAGAGGGGCATATTAATATATGGCAAAAGGAAAAAAAAAAAACAAGTTCCTGCCCTTTCTAGATGTTCCCGAGTGTCTACACTGACTCAGCCCTAACAAAAACATCTGCTTGTGCTCAACTTCACTAATTCTGTAGACATCACTACAATACATTTCACAAGATGCTTTGCAGTAATTGCCCTCTGCTACTCTAAGGATCCCTCGGGTGCAAAGCGCTTCTTTTGCGGCAACGGCTTTAAAGGAACTGAACTTTGCAGCAACACTCACAGCCAAGTCAGACACCACCATAAAAATGCACAGGTTTTTTAGTGCAACTGTATCCACACCGAGCATTTCTGCTAGCATGGGGGTATGTTTCTCAAAACACATCACTTAACAGCTCTCTGACTATGGGATGTTGCACTTCTGTTTGTTTTCAACATAACAGTGTGCAATCATGCAAGGTACCTATTTTCCGGGCAAAATACAGAAATACTTATCACCAGTGGTCAACACGTTTCACCGTGGGACCTGATCCACTTCTTTGCTCAAGTACTCTTGTGCTACTCTTGGTAATTATGTAACTACAGCTGGCAGGTTTAGGTGTCAAATCAATTTATTTCAGAACAGGTTGTGTCACTTGAAAGAACACAGTTAAAGAAATCTTATTTCTGGCCTTCTACAAAGCTACACCATCACTGAAAGGTTCATCCCCTCTATTAAGAGGGTTTTTGCAGTCTTCCTGTCCCCAGCTATTTTAAGTTCCTGTCACAAGGACCATCCACGTTAGGACTGTTTGCAGGGAATGTTAATTCAAAGCACTGGAGAGCATTAGTCATGCTGGACAGTCCCTTCAAGTTCTGCCAACATATTCAAGATATAGGTAATAAATCTGAGGTTTTTCTGGCCTCCCTTCTTCCTCCCACCTTTCAGGAAACACACATTCAGCCACACTTCAAAAGTAAGGGAGAGGAGCAATGTTAGGCACCCCAAGTATGCAAACCTGTGTTGTTTCAACACATAAAAATAAACCAAACAGTCCAGGTTAAACAAAAAGAGAAAGTTTGTAGGTCTTACTCCACGAACTCCTGCTAACAGCACCTGTGCCATTACACGCTTCCCCATCACTGAAGGGTTCATCATCAGAGTGTTTAAAGGCTGTACAACACACAAATTGGTTTGAGAAAAGGGAATACTCTGGATTAATCCTGTAGAAGAAGAAAGACATACCAGGCTTTGTGGATTTAAAGATGGTTCAACGGTAGATCGAAAGCCTGGGAATAAACTCAGCGAGGTGAACATAAAGCTATAAGCAGTTTAAAGGCCATTTGTCATTTAATAATTACACAAGTAGTTGAATTGTTTCTCAGACACAAAGCAGCAAAACATTCCTGAGCAAAATAATCTAAACAGTCGTGATGCAGCAGAAAATAATTGATTTTGAATCACACTTGTTTGCTTTCTCATTTGAAAACAAGAAGTTGCATCTGGAGCCTAAGCATCGTATTTACTCAAGAGCGTAACTCATTTATCAGCAGAAATCCCATTTCTAAAAGCAACACAAGAAGTTATACTGGCACAAATGAATGCCATTAACTTCCTGCGCCATTTAGAACCACAAGTGCATTTGCATTCTTTGTAAAAGAAAAAAAAATCCAACCTTGTAACCTGTGTTCCTAAATCCCTAGGACTTTTTGGAAATTAGTCACTCCACAAATTATTTCCATGAAATAATAAAACCAACCATAAAAGAGCATATGTAAGATACTGCAATATTAATTAACCCTGCCAAGACTAAAAAAGAATCTAGAAGATTCTTGCAAACGTGTTTATATTTATCAGATGCCGTGTGATTGAAATTTCTAAGCAGTCACTTGTGAACTTTGGAAAAGGGATGTTTTCAAGCCTTTTCTGTAATTCTCTCCTGTCTAAAACTGCAATATTTTATCAATTCTTCCAGAAGTTCACAGAAATTTCCCTGGGATGTAGCTAAGCAGTACAACACGTGTCTCCTGTCTGTACATGTAATGGACTCTGAAACCCAAGTGCCAAACTTATTAGTGTGTTGTTTATGTCATGCCTTACGTATCTGTGAGTCCTATGTGCCAAAAGCTCCCTCGAGGGAACAGTCTGCTCACCTTCCACCTTATGCATCTCCTCACACAAATGTTTCCAATTAGGCAGAATTCCTAGATATACGTATCTGATACAGGTGGCACGGAGCCAAAAAAATTACTGCTCAGATTCCTCTTCGTGGGAGGGTCAAAGTCAGCTCTGAGAAAGCTCTACACTGAAATTTTAAAATCTGGAGTTGGGAAATGTTCGCATTTGTTGATTTGGTTCAGATAAGCTTTTTCAGAAAAAAGATGCAGGGCTCCAGGATTTTGCTCTAGGTCAAATTTTGGCATCTTTATCCAAATGCCATAATGATTACATCATTTTAAAAAAGGCATTTCAAGCTTTGCTAAATGAAGACACCAAAGTCCTTACGCAGCTTCTCGAGCTGATCTCACAGGTGACATGAGTGATATGGAATCTAGCAAAGCTGCTCACCTTCTTCATCCGACACATCCAGGACCTCAGTCATGGTCTCGGGTACATTCAGCTTGTGCTTCTCCGTTACAGTCTGCAAAGACACAACCATCAGTCCTCAAATGAAACACCAAACAGACCAGCAAAGTTTACAGAGGGATATTTTCAACACTGATGGCAGGGGGATGTGCATCCCCTTCCCCTAACTTTCTTTTTCATCTCTACTCCAGAGGCTCCCATTGTCAGTGCTGTGTAAGGTAACATTTCTTCTGGAAGAGAAGTATCAGACCATAAAGATAACATGCTGCTCAGAGGAATAAAATTTACTTATAAATGGTGCATGTAGAACAATTCAGCTCAATGTTTCCAAGATGATTTTAAAGTGAGTTAGGTAATGTCTACAGAAGAGCTTCAGAAAGTTTTATGTGGCATATGGAAATTATTAAATCGTAAAGCATTTGGAAATGAAGTTATGAATGATGTGAAATTCCTAAACTAAAAAAAGATGTGAAGGATTTACACAGATCACTTGAAACATTTCTCCCCCCCCTCAAAAAAATGCCTACACTGCATATTAATGATATCCTTTTCATAAATCATGTATATTCCCCCAAAGCACGAACACATCAGAAGGGGAAAAAAAAGGTTATTTGAAGATTCTGATATATTTTGTGCACCTAAAAAGCTTAAAATATTGTGACTCAAGGCAAGTATGGGCAGAGGAATAGGGGGAGAACACCGGTTAAACATGACAGCACAGAGAAGGAGAACACTGGAAGATACTTTTTATATAATTTTATCTTCATAAATGACTTCTGGGAGAAAACAGATGATGTTCAGGGGTGCTGAATCAAGAATGGGGACAACCTTTTAGCACCAAGATACAGTCTGGAGAAGGACACGCAGAACACAATGAGAGAAGTTGTAGGAAGTGCGAGGTGTGAAAAAGTTGCCTGCAAGAAACTCTTCAGCGTGTTACGATACAGGAGACAAAATGCCAAGGACTTAAAACAGAGCAGTGAGCAGAAGTGCATTAGTCACAACCAAAAAAATAACTATTTCCCTGGCTCCACCCAGCTGTGCAGCCAGTCAGCTGAACTGGGGAGCTGTGGAGGGCAGGGCACAGATGGCCTTAAGGTATGTAAGAGCAGATGTGCCCCTCTGGCACGGAGGGGAGTGCCAGGAGGCCACGTGTACTCCTTGGGAAGCTCCCACTGAGGCAGTGCTTCAGCCCCTGCTGTAGATAGTATCTATCCTGCATAAATTACGATTACATGCAAAAGGAGGGAAAGTGCATAAAATGTGAGGGATAATTTAAGTCAGCCAAATCTTGAGTCCCTTGTGCAACATTCTTTTAGGAAAATGGCCACTGATATCAAGCAGTGAAGTCAATAGCAGTTTTTGTTGCATAGAGTTTACTAGTTATTTCCTGATCCTGTTGGGTATTCTCTAGTTCTAACAAACCCACAAAGACAGCATTCTTGATTATTTTAACATACTGCACTTTCATAAACAACTATGTTACCAACCGTGTAATTACTTTGCAACTTTGTTTTGAAAGTCTGCTTTACATTTTTCAAATCTATTTAACTGTGACAGCAGTTTTCAGTTCGCCCTCCTGAGGAACAGAGAGAGAACAATGCCCTTTGCCTCAACTGGCAATCCCAATTAGGCCCCCCAAGTTCACTCTTACCCAGGAGTAAAGACAACTAATTATTTCTGTTGCAGCAGAACACATGTTCGGGGTGGAAAGCTCGTTTATATTCACTGAATGCCTCCACCAATATGTCTGACTTTTCCCCCTGTATTCTCATGGCTTTCCTTGGATAGAAATGTCAGGCAGCAGTGGGGTGACAAGGCCAGTGATGACAGCTGGGAAGGGCACTGTCACTCGGGTCCCACTGACCTTGTCTCTTCAGCAGCACAGTTAACAAGTAAGTTAGACAATAAGCTGCAGTAAACCCCAAGTTCCAGGTATAGAGGCTCCTGTATACTTTTCTTTTGCCCTGTTCTATTTACCATTACATCAATTTATTCATAACATGGGTTTTTACAGGCCCCTATATATAACAGTATGGTCTCTGACTGAGGCTCTCAGACGTTATTATTTATTAACAGAGAAGCAGGGATACTGTATTTACTTCCTGACTTTCCCTAGCAGTCAGAAAAAAAATTATTACATAATTTAACAATCCAAATAAAGTTTGGAAAAGAGACTCAAAAGAGTGTGTGTGCACAGAAGAACAAAAAACCTGCAAGGCCCTCTTTGGAACACTGAACTCAGCAATAATGATTAATTCTACTTAATTCCTAATTCTCCTTAATCATTCATTCTAATCCAAACAACTTCTGTTGGGAATTGATGCTTTTAAAGGAACTTCTAATGTAAAGCTAGATTTTTTTTTTTAATTGATAGGCACATCAAATACTCTCAACATTTAAAATCCATATCTAGCACCATAAGACTTGGAAAACTGATCAGTGTGTGCTGCTTAAAGTCCCTACTGTTTAATGCCACTGAGAATTCCGTTATGGACTTTACTTCAAGCTTCTGTATTTGAGGCTTTCATTGTAAGGCCAGATTTTTATCTGGTGGCATAGAATAATTCAGATGTATAAACCCATATGTGCTTTCAGCAGTGACTTACTAAACAGCACCATACTGTAAACAACCCCGAAGCTCCTCATATATTCATTTGTCCACAGGAAGCCTATGCTTGTTTGTATAAATGCCCCAAAACTTAATTGCACTGCAAACCTCTGAAAGTCTGGTTTATTCTGATTTATTTCCTATTCATCCCTAATCTTTCAGTAAAAAAAAAAAAAAGTGCACTTTAGTCTCTCTATTGCTTTATATTCCTGTGGCTCCACTAATAACACCACTAATGCAAGTAAGAGGAAAATTTGTTCCAAGTTAGAGCAAAGCAAGGCTTTGGCACTGGAGATCTTTTCCTCATCTCCAACGCCAGTGACTTGAATATCAATAAAGCATCAGGCTGTCTGACATCCTCCAGGCAGGGCTCAGCCACAAGCTCAGAGAATGAGGTAGCTATGGTGACAGCACCTTCTTTGCAGTGCTAAACACTGCGTGCAGGTTTGGCAACACCAGCCTCACCATCTGGAGAACTTTACTGCAGGGAGTGCCTGCTATTTATCCCTCCTTTTTAGAACTTGTTGTAAATTACGTTGAATCAACAATCCCCACCACGAACACCGCCACCAGAGTATATATTCCATAGATCCCTAAGGTACAAGGTTCAGATGAACTCATAGCTGGAGAATCTGCTGAGTTTCTCAAGGGTTCCCACCTGGCTTTCAAAGCACACAGACACAGGTCAAGATTTCAGATTTGTCTTATGTGCAAGTGTTAAAGTCGCCTCTGCGAGTAAGGTTCAGTACTGGACTCAGTCCTAAACTCCAGGCATCAGCTATCCATTACCCTCAAAGTTTAAAGAAATATTTACCCAAAGTAAATAACTCACAGGTACCTTTTCACAGTGTAATCCCTATTATTACAAAGCTCTAACACTTGCATAAGACAAGGTACAAGGCTGCCCAGTGCAACACAATGTACAGCAGAAAGGAAGTTACAACTTATATCAGACAATAAACGGGAAAGGTGGGCCAGGACACAGCACAGAGCACAGCAAAGGGGTGCTTGGAGGCTAAAAAATAGTCTTTTGAAAAGAGTTAACGTTCCTCAAGAAATTTTACCTAGCTTTTGTTTTTCTAAATCTCTGATTAGATACGTGTGTGTTTATCCATGTACACGTGTGATGTGCTATATGGCTGAACAAGAACACGAAGTAACAACAACATACAGACTTCATTAGAGACTTCTGGAATTACTCTGGAATTTCTTGTCCAAACCTGACTCAGCCTGATCTTTGCAAGTCATTAATAAATTATGACTCACTCTATCTGTAACCTTATTCCATCTTCCTCAGTTCATATCAGTGGGACTTGCTGTCAGCATGCAACAATATTAAAATTATTTTCCCATTTCTTTACAAGAGATTTTGTATTTCTTCCCTTCTTCTAACCCTCCCCCTGACTGAGCAGTGTCATCTTTTAACTAATCTGTGGCTCTGAGCTTCTAAATGACAGGTAGAGCTGTTTTCTAGACTGTTAATCCTTCTTGAAAAACAGAAAAAAATAAGAAAAAAGCACGACCTTACAACAGTGTTTCAAGACAAATGCAGTAATTGAGATTAAACTGAATTTAATTTAATTACGCACTTTTCCTAATGTTCTCCTTTCCTACCTGCTAAGACACGTGTAGATGGGAGGTAAAAGTCCAAGTAGAGAAAACCTTCCCCTCCCAGGGTGTCCAAATAGATCAGTTTTTCCTGGCTTAAAGCTGCAGTACCACGTTACTGACGTTCAGCACACACAGTATTCACAAACCCTGACATCAAAATACAGACTCCAAAAGTGTCAGGGACTCAGCCCATAAGGAAAGATTCCTCTGTATTTGGAAAAACAGGATCTGTTTGAACTGGAAGTGACTTGAGTAAGAAGATGATGGATGAGATCCACAGCCATCCCATGAGCATCATCAGGCTTGGCACCAGGCCACGGCTGCACAGTCCAAACGTCAGGACACCGTGATGTGCTGCAAGGGTTGAGCCTCAGACGGCGTCACAAGTGTGGAGATGTAAGGCCAAGTGGGAAAAGAGAGGTGCAAAGAGGAACAGAGAAACAAGGCAGGATCTAAGCACCACCACACAAACTTCTGGAAAGTTTGGGCTTACAGCTCAGACCCAGATCTAGACAAAGTTTTACTCTGCTTTTGAAAGGTTGCTTTCCATCTCTGTGCACACAGATTTTGCTCCCAAGCTCGGTGGAGCCTGTGGTGCTGCACACACCTCCAGATGCTTAAAAGATACAGTGCAGGCACCGTAGCAAAAATCCAACAGAAAGCAGGGGAGCTAAAGCCAGAAAACAAAAAAAGAGGGAAAAGGTACATGAAGAGCCTGAGGGACGAGGAGAAAGACAAGGCTGTGAACAGAGAAGAGACACTGTAATGCATGTGCAACTCACAGTTGTGGTGGTGGTGATCTCCTCCGTGACAACCTTCAGCGTGTCCACCACGGAGATGTATCCCAGGCGCCTGGCGATGGCTAAGGCAGTGTTACCATTCTGAAGGGAGAGCAGAGGGGGGAGAGCGCTGAGAGGGAGGACTGTGATGTGAACCAATGAGATCACGCTCCGCGCTGCATGAGCCAGCATTTCCATCCAAAACAAGGCACAGCCTAGGAAAATCACTGCTTTTTTACCGTTACATCTGACTCTGTCTTTGTAACTTCTTTAAGACTATAGCCCCGGTCGCCATGGTAACACAACACACTTACATCTGCCAGATAGTCCAAATACTAAAGGCTGTATGGTTTAACCCTTCAGGGCTCAAACCTCACCGTACAGCACGTGTCTTGCCCGCAGAAGTTTGTGGTTTATTTTGCATAAATATCTGAAATACTCTTCTAAAAAAAATGGAAAGTATTTTAAAATGTTACAGTTTCGCTCCCAGTTGAAACTGTTAAACCTTAATCAAATATAATTCCTTCCCCAGGGAATAAAAGATCACAGCTGTGTTCTCCGCATACACTTCTACTCCTTCATACAACAAAAATGCATCTCCAATAAAAGTACATAAAAGCTCATGATTTAACAAACACAAAACAGGAAAGGCTTGGGGGGAGGAATTACTTTCCATTTAAATACAATTATTTGCAGTTTGAATGCTCATAATATATAGACGTGTCATTCATCAAATGCACATTAAAATGATAACTTAGTGCTTTGGCTCATTTATCCTCATTTTACCAACTGAAACACTGGCAGTCCATGGTCCCCATGTCACTCAGCCTGGGGAGGGGAGGAAGGGATGTGTTCCATGGTTCTTTGTAGAGAGCTCTACACAGAATTTTTTCATGTTGTTTTGCACTGAACCAAGGGACAACATCCTGGCCTGCTGGGGAATCGTGGAATGTCACTGTACCGCTCTTTGCACTGAAATGATTTGTCTTGTGACCCCACCATGCAGGATATCAGCCTAAGGGCTTCTCTCTACTTCAGTACTGGCTTTAGTTATCTATAATTTAAATTCTGCTGTATTAGTGTAGCTCAGCAGCCCTGCAGCAACACAGGGTTTGTGGATCAGCAGCACAAAATGAACAGATTAGCATCTTCACAGCACAAATAATTTGACTGCTACCATCACTTGCAACCCACTCCACTGCCAGATGTCTCAGGTTGAAAGTCTCTCTTTCCTTAAGCCAGAGGTTGCTACATGTGGACAAGGACAGATCTAGTACCTGAGGAAGCACATAAATGGTGTAAACACACATCCTTAAGACTCTGCTTGGACTTGGGTTAGGTAGCCCCAATGCGAGGACTGAAATCAAGTCAAGAGATCTTTGGCTGAACATGCCAAATAGTGACTACAGCCCCAGAAGGTAACCACAGGGGTCTGTCACTCGATGATCTGGTGCAGAAACTGGCATTTTGGATAACTTCAGCCAGGATTACTGAATGTGATGGTTCCAGGACCCAAGAAGGCGTCAGTGCTGATTTAAGCACGTGCACTACGTACACACGGAAAGCTGATCCACCCTGGGGAATGACACGAGATTTGGACACTCTGGCTGCATTTTAATGATTACCCAATTAGAGGTGACTAATAACAACATCAATGTGAAATGGGACAGTCGCATTCCTGGCTGAGCGTGGGGAAGGAGCCGTGCCAGAAGTTACTGATGGTCTTTGAGGAGGCATTAACATCTGTGAACTCAGCAAGAACCTGAAACAGATCCAGTGCAGAGAGGGACAGAAATTTGGGTCTAAATTTTCAAAAAAAGCCCAGGTTCTGAACTGCCCTCAATTTTTATGGAAAATTCCTTATGGAGATATCAATTTACAGACAGAGGGAAACTGAACAAGCCCAGCACAGCCAGCTGTGGCTAGCCTGACCCTGCAACTCAGAAATCTGTTTCTCCCCCTCACGTTCAGCTTAGTGCACAGTCAGACCAGATCTGAACTACCTTAAGAGGATAAGGAAAAGCAGAGGAAGCGACATTTACACATCTGACAACCAGCTGTATGAGGAATACTTTCCCCAAAACAACAACTTGCTCTCAAGCCTTAAGAAAGGAAAGAACAGAACTGTCCAGGGAAATAAGTTCCCACTGGCAGGTCACAGACTTACCGTAGTGATGGCGTTGGGCTTGGCCCCGTGCTGGAGCAGGACATTGATGATGTGAGTGTGGCCTTGCTGAGCAGCTTGGTGAAGAGGGGTGTAACCATTCTATTGACAAGCAAAGTAAACAAAGAACAACAAGTGCCAGTAATTAGATTAGAAACTTTACTTCGCTTCCTTCTGCTCCTTTTGAGACATTTCAAACATAAATTACACCACTAACCCAAAGATGATAATCCTTCAGTAATAATAATTCTCCTTCCCCAGATTAAGGAAAATACAAAGAAAGATAACATTTTCATTCACAAATCATCTTTATCTCACAATATAAGAAATCCCTGAAAAGACATTTCTCTCTCATTTACTAAATGGAGGAACAATGAGGAAGAGCAAAGTTAAAGTGGCAAGTTAAGGGTACAGAATCATAGTTGAGGCAGAGAACATTCAACTTGCTCTCACATCTTAGTTTTCAACAGAAGCCCCAAGATTTGCCTTTAAAGTATTTGAGCCAATTTTAAAAATGTCTCAATTTTACCAGAAGTGGTTAGAGTCTGTTTGCTTTTTAAAAGGCTAACAACATATACATATTAAAATGTCAATCAACTTTAGCTTTGCCTTCAGAAGGCTGCACCAAGCTGTAACTACACTTAAAAACATGTGCATGGTGCCTGTATTAATAAACACTCTTAACTCCACAGACTTCCCTGCTCCAGTGATTCGTTCTAGTGACACACAAGACAGAAACACAACCCAAGTGCACTGCAATGGGCTGATCTGAGATGGTATTGTGAAAGTCCAGTCAGGCAGTTCATTTACAAAATTATCTGCAATTGGCTTTGAAAGCAGGCAGAGCAGAAACTGGAAGAAAACCCCAAGCTGATCTCACTGCACACTTTCGTAAAGCCTGGGGGCAGGCTCTGAAAGACACGCTCTGAGAGGCATCTCTGTGGCAAACCAATAGATGCAAGTAATGCTTTGCACTGCTAATTAAACAGTGGTAGTTCAGAACTGTTACAGTTCTTACTAGGAGTGCATGAACTGCTAGGAATTCGAAGGAGGATTTACTGTAGGTTCTGGGGCAAAGTAAATTCACTATCTTTACTTAAATATTAGTGCAGTCCTTCGAAACCAGAATTCAGCCCTGTTATTTTTCACAAAGTTTCATGCAGGCTTTCTCTATTAAAGTCCAAGTTGCAACAGAGGTTACTTAGTCTTTAACGTGCCTATCCCTGAATGGAGCCAGGACGGATTTGCTCTTTAAACAGAGTCCACAGTGCCAGTTGACAGACTGCCAGTATTTTTATTGGTCCCCAGGTGTGTGATTTTGGAGAAGCGCTGCCTCACACAAACTTGCTGACTTTATTGAAATTATTATAAATAAGTGAAATACCTGGGTAAATGGAATCAGAATCTGCCCCAGTGGCCCCTGAAACATAGCTAATACTAAAGATGCAAGTTTGTCTGTCCCTTGAGCTAGCCTCCACATACCTCAGCTGAATGTCTTGGCAGCTATAGTTTGGATCCTTCTAGTGTCTGTTTTATTAATTCTCATCAGCTGTTTTTCTAGTGGTGTTGCCTGTCCTTTTGAAATACCTGGGTTTTGCCCATTGATTTTGGGTGATCCCACGAGGGATGAGCCAGAATCTTTATTATTTGGCTGTTTCCTACCACACTGAGCTGTGACCATGGTGATGAAATAAGTGCTACTTTGAGAAATAAGTCCATCCCATAGGTGATAGCTGGGGACACAGGAGCTGGGCAGAGGGACCAGCAGGCTACAAGCCAGTGATTTTGATGGGATCTTAAAAACACTATCAATGGGCTGCTTCCTGTCAATCCCAAGAAATCCAGCCTGAAGCTGGTAGCCAGCTTTAACAAAGCTGCAGCCCCACAGCTCCTGAGTTAGCCTTGTTTTTCTGATAAGGGTGATAGGGCGATATCTGGGATGCCACATGCTGTTGGTATCACCAGAACCTCTCTGTGTGTTCTCAGGAGATACACAATTCTTGCCACAAAATGCATCCCGTTCAGGTGTGCCCACCTGTTTATCCAAGGAGAAACTGCTGAAGGCAGTGAGCTTTGTTCACACTTCGCAGTCAGACCCATTTCAGTATAACTGGTCAGTACCAGCATAGCCAGATTCCCCTCAAAAATCCCCAAACTCTCCTTCAGGAAACCACATTCCCTCACCACAGCTGCTTCCTCTCCCAGAGTCGTACCACCCACGCCTTGAACAGCAGGAATTCTTCCCACTCTTCCCCCAGCAGACTGGAGAGAACCTGGCATCACCCTCAAAGTGCCTGAATTGTTACTTACTGGTTTGGCAGCACACCGGTATTACACTGGTGTAAACCATGTGTAAATGAGATCAGAAACCAACTTGCATTTGTGAGCTTGCAAGTAACAGGAAAAAGAAAAAAACCCCAATGAAATGGATTCTCCGTGTCATTTTTTCATATACCCACAGAGTTATCTGACTTTTCTGTCCTGAACACCACACAGTGAGATGGAGCAGAGAGAAGTCAGCCCACTCCAGTCACAGATATGTTGACACCTCCCATGCCATGGTTATGGCTTCCAAGTGAAAAGGCACCCATGGCACGTACTCAGAGTGCTGGGTTACCGTGTTCATAACAAAGAGCAAACCCAAAGCAATGAAAAACTCTTTACCTTTGTTTTAGCACTGACATTTGCTCCATGCTTGAGGAGAAAATTCACCATTTTGATGTTTCCATAGTGACAGGCCACAATTAAAGGTGTGTAACCAAGCTACAAGAAGAGAACAAAGAAGTAAAACTGCAAGCTCAGTGGAACATTCCTTGGTCAAGGGTAGCAACCTTTGTGCTGGAGACAGCAGCCACTCCGTGATTTACCTTTGTCTGAGCATCTTGGTTTGCACCATGTTTGGTGAGTATTTCAGCTACATTCACTTTATCCTCTTGAGCTGCAAGGTGTAAGGATGTCAGTCCAGCCTGGAAGTGGGATATACAGAATGAATAAATAAATAGATAGAATGAATAAATAAATAGATAGCAATAAGAATAAAAACCTACTTTACATGAAGAACAAAATCTAGACTTTCCCACTTTCTCATCTTTAAAACATGAACAGATCCTAACTATAGCTTCTGAGTATGGGTGGTGTTTTTAAACAAAGTGGAGTTGATGTTGCTCCTGTTCCAGCTGACAAACAGTTCCAAAGCTATTACATCTCCACAACCATAGAGGGAAAACTTTCAGACATCAGTGCTCACGCTCCGGTTTTCTACAATAATGTCATTTGGGAAGCTGAGGAGCCCATTAATAAATTAGGGAAGCGCATTCACTGTGCTTCCCACTCCTCAGACGGGAAAGGGAACCTTGACAACTGCAGGCACAAGTCAGAACGAAGACCTTAATTCCAGAAATAGATCCCATTCAAAGATGCCAAGGGAAAGGATGCAGCCTCTAACTGAAATCTCACTGTGATCACGCACTTTCACGTGAACAAGTCACTGAACAAATTTTGTATAAGAAATGAAAATCACCTTGTTCCTCTCAGCAGAATACATTAATTCCAGACAAGGAGAGACGTGAGCCTTCTATTCTGATTTGTATGAGCAAAAGCTGCAGGCTTTTCATCTTAAGTAAGACAGACTTACATATATCCCTGGATAAATCCAGTGACCTACAAACATCTACAATGGGGGTTTTTTGGAGGAACTTGTTTTTTATATGAAAAAGCTGTAACGTACAATCATTAAAAAGAAAAAAAAAATTGGAAAGGTCCCACTTCAGATTTTTCTCAGTCTCTATTCCAGTAACAGTGTTGTCCTGTTATTTGCCAGATGCTGTCAGTTTCTTCACTTGGGGAAAAAACCTGAAGGCTAAACACGTGAGGAAAAGAGCCTTTGCTGGGCAGACCATAGCTCTCAGGTTTTGATACATGTTGATAAATCATGGACCCACAAGCTCCAGAATTTTATATTCCTTTTCCTTTCCATCTCCTGTAGAACTGCAGGAGCACACGCAAAACCCTTAAGAGATGGCAAAGATGCAGCACAAAAAAAACGCTGCAGCCCTGCCTTCCTGAATGCTCGGAAAAAATATTCACTTGGTCTGCCTTTCCGCCAGAGCCAGGTGTTCCACCGGCTTCCTCTGGGCACAGCAAACACAACTCTCTGGTTGTGAGTTACCTTTGTTGCCACGTGGATGTTGGATCCCTTCTCCAAAAGCAAGGTCGCCATGTCAGTGTGACCTTCTTGGGAGGCCAAATGAAGCGGGGTGACTCCCTGCTTGGTCAAAATGTTGGTCTCGGCCCCATAGTTCAACAGAGTGGTGGCTATCTGCATCTGGTTCTTTTTGGCAGCAATATGCAGAGGGGTGTATCCATTCTAACACCAGCCAGGAAACAAAAGGAGAATAAAGTTAGCACAACAGCCACGTAAGCCTAAAATGTCAGGCACCATAAAGCAGGATTATTTCATGTTACCCTCATTACTAGAGAGGAGAGTTCATTAAATTTTCAAGGCCAGACATGTTCCACATAGCCCTGCTGTTGTGCTGCTTTGTCCATCTGTTATTTTCACCACCTAAACTAGAACAAAGCCAGCCCTCGCCAGGGTGGGCAGGGCCGTTCCACTGATACCTTCAAATTATCCTGAGTTTAACACCTCCATTTTGTATAACCTATGTTGCAAATAATCACTTCTGACTGATGAGTGACAACCTCCATGATGACTGATGGGTGCACACTCTCCATCATATTATGCTTTCTCAGAGCGTGTGGGTCGAGATGTGTTTGCATATGGAATTTTGATGTGTGTGTCAGTCACCAGCTGGAAACAGCAAAGGGAAAGAATGCTTTTGTGATCAAATTAACTGTTTAAGCACGGCAGAACAGCATTTTCTGGCAATAAGACAACTTCCTAATTGATTTATAACACACCACAGGAGCAAACCCTGGATGACTTCAGACAAGTCCCATGGAGGTGTTCAGATGGGTTGTTTTGTTTTGTTTTGTTTTGTTTTTTTTTAATAGGAGCTTTACCAAAGTATCCTGCTCTCCATCCATTGCCAGGGAAACACAGCCCTGGTACCACCCCTGAGCAAAGTGGTTGCACTTTTTGGCAACCTGTACAGCAGCAGCCTTGCATAGGGTAGGACATTCTGATGTCACACCAACTTTATCACTGTTTTCCCCTTTTAGTAGCCTTTGACTTACACATTGATACCTCAACAGGGCTCCTAACGCTAGACTGAATTCCCCGTGTGCCTGGTCAGAATATTAATTGCTACTCTCATTCCTAATATTGCACAATATTGGGGTGACTTCCAGCTGTGACCAAAGCTCTGGCACAGCTGGGTCTCCTCACCTACACAGTGATACAACAACGCTGCTCCCAGCTCAGGAATTCCCCATGTGCCTGGTCAGAATATACATTTCTAATGCTATTGGTAACATTACACAATAGTGAAATGACTTCCAAAATTGACTAAAGCTGTGCCAGGACAGTGCCCCCATGAGGGATCCCCTCAGAATCCCCTCACCTGTACAGTGATACCAGGGCACCCCACTCGTAACCCCCGTGAATGAATTCCCTGTGTCAGAATACACATTTCTAATGTCACTGCTAATATTGCACAATGGTGGAGTGACTTCCAGCCGTGAATAAAGCTGTGGTGGGGCTGGGTCCTCTCAGGGTCCCCTCACCTACACAGCAATCCCATGACATTGACACCGCTCCCAACACTGGAATGGATTCCCAGTGTGTGTGGTCAGAACATACATCGCTAATGTCACTGCTAATACTGCACAGCTGCGAAGTGACTTCCAGCTGCGAATAAAGTCGTGGCGGGGCTGGGTCCCCCCGGCCTCCCCTCAGCACTCCCGTCACCTACACGATGATCCCACGGCTCCTCTCCTAAGCCTGGAATGAATTCTCTGTGTTCGTGGCCAGAGCATACATTGCTAACCTAACTGCCAGCACTGCACAACAGTGAAGCGACTTCCAGCTGTGACTAAAGCTCTGGTAGGGCTGGCTCCCCTCAGGGCTCCCCTCAGGGCTCCCTTCACCTCCACAACAGCACCACGACACCGCCACCGGGACGGGTCGTGTCCCGCGTGTGCGCGGCCGGAAGGTCGCGTCGCTAAGGCGCGGAGGGTGCCGACCTCGCCCCCCGGGGCGGCCGGGGGAGCGCTGTGTGGTGTGGCGGGGGTCGCGTCCTCACCTTGGCGGTGGCGTGGGGCGACGCGCCCTTCTCCAGCAGCAGCAGCGCCACCTTCTGGTTGTCGTAGTGCGCGGCCACGTGCAGCGGGGTGAGCCCGTTCTGAAAGGGGCGGTTACGGCGTGAGCGGCCGCCAGGGGGCGTTACGGGCCGTTAGACACTGAGGGGGCACGGCGGGGGCGGGGGCGGGATGCGGAGAGGGGGTTGGATTGGGATGGAGGGGGAAAGGGGGAACTGGGAAAGGAGGGCAAGGCGCCGGCCGCAGCAGGCAGCCCGGCCGTTAGTAGGGAGAAGGCGCGGAGCAAGGTGAACCCGGGCGGCAGGCGCAGGCTTCCATCACACCCCCCCCCCCCCGCCCCGCCCCGCCCCGTGAGGGAAACGTGCTCCCGTGTTTATCCGTCGGGAATTTGGGCAGCTGGGTGGAACCAGTGCTTCCTGAGCCACAGAAACTGTGAGCATCTTCTACAGCCACGGAGCCTAACCTACCGCCCTGGGGGAATGCGACCCCACCACGCCAAAGCAGCCCCAGCCTCCTTAGCGTGCCTACTGCACACCTAAGGAGGAATCCCGCACACTGCCGGCTCATTTTCTTTCCCAACAGTACCTTGCCAGCGGAATCGGGACAGGCACGACGCTGCAGCAGGAGCTTTGCCACTTCCAGGCTCCCATATTTGGCTGCCACATGCAACGGTGTGAATCCCTTCTGAAAAATTCCAGGAGATAAAACGCAGATGTTTGCGTCAAAAGGTCATGCTGACACCTCACTTTTAAGAACTATGTACTAAGCACTTATTCTTCGACCTGTATTCCTGCTCTCAGAATCAATAGCCAGACCTAGAAAGAGCAGCATATCTCAAAAGACACACAAGAAAATACTTTCCCTTTTATGATTCTTTCCTATGTACGTGCTTGTCAGGCTGGCAGACACTTCATCTGATACACACACTGCGTGGGGGCAACGAAGGCACTTCTTAAAATTTACACCCCAAACCAGCTGCACTTTTTCTGTTTTCTGACAAGCTTTAGAAATATTTCCTGTATCAGTCGTTGCCAGTAATAATGAAACACCGATTAAATTTAGGGAGAGAAGCTCCAAACTTCATATTCCTCCATTAGGGTTTGCTGAAAACCCTATTGTATTTGTATTTGGATTTGTATACCTCTACTGTTATTAAGTTCTTCAGCTAAAAAAACCCCTGCTCTTTGCCTGTTTGAATTTGAAAACTGATAGGGAAAACTCGTGAATTTGTGACAGTAGGTGACAGTCTGCACTGATGCCCGAGAGGAATGTTGGGAAGCTATGATGACCTATTTGCCTGGCACGTAAGTGATGTTTAATGTTTGTTATCCTTATCATTTAGTTCCATTAATCCCAACTCAAAAAGAGTTTGTATCAGGGAATCTCAAACATTTTCAGTTCATGAATCACAGGTCTGTAGAGATATTATCTAGTGGGCTGCACCTTCTCCTATTCATAATTACAGAATGTTCCTCCAATACTAATTGCCATCAAGCAATATGGGAAATTAGAAAAGTATTTAGTGTATTTTTAGCCATTCTAATGTGATCTAACAGCTGGATAAAAGCAGAACAGCAAGCATTCCCAGTAATCCGTGGATCATAATATGAAAATTGCTGGTTTAGTCTTCTAAACCCTGGAAGGCACCCTGTTATTCAAAAACACATTCTAAGTTCCAGCTGTAAAAACCAAGGGTACTTTAATAAACAGTGTGAATTATGTGATCCTCACTTACCACATGCTTTAAATTTGGAAAAGAGATCTCAGTATATCATTCTCTTCACAGCTATCTGTTGTCTTATATGTTCATTGCTCTGTTCGGAACATACTGGTAAACATTTTTGGCTAAAATCCCCAATAATGGTTCTGCAGAGTCTTTTATAACCCCAGACAAAATGGCCTGTTGTGTCACAAGACACATTTATAGAACCACTGAAAAAAGATTCAGCATTCGATGCAACTGGACAGATGCTGACCTGTATGTTTTGGCAGAATTAAAGAAACAGAGCAGAATTATTTTCCTAGTTAAGTAAACACAGTACTGAAGAGTAAGGAGGCCTGTTCATAAACAAAAGGTGTCACTACCATACACTTTTCTTTTTTGAGAATTTTGTCCAAAAAATCCCTACCTGGAGGACAATGGGATGGAGAGAAACAAGGGCATTTTCAAACCTGTTGGGTGTTTATCAAGATTTGCATTTTGCTTCAGTGGGAACCAAACCCAATTTCAGACGGCAGCAAAATAAGCTGAAATTTGATTAGCATGATACATTACTGCAGTCTACTGGATGGCTGTTGATTGAGAACAAAGCGAAACACCCCAGCTAATCCAATCTCTCAGCATGAAAGCACGTTCCCTCATGGAACAGAGGGACGCAGACACGAAACAATTTGTCTTACTTTGGTGGACATGGAGTGGGAGGCGCCTGCCTCGAGGAGCACGGAGGCGACGTCGACCTGGCCCTCCCTGGCGGAGATGTGCAGGGGCGTGTACCCGTTGGTGGTGGCGGCGTCGGGGTGGGCCATGTGCTGCAGCAGCAGCTGCACGATCTCCGTCTTGCCCAGGCGAGAGGCGATGTGCAGCGGGGTCTGTTCTTCCTACAACTCAAATCAAGGGGATAATTAGCGCCGGTAGAACCACCCCGGACACAACGTCCTGGCTGATGCCCACGCGCTCATCTGTGCGTTTGTCTTGTGGAGCCATAGGAAGGGGTAACACAAAAAATGGCAGGAAGGGAGGAGAGGGAAGTGACAAGTGAGTGCCTGAACTCCTCTGCTTGTGCCAGAGGAACCAAAAAGCCATTGCAAGCAGAACACCTACCCTGGCTCGGGCATCAACCAGGGCCCCGTTCCTCAAGAGGCAGCGAACTACTTCCACCTGCCCGGCACGTGCTGCCATGTGCAGTGCAGTCTCTCCACGCTGCAGAAAAGCAAAAGCATTTCAGTGTCCTGAACTCCCACAAAGAAACAGAGCTCTGACAGTGTAACTCCCACCCCCCGCAACTAGTGCAGAGAACCGCCTTCCTGCCAGCTGAGACTCTGGCTTCAGCCCCAGCAAAGGCAGCTCAGGATGGGGTGTGAAAACATGTTGCTGGGCCCGGGTATGCTTCAGATTGCAAGCTGGGAGATTCCAGACCAACATTATCTCAGCTACAAAGGGTCAGAACACAGCTCCTGGTTTATGGAAAAATTCTGCCACATAGATTTGCCCTGGTCACACATGCTCCTCAGCTGTCTGTATAGCAGTGTGCCAGCTCGCGTGCCGCACAGGAGGTAAGAGTACACTGAGCCTTTCCCTCTCAAGGGGCTGCAAGGCACATGAGCCTCAAGATGGGGGGGGATATTTTTCCAGATGGTCCCTTCCTGCTCACTGTGTGTGGAGCTGGCAGCATTAAAAGGCCTTGCAGCGGCTGAGCACAAGCGAGCCAGCATATGAAATGTGTAAAACCTGTGCTCAGCAGTGTGGCTCTGTCTCCAGGCTATGGAATCAATCTTGTCTCAAGTCCTTTGTAGCCCACAGAATTTGAAGGAGAACATGAAATTTAGGAAAGCTGACTGGAGTGATATGGAATTTCAGGTCAGGAACATTCAAAGCATTCTTTTGCACAGGTTTGCAAAGGAATACTGAAAATGAATATTCCTTGATGATGGTATTTCTAGCTTAATTTTGCACTGTTCTTTGAATGCAGTGTCCTAAAGTGGATTAAAACAGGCCTTGTGCAGCTCCTCAGTATCTGGTACATCAGGTACTGGGACAGTTCTATAACCAAGAGCTCTATTTATCTGTCATGTCATGAGAACACAGCAGGGCTGGCCCTTTCTTTGTGTTCTTACACTCGAGCTGGAGAATATCCTGTTGTAAGGCCTTTAGCCCCTCAACTATCAGTTAAACTACAATTGCCAAAATGAACACTCTGGTCAAGATCTTTTACATCAGAATGGGAATCATGTCTTCTTGTCCTTGGTCTGGATGTAGGGGAAAAAAGCAGCCTAAGCTTGTCTGCTCTTATGAACTTCTAATTACAGCAAACCCTCTTCACCAGGAGTTGATTTACCTTGTCATTTTTAAATTAACATTGTATTACCAGCTGTGATTAGTAAGCAGGCAACAAACAAAATCCCACAGCTCTAGCTACAAATCTTAATAATTTCATCTGTATAAACTTTACTACCTGAAGAATGAGCTGTTTAAAATGTGAATAAGGTTTACATTTCACACACTCTAAAGATCAAACTCCTACAACGACCCTTTTGAGCTTGAATTAGCAAAGCAATTTAGTTTTCTGGAAACAGTAATTCAAGAGGGATCCCCAGCTTACAAAGGGAAAGCCAAGACACCTGCACAGCAGAAACTGTGAAGTGCTAAACTTTGCACACAAATGACCAGTAACACAATACTTCTAATTGCTTCCACAAGAATTTCTTGTTGGCTTTTGTATCATCAATAAAGTTATTATATAAAGACTGCTTCTGTAAAAAAGCAGAAAAGTCTGTTCTAATGAGTCACATAAACAACTCTGTGTTGTGTTATGTTATCAACTTACTGTCTTCCATATCAGGTTCTTCTGGGAAAAACTAATGAGTCCAGTCTTTGTTGTTGAGAAAACTTACCTATAAAACCTTATTTACTGGTAAAAGGTGGCTCTCAAAGTACAGATGGTTCCGAGTTGAATATTTGTTTATACTGACAAATTCAAAGAGTAAAATACCTAGGAAATACAGCTCAGAAAACTGTAATGTTCTTTTCATTGTTATTCTGCTTGGCAACAAGGCTGTCGGTATACAAATACTTATTTCTATGGTAAGTCAGGTTCTGCGATTTGTGTTACCTCCCAAAGGTCACATTTTCTAGATTTAATCACCAGTTCCTAGAATTTCCTGTCCAAGAGGAACATCTTGATTTTCACAGTTTTACTTTTTGCTCATTTGTTGGGTTTTAAGCCTTTTGTGCCCTTTCAGTGACAGAAATGACACAACTTCATGGCAGCCAGCGAAGCTTCTCAGGCAGAAATTACAGCCATTTGGAGTTAATTTTCACCCTTCAGAAGGGAAACACGGGCTTTGTGGGATTTGGCTTATAATCCATTTTGGATGTATTTGGTGAGCTTTGTCCGTTTCTAAGGAAAACGTTACCTCCTCAAGCATTGTCGGAGAACACATGAAACCACAAGTGCCTTATAATGCCATATAAAGTCACCATTCTCCCCTCTGCACTAGGAGAATAATTTCTCCTAAAATGCGATAAAGTCCTAAAATATCATTAAAATGTGACCTTTGGTTGAGCTCTGTGACAGGGCAGGGACTGTCTGGAGGTACTACATGGATGGTTCTAGTCAAAGCCATACTCACAATGTTAGTGACATCGGGAGAGGCTCCGTTCTGCAGTAGAAGGAGGACTATGTTCAAGTGGCCCATAAATGCAGCCACGTGTATTGGTGTGAGGCCCGACTGCGAAATAAAGCAAGAGCAGTTTTACTCCCCTGCACGGGCGTAGGGAAGGGGCTTCTTGGTTTAGATAAAATAGAAGTGAGGCGTGACAGGAGAGAGAGAGAGAATAAAATAAAATTTTAAAAAAATGAAACAGAAAGGGTGAGAGAGATGGAATGTTTCTTCAGGACACGAAACATTTTTCTACCTCTGTTATAGCCTGGATTGAAGCCCCATATTTCACCAGGAGTTCCATGACTTTGATGCGATTTTTCTTGCAGGCAATGTGCAGTGGAGTAAAACCATTCTGCGCAAAAGACAGTTATGTTAGTTGGAAACATGCAGCTACACTTCCACACAGCTCCATGCTGGCACGCTGGGAGCAGAAGGGTTAGAGTACCAGAAGCAACTGTTCTCTAAGCATGACAGGTTACAGATGAACTACAGACATCTCCCAGTGTCTGAGGCAGAACAAAGCTGTGCTGCTGTGCTCTTCTCAGGCAGTGGAGACAAACTGAGCTTCCACCTCCAAAACCCAGATACAGACATGCCCATCCTGACTTCCAAATGTAGGTGTGCATGTCTGCATGTGGTTCCCCAGGGAGTACACCTCTGTCCCTTAAGGAAGATTTACAGTGGTTCCCAAGAGTGCTTACCAAAAGGGAAATACAAGACATTATAATGATTACTTTGGAATCAGTGGCTTTATGAAGCATTTTCTATACCTCTCTAGGAGAATCACAGAATCACCAAATGGTATGGGTTGGAAGGGACTTTGAAGTTCATCCTGTTCTAGCCATGGGCTGGGACACCTTCCACTAGGCCAGGTTGCTCCAAGCCCCATCCAACCTGGCCTTGAACACTTCCAGGGATCCAGGGGCAGCCACAGCTCCTCTTGGCAATCTGTGCCAGGGCCTCCCCACCCTCACAAGGAAGATTTTTTTTTTCCTAACATCTAATTTAAGCCTTACTTTCTTTCCCTTTAAAGCCACTTAAACAGAGAGACAACAGAGCACTTCTTCCACATTCCACCTGACCTGGTCATTTTACATGTAATCTAAGCATCTGCAAGTATTAATTTTTACATTTATGCATCAATCTAAGGCATAATATTCATGTCTGAGTGTGAGTGTGTGCATTGTGTGAGGTGTGTCAAATAAAGAGCCACCCCTTCAGCCACGGTGTCGTGATGAACTCTTACAGTTAATGCAGGTTAAGTGTATGCCTAAAGCTAAGCAAGCACAGGACTCCTCGTACATGAACATTTTAGTGAAAAGCACAGGTAACATTTTTCTGGGTAAGGTTGAAAAATGGCTCTATTTTCTAATGAAGACCATCAGTATTGTAACCAATCAACCAGCAGTAACCAGGCCCTAGCAGGGAAGTCTTAGCTCATGGGAAGAGGCATGTGACAGATTATTCTACAGGCAGCTTCTGTTAAGGGAAATGTTAATTACTAGTTGAGTTGAAGGTGCTAAGAACTCACATAGTGCTTGTATCCCCAAAGCATTTTGCAAACATTAACCATTACTTTTTTAAATCTAGCTGAAAATTAATTATTTGTAGTATTTATTCCATCACAGGACTCAGCTGAATATTATTACTGCTTCTCCAATTCCTAAGGAAGGAATCAAAACCATCTGATATTTTACCTCCCACACAACATCTCTCAATATATTTCACAGGGAGTTTCACTGTTTCAGAACTTTCCATATTTGCACTGAATTTTACTGACTGAGTTGATTTAATTTTGCCACTTCTATTTAAGTCAGGAACAGTTTGATGGGGGAGAAAAGAAGGCAGAAAAAAAATGTATCACTAACAGAAATTATGAGCTTCATTTAATGTATTAAACACTATAAACAAGCCAGAGGCAACAAGTCCCTGATGGGAGAGGAAACAAGGGCGGGGGGGGGGGGGAAAAAGTTTGGTGTGAAGAGAGCA